>OU744247.1:22994063-24195876 GCA_916610215.1 Omphaloscelis lunosa
CAATGCCCAATTATAACGAGAGACACGGTCTACCACTTCTACTAGTACTGGTTTCGTGTTCTGTTGTACCTACATACTAAGAGCCGTGTCTTTAGTAGATTCTTTTTGTAGTGTAGTTAACCATAGGTCTTAGTAACATTTAATAGTTTATGAAATTATAATATCTTATTTCCTTATCGGGAATAAGGAAATAAGATATTGTCCAATAAACTTTTTTTTTGGTGATTAAATAATTCCCCATTAATGTATCCTTACTTGTGAATGTGATACAAAGTATCCATTTTCGTATTATAGCGTTGCTGCCTACGCTAAGCTAGTGATGCTAGCAGGCAGGAGAAGCAGAGATTGCAGTTTAATTTAATAATTTTTGGCAATTTTATGTGCAATTCAACACAAGCCTGTCATACCGAACTCATTGCTGCGCTATCTAGTGTCACCGTCACCGTCATCGGTATTCCTAAGCCCGGCAAGCCCAAGTCCGAGCCTGGTAGTTACCGTCCCATTAGTCTGCTCAAAGTCTATGAGAGGGTTATTTATAAGCGTCTCAGAGACTACGCCGAGACCTAGTGTGCATCAGGCCCACCGGATCACCGAACACATAAGCGCTAGGTTCCAGCGTGGTTTATTGAATGGTGCAGTATTCTTCGACATAGCAAAAGCGTTCGACAAAGTCTGGCACAACGGCTTAATATATATAAGCTTTACAAACTCGGGGTGCCCGACCGTCTCGTCCTCATCTTACGAGACTTTTTGTCAAATCGCACGTTCCGCTATCGAATTGAAGGTACTCTATCGTCCCCCATCCCATTTGCGCCGGAGTTCCTCAGGGATCCGTAGTGTCCCTTCTCATTTTTACGCTATTCACCAGCGATATCCCTATAATTAAAAAGGTGCAGTTGGCTCTGTTCGCAGACGATACGGCCATTTACTACAGATGCTTCTGCCCCGACTCGATAGCCGCCATTCTCCAAACCGCAGTCGATAAATTCGGCTCCTGGTTTAGGAAATGGAGGATTGAAGTCAATCCCGTCAAAAGCCAAACTGTTCTCTTTTCGAAACCGTTTAAAAAGACCCAACCCCGTCTCCCCCAACACACCACTATGTTAGGCAAGGCCCTTGGGAGAAGTGAGCCAAGTACCTAGGTGTAGTCCGTGACCACCATCTCTCATTTAAAGACCACATTTCCCAAGCCTGCGCGCAAGCCGCATGGGCTCTTGGAAGGCTTCACTCTATTCTAAATGCACGTAGCAAATGCAGACCCAGACCCAGTCACACCCATAAGATGCAGACATTACAGAATCGTTGCCTTCGGAAGGCCCCGGGAGCCCCCTGGTTTGTTAGGAATGAGATCCTCCATCTCGACCTAAAAATCCTCACCATCCACTAATTTCTCAAACGCTCTTCCAAGCGTTACTTCGATACTGCCGCCAAACATCACAACCCACTGGTTGTCGAGGCCGCTACTTACACTGCCTCCCCTCTATCAATCGAACTCGCCGTCCTAAGCGTATCCTTACCGACCCTGATGATCCCATTACCCTTCTCCAGGAGAGCTATAGGGAAACCAGCACAGTGTACAAAAACAGACGTCATTCCGACCTTGCCGCCAAGGTCCTTTGCGATCGCGACCGCGTAACCGAGTAAATGATACTCCCCCCCGACCCTGGCTCGATAACGAGGTGCCAGCAGTTGTTGCAGCTGATCACGTAGCTTTAGATTCCCCGACTAATAATCATGATCATAACTTTGATTCAGCCCGTCCCATCCTTGATGTCCTCCCTCCGGTTGACGCCCTAAGCCAAGGTTTGTACCCCACAGGGGGTGCCCTTAGCGAGCGTTCACCTAGTTTTAATTAGCATAGGCCGAGGTTTGTACTCCACAGGGGGTGGCCTTAGCGAGCGTTCACTTAGTTTTAATTAGCATAGTTGAATAACCCCTGGCTGGAGTTTTTAAGTGTAGTAACTTAAGGCACTCACAGGAAAGCCCGGTTAAGTAGTCATGATCTCAGAGGTCAACTACGAGATGCCATACCTAAAAAAAAAAGCTATCTAGGGAAGCTTACTTATCCGCTCTTGAATCATTTGACGGAATTCACAATACGCTTTATAATGTCTTATCTTTATTCTCCTATTTTTATTTTACTATTTAATTCCTTGCTAGTTATGAGAAATAGCTTTGTGCCTCATTCAAATAAAACCTGGTTTAAACTGCCATCCTTTTATTCCTCTTCCCTCAGAACCCCTCAACTCTTCCACTGTCACTCCACACTGTGCTTTGGCTGTGAATCATATTTGGAAGAATACTAAGCGTTTACCCAGACAGTGAAAGGAGTCACTTAGAGGGCACGCACTCATATTTTCCCCCTTCCACATTTTTGAAGTCTACTCTTCAACCCGGGCAGCATGTTGGGAATCGAACCTAACATAAAACCTAGCACGTGGTCTGCACACGCAGGCATCGTCATCAGCGTGTCATCGGTATAGCTGAGGCGCGGCGCAATGGCCCGATGACCACTCGCTTCCACGGACTCCACCACAACGGACGATATTCCTCTCAGTAATTATTGTTATGTCTTTTATAACTGTTTGTCTGGGAAAGTTATAATTTTGTAATAAGCACTGCATTAAACCATTGCCCAAAATACAGTCCACTCTTTCATAGCTCCACGCGCTAACAGTACCTACTGCAATTGAGTCATTCCGTAAAAAATTTGCCCGTTACTAAAGGGACAAAATTGTCAATTTTACAATTCCACTAACTAGTATTTAACGACACCAAACGGACGTGACGAACTCCCACTTTACTAACAATAATGACGACAAAACCAATTTTCTTTGTTCTTTTAGAGAGAATCATTATTTGATTACATACCTACGCAGATTTATAAAGTATAATTCGTAAATGAAATAATGTTTTAAAAACTTCTCAGTATCACGTTATAACTGTGACTATAGTGGCCTTCTTATTTGACTATCGTCACCGATTACCGAGTCACGGTTGCCCGATGAGTAAAAAGAATTTATGTCTGATCTACCATAATAATATTACCATGAAAATAAAATAACTTGTTTTATTAATTTTGTACTACTGAAAGCAAATAAAACAGTAGTGACGAAAGTGGAATATCCACCTTGGTGCTAATTTGATTATCATTATTTCAAAAATGTTATTGTTATACAATAAGATTTGTTTATAAAATCTATGTTATAAATTAAAACAAAACAGTATTCTTTAAAACTTCACATGAAACGCTGAGGTGTGTCTTATAAAACCATGAACATCGGTTAGTTAAAGTTAGCGACAGGAGGTGTGACACGGTAAAATTGCCTGTTTTGCTTCTTATTTTTAATTATTAATCTGTTAAATTACCAACAATTGACTCCATTATACTTTTTTTTAAAGCATAAGAACTAAACAGTACATTTAAAAAAAAAACTTCGTTCAACAGAGAATAAGAATGTTTTGTAAATAGTATGTTAATGTTTGTGACAGTACTTTTTCCTTATGAACAATTTTTCACGGAATGGCTCAATTACGACCGTTTGTTTAAAAAAATTCAAAATATTTTTATTTCACATAAACCTACATGGGCACTTATGAAACGTCGGAAGCTAGGTGCACAGTTTCAATTAGTCGTTTCCTATGGAGAAGAGCCGGCAAGAAACTCCACGGTTAGTCTTTTAAAAATAATTGGCTTTTAAAATTCTTTCAAATAACAGTGTGACTAGGTATGGGAGGACAGTGTAAGTCTTTCAATAAGTACCAGGTACTTAAGAAAATAGAAAATGGTCAACAAATCTACAGTCCACTAAGCCTTCAGCGTTCTCACATTCACAAAATAGAAAATAATCTATACAAAAGATATGTAAATTAATAAAAATAAAAACCTATTTTAATTAAACGCAATTACATGATTGCGGTAACAAATCAACTGTAATAAATCTGAATAATTATCATGTGCACAAAAGCCACTAATAAAGAGTTGAAATTAACTCGTAGGTATATAATATGTCAAGAACAAATGTAAAAAAAAAAACAAAATTGAAATAAACATGGTAATTTGAGAGCAGTTAATAGACTCTTACATAATTATGCCGGTAATGAGATACCAGGGAAGCCACATATGCAGAAGGAAATATTGCCAAACTTCCTTGTTTTCAACGTAGTATTTAATTTTATAATATGCTTTCTTGATAAGGACACGTTTGAAGTGGGTTTTGAACTTCCCATCGCTAAGTTCTGTCTCATGACGTGATTGAGAGGTCACAGAAAATGCCAATTGCATCCTGGGACTTTTCCCAGGATTCCAAAATGTGACTGATGAGTTTTATTCCTGCGTCAGTCGTCGACCTACATTTCGTGAAACCAAACTGGTGACTATGTAAAATCTCATTTGAATTAAAATGTGACCACATCTGGTCTAGCATGATTTTTTCATATATTTTACTCAAAGACGGTAGCACAGATATTGGTCTATAATTAGAGGGATCACTCTTACTAACCGATTTGAAAACTGGTACTACTTTACTATGTTTCATTAAATCAGGAAACGTACCGCTATCTAAACATTATAAATATGCCAGTTAGGACAGGCGCAATTGTCACAAGATACGTAGGTACCTTGAAGGTAGTGAAGCTGGCGACTTTCTGAACGTCTGGTGGGAAGCGGGTAACCTCCAGGCTCCACGGCACGAAGCTGCCCAACGTCTGCAGGTACTCGCCCGAGAGGCGCCACACGCGAGCGCTGTAGTCTGCACTTCCACTGCGCATATGATGATAATGTCCGTATTGCATTAACATTATTATTGATTGAGGTTTTACAAAACTGCTACCAACCTGCTGCTGCTGCTGCTGCTGCGGCTAAATTCTATTCTATTCTATTCACAGAATGACTTATCTGCAGTCACAGTAACTAAGCTAGGGCACCCTAACCAATTAGTTTGGTCTAACCTACCCTTGGTTAGAGCTGTGACCAACCGCGGCAGTGGTTAGTTACTTGGGTATTTAGTATTTTTAGGACTAACTTTCATATAAAACTCTGATAACTTTGTTAAAATTGTCCTTAAAATCACTGTTTTCACTTAAGTTAGGGTAATTTTCAGTCATATTACTTGTTTTATTTTTTTCATAACGTTGTTATGACAAAAAGCCACGAACGACAACATTTGAAACTAAAATCTACAATCTGACGTTTCATTTATCACGCACGAATGCGTGGCAGGCGAACAACTGAACCGCGCAGCTAATGTGATCAATCCATGCACATCATTCAAAATATTCTTCCTCGTAGAGCTTACGTGAAGACAAGTTTGTATTCGTCGATGTAGGCTATGGTAGTAACAGAGCGCAGATGTGCGCGGTAGCTGCTGAGTAGCAGCGGTAGCGGCTGGTCGCGCACGCTGCGCTTGGCGCGGCCCTCGATGCGGTCGCGCCACAGGAACGGGAACATCAGGCGCAACCGCGGCATGTTTATATGAACCTTGAACATATTTTTTGTTCATCATGATGAACAAAACATATCGTGACGTAGACGTAGGTACGTCATCATGATAAAACTTTTCCAGTCAAATTGGAACTGAAGTTTTCTTATGTATAGAAAATGTCAGTTCCAATTTTATGTATAGGTATAGATAGTGTCATCCACGAAGACGCGCTCAATTCCGCTCCGTACTAAAGGACAGCTTACAGTACAGTTCTAGAGGCATGAGGAACGCTGTCGTGGTGTAAAGTTCACTCATCCTCTATAGAAAAGGGAGAATCCTCCGACCAGACGGGTGTCGTGTCTGGCGGGCAACTGACCAACGATTGATGTCGGGGAAGTTATATTATATGCTATTCGCGCGGTAAACTCTAATTGCGTGATGCAGGATTTTTGTGTGACGTCAGGACTTTTGTGTGATGTCAGGTCTTTGATGCGTACCTAGTTCATATGTAGCGATGTAGATGTTGCCGCAGCAATCGTGAAGTGGGACGCGTCGTCGTGCATGGTACTATCTTTTTCGGTGTCTCCTTGTTTCGCAGACTGAAATTTCATAGAATTTCGTTTCGCAGAAAATGTTTCATATAATATTTGGTCTTTGTATTTTTATTTCGAATATTATTGTTTTAAAGACAATTTAGGTACTTTAATTAAACATATTTCACAGAAACAAAATTCAATGAATTTTATAATCACATTTTTTTATTTAACAAACTTATCAAACAGTAGAATTACTTTTTAACGAATATTGTTTGTGTATTTTGTCGGTGTATTTTTCCATTGTATTTAATTTCAACGAAAATGTAAAAATAGACGATACGCTATCCATAATTTTATAAGGGTACATATTTGAACGTCGAAAATTAAGTATCGAATTAAAGTAGAATAAGAACTTGGCTGCAAGAGCGAGCAAAGCGAGCTCGGGACTTGGGGCACCCCGACTCGAATAGGTTTTTTTTTTTTAAACCACACATAAATAGGAGTCCCGCGGGGCGGGGCTCCGTCGACTACGCTGATTGAAAAAAATAAGTTTACCCTATAAAATAGTATTGACTATTGAATATTTGTCAAAGATATGAATTGAATCGTTTTAAAACTGTCACTCGATAAAATGTTTTTGTTGGTAATAAGTTTTATATTAACTAAAAAGAATATTTGATTTGTTATTCTGTGATATGAATATCGAAATATAAAATTATATTTGTAACAAAAACCAATGATTTAAATTTATTGAAGGTAAGTATTCTGCGTATTGAATATTCTATGAAATGATAATAATATGACAAAAAATGAATGTGTAACGAAATTCTATGAAATTGAAAGCTATAAAACAACGCACAACCATCTTTTTCATTTCTCATACTCGTAAAGTAGTGCTTGTTTGATCCAAGCTTAGAGTATATATCACTGGAGAAGCCATAAGCGCAATATTATGAACAAAAACGTCTGTCACTTTTGGCGGGGGACGCGGTAGCGTCTACGAAAATGAACAATAGCTATTGTTTTTTTCGAGCCCGGAAAGAGAAGACCGTACCATCGATTTGCTTTTTCTATCGATATAGATAATCATGAATTTTGCTTGAACCCAGAAATAAAATAGCTGATGCATAGAAAAGTTAAATTTTAATAATAACAACTTTTAAATAAAAGTAAAAATAAAATGTTATAGTACCAACAATTAATACATTTAAAAAATCAGTAGGTTCATAATACCTACTGATTTTTTAAATTAATCAATTTGGAGTATATGTCGTGGCCAGATCTTAGAATTAATCATTTATCAACCAACCATTCTATGAAAATGGTTGCATTTAATGAAATAGAACATCGACCGCTGGCCACATCATGATGTGGTCTGGCTAGATCATTAAATACTCAACGTTTGACGATATGAACAGTTAAACGCACAAATACTTCATGATGTGACCAAACATTAGTAATCATATCGTAAAATAGTTAGATTATCCACCGGTAGAGGCCTTGATGTCGCTTTGTTTTTGTTGTGCATCATAGCAGCGGACGATAAGTCGATTGGAAAAATAATTATAAAAATGTAAATGGAAGATAAAAGTGCAGTGATGTATAGTTATTATACCAAGCTACGAGACTTTTATGAAATCCACTCGAAAAATGAGCGCAACCTTAAAAAACGATGGAGTTTGGAACTATTTCACAGGTTGGTATAATATTTAGCTAAGTATTCGAATCTTATTCATTATTATTTTTCTTCTGGAATCAAAGCTATTTAAAATCTTTTATTTATCCACTGACCCAGATTACTAAAAGTTAATGAATGCCAGTAATATTTACATGGATATCCTACTTAATGATTATTGCCAAACGTCGACTGACATATCATTAAACGTTGACGTTTGAACGATATGGTAAATTTTAGCTGGCCGTTTCATGAAACACAACCATTTCATGAAATGATCAATTCTAAGATCTGGCCACGACATATATATGGCGAATACATTTTTGAGGGTCATTTTTTTTTGTAATTTACGGAACTCTTGTATCTGTATATTTGGCTTTGTGACTAACAATAATGATTTTCAAATTATAAAACCGTTAGGATGCAAATATAAAACAGAACATTAAAAAAACGAGTACGTTCGGTGGACCCCCGTCAGGGATAAAGCTCCTTCTCGGGTATGATTTTAAACAAAAACAAAATTTTCACATCCGTCACCTTGGATTTATATTTTGACCTCACTATCGACTTTAGCATCCTCGAAAACTATGAAGCCGTCATCTTGGATTTAAATTTTGACTTTCTCTCTCTCTCTCTCTCTCGATCGAATTAGAAGAATACAGTTGGAAGTATAAACGCTTTTTCACGTGACTTTTCTGTCAGTTTACTCCTACCGCAAGCCGCGTTAAATAACTTCATTCAAAAACAATTTTTTAAACAATATAAAATACTAATTTGCCCTAAGAAATTATCGACATGTCAATTTTGGTTTCATACAATCACGACTCCAACCCTACGGTAGTCTCGATATCATTTTTGCTCTTAGAGTATATATCATTGGAGAAGCCTTACGAACACTTCCCCCTCTGTAAAACTACAAGAGCAAATGCTCTAACACGGTCATAAAAACTACTTTCAAATCGATTCGAACGTACTACGTGAATCGTTTTCGAGTCGCGGGGTTCTCATCAGTGCTCCGTGAAAATGCCTAGTTGTGCTGTTAGAACATGTAAAAAGCGTTCAAATACGTCAAATTTAAATAAAGACGGAATAACCTTCCATATGTAAGTATTTTTTTAAATATCTAGTCATGTTTGCAGTGAAATTCAAAATCCTAACCTCATAATACATTTTGACTTTTTATTCGATTCAACCATGATTCAACATAAAACAAGGCATGAATCGATTATTTTTCTCGCATTGCTTTTGTGACGTCACCATGTCTCGCTACACCTCGTTTTTATGTTCATAAGGTTCAAAATATTTTTTTTTGCATTACGAGAATGTACGTCAAATCAGCTAAATTGACATGCACTTGCCATGCGATTATGTCTTCTAGCAAAAACTTAGAGTATATATTACTGGAGAAGCCATAAGCGCAATATTTCGAACAAAAGAGTAGCGGGTGGAAGACGCTGCACCCTTGGGCGGGAAAGACTCATAGTAATTGCTACCGTCTCTAGGACGGGAATGAACTTTAAAAATAGAACCAAATTTGGTTACACAGTCGGCTACAAAAAATTTTACTAAGGAGGTTTTACACTGTCATGTCTGTGATCATGGATCTGTAATCGAAGATATTATGGAATTGTGAAATAGACATTTATTATGGGTATATCTATATTACACTATCATATTATATCATATACCTATCTACAAAGCTCACACATTACCCATAATATGTATATTTTGCACTTTAGTTGCGTCTTTGATCATGGATTTGTGATTGTAGATACTATGATAGTGTAATTTGTCCCCTCTTATAGAAAATTATCGATAAAAAATGTTGCAGTCTTGTCAGTGTATAAACAGTCAGTGTGAATAAAAAAATACAATAAGCGGTACGGACGCGGTGTGTTCCATTGTTTAAAATTTAAAAAAGACTAATAGGTACTAATGTTATTATTATCAATTAATATTTTATTAAAACTACAACTTTTTACTTTCCTTGAATTTGAAATGAAAGTAGAGTGTTTAACACGGGTGAAAGTCATCAATTCCTTTTCGGACTATAGTACCTCGTATGGGAATTGATTCCTTTCGACCGTTGTATAACAATCTACTTGGGTCGTTTTCAAAACGTATGTACGTTTTGTTGTAATTATGTGTCCACCAACTTGTTGGTAAAATAAAATAAAATACAGTTCGAAATGTAAACATATAAAGGCTCTTTCAAACAGGCGCGACACGCGACGCGACACAAAGACACCGGTCGTCGCGCGACGCGACGCCGACGTACCTTTGTGTCGCGTCGCGTGTCGCCCCTGTTTGTAGGAGCCTTAAATCAACATTCAGACTAATTAGTATAAAATTGCAAGTATGATTTTTTTTTATATGGAAATTGGTTCTATTGCTTTAAAAAACTAAATTTATTTCCTGACATAATTTGTTTCCCGTACAAAATTGCTATGTCCACAGTCGCGCGAATTTCAACAATGCAGCAAATATTAAATAATGCACGCACTATGTAACCAGATTCAACAATATTTTGTCGGGTGAACAGGTAAGCCGGGGTTGCGAAGAAGTCCGAAAGGGAGATCGTGGCCCCCGGCAACATGGCAACTGAAGGAACACGCGTAGGTTTTAGTCAGTAAGAATCTGACACGACCTCCCGCTCCGCACAGAGAGGGAGAAGTTATTTGGTAATTTCCCACCCAAAAAAAAGGTGAAGAGGTAAATTATTAGAAATATACTACAAGACAATGTAATTTTAATAATTTATTTGCTCAGAAACACGTGTCTCATATTCCATTCCATTGTGATTCCTTTTTGTAACGTTGATATTTTATAAAGGAAAAATTTAAATTTTAAATTTAGTATGGGAAATCTATGCGCCAAAATAGTTACAACGAGAGGGTGCTAGTTTCTTTCGGCTACGCCATTTTGTTTAGTAACTGTGGGTTTCGATTCGTGCGCGTCGTAAAAAGAACTTTAAGAAGTTAGTTTAAAAGTGCCAAAGTACGTGAATCCGGTAAGTACTATACAGTGCAGCATGTCAGTGTAGTTAATGCTTATAATAAGGTCGTATTCATGTTTCACGAGTAATTCGAAGGTGAAATTACAAAAATATATATTTTTTAAGGTTAGGGATACGTTAATTTTGTTCAATTGTGTGACCATTGTGTTACCGTACTATTTTTGTGTCACGTGACACTTAGGGCTTGTCACAGTTATTCACTTAAATGAAAATAGAAATTCCATTTCCGTTTAAGGAAAAATGCCATTAACGCCCGCTGTACGACAAAGACATTGCCGAAAACATCCATAAAAATGGAAGGAAGTATAAGAAAAAAAAATTGATTACATTTTTCGACTTCGTTGTGACTCTGCCCTTATTCCTCAATTGTGTTACTTTTGTGTTACGATAACGCAAAAAAAATGTAAATACATTTTGAAAACGACCCATAACATAATAACAAATACGAGAATGCAAAAGTGTTAACTTTTGGTGTATGTTTTGCTAGACAAACCGTTGTATTTACGAGGTAGTTGCTCAGGAGCCACACTTTGATGTATCCCATAGTAGTACCAGTGAAAAGGAATTCATTATTGTCGTCGGTGTCGAAAGCTGACACGTAGTCGCCTGACGTGTGGATGGCCTGGAACGAGCCCTGGAAGCCACCCGCTGAATGGTCCGACCAGCACTGCACTTGACCGTTCTCGAGCGCGAGTAGAAAGGAAGCTAGAAATTTGAAAAAATCTTTGTTGTTTTTCCATAGTATGTACTTCGGTGGTTTCGTGATTTGACTAATCACGAAACCGTTAAAGTACATTTCTGTACGCTGAAACAGAGATCTCCAAGAACAAAGACAAAGGAGTCTACAATGAGCGTAGATGCAGGGTGCGCCGAACGTGCCTACAATGCAGACCTATCAGGGAGGCTCTTATTGCTCTTACCCCAATTATTTCTTCATACTACTAAAAACTTATCAACTGTGCTCCATCTCGCCAATTCCTGACGAAGCCATTTAAGGCATCCCATCTTCTTCGTCTGCCGTAACCATTTAACGAAGCGAAGGAGGGTTAACTATTTATTCATTGCTGTCAAACAATTCATTTACCGTCATTTCGGGTTAGGTACATCTGAATCACAAAATCGGAAGTACTGGAAGAAATGTGGGGAGTTTTTGCCCAGGAGTGGGACAGTCCATGCTAGTATAAAAAAACTAGGAGAACAAAGTAAACCTGGAAGAGAATATCAAAGAAAATGAACTACCTGCTTCATATGCCATTATAATTTTGTAGGTGTACAGGCATGCGACCACGGCTTTACCATTTTTGTCTTAATTTCTGTCTGATTTTTTTTTTGTTTCATACTTTTTAGAGCGTTATTTTTTCAGTAGTCGGGTTTTAGTTTTTGAACTTAAACAAAAAAATATTTTTGGGGTCATAATTTCGTGATAATAAATTTACAGAGCAGCTTAAATTATTTGTTGTTTGGGTTTTATTGTATAACTAGCTGTTTCATTTAATACCCAACATGGCACGGATATTTTTTTTTCCGTCCATGACTTTTTGTCCTCTAGAGGGCACCATATTGGATTTAATGTGACGTCACATAGCCTTTAATTAGCGGACGATCAAGACGCTTCCAAGGATACCTCATTTGTCAAATAATGATCGGTATTTTAGAAGTTATGAGGTAACAGATGAACATACATACATACATACATAGCGGCCAAAATCATAACCCTCTATTTTGCTTCGCCGTAGTTGGTTAAAAAAGGAACCTAATGCTACTGACCGACTTGCATATGTTGCGGTCGCGTGTGCAGGAAGATGCAGGCGTGCACGGAGAGGTGGCGCATGTTCTGTGCGCGCACAGGCATGGACACAGCGGACACGCGTCGTGCCGTCGCCTTCTTGATGGCCGCTGACGGGTCCACGTTATCGCGAGCAGTGCCTTTACTGAACAATACAAGATCTCAATGTTGTGAAGAGCTGTGTGTACAGTTAACTGTTTTATATCTTCGTCAGTTTACAAATTATTTAGGAAGAAAATTGGTAAGTACCTACTTCTATTATTATAACAGCTTTATTAGATTTCCACGCGTTCGTATTCCGAAAATAGACGATGATTACGGAAGCGGAAGAGCATATTTTTTTAGGAGATAGGTTCAAGACGCCGTTTTCATTATAACGCCTTCCAAGCCAAGACACTCATTACTAGTAACCTTGTCCACGGTAATGACGGTAATGCAGCAGTGTAACGTCAGGGAAATGTAGGTATTGTTTAGCAGATTGACAGTAAGTAACTTCTGCTGTGACTAAGCTGTGTTAAATCGCATGATAAAGAATGGCACTTGTGATTTAAATATGCGGACAATTTAAAGCCAGCCAAGATCGTCAATTTACCAAAAATCAATTTCGCTGACCGTACAAATCAATGATCGCTACGCACCCGGGCTTGCGGATGGGGACGGCGAGCCGTATTTTTCCTCTTTGTTCCGATTTGTTGGCAACCGTCGTCGGCGGGGTAACCTCTCGCCTCCCGCCGTTGAAGTGCATCTTTAGGCGCAGTGCTGGCTCCGTGCATGAGAACCGCCTGGATGTAGCTTACATTAGGTATTAGGTACATGCAATCATAAAACTTCATCATACTTTTGTGAATTCGTTTGTTTATAAAAACGCCTTAACTTCGTAGATATCACATGCAGCTAATGTTTTCACTCAATACGGCTTTCGCATTTATAAGAATCTTGACCGCATCCGTCTATTCGCGGGAATAGTAAAATGAGTTAGCGCTGGTGTCCTGTCACCGACTTTCTGTACCTATGTGTTGAGCTGCTCACCTGTAAGGCTGACCGGTCTCCAGCTTCCACAGCACAAGTTCTGAGTTATAGCTGGCAGTGGCTAGCGTGAAGGGAGGACGCACGGCGGCTACCAGCACGTCCTCCGTGTGACGAGTCTCCCAGCTCTTTCCAGTCATTGCCATGCCGGTATCTTCGAACTCCACCACGTGGCGGTTCCAACCTACCGCTAGAATTCTAAACCATTGTGGTTGAGTTTTAGAAATTAAAAAATTACTAATTCAAAGTAAACAGTGTAAAAAAATAATGATTGGCACCAAAACGACTTGCGTTAAAAAGGCCTAAAGTCGAATAATAAATTTATTGATCTATGACATAGTGTTTTGTGAAGCCCTCACACTTTGAACTTCGAGTGCTTATTGAGAAGCAGAACTCATCATCTCACCTGCCTTCCACCCAGAAGCAGTCGGTGCCTTCGGGTGTTTGTCGAGAAGCAGAACTCATCAGCTCACCTGCCCTCCACCCAGAAGCAGCCGGTGACTTCGGGTGTTTGTCGATAAGCAGAACTCATCAGCTCACCTGCCCTCCACCCAGAAGCAGCCGGTGACTTCGGGTGTTTGTCGATAAGCAGAACTCATCAGTTCACCTGCCCTCCACCCAGAAGCAGCCGGTGACTTCGGGTGTTTGTCGATAAGCAGAACTCATCAGCTCACCTGCCTTCCACCCAGAAGCAGCCGGTGACTTCGGGTGTTTGTCGATAAGCAGAACTCATCAGCTCACCTGCCTTCCACCCAGAAGCAGCCGGTGACTTCGGGTGTTTGTCGATAAGCAGAACTCATCAGCTCACCTGCCTTCCACCCAGAAGCAGCCGGTGACTTCGGGTGTTTGTCGATAAGCAGAACTCATCAGTTCACCTGCCCTCCACCCAGAAGCAGCCGGTGACTTCGGGTGTTTGTCTATAAGCAGAACTCATCAGCTCACCTGCCCTCCACCCAGAAGCAGAACTCATCAGCTCACCTGCCTTCCACCCAGAAGCAGCCGGTGACTTCGAGAATTTGTCGAGAAGCAGAACTCATCAGCTCACCTGCCTTCCACCTAGAAGCTGAACTCATCAGCTCTCCTGCCCTCCACCCAGAAGCTGAACTCATCAGCTCACCTGCCCTCCACCCAGAAGCAGAACTCATCAGCTCACTGGCCCTCCACCCAGAAGCAGCCGGTGACTTCGGGTGTTTGTCGATAAGCAGAACTCATCAGCTCACCTGCCTTCCACCCAGAAGCAGCCGGTGACTTCGGGTGTTTGTCGATAAGCAGAACTCATCAGCTCACCTGCCCTCCACCCAGAAGCAGCCAGTGACTTCGCACATGTGCTCGATGGACATCTGTCTTATACACACACCTGTATTGAAGTTCCACACCTATGCAAAAGACAAACACTGACGCCAATAATTTAAAAAGATTTTATTTATCCCTCTTACATAGTTACATACATCTATCATTAGGCAGGTGAAGGGTTTTTGAAGTAAAAACTGCTTTAGGCGCGTTGAGCGATTTTTGGTAGGGGATAAACTTATCCTTGAGGGCACCCCAAAGGGCCATAGCCCAGCGGGTGGCGCGGGCCCACCGCACGGTGAGCTTTGCGGCGGCATGTGCTCTGGCCGGCACCCCTCCTTGGGAACTCGAGGCATGGGTGCTCGCCAGAGTATATGAATGGACGGCGGGACGGAGGGCGAGAGGAGAACGCCCACTCCCGGAAGAGCGGGAGGCCGTTCGGCGGGAGGCGAGGGACGCCATCGTCGTCCATTGGACGGAGGACCTCACCGCTGCAGTCTTCGGCCGCCGAGCCCTCGATGCAATTGGGCCGGTCCTGCGAGAGTGGCTCGAGCGGTCGCATGGATTCCTCTCTTTCCGTTTGGTGCAGGTGCTGTCCGGACACGGTTGTTTCGGATCGTACCTGCACCGAATCGGACGGGAGGAGACGCCGTCGTGCCACCACTGTGGCGCGGCGGAGGACGCGGCGCAGCACACCCTCGAGGTGTGCCCATCGTGGTCCGAGTCGCGCCGCAACCTCATCGCGGTGATCGGACCGGACCTTTCACTCCCCGGCTTGGTTAACGCCATGCTGAGGGATGAGAGGTCCTGGACGGCAGTCGCTTCCTTCTGCGAACACGTCATGTCCCAGAAGGAGGCGGCGGAGCGCACGCGGGAGGACGATCCTGCCGCGGCGCCGCTCCGAAGGCGGAGGAGGGGTCGAAGAAGACGTCAGTTCGAAAGTCATCTCCGACTCCTCCCAGGTGGAGGCCAGCAGGCAACGGGTGCGGGGGCACCCTTGCCTGTATTGCACAGGCTTCCACCAGTGCCGGACGGGAATGGCCAGGTGTTCCCGGCCATTCCCGTAGCCCCTCAGCCTGGGGGGCATGTGGGGCCGGCCAGTTAGGCGGGCATGCGCCGGGAAGGCTGTGGAAGTCAAGGCTGAGCCGGTTTCCCATGACCCTCCCATCACGGCGATGTGGGAACACCGCTGAGTTTTAGTGGGTATACTGTCATTAGTGACAGGGAGTCCCACATACCCCGACTCGTCCCCCACGAGCGGGGATGCGTAATGCATATCTCAGCGACAAAAAAAAAAAAAAAAAGTGATAAACTTATAGATTCGCGCCACCGACATGCTGGCGCCGCCGCCGTCGTGTTATATAGGCCCCCGTCTATAGAAGCGCATCTAGGCAGCAATGACGTATGAGCGGCGGGACGCCGCGCCTCGTGAGCATTGACGAATCAGCGGACTGCACTGCCTCGCCACGCACATACATAAGGCGCAGTAAAGCTGCTTCGATCAAACTATAGCAGTATGTTTGAAGGTGGCGAGTGCGTTCTCCTGAGAATTTTATAAATAAGTGTTTTTGTATGTAATCGACAATAATTGGATAAATATTCATTTATAAACTATATGAAAATGTTTATAATATTTATTATTGCTCGGATTGCCAATAAATATGAAACCAGACTACTGTTGATAATTCAATTAACAAATTAATTATTTTTGTAATTATACATAATACCTAGTTATAATTAATTTACAAATAAAATAAAAAATCCAGTTATTCCAAAGTTTTCACTACTGTTGGCAGTCCAGAAGACTGCCTATTTTTTAAAATTAAATATTTTGTTGATACTGCGAGTCTGCGACTGCACATTATGTTATTTAGCTCCATCGAAATGTTACGTTTGTACACAATTAATCGAATGAAAAGTCAGGCTACTTGATGCTACTGTAGCATTTTCAAATTCAAATCACAACTGCCATTCTTTGTTACAGTCGTATGAAATGGCTAGCTCGATAAGCAGAAGCATGTTGTGTAGCATTATTAAAAATAATAACGTAAACTATGTAATAACTGCTGTCAAACCTTAAGCTCGCCGCTCCTGGCGCCGGTGAGCAGCAGCAGGTAGCCAGGGTCGAAGCATGCGGCGGTGATCTCCACCGGGATCACCTCACCGTGCAGCACGCGCACGTGCGCCTCCCGGATCAGAACATTACGTTTACCTGCACAGGCACACTCATTTATGTTGAATACTACGATTTCTGAAGAACGGACAGATCCGTTCCCTTCTGCAGAATCGAAATAAAAATAAAAATCTATAACCATCCAAAAGTATAGCACTTAATGATCACATGAAGTTTCACATTTCAAAGACTTGCCAGTAACTGAATTCCAGTTGATAATAAAGCTGTCCATGCCGCATGTAACGACCACTTTGAACAATGGATTGAAGAGGACCTTGCACACAGTTCGCGAGTGTGTGAAGCCATCAGTGTGGAGCGGGTTCAGCTGCTCGTCCAGCATCACGATGGCTATCTTGACGCTTGCGAGGATGAACTGGCGCGTGGCTTGGTTGTACACGGCAGAAATGAGCGATCGCTCGCTTTGCTCGCCAAGTTCTGCCGGGATGTCGATGTAGGACTACCGAAGATCATGCAAGAGATTAAGGTGGGTTTATAGTTGAAAAAGTAAAAGGTCGAAAAAAATCGAAAAGAAAATTGTTTTGTCTAATAAAAAAATGATAAACTTGTAGTACAAAGAGAAGTTAACAAGTTTCATTTTAATATGTTGTACATAATGATCGTTTGGACAGACACAGCAAGTATCGCTTCACTGGCTGCTAGGTAGTATGAACATTAGCCGATTTACGTCAAGATTATAATTGTAAGTAATGTAAAAGTCCCTCTTACTTGAATGCATACTTGACTTTGCACATCCCACACTTTGATAGTTTTATCTCTAGAGAACGAGTAGATGGTCTGTCCGGTATTCTGCAGCACGATGCAGGTTATACCGGCGTGGTGCCCGATGAAGGTTACATTGGCCTTGGTTGGCACAAACGGGTTCCACACTCTGACTACACAGTCGGGTCCCCCTGTCACCAATACGTGCGACTCCTCATTGAACTCAAAGCATTGTATACCCTGAAAAATGTGTTGATAAGTAACAACATAATCAGCCTATTTATAATGTTCACACCTACAGCTGAAAATGGGTTGTAATCCTACACAGTCCAGCGATAAGTAACAACCTGGCGTAAGAATTGAATGTTGGAAGAATGAAAATGGGGAATAGTGAAGACAACAGTGTCTACAAAACCTCACTTTTTCAACTCGGAATATGTTACGTGAATGTGTCTCGGAGCCGCGTATATCGCACATGAGCAGAGAGTCGAGACAGGTGGCGCAGGAGACCACGCAGTGCAGCGAATCGTAGTATGACACCTGCCGCACCCACTCCCTGTGGATGCGAGTCAGCTCTACCAAGTGCATCTCTGGAAGCATGTGTGGCTGGAAACAGGATAAGTGTATAATAAAAAAACAGAGTATTTAACAATGCATCATACAAGCAATGATTCTGTAAACATTCGTTTCAAGACCTACGCTCCAATAGAAATGCGATTAAGAAGACGTTAAAAAAAATGCTTCACCGTGATGTAGTGGAATACAATTTGAAAACAGAAAATATTGTGATAATCATGATCACCCGTCTCTGCAAATCTACATGCCGTAGCGTTCTCAAAGCACGACCAGCCTCGTTCTTGAAAGGACCGCGCAGCACCGGAGAGAACAGCAGCACCCGCACATTACCCCCCACGTCACCACAGATCAGCTTGCACTTTTCTTCAATATTCATGCTGAAGTGATAGTGCATCGTACAGATCTGAGAAATCAGGAGTAGAATTGTACACACGACTAGCATAAACAATAATTTCATGGTGACGGCTTGCCCGGTATTTTAAAAACACCAGACAAGCCGTCACCATGAAGTTAATAACTAGAAGTATTAACTAGTTATTGTATAATTTGAACTTTCTGCCGAAGCTCAATGGATATATAAAATTTAGTTTAAATAGAACAATCAACGTCATCTCTTGCCATGTACTCCCAGCTGGTGATGACAATCTTCAAGGTGAAGGTCTTGGCAGTGCAGTCGTAGAAGCGCAGGTCCCGCTCCGTGGAGCTGGTGACGATGATGTTCACGTCCGGCATGCACACCATGTCCGTCACCCACGTGGTGCGGACCTTGAGGTGGGCTGTGAAAGAGAGTTATCAAGTCACAATATGCGATAGAACGCGTATCGCAATTTGAACTGTCTCTAGAAATTGCTACTAACGGCTGGAGGAGTAAGCAGTCCTCAACAGCTTCATGTCGAGCGACCACCAGTTGATCATGCCATCGCGGCTCGCCGTTATGTATGTGCCTTGCATTGGGTCCGTGCTACGATCCTGTGTCAGATGATTAGCAGTATATTAGGTAAGTCACATTATTATTAAACAACCTTCTGTCGATCCAACCATTCCACTTGCTTGCACTTGCTTTGTTGTACAAAAAATACTCTCCATCAGGTTTCCCATCTTGAGGGCCCGCTGTTCTATTCCGGCCGACCAGGCAACTTATACCATCTGGAATATAGCGAACATGTCGAACGGCAACCCCTGGGCTGGAGCTAAATGTGTAACTACGTTGGGTCTTAGGTGTCATTGTGATAAGACCTTTACTTATACATATTATGTCGGCGCGAGACGATGGTATCAACTCACACCGCGTCCAGTTCTTATCAGCATGAGACGATGGTGTCATTCACACCTCGTCTAAATCTCAAGATCACGGTGGTCTTTGTTAGCGCTTAGAGCTTATTGATATTAAATTATGAATAACTGCTTGCGATATGAAAGGCGACGACGTAAATCTGATTGAGTCGAACGTGGCCGGGAGTCGGCTTGCATTTTCTCGTGGGAACGTTTTAAGACGATAAGAGTTTAGCATCAGAAGAATCAGTTCCATTCAGACCGCGAGATCGACTTTGCGCGACCCGCGGAAAGAAAGAAAGAAAGAAAGAAATCATTTACGACTCTCTCTCTTTTTTTTTTTTTTATTTCGGACTCGTTACGTCCTTCTTATTCATTTAAGAAAAGCGTAGATTATAAATCATATGAAGAGACTTTTCTAGTTAGTGGACAATAATGTTAAATAAGTTTATGTAACTAGTGATTATAGTAATTACATTTACCTCGTGCGTTTCCTTTGCCCACAAAGTAGACAAACAGACAATGAGCAATTTAATTGAAAATTACCCTTCTGACGATGATAGTGAGCTCGGCGCTCCGACATATATAAGAACTTAATCGTAGAACAGTTTTGAAATCATAATGAGATAAAACAAGCTTCAAATCCCTCAGTCAGGCGTGTTTTAATAAGGATGTTCGCATGATTTGAAAAGTTAAGAACCTTTTCGACATCTGGACAAAAGCATATCCTAGATATAGAATGCCTGTGCCCCGAACTCATCATGACCGGCAGGCCCAGGATAGGCGGCTGCAGCGACTCCCGCTGGTTCGCCGCGTCGTTATTGAAGTAGCCAAGGATCAGGTGGGACACCAGCTCCTCCCAGTCAATCTTGCCCGTGCGGCTTGTATTCATCTAATGATCATAACAGGTTCTAGTTTCAGTTTAATCGTTTTGGTTACTTAACTGTTTTTGTTAATTTGGCTACCACAATTTTGGTTGGTGTTTTTTTGTGTCAAACTGTGGGTGTACTATAGGCCCACTCCACAGAGCCGAGAAGAACAAGAAGAGAGAACAACAAAATTAGAGAGTAATATTCCCTCGTATTCGGCAAGTCTCGTGTGGTTTTGCAGAGAACGTGGAGCGGGTTTTAATCCTTCGGGAAAACCGGCGCGACGATAAATGATGATATTTTGTTTAGGCAAAACCCTATTTCCTATACATAAAAACATTCAGATTGATATTTGAAAGTGTGTTATAAGGATATTGCTAATAAAATGTTCGAAAAATTCGTTTGTTCAACAACGTAAATAACGCAATAAATGTTGTTGAACTGTCAAAATGAAAGCCATTGCTACTGTAGTTTATTACGCAATTACCTCGCAGGTAACTTGATTGTTGTGCAGACTGACTTACGACATCAGATCCGTGTTAAGTGCTATAGCCATTTCTTACGACTGTTAAAGAATGGAAGTTGTGACTTAATTTTAGTATTTCTTAGGTTGATAGCCAATTTTTTTATCAATCGAATTCCCTGAAGTTTACCCGAACAGCTATAAAATATTTTATGAGATTTTTTTTTTCATCGACTTTGTGTTTAAAGGCGTTTAAATAAATTGTTACCTTCAAAAACATTATTTTAAATTCATCATCATCGTACTCCACATTCAACAAGGTTTTCAGTAAGTCCCTGAATTCGTTCGGCAACATTTTGTTATTGACTGCTTGCTGGAAGGCTTCCTTCATCTTCAGCATGTCCTCAATGCTACAGCGGCCGTGCAGGCTCTCTTTGCGCCATCCTACTGCCTTACTCAACGCAGTCGCGCTTCCTTCCGATTTAGAACATAAAGATAACAAAGATCTCATTTCTCTTTCACTTGCCATGACTTTAAAAAAATAAAAATTAATATTAAATGACACAGAATTATATTATCAAAGTATAATATTTAAATTACTATAAACCTTGATTATGATTATTGCAAGACAATAGAAGTGTCAAAGTTAATCTCGTTGGTATCGTAATGGTCTACTATTCATAGGTCATTTTGAGTGTACGATTCTCACGGAGTGGGGGTAGGACTCGGCGTCACAATGGACGAAAATTGATTGATCTGGGGACTGACTAATAATGGAGTGATGGAATCAGTACGTCAATTTATTCTTCATATTTAGGTTTTTGATGTAGGCATATTCGTCAAAACTCAGCTCTTTTGAAGATAAAAATTAAAAACTTTGTTATGGCTGCATTTTCACTGAAGCGGACACGACCGGACAATGCAAGAATACAGCATTCAAATCTTGAATTTAGTCTCCGGTTGCAATGGAACATTGTTAGTAAAGAGTAGGGCAATTTAACTGTTTGGGGCTGTGTGGATAGTGTTGAACAGTCTAAATAAAAGACAGAAAACCGATAAATGCATTTTATTCCTTTGTTGCAGATTTGCATATACATGTACATGAGTCTGCAAAAAAAAACCTTAATGCTTGCTGAATAAATTAATCTGATTTAAATAGAAAAAAACATATCATCGCACATACATAGCAGTGAATAACGTACGGTCAGTATCAATAATAACAGTTAATACATGAGGTGGGCTCTTCACGAGGTGCTCGGCTCGTGCTGGTCCGGTGCGAACTCGGGCTGCTTGCCCTCGGGAGGCAGCGTCAGCTGACGGTCCGAGTCCAGCCTCTTCTTGGGCAGACGCTTCAGCCGCGTCTGGCGCACCAGCTCGGGCGTGGGCGGTCGCCGCACCGGCTGCGTCGACGCCATCCGGAGGTGGGTGTACAGCGGGATCTGCAACACACACGTCACTCATTATTCTCGATTGGCCTTCGTCATGAATAGAATTTTGGTGACCATCATATTACAATGCGATAATTATTGTATATGAGCTGTGTTATATTTTTTCCTACAATTATTGAACTCTCATAAAATCCAATTTCGCTATATTGGAATCGCTACATGATACATTATTGAGTTACGATGTGAGAATAATGGCTGACTAACTGTGGCCATCGAGTCGTCGAGCACGATGGGCTCCTGCCGCTCAGGCCGCGCCGGCAGAGCGAAGTACCGCCCGAGCAGCGGCTCATCGGGCGGCTCTCCGAAGGTCTTGCTCTGGAGCTCTTTCTCGGTAATATCGCGAAGCTTGTCCACGACCGTCTGCCCCGGCACGTATCGTGACACTTCACCACCGCGCCACACCTGCACACATTCAACAGACTGGTAACAATCGTCTGCTTGTCAACCAAGTATGATTATGAGCGGTACGTACAAAACAAGTGCATTCTTATTTACAATCTTTTTTGTTTAATTCTGAGCGTGCCTGGGTTACATTCACCTTAAACGTTGTGAAGCTGGCGATTTTCTTGACGTCAGGCGGGAAGCGGGTGACTTCTAGTGTCCAAGGCAGGAAACTGCCTAGTGTCTGCAGGTACTCGCCCGAGAGACGCCACACGCGGACACTGTAGTCTGAACTGCCACTGAACGAATACAATACCAAATAAATATATTGCTTGTTATTTTTGAGTTTCTTGCTATGCTTCATTGTAATTGGGATTCAAAATAATGAAGGACTGCCAAATGCCGCCAATTGAAACATTTCTGGTTTAGATATTTAACTTTTGGTAAGGCTTACGTGAAGACGAGTTTGTGTTCGTCGATATACGATATGGTACTGATACAGCGCATGTGCGCGCGGTAGCTGTTGAGTAGCAGCGGCAGCGGCTGGTCGCGCACGCTGCGCTTGGCGCGGCCCTCGATGCGGTCGCGCCACAGGAACGGGAACATCAGGCGCAGCCGCGGCATGTTTATATGAACCTTCAACAAAACCATTATCTTGTTAGCTTCTGAAGCCCTTCCGAAAGTTGGGGTCAACTTCCAGTCTAATTCGATACGGTGGAATATTAGGTACATTGACCCTCTTACTGTGAAACCATTGGTAATTTGGTATGTACTTTGGGGTACAGGGAATAAGATAATAAGTTCATGCAGAGACTGACCGTGTCATTGCTGAGATAATTAGTCAGGAGCCAAACTTTGATGTATCCTAGGGTGGTACCAGTGATGACGAATTCGTTTTCAAGATCGGTGGCGAAAGCTGACACGTAGTCGCCTGCCATATGGATGGCCTGGAACGAACCCTTGAAGCCACCCGCCGAGTGGTCGGACCAGCACTGCACTTGACCGTTCTCGAGCGCGATTAGAAGGGAAGCTAGAGCAAAAATAATAAGGAAAATTATAAAATTTACTGAAAAAATGGATGGAAATAATAAGTATACAACATTTTAGTTACGGATATCTGTTAACTGACCGATATTCATATGCTGCGGCCGCTTTTTCAGGAAAATCACGGCGTGCACGGCGAGATGGCGCATCTGCTGCGCGCGCGGTGGCACCGTCACTACGGACACGCGCCGGGCCGCCGCCTTCTTTACTGCTGCCTCCGATTTCACGATGTCGCGGACACCCGAAGCTCTGTGAACATTACAGACAGTTTTGACGGACTACACGACGCTCGTTAGGGTTTCGTAAGCGTGGTGCTGAGAATATAATAATAATATTCTTTGCCAGTCAGTGCTACTGTCTATTAATATGCATGAGTCTTGTACACCTTTAAATGACTTTACACAGAACAAAGACCCTATGTAAAATGTATTGTACCTAAATTATTATGTAGTTGGTTTACGTTCTTAATGTGACGTAAGTGCAATAATTGTGACATATGATGTAGAAAAAATATATATAATGGGCGATTTTAATGTACATCCACAAGAATTATTTTATGTTGAGCTATTAGGTTTTTGTAATGACCAATCCTGGGTCTGTGCTGATACAAAGAAGTTAGGATATGATTAAAACTGCTACACATTTATTAGCGAGGCTCACGGCTGTAAGAGGTAGTTAGACCATTGTGTGGTCTCTTCGTCAGCCGGGCAGACAATTGTTAGTGTAGGTATTGATGAAGATGTTTATGTGTCTGATCACTTACCTATATATATTATAGGTAACTTAGATGTAGTTAGGCTAAAATTGACGACCGGGGCTGCACCCCGCAGTGCTGTTGTCTGGGGCGTCAGAAATAAAACTGAGATCAAGAATTATCATAGGTTGTGTTCTGATAAACTGAGAGAGATAGACTTCCCATATGAGTTTGCGGTGTGCAGTCATGGGTCATGCAGCTTGGCTGATCACAAACTTGTCCTTGATAAGCTGCACAAGAATATTGTAGACGGATAGACAGGAAAGATATAGATGTCTTACATGTCAATGATAGTTTGCCTGTTCTTTCAAAATGGTTCGCAGCTTAGCTGGTTCGAATCTTTTACTTAATGCGAACAAAACTAAATGTATTAGGTTTTCATTACCAAATGTACCTCAAGTAGGTCTAAATTTAAAACTTGATGGCAAAAAACTAGATGCAATAACGGAAACTATATTCTTAGGAATTACTTTAGATTCAAAATTGCAATGGAC
Organism: Omphaloscelis lunosa; assembly: GCA_916610215.1. Lineage (NCBI taxonomy): Eukaryota > Metazoa > Arthropoda > Insecta > Lepidoptera > Noctuidae > Omphaloscelis > Omphaloscelis lunosa. The sequence goes on from OU744247.1 coordinate 23,019,010, forward strand.
GGCGCCCACATTGGACTATTTCAGGTAGATTAAGTTCAGCTGCATATGCAGTTAGAAAAATAAGGCAGTTGACTGATATAGCCACAGCTAGGTTAGTATACTTTGCTTATTTCCATAGTATTATGTCTTATGGCGTTCTGCTGTGGGGATCGGCAGCTGACGTAGATTCAATTTTCATTTTTACAAGAGAGGTCAATCCGCGCAATCAATAAAATGGGTCCTCGCGAGTCCCTTAGAGAAATTTATATACTGACTCTGCCTTCTCTTTATATCATAGAGAGTATTTTGTATGTTCGCAAAAACTTAGGACTTTTCAAAATAAGAAGCAATTTCCATAAATACACGAAGTAGACATGAAATTCTGATATCCAAATTTAGATTAACTAAAACAAGCAAGTCATTTCTTATAAACAGTATCCGCTTTTTTAACAAGTTGCCAAAGTCTGTTACAGAACTTAGCGATGGGAAGTTCAAACCCACATCAAACGTGTCCTTATCAAGAAAGCATATTATAAAATTAAAGACTACGTTGAAGACGAGGAAGTTTGGCAATAATTCCTTCTGCACATGTGGCTTCCTTGGTATCTCATTAACGGCATAATTATGTAAGTGTCTATTAACTGATCCTAAATTACCATGTTTATTTTAATTTTATTATTTTTACATACGTCCTTGACATTTTCATCATATTATTTGACATTATATACCTACGAGTTCATTTTAACTCTTTTTTAGTGGTTTTTGTGCACATGATAATTATTCAGATTTATTACAGTTGTAATAACAATTTTGTAATTGCGTTTAATTAAAATAGGTTTTTATTTTTATTAATTTATATATCTTTTGTATAGATACTTTTCTATTTTGTGAATGTGAAAACGCTGTAGGCTTAGTGGACTGTAGATTTGTTGACCATTTTCTATTTTCTTAAGTACCTTGTACTTATTGAAAGACCTACACTGTCCTCCCATACTTAGTCACAATGTTATTTGAAAGAATTGTAAAAGCCGATTATTTTTAAAAGAGTAACCGTGGAGTTTCTTGCCTGCTCTTCTCCATAGGAAACGACCAATTGGAACCGTGCACCTAGCTTCTGACGTTTCATAAGTGCCCATGTAGGTTTATGTGAAATAAAAATATTTTTTGTGAGGTAGGAAGGGAATCTTATTCAGCACACCAGAGACCTAAACGGGGTAGTAGATATTGTGGATGGCACAAACATGTTCGAGAGGTGGACCGAGAGGCCAGGCTAAAATTCCAAGCCTGGGTTTTGGCTGATCGACCAACCTCTGGTACTGTTTATGATCAAATGTACGAGACGCGTGAAACTTTAAAAAACCAGGTAAAGTACTGTCAAAATAGGCAAGACCAAATTAAAATGGACGTATTAGCAGAACAACGAGCAATTAACAATTTCTGTTCATTTTGGAAGTCCACAGGTAAGTTGGAGGCTAAGCCTGGTCTCGCGGCGGATGTGGGAGGGGTTACTGAGCATGGAGACATTGCTAATTTATTTAGAGATCAATTCAAATTGAGTTCTCCACTTAGCCCCTCATTATCGGGAATAGGCTTTGTGTCTCATAGCCGGGGGGATAAGCCGTTACTACGCTTTACCACGAAGCAAGTAAGGTCGGTCATAAATAGTATGAGTAAGGGCAAATCCCCTGGGCATGATGGGCTCAGCGTAGAACATCTGAAATATGCAGGCATGCATATGCCGAGGGTCCTGTCCTTGTTCTATACGATGTGTCTCAGCCATTCGTATTTACCGGCAGACTTAATCAAGACCATTGTTGTACCCGTCGTGAAGAATAGGACAGGAGACATCTCGGACATAAACAATTATCGCCCGATCTCTCTTGCAACTGTTGCGGCCAAGGTGTTGGACAGTATGCTTGACTCTTATTTGGTAAGATATGTTAAGTTGCACGATGCACAGTTTGGGTTTTGTCCTGGACTATCAACCGAAAGTGCTATCCTAAGTGTCAAGCATGCTGTCATATACTGCACTGACCGTAAGACGCCTGCTTCCTTGATCTCTCCAAGGCTTTCGATCTCGTTTCTTATTATGTGTTTTGGAGTAAGTTGAGGAGTAGGGGTATACCGGAGGAGCTGCTCAGAGTATTGCAGTTTTGGTACCGTAGCCAGACAAATCGTGTCGGATGTTCTGATGCGCTCTCGGAATCATATGGGTTGGAGTACGGGGTGAGGCAGGGTGGTTTGTCGTCTCCCCGGCTCTTCAATCTATATGTTAATAACCTCATTGCCGAGCTCAGCAGCATGCGTGTCGGATGCAGGGTAAATGGTGTTAGTTGTAACAACACCAGTTATGCGGAAGACATAGTTCTGTTGGGCCGTCACCGGGATCGATCGCGGAGATGATCAAAGTATGTGAGGACTCAAAAAAATTCAAAAAATTCAAAAAAAAATTATTTCACATAGACCTATATGGGCACTTATGAAACGTCAGAAGCTAGGTGCACGGTTCCAATTGGTCGTTTCCTATGGAGAAGAGCCGGCAAGAAACTCCACGGTTACTCTTTTAAAAATAATTGGCTTTTACAATTATTTCAAATAACAGTATGACTGGGTATGGGAGGACAGTGTAGGTATTTCAATAATTACAAGGTACTTAAGAAAATAGAAAATGGTCAACAAATCTACAGTCCACTAAGCCTACAGTGTTCTCACATTCACAAAATAGAAAAGAATCTATACAAAAGATATATAAATTAATAAAAATAAGAACCTCCTTTAATTAAACGCAATTACATTATTTCTATTACAACTGTAATAAATCTGAATAATTAGACTGGTCTATAATGCCAAAAAATGTGAATAAATGGTCGAACTTACCATAAACGGTACGCCAATTCGTAAAGTCACAAAGTTTAAATATCTTGGGCATTTTCTTACCAGCGACCTCAACGACCATAGTGACATTGAGAGGGAACGTACGGCTCTGGCGGTCAGGGGTAATATGTTGGCACGAAGATTGTCTCGGTGTACCGACCACGTAAAGATTACGCTTTTTAAAGCTTACTGTCAGATTTTTTATTACTATATTGACTTACTGACAGTAAGTAGTAAGTAGTCAGTAAGTAGTAGTTGACCTTTGGGTAGAGTAGTTGACCCAAAGGTCAACTACTCGAAAAGGTCGCTGGATGTTCTACGCGTCCAGTACAATAATGTTTTTAGGATGCTATTGCGACGGCCTCGTTTTTGCAGTGCATCTGCAATGTTCGCGATAACCCATACCGATGGATTTCATGCCATCATCCGCAAGAAAACGGCCTCACTCCTGAGCAGAATAAGAGGCAGTCACAATAGTATCCTGAATGCTGTGGCGGCAGATACTTCCTCCGCCATAATAAGGGAATTTGTGCGAAGATTTGTACCAAAGTTAGACCATTACCATGTCTCATTGTATCTAGATATTGGGGCTTCTCACAAATCGTCGTTAGTTTTAAGTTACTAACAATAGTAATTTAAGTGCAAACATGTTAATAACAATTTATGAATCTTTTTGTGTTATCCGATATTTTTTTTATTTAATGCCATCATCCGCAAGAAAACGGCCTCACTCCTGAGCAGAATAAGAGGCAGTCACAATAGTATCCTGAATGCTGTGGCGGCAGATACTTCCTCCGCCATAATAAGGGAATTTGTGCGAAGACTTGTACCAAAGTTAGACCATTACCATGTCTCATTGTATCTAGATATTGGGGCTTCTCACAAATCGTCGTTAGTTTTAAGTTACTAACAATAGTAATTTAAGTGCAAACATGTTAATAACAATTTATGAATCTTTTTGTGTAAATCCGATTTTTTTTAAATTTAATTAATAAGTCTGGGTCGCTGTTGCAGGATACCATATTAATATCACGTATTTAAATAAATTTGTTATAAATAAAATCGTAGAAAATTTTATTGTAAATCAGGTAAGTGGTTTTTTGGAAAAACACAATATTCTGATGCCAAATGCTCAACATGGTTTCCGACGTGGACGGAGCACGGCGACGGCCTTGGCACAGTTCGCGGACGACGTCAATGAGTGTTTGGATTAGCGGAAGCATACGGTGGAGGTCTGCCTGGCTTGGGCGGAGCATCTCCGTGTCCTCGTGGAGGCGATCGGCGGCGGTGATCTCACGCGTCCAGCCCAGGTTCAGGCCATGGTACGGAGCGAGAGGAGATGGGAGGCCGTCACCTCCTCCTGCGAAGCGGTAATGCTCTCGCGAGCATTACCGCTTAGGAGGAGGCGAAACGCGTGAGGGAGAGGCAAATTTCACGCCCTCTTGCCCCTAACCGCCGCAGGAGGAGACGCCCTAGGCGTCGGGAGTCGCAGGCCGATTCCCAGCCACCATAGGCGCGGGCTTGCGGACGGTGAGCAATGGGTAGCTCGCCGCCCGATAAGTACCAGGCCCGGGTCGACGGCGCATTGTGTTCTACGCGCGCCTCAAAGAGATGTCCGCAGAATCGACGGGATCCGCTAGGGCCGATGCCTGCCGGGTTGCGAAGAAAACTGAAAAGGAGATCGCGGCCCCCGGCATCAGGGCAACCGAAGGAACACGGGTGGGTTTTAGTCAGTACGAGTCTGACACGCCCTCCCACTCCGCACAGAGCGGGAGAAGGTATTTGATAATTTTAAACCCAAAAAAAGGGTCTATGGTGAACTGAAGATGGAACTCGGTGTGGTACTTACCCCTGTTTCCGGATGCCGGGCGCTTTCCTCGCCTTCTCGTTGGAACTAGCTTCTTTTGATTTCTGTTGCTCGCGCTTGTTGTACACCATCTTAATTCGCAGCATCGGCTCCGTGCACGAGAATCGCCTGCAACACACAAAGTTCAGTGACTAGCTGTGCCGGTGACTTCGTTCGCGTTCATGTCGGAAAACAATCATGTTTCGCTTAGAAAAGGAGTAGGTATCTACTGTACAGGCTGTTACCCAACATGCTATTGACATATTGTTTAAATTGAAGGCATTGAATTTAGAATAGAAGAAAAGTTGAGGCTGTCAGCTTCTGCCGGGGGTGCGAAGAAAACCGAAAAGGAGATCGTGGCCCCCGGCAACAGGGCAAGCGAAGGAACACGGGTGGGTTTTAGTCAGTAAGAGTCTGACACGCCCTCCCGCTCCGCCCAGAGTTGGAGAAGTTATTTGATAATTTCCAACCCAAAAAAAAAGCTCGGTAAGCTGAGAGCCTTTTTTTTTTGGGTGGGATGTATTCCTTCAGTTGCCTGTATGTTGCCAGGGGCCACGCAAGCGCATATCACATGTTAAAAATATATTAAAATGGTAGATACTTAAAAAACATTCCAAGATCCAAATAATTATCCTTGTTCTACAAACAGGCGTTTTACAGCGCTGACATTTTGATGAACTCGCAGATTTTTTGTTTTGCCTTTTTCAATTAAAACGCATTGGGCGAAAAAGCGATACCCACATACGATATGACACGAGAACGCTTGCATGACAAGCAGAGGATAGAACAGGTGCAAAAACGATACTTGAAGCATAAAGTTAAGTGGTTTTTATTGTAATAACCGGTGTGAAACTGCTGCCAACCCAAATGTGTACGTTACCCCAGCAGGAAAGTGTCTACGTGTGGAAGAGTTATACGTGTGGAACATTTAATTGGTGCCTTAGTTGCTGTAAATGTGCCCCCACATAAAAAATGTGTGCCCCCGTCGTTTTGGAAAAAAACGGAAAAAACGATTCCTGCTGGGGTAACGTTTTTCTAGCAGGAAAATTCTAAACGAATGATCGGAGAGAGAAAAATTGTGGATGGTCAGATAGCTTATATGTGTGCCAAAATGTGCCCCCAAAAATAAAATCTGTGCCCCTTCAGGTTTTCGAGATATTGCATTTCCTGCTGGAGTAACGTTTTGCAGAATCGTATATCTCTAAAACCATTGCATGTGCCCTTGTAGAATAAACTTACACGAGTAGCTCTTATTGTGTGCCCCTTAGTGCCCCAATTAGATTTAAGAAAATATTTGTAGTTTTCAAGTTATCGCGGTTTTGTGAAAACCCGAAAAAACATCGCAGCGCCTAAATGAGAGAAGGTATAAGTTCGCTGAAAACTGTATTCGGTCCTTCTTGACGCTAATAATAACCATACAAAGTTTCAAAACTGTTAGTGCATGCATTTTTGAATAATCTTGCTAAAAGTCAAAACGATGGTGTCATAACTTTGACGGGGGGGGGGGTCCGGACCCCCAAACCCCCCCCCCCCCCTTATATACGTCCGTGCACTAACCGGTTCACGACTGTTGTGCCTGAGTACACTGAAGTAGAAAAGTAATAAGTAATAAAATAAAGTTGTTATTGGATTATATTCCACTAGCTGTTTCTGTGACTTTACACATGATCAGCAACTAAGGCACCAATTTAATGTTCCACTCATATAACTCTAGGAGACACTTTCCTGCTGGGGTAACGTACACAACAAACGTCTCAGTCGTCTACCTGAATATGCATACTTATGTCGTGACCAGATCTTAGAATTGATCATTTCATGAAGTGGTCGACCATTTCAAGAAATGGCCAGCTAAAATTGGCCATGTCGTTTTTAAACGTCAACGTTTAATATAATGGGTATGCCAGTCGACATTTGGCCGCATCATTAATGTAGTGTATCCATGCATGGTTTAGTAAAAAGGTGTAGTAAAAAGTGCCAAGTAACTTGGAAGTTGCGGTTGGTCACAGTTCTAACCTAACCTAACCCATTTGGTCGGGTTGCCCCGCAAGCTTCGTGAGATGCAACATAACACTTAAAAGGTTAAAAAAACAAGCCGCTCTTGTGGCACGCTGATTAAATGGGTTAGGTTCGCGCGCCAGTCGAGCGCGCGTAGCGAGCGGTACTACGGCAGCGGTTGGTCGCTTTCCTTATTTATCATATTTGGAAATCCAATAAAAAGGAGTCCATTGAATTTTTTTGCATGGTCACCCTACTTTTTTTATTTTTTGTATGCCGCCGCCATAATGCACAACAAAAACAAAGCGACATCAACGCCTCTACCGGTGGATAATCTAATTATTTTACGATCACTAATGATTGGCCACATCATGAAGTAGTCGTGCTTTTAACTGTTCATATCGTCAAACGTTAAGTATTCAATGATCTGGCCAGACCACATCATGATGTGACCAGCGGACTATGTTCTATTTCATGAAATACAACCATTTCATGAAATGGTCGAACACATATACAAAGTATGGCGTAAATAGTGGTCCAACGTTAAGGGGTCGACACGCGATATATTCAGCTATCACATACCACAATTTGAACAATATTTTACCATAAGTCTCAAAATAAAACATTTTTTTTTTAATTTACACCTCGGTTACTAATTTGGCTCCAATTTCAACAAAAAAATATTATTTTCCTATTTTGTTTTTTGTTTGTAACTGCTGAATACAATTGTGCTATCATATGCAAATAACTTTTTTACTGTAAACTTACAGAGATTAAAGAAAAAATGTGTTTATTTAAATTTTAAATATAATCTTCAGAGAATCATGAGACTTTGGGCGCGAATGGTGTAAAAGAAATGTACTACACTGTCATTGCCCATTATTGAAAAAAATTGTCCACTAAATGCAGATTCTAAACTGGTATAATAATAACTGATACCATAATTCGAAAAAAAGTCATTGCCATTTACATTGATATTAAATTAATATTAATAATATAATTTAAATTAATATTTAAACATTTAATGTAATAAAGCATTATGGCACTAGAAATTTGGACATTTTTAATGCAAGAAGTGCAAAAAGATGTAGGTTTCATAAAAATAAATAAGCAAAAAATATATCTTTGTCTATTTTTAGATTTTTCCATAAAATACTATATTTTTTTGATATTTTTTTATAGCTTCTATTTTGAAAAACATTATATTTCGCCGAAGAAATGTTGGCAACCCTAGCTACACTCCAAATCTCATACACATTTATCTAGTTTTCGTATAATTTGTTATCGAAACAAAAGTAAACATAAACACAACAATGGCTGGTCAAAGACGTAGGGTGAGTGGGGGCAAGATCGAACGGTTTTTTGATGAGATGAGCAGTGTTATATTTGAAGTCTTGTAGAAGAGTACATATTAGCTTATGCTAAAAATTTATTTGTAGTGAGTAAAGAGCAAAGAGTGTATTTTTCTATCATATTGATAACATCCTGTTAAATCTGTTCCTAAGCGGATTTTTTTTTTTAAATAAAATGTTTTTGCCACGAGAATGAAACAAGGAGAAGATGAAAGGGTGATGGGTAAAGATCGAAATAGTTTCTAAAATCGTTCAAATGATTACCAGGCGTTGTTGGTGGTCACTAGTCTACAGATTGAAGTGTCTTTAAAACTCTCATCTGTCTGTAATGTCAGAATACCTTTAGTTAACATAGATAAAACGATTTTTTTAAAATATGTATTTCAATCTTACCCCACCGGGGAAACATTAAAAGTACAGGTTCTCAAACTTTCCACTTTAATTGTATAAAGTTATGCCGACAATAAAAGATCACTATCAATCAAATATATCCTTTACCTTTACTTTATCCTAATATCAAGATATTACAAAACAAAATTTCGCAACTTTCTTTCATCTTAGTCTTTTATATGTTCATCTTACCCCGTCAAATATTGATAGGTAAAGACGGAAAATTGAAATAAATCCTAAAATACGAAAAATAGCCATATTTAGATGTAATAACACAACTAAGAATTACAAATAATGGGAAGATATTCCAATTGAACACTCGTACCTACCACGTTATTAAAGTTACAGGACACGGGGTAAGATTAAAAAACTCGAAAAAATCACGTAAGTCACTGCGCAGAAATTTGCATTTTTCATACAAACCACTCACCGAGGTGTGCGTGTGTGATTGAGGTGTGCGACGTAACAAAATAGCGGTCTTAACAATGTTGCCATCATTGCAAAAACTGCACTGAATCTGGCGCTATGGACAACTTTTTGTGTTACCCCGTTTTTCATCTTGCCCCCACTGAAAAACGGATGAAAAACTGAAAGCTCATAACAGGTGGCAGCACAGTTCTACAACTGTGCTGCCACCTGTTATGAGCTTTCAGTTTTTAACTTCATTGTTGCCCGGGCGATGGACGATACTTTTAACTTTTATCACAAATATCTGCTGTTTTACATTTAACGATTGGTATGACTATAGTTCTCATGAGTTCCTGAGATACCTATGACTCACGCACAGGGAGAAAAGCATGGTCAATACTCTTGGCAAATGACAGCCCGCATCGTAAATGTTCAACGCTCAAGCTGTCATGTCCAGGCGATCTACCCCGAGTCATGTAGTCAATAATACTTTAACATCTTTAGGTCTTATTTGTATAATGGTAGAAGTATTTGGCTGGAGACTGCATTGCGTCGCTACTGAAGACACAAGTGGACTTGGCCACCTCATTTTTGTAAACGCGATTGTGCTCTTTAATTATATTGCGTTACGGATCAATGTTCTATGCAAGTATTTTTCTTCCACCAAGGCGATCTTGTTCAAATTTTCACTTCTGTCGGCACTCCCGGAGTGCCACCATTTTTTTTATTTTGAAAACAACGATGAGTAACAATATCATAACTCTCTATACTCGCCTCACTCAATGTTTTTATACGCCTTATTAAAGCTATTCTTCTACGATGCTCTAAATTATTACCATATTTATCAGCGCATACCTGAAATTCTTGCGGAAAGTTGATACATTTAAGACTATTATTGCAAATTTCATGACACAGTTGGATTTGTTCTGGGGTCCTATTTCCCCAAACTGTTTTGTTAGGTACACAATTTGAAGTCACTTTCCTATGTCTTACAATATTATTGTAATTGCACTCTATTCAACAGGAAAGTGATCAGACCAGAATACATTATAATGAATTTTTACGTTAGATACCATTTTATAGCCCATTTCAGTACTAACAATGGTCCAACCACCGACAAGAGCCATGAAAAAAGAATAGTCACCTGCGTTAAGGCTTAGGCGTTCCACATCCGCACATACCCATCTTCGCTCTCCACAAAAATTCATGAGTTCATTAAAGAAGATACCGCCTGGGTGGGCATTAAAATCACCGAGTACGAGCACTGATTCTACGCTATTACTATCTATTATTGCACCATATTTCGCTCAAGCATTCCGTGAACTTGATAAGATTATCTCTGGACTCCTGGCATATAGTATACACAAAGAATTAATACCGCACAGTCGCTATTCACCTCTACTTTACAAGCTGCTAACCGATCACTACTGCAATCCACGGGAGTGACGGACACAAACGATTTTTTCTCCATAGAAATAGCCAATCCGCCATAAGGTCTTCCTTTCATACATCCATTTGGAGTATCAACCGAAAATTTGCCAATATACGTATAACATTACTTATTGTGCCCAGCAGACGTTATCATGTGGAAGTAACCACGTCTCCTGTAATATTATTATATCTGCCTTGCCACAAAAAGTTCTCTCAAAATCCATCGACCGCCTAAGTAACACAGTACAGTTAAATGTAATAATTTTACTATGTGTGTCATCCATTAACTGTATTTTCAATAATTCACGTGTCAGGGCGTTTGTCCACAGTCCGGTACTTATAATGACCGACGCAAAACGATCCCTTTCGGCCACAGTGACTCATTTAAAAACATTTGGAACGTATAACCCGGTATATAAGGTTGAGGCGACGTGTTCAAACCAACGCGTCGTGCGGTCACGCGAAGCGGTCTGTAAAGCTTTTGCGTTAGGATAATTCCATTGATAGTTGACAAGTTGAAAGAATTTGAAAAGAGCGGACGAGCGCGTCGCAATTAGGGTGCAGCACACACCGCACGCTTCCGGCGCGGACGTCCGCCTTCTAGTCAGTTAGCTTATAAAACGTTCGTAAAGACATACAATTATTAGGAAATCTTCGTCGAATTACTTGAATGTCATTTCATCTGCAGGCTGTAGCCGACCTGCTCGCCTCAATGACATTTATATCCATATTAAGCTGCTCACCTGTAGGGCTGGCCGGTCTCCAGCTTCCACAACACCATCTCGGAGTTGTAGCTGGTAGAGCACAGCGTGAGGGGTGGCCGCACGGCGGCTGCCAGCACGTCGTCCGTGTGACGAGTCTCCCAGCTCTTGCCGGTCGTCGACATGCCAGTGTCCTCGAACTCAACCACGTGCTGGTTCCAACCAATCGCCAGAATCCTGGTAATGACAATGAACTATATAAAGTATTAAATTACTCAATAATAAATACGTATTAAGGTTTAATTTTTTATTAACTTTTGTAGAAGCATATATTGATTGATTGATTTTTTGATTGACCTTCGAGTGTTTGTTGAGAAGCAAAACTCTTCGGCTCACCTGCCTTTCACCCAGAAGCAGCCGGTGACTTCGGGTGTTTGTCGAGAAGCAGAACTCATCAACTCACCTGCCTTCCACCTAGAAGCTGAACTCATCAGCTCTCCTACCCTTCACCCAGAAGCTGAACTCATCAGCTCACCTGCCCTCCACCCAGAAGCAGAACTCATCAGCTCACCTGCCTTCCACCCAGAAGCAGCCGGTGCCTTCGAGTGTTTATCGGGAAGCAAAACACTTCAGCTCATCTGCTTTCCACCCAGAAGCAGCTGGTGACTTCGAGTGTTTGTCGAGAAGCAAAACGCATCAGCTCACCTGCCTTCGATCTAGAAGCAGCCGGTGACTTCGAGTGCTTGTCGAGAAGCAAAACTCTTCAGCTCACCTGCCTTCCACCCAGAAGCAGCCGGTGACTTCGAGTGTTTGTTGTGAAGCAAAACACTTCAGCTCATCTGCTTTCCACCCAGAAGCAGCTGGTGACTTCGATTGTTTGCCGAGAAGCAAAACTCATCAGCTCACCTGCCTTCCATCTAGAAGCAGCCGGTTACTTCCGAGTGTTTGTCGAGAAGCAAAACTCATCAGCTCACCTGCCCTCCACCTAGAAGCACAACTCATCAGCTCACCTGCCCTCCACCCAGAAGCACAACTCATCAGCTCACCTGCCCTCCACCCAGAAGCAGCCGGTGACTTCGCACATGTGCTCGATGGACATCTGTCTTAAGCACACACCTGTATTGAAGTTCCACACCTAAGCAAGAATTTAAGAAAGTTTCAACAATCTGTAGCGATTAACGTTCAAGCACGTCATTAGTCATTTATGAATTACCTAATAGGTAATGTATTTTTAGGGTTCTATACTTCAAAAGGAAAAAGGAACCCTTATAGGATCACTCGTGTGTGTGTCTGTCTGTCTGGCCGTCTGTCACAACGAATTTGCTCCGAATCTAATCGTCCGATTAAGTTGAAATTTGGTACACATATGTATTTCTGTGACCCAAACACGAATGTGTAACGTAAATAAATGAATTGATTACAGGGGTAACTTTTGGGGCAAACAAAAAAAAAAAAGTTTTGCTAACAGTACCGTGTGACATATTAAGTGAAAGGGCTTGTTAAGAGGATATTAAAAATATTTTTTATATAATTTTAAAATAAATATTTTTTTAAATATTTAAAAAATTCGATGAAAATTGACAATCCACCTTATCTCCGAAACTACTGAACCTAAAATTTTGAAAAAAGTACATATGTGTGGCTTTACTCATTATAGATTACAGGAAAACCTATAAGAAATCTATGGTCTTAAAATAACATGGTAGATCTCTCAATATTGTGCGTACAAACTTACAATTGCAGATGGAATGTATGGGAAACATGGTTTTCAACTAAAATGTTAGGTTTGTTTTATTCTTAGGATAATTAAATTCATCTCAACTACGGAACCCCTTATTGTGCGTAATCCGACACGCATATGGCCGGTTTTTTCTTTCATCACCCAGCAGGTTCAATTCAAGTAGAGCAAGTTGAGAATACATCCTCCAACGTTACCATCTCTCATTCGGCAACAAACACACATAAGCGTGTGAACTTGCCCGACGAATACAACATTTTTCGAAAGATATGTAGAAAATAATAATAATAAATCATTTATTTGCATAAAAATCATCATTAAGTGATATACGTAGTTAGCCAATAGCAAGAGCTTGCAGTTCAGAGTTTCAGACTCTTCAGATTAATCAAACGATATGTGTATACCGGTAAGCGCAGTGGAGTTTGTAAAGCTAACTGTGTTGGACTTATTAAAAGACTATAAAATATTGTACTCGTGCTTTTCAGGGTCAACAAATTAATTGAAATAAATCTACACTATCAAACCTTGAGCTCGCCGTTCCTGGCCCCTGTCAGCAGCAGCAGGAAGCCAGGGTCCAGGCAAGACGCGGTGATCTCCACCGGGATCTCTTCCCCGTGCAGCGTCCGCACGTGCGCGTCGCGAATTAGTACGTTTCGTTTCCCTGCACACACCCCAAAAAGCTATAAGAACGCTTTAATTTGGTCCGGGACTCTGTGGGTTCCGCTGTCAATCCTGCGCACTGGCTGATCTTTTTAGCCTTGCCAAAGCGCAAATTCCTACTGGACGTCTCCTCTGCTGGTTTGTTGACTCCATGACTGTCGAATTGCACCGATTGTTTACGTTTAAATTAAGGCAACTTAATGTACACAAAAACGTGAATCACTTACCAGTAATTGGATTCCAGTTCATGATAATGCTATCCATGCCACAAGTAATTATGATCTTAAACAGTGGGTTGTAGAGAATCTGGGATACAGCTCGTGAATGTGTGAAGCCGTCAGTGTGGAGCGGGTTCAACTGCTCGTCCAGCACCACAGTAGCTATCTTCATGCACGCGAGGATGAACTCGCGGGTGGCTGAGTTGTACACGGCAGAGATTGGCGAGCGCTCACCCACTATCGCCGGAATGTCGATGTAGGTCTGCCGTAAGGCATGGATGGGAAAGCAGTTCAGATAAGTAAGGAATGAGTGAGAAAGTATACATAAAACACCTACTTAGTTGTTTTAAAGCTGTAAATGAATACAATTATTCAAAGTAGGGATAGGGTGTGTGATTAACTACATTTCCCAGCATAATAAAAATATACTCATTTAATAGAAAATAAATACAAATATAGAGTGCAACCTACTTACTATACCAGACGATGAAATAGGAAACAAATAAATTAACTCAATTTACACCCTTACTTGAGTGCACGTTTGGCTTTGCACATCCCAAACTTTGATAGTTCTATCTCTAGATAACGAGTAGATGGTCTGTCCATTATTCTGTAGCACGATGCAGGTGATACCGGCATGGTGCCCGATGAATACCGCACTGGCCTTGGCTGACACAAATGCGTTCCATACTCGGACCAAGCAGTCGGGACCTCCTGTCACCAGCACGTGCGTCTCCTCGTCAAATGCAAAGCATTGGATACCCTGAAAAATTATAATGACTTCCATGATAACGACGATCCTTCCTTAGGCACAAAGAGTGAAAGAAAAATAGATGAAGATGTTGCAGTTCACAATAGTACTAAGTCTATGGAGCTCTTTGTGAAGGAGATTGTCCAGGGAAGTACTACCACTATACCAATTTTTGCAGCCAAGCACCGTTGTTGCTGTGTTCCGGTTCCGGGTTCCGGAAGGGTATGGATGTCGGTGTAGTTACAGTACAGGCACATGAGATAATTCAGCTCTGTGTCTCTATTCTGCCAGAGAATTCGAAGAAATATTTTACTGTAAAAAGAAAGAGGAAACAGAAATACTTATGCATACAAAAACTCGCCTTTTCAACTCTGAACATGTTACGTGTCTTGCAGCCATATATGTCGCATATGAGCAGTGAATCAGAGCAGGTGGCGCAGGAGACCACGCAACTCAAAGACTTGTAGTATGACACCTGCCGCACCCACTCCGCATGCATGCGGGGCAAGTCCACTAGCTGCATCTTTGGTAGCATGTGAGGCTGCAATCACAAGCGGTCCAAGTGAGTGGACGCAGGACGAGAGCAGCTCAGTTGAGCTGTTCCCGTATTGTGCCGTTCTTCTGCCCTTAACGTCCCAGTATTATATCTGTATGATCTGTCAGAAGATTGAAATTAGGACAAAAAATAATAAGATGATTACCCGTTTCTGCAGATCTATATGTCGTAGCGTTTGCATGGCACATCCGGGCTCGTTCTGGAAGGGTCCGCGCAGCACCGGAGAGAACAGCAGCACTCGGATGTTGCCCCCCACGTCGCCACAGATCAGTATGCACTGCTCCTTCAAGTCTTTTCCGAAGTGATAGTACATTGTGCAAATCTGTGAAATTTACTACCCAACTATAGTTGAAAGCTATTCAGGTGCAGGGTGGATATTGGTGGCCGTGAATCAAAATAATAACACTTTCTTTAGAGTACACAATATATAATTACACGAAATAGAAACACTTTAAATCAGTTACAACATGAAAATTAGCTCACGCACTAGAAAAGACTAACGATATACTAGGAATATAAAAACTACCGAAACACTAGCTTATTCAGTATTCCTTACCCTTCCTTATCTAGGCTTTAACTAATAACTTAAGGCGGGGCGCGTTATAGGCAACAGAAACACACGCGGCGATGTTTTCCAAAAGGAGACTGAACTTAGAAGATTACAAAAGACTGCAACGGACTAACGATGACTTCTATTTGTTTTTTTTTTTTTTTTCTGTTGGGCATCTCGTAGCTGACATCTGAGGTCATGACTACTTAACCGGTCAATCCTGTGGTTGCCTTAAGCTGCTACACTCAAAGCCTTCAGCCAGGGGCAAACAAAACTAAGCTAAAAAGCTAGGTGAACGCTCGCTAAGGGCACCCCCTGTGGGGTACGAGCCTCGGTTTAGGGCGTCACCGGAGCCGCGATAAATCGCGGCTCAGCGGACAGAGCTCCGGCGGGATCTCATGGCGTCATGGAGAGTGCGATTGTCGCAACCCAGCGCTGGGCACGCCACAATTGCGGCGATAAGACCCCTCTTTGAGGAGTGGCTAGAGAGGCGCCACGGCGTCCTCACCTTCCGCCTGACGCAGGTCCTCACCGGACATGGCTGTTTCGGGAGGTTCCTGCACAGGATAAGGCGGGAGGAAACGCCCGGGTGTCACCATTGTGTGGATCGCCCGGAGGACACGGTGGAGCATACGGTGGAGGTCTGCCCAGCTTGGGCGGAGCATCGCCGTGTCCTCGTGGAGGCGATCGGCGGCGGTGATCTCTCGCGTCCGGCCCTGGTTCAGGCCATGGTACGGAGCGAGAGGAGATGGAAGGCCGTCACCTCCTTCTGCGAAGCGGTAATGCTCGCGAAGGAGGAGGCGGAACGCGTGAGGGAGAGGCAAATTTCGCGCCCTCACGCCCCTAACCGCCGCAGGAGGAGACGCCCAGGGCGTCGGGAATCGTGAGGCGATTTCCGGCCACCGCAGGCGCGGGCTTGCGGACGGTGAGCAATGGGTGGCTCACCGTCCGATAAGGACCAGGCCCGGGTCGACGGCGCGTTGTGTTCCACGCGCGCCTCAAAGAGATGTCAGCAGAATTGAAGGGGTCCACTAGGGCCGATGCCTGCCGGGGTTGCGAAGAAAACCGAAAGGGAGATCGTGGCCCCCGGCGACAGGGCAACCGAAGGAACACGGGTGGGTTTTAGTCAGTAAGAGTCTGACACGCCCTCCCGCTCCGCCCAGAGCGGGAGAAGTTATTTGATTATTTCCCACCCTAAAAAAAAAAAAATAAGGGCGTCACCGGAGGGAGGACATCAAAGATGGGACGGGCTGGCTTCTCTTTGTGATGGAAGCGATACCTTACGTAGTTTTGCACCATAGCGCACTTGCTCTGTGGGTAGCGTACGCCGCTAATATGATTTTCCTATTGGAAACGAGAGATTCAAGGTGAGGGGCGCAGTATGCGAGCGGGGATTGCGGTGTACGCCAATATTTGGGTGTACCGAAGGTGGTGAGGGGAATGAAGGGGGTAAGAACTACGCAGTTGTTCTGCTTATGTATAAAATATTTTGTTCTTTCCTAAAAGTGTACATCCCCGGTACTTTTCCTTATATACAAGGTGTCTATCCATAGTAAATGGTCAAACTAAGACTTTCTCATTCTCAGAAACCTTATTTTCTGCCTAGTTTACTCTCTACTTTTATGTATAATCTACAGGATTGACTGTTCTGTAGCTACTATTACTAATTATAACTAGGCTACTTCACAAAAGGGGCAATAAAATCAGGCAACAAACAGATCTCTTAATTATGACCTAACTACCAGTGATGCCAAGTACCTAACTATACATAGATAGATTAAGGTCGCTGTGCTTCTCAACAATAGTGTTGTTGTCAACACAAAATAAATATGTACAAGTCCTCAAGCAAGGGATGTTCTATCTATGGTAATCATAAAAGGTATAATAACCTACTCGTAGGTTGCCACCTACG
Source organism: Omphaloscelis lunosa (assembly GCA_916610215.1). NCBI lineage: Eukaryota > Metazoa > Arthropoda > Insecta > Lepidoptera > Noctuidae > Omphaloscelis > Omphaloscelis lunosa. The sequence continues at coordinate 23,036,371 of OU744247.1, forward strand.
CACACAGCCTAACTCGAAATCTATGAAAACGATGTTATTTTCTTGCCATGTATTGTAATCAACAAGGTATAATAATAACCTACGCACACAGCCAAACTCGGAATCTATGAAAACATTGTATTTTCTTGCCATGTATTCCCAGCTTGTGATGACGATCTTCAAGGTGAAGGTCTTGGCAGTGCAGTCGTAGAAGCGCAGGTCCCGCTCCGTGGAGCTGGTGACAATGATGTTCACGTCTGGCATGCACACCATGTCCGTCACCCACGTGGTGCGTACCTTCAGGTGGGCTGTGGGAGTCAGGTACCTGCTTACTTTATCGAGACATAGTAATTCATAAATATGCACAGATCATACTGACTTTAATTTATTGGAAATGAACCTAGCATTATCTAAGGAATTCCATAATGTTTGTGTGTAGCAACAGTTTGACCGACTGACTCCCGTATATCTAGTAAAAGGTGCCTAAGATTTTCGGACAAAAGGATGCTCAGTAGGGAACACCAGTATTCTAAGATAAGCACAGTAGGTCACAAATATAATAATAGCAATATCTTTGTGGCCGTTCACTGAATGCCCATATAGAACGTTTAGAAGATTAACAATGCCTTTGATATGTGCCGTCTGGACAATTGGGACTACCCAGCCAGACTGAGAAAAGAGAGTATTGGTAAACGGAGTTGATTGAAATGGTACTAACGGCTGGAGGAGAAAGCAGTTCTCAACAGCTTCATGTCGAGCGACCACCAGTTGATCATGCCGTCGCGGCTCGCTGTTATGTATGTGCCTTGCATCGGGTCCGTAGTGCGATTCTATCTCACACAGTAAAAGAATACGTCGGTCACAATTCAATGCTCATAATTGCTATTTTGTACAAAGAAAAGACTCGAATCAAGTCCTTTGTGGGTTACAAATATAAATAAGTTAAAGTGGCTGGCGGGCAAGCGACCCAGGTACTTTTAATAAAAGTTCATTAGAAAATTAAACAGCCTCATTTTAAATAAAAAACCTTGTCGACATCTGGGCTGAAGGTTATTCGTGATATTGGGTGCCTGTGTTGTGAGCGTATGATGACGGGCAGGCCCATGATGGGCGGCTGCAGCGTCTCCCGCTGGTTCTCTGCGTCGTTGCCGAAGTAGCCCAGGATCAGGTGCGACACCACCTCCTCCCAGTCGACCTCGCCCGTGCGGCTTGTGTTTACCTGTTTGAGTAATCGACAACGATTCGTTCACAGTGCGTATCGATGGCCTAGGGGCGGACCTGTGAGTTAAGTATCAACACTAATACAGCGTGGTTTTCTAAGAAGGATAAACAGGACTTCATATTGGAATCTGAGTCTGACTAGTTTGCTTTACTCATAAATTTGGAGATCATCCTGAAGTCCCTTCTCAGTTGTCACTCTAGGATTTGAGTTCATTACAACCAGTTCATTCTGGCTCTGTGACTTGTGTTCAATGAGATGCTATCTTTTAACATAACTCTTAATTATACACCTACTTTCATAAAGAGTATTTTATAATCTTCATCGTCATAGTCCACATCCAACAAGGACTTCAGAGCAACTCTAAACTCCAGAAATGTCATTTTGTGACCGAATGCCTCTTGGAATGCATCTCTTATCCTCTCCATGTCGCTCATGCTGCACCTCTCGTGCAGCACCGCGTTGCGCCAGCGAGCCCGGGCGGCGGCCACCGCGCTGTCTTCAGTCTTTATAGACAAACAGCTCAAGACTTCACTTTCTTGTGCCATTGTTACCTACTTATACCAAAATTATAATTCTAAAAAGATCGGTGGTAAAACTTTGATTATAATAAATATTAATTAAGTACATGTAATAAAATTATGATTTGTTTACAGAATTATGACATCTTACAATGGTAGTGTCAGTCAAAGAAACCAAGAATTTACTCGTTGCAAGAACAATATGGCCGGGATAAGAACAAGAAATAGTTCACGACCTAGTTTTGAATAGATTTTAAATGGTATTCAATCTCTTCAAACATTTAACTCATTTTCGCAGATCAATTAATTTTTGGTACCTAAGGTAGGTAAATACGTAGATAAATGGAACGATAAACCCTTTGGCTTCCCGAAGAGATCACCGCATCGTAGCTCAAGAATAAGAATGCTGACGCCAATCATACCTACATGGAGAAACCAATCCGAAGTGCAAGTTGGGATGAAGTTAGTTCTTTTCATCTCAATCAGGTACACTTGCGTGAAAAGACATTTCCGCAAATGTCCTTTGCGCAAAAGTCCATTCACGCAAATGTGCATTCGCGGAAATGTCTTTTTGCGCAGGTAGGTCAGCAGAAGTGTGTTACTTACTTACAAGGTCGCTACGCTACCCTACTTGTACGCTCATTGGTACTAAGTGTAGCTCAATGGCGCAAGAGCTTAATTCCATGTCCATTGCGATCACACTTCGGTGAATATCCAATTGGCGTTTTATAGGTATACAAACTCTAATACAAACAAAAGAGTTATAATAATTAATGACTCTTCTCTTCTCCCAATGTCTCCCTAAGAAGTCGGCCGTCAGGTCGCTAGTTACAGATACTACACACGGTTTTACCCAACTGTCAACTGATCCATCGCAAAGTATTTTTTAAATAAACTTTCTTATTTTACTTTTAATACTTAATATATTGTATAAATATTTTATCAAAAAGCATTGTAAAATTGTATAAAATTATCAAATATAATATTGTAAAAATAACTATTAAATTATCAACCTTAATAAAGTTTTATAAAGAGTGTATATAAAAATAAAAATAAAAGCCCTACTAAAAGCAGAAAATGGGGATATGTTAACGTCAGTACGTCAACGGTCGTCGTTGTCCACGAACGTGGACCGTCCGATTAAGAAAGTAGTAAGCGTGTGGTGCTGCTGCTTGAACTTGGCGCACCCAAAATCTGCAACATTACATGTTGGTGTTGTCTTCCTGGCCCAGCGCAGACTTCTGTGTGGAGTACCTAGAGTGCGTGGAAAACGTGGAGTGTCTGAAGTGCGTGGAGAACGTGGAGTGTCTGGAGTGCGTAGAGAGCGTGGAGTGTCTGGAGTGCGTAGAGAGCGTGGATTGTCTGGGGAGCGTGGAATGCCTGAAGTGTATGGAGTGCGCTCGGTGCTGTGGATGTAGCGCGTCGGTATCAAAGTGCATCTTCTTTGGCTTTTCGCGCAGCCGCGTCTGGCGCACCAGCTCAGGTGTGGGTGGCCGCCGCACCGGCTGCGTCGACGCCAACCGAAGGTGCTTGTACAGCGGGATCTGCAATGCATTACTAATATAATTTGAACTAGCTACAAGTTCACAACGATACACTTGAAGGATTATTTCGCTTCATCTCCATCTAGCGGTCTGTTTTGTGCCTAAGTTGTTAAAACAGAACATTCATTACGCAAAAACGACTTGCAGTATTTTTATATCTTCCTTCTTCTGCATGTACTGACCGTAGGCAGCGAGAAGTTGAGCTGGATCCTATCCTGCTGGTCAGGCCAACGTGGCAGCGAGAAATACTCTCCCAGCAGTGGCTCGATGGGCGGTTCGCCGAAGGTCTTGTTCCTGAGCTCGTTCTCCGTGATGTCACGTAATTTGTCCACGACCTTCTGTCCCGGCACGTAGCGCGACACGAAGCCCCCGCGCCACACCTGCAAACATTCAACCACGAATCGATATTGGCCGTTCCGTTCCAGTTAAATAGCACGATATGACGATAATAATATCTCATCTGTAAACTAACTGTTCACCTTGAAGGTAGTGAAGCTGGCGACTTTCTGAACGTCTGGTGGGAAGCGGGTAACCTCCAGGCTCCACGGCACGAAGCTGCCCAACGTCTGCAGGTACTCACCCGAGAGACGCCATACGCGAGCGCTGTTGTCTGCACTTCCACTGCGTATGATACCAATAAAAACCGCCGTTATTAAGTAACAGCTGCCAAAGGTTTATACATAACGGGACATAAAAGGGCAATCTGTGTGTGTAGGGAAAGACCGCCTTTGCTTAAAAAAGTCTGTTTTCATTTAAATATAGGACTTACGTCAATACGAGTTTTAGTTCGTCGATGTAGGCTATGGTAGTAACAGAGCGCAGATGTGCGCGGTAGCTGTTGAGTAGCAGCGGCAGCGGCTGGTCGCGCACGCTGCGCTTGGCGCGGCCCTCGATGCGGTCGCGCCACAGGAACGGGAACATCAGGCGCAACCGCGGCATGTTTATATGAACCTACAGCAAAATTAATTTATAACCAACTTATTTATAATTATTATCTCCCTACAGGAAGGAAAGTAGGATGCAACTTTAGAGACTCCTTTATTTGTCAATGCACTGCTTAACTTTTCTTTAAATAGCAGAATTCGTTTACTTACAGATAAATAAAGTAAAGAAACTCACTTGATCGTTTATGAGAAAGTTGCTCATGAGCCACACTTTGACGTATCCCATAATAGTGCCTGTGAAGAGGAACTCGTTGTCGATGTCAGTGGCGAAGGATGATACGTAGTCGTCTACTGTGTGGATGGCCTGGAATGAGCTCAGGTAGCCACCCGCCGAGTGATCCGACCAGCACTGCACCAGACCATTCTCCAGAGCGAGAAGGAGGGAAGCTAAAATATGTTTTGTTCATTTCATTCCAGCGGCACCGCGCAGGCGCCGCCGTAACGCATCGCTATGTGTTACTTCTAACTAGTAGATAGTACAACGCAGACACAGTGCATGGCCATGTGTTACTTCTAACTAGTAGATAGTACAACGCAGACACAATGCATGGCTATGTGTTACTTCTAACTAGTAGATAGTACAACGCAGACACAGTGCATGGCTATGTGTTACTTCTAACTAGTAGGTAGTACAACGCGGACACAATGCATAGCTATGTGTTACTTCTAACTAGTAGATAGTACAACGCAGACACAGTGCATGGCTGTGTTACTTCTAACTAGTAGATAGTACAACGCAGACACAGTGCATGGCTATGTGTTACTTCTAACTAGTAGATAGTACAACGCAGACACAGTGCATGGCCATGTGTTACTTCTAACTAGTAGATAGTACAACGCAGACACAGTGCATGGCCATGTGTTACTTCTAACTAGTAGATAGTACAACGCAGACACAATGCATGGCTATGTGTTACTTCTAACTAGTAGATAGTACAACGCAGACACAGTGCATGGCTATGTGTTACTTCTAACTAGTAGATAGTACAACGCAGACACAGTGCATGGCTGTGTTACTTCTAACTAGTAGATAGTACAACGCAGACACAGTGCATGGCTATGTGTTACTTCTAACTAGTAGATAGTACAACGCAGACACAGTGTATGGCTATGTGTTAATTCTAACTAGTAGATAGTACAATGCAGACAAAATGCATGGCTATGTGTTACTTCTAACTAGTAGATAGTACAACGCTCGATGGGTTTGGGTTATGGAAGTCTTCCACTGGAATGAAGTGAAATTTGTTATTGACTGGAAGCATTGTGTTGAGCTACGGTGCAGGAAATATGCAAGATACTAGAATACTACTCAGTATTAAGTATGAGAATAGTGCTTGCGGCAGAATATCATATCGTACTGACCGACGCACATGTGTACTGGTCGCGTGTGCAAGAAGATCATAGCTTGCACGCCGAGGTGGCGCATGTACTGCGTGCGCGGCGGTATGCTCAGGGCCGTCGAGGACAAGCATCGCACCGCCGCCTTCATGATGGCCGCCTCCGGGTCTAGTACTTTCTCGACAGCTGCCGTACTGTGGACAAAAAGACTAAGCAATATTTTTTGAAGATAATGATTTAGTTACAGTATTTTAACTTTTCCTTGCTACTTGCAGAAAAAAGCATCTGCAGACTCGATCCTCATATTTGTAAAGATTATGGGCAAAAATATATTAAATGCATTGTTAAATGTTACCCACGTGGGCTTCCGTATGGTAGACGAGAAGTAAGAAGCTCTTGCATTACTTTCCTTGGAGCTTGGGACGGGGAAAGACATGGACACTTCACGCCTGCAGTTCATCTTGATGCGCAGAGTCGGCTCCGTACACGAGAACCACCTGGATGTCACACAAATTATAATTATTATTCTGACGAGTTTCATTGATCATTTTCAGCTTACCAGGACTGTTTCATGTGATGAAATGCTTCAACCTGTAAGGCTGGCCGGTTTCAAGCCGCCACATCACAAGTTCTGAGTTGTAGCTGGCTGTGGCCAGTATGAGGGGGAGGCGCACGGCGGCTGCCAGCACGTCATCCGTGTGACGAGTCTCCCAGCTCTTGCCGGTCGTCGACATGCCGGTATCCTCGAACTCCACCACGTGGTGATTCCAACCTACTGCGAGGATCCTAATTGAAAGTAGCCGAGTCTTAGTATTAAAAATTACATATAACAACAGGTCTTCAGTTGCTGGCCACTTTCAAATCATAGCAAACCGTAGCGATGCTACTAATGAATTCGTGAAGGTGTGAAGATGCTATGCGGAAAACTATTATCCATATTAAATCAGATCAATTGAACTACTGGAGGGTTTTAAATTGTGATCGAAATTACGAGACCTGCCCTCCACCCAGAAGCAGCTGGTGACTTCGCACATGTGCTCGATGGACATCACTCTGAGACACACGCCCGTGTTGAAGTTCCACACCTAGACCACGTGAGTGAACACAATTAAAGTACGTATTATTTTATTTAGAGACTCGCTCGCTGGTCTATTGCTCGCAAGCGCTACTGCTGAGCATGAGATCCTGGTTTCAATTCCTAGGTCGGTCAAAACGTTATTGGGTTTTCCATCTGGAATTTCTCAGTAATAGCACTGAGTCTGGATTTGTGGTTGATGGCAATAGGCTCGCCCCTATTACATGGGCCTTATAACTGGCGAAATGTGGGTGTACTATAAGTACACCTCTGCATAACCCTTCGGGGAAACAAGGCGTGATATTATGTTATGTTACTTTATTTACTAATGAATCTATATTAATATTATAAAGAGGAAAGATTTTTTGTTTGTTTGTTCGTTTGTACCGAATAGGCTCCGATTTTAACAATTTTTTCACCAATAGAAAGCTAAATTATCAGGAAGTAACATAGTTGCGTTGCATGGTTTAGAACAGTTTAATAGTGTCAGGAATAATAAATCAACGGTCTTAAACCTGGTTTTAGTTGATTTACATTCATTCACCTTAACATTTACGAGTATTATAATATAATACTCGTAAATGTTAAGGTGAATGAATGTAATGATCTCCTATCTAAAGTAGACACACATCATCCTCCTCTACTGATCTGTTTAGATATAGTCCCTGAAAGAACTCTGAACTGCAGGATGTTACCCACCCGTAACTATCACAAGACTGACTATCAAGCTATAACACAACATTTTGACATTATAAACTGGACTACAACGTTACAAAACTGTGGGACAAGAGATGAAACGGGTGAAATATTTTACGAAAACGTAAGGGGGGCTATTACCAACAACGTTCCTTTTTCTTATAAAGTAAAGACCAATAAACAACCACCGTGGGTTACGAAAGATCTCACTAAATTACTGAAGCAAACGTGCAACCTTAGAATAAGAGTAGCAAGTATAACAACGCTATGGATAAGATTAATTTATCATTACTGAAGGAAAGGCGCCATTTATCAAACAAATCATCTTACATTAGCTATATTAATAAAATAGAAGCTAGAATAAGAACCAATTCTAAATACTTCTGGACATATATTAAAAATAAGCGTAAAAATAAAAGTACAATACCGGAAAAAATTAACTTAAACAATTAAGTAGCTGACAGCAGTACCGATATCTGTCAACAATTCGCAAAAAAAAATTCATCGGTGTATAATCAGAACCGCTCCACACAGCTCACATCAAACTTATTATTGATTTGTGGAAACCTGAATGTATTTAGTCACATATCGCTTACAGAGGATATGGTCGCTAGCAAACTGAAATGTTTGGACATACTCAAAGGACCAGGCCCTGACGAGCTTCCCTCAATTCTCCTCGCTAAGTGCGCGAAGTCATTCTCTACGCCTTTAACCCTTCTTTTTAACCGCTCACTTGAAACAGGTTGTTTCCCATCCGCGTGGAAGAAAATAAAATAGTCCCTATTTTTAAAAATGGTCGCAAAAACAATATAAAAAATTATAGACCTATATCGATTATCTCTATTATCCCCAAAGTTTTTGAGTTATTATTGTATCCGTATCTGTACAGCCACTTGAAAAATCACATAGTAGGCAATCAGCATAGTTTCTTTCAAGGCAGATCAACTCACACTAATCTAATAACTTTTTCAGAAAATGTCACAGCGTTTGTGGACCAACAGATTCAGGTTGACGCAGTATACACCGATTTTAGTAAAGCGTACGACAAAGTAGACCACCAACTTTTAATACAGAGACTCGGGAGCTGCGGAATCTACGGTGCACTATTGCAATGGTTTCAATCATACCTTAGTGATCATTTATCGTTCGTTGTTTTGAATGAGGTCCGATCTGAAGATTTTCATGTGACCATGGAGTACCACGAGGCCATTATCCATTGCTTCCATCACGCAGAATCTTATTTATTCGCAGACGATCTCAAGTTAACCCTGCCTATTAAATCTATAGAGGATCCTCATTTGCTACAAGCTGACTTGGATAGATTAGTTGAGTGGTGCAAAGAAAATAGGATGAGCTTAAATTTACAAAAATGTTTACATATAAAATTTTGTCGCAAAAAAAATGATTTTAATACACAATACTCACTTTCGAAAATGATTTTAATACACAATACACTCAACGAAGTTGATGCTATCCGGGATCTGGAAATCCTGATGGATAGCAAATTGACCTACAATGACCATCCATATGATAAAATAATATCAAACGCAAACAAAATGTTTTGTTTTAAGGACCTCAAAGCCCTTTAACAACTCTCAAGACCAAAATTATCCTATATGAGACGTTGGTTCGCAGTAATCTGGAATACTGTTCACAGGTATGGTCACCCCGTTATAACGTACATAAGCAACGTATTGAGCGAGTCCAAAGGAGGTTCTTGTATCATCTATCCTTACAAAATAAAACCGCGAAACAATTGAAATCTTGTAAAGACCGTGTTCATCACTTTAAATTTCAAAGCCTCACCAATCCTAGAAAAGTACTTGATCTTTGTTTCCTACACAAATTACTGATATCTAAACTACATACTGACCTACTATCCAAAATATGTATTAATGTTCCTAGCAGGTTACCACGGTCACATACCTACAATATTTTCACAAAACCAAGTTAGGTGACAACTCTCCCCTTATGAGGGCTACCAAATTGTATAATGATCTATGCCACAAAGCTGAAACCGATATTAATCATAACAGTCTCAACACTTTTAAAAATAAATTATATAAACACTATCGGTTAGAGGACATTTGACTTATCATTCCAATAATTAAATAATGCATACTTTTAATTTAATTTATAATTCAATTTACTTTTTATTTTCAATTTTTAATATTTTAATTTTAATTCATTCAGACATAATATGGATAACGCTTGGTTTTACCGTATTCATGTAAAAAATTCGTCGTATTCGTTAAACTTTTATAATAGCATGTATACTTATTGTTTCTTTTTTTATTTGTATTCTTAATTTAATTTATATTATGTATTCAGAGCATTATGTACTCGATAATGTGTTAGCTGTGGTAACTGTAATTGAGTGTGCGCTACAGGATAATATACAGTTAATGATAAATTATAACTAAGTTTTATCATTGTAAAAAAGATAATAATTGTAACTCGTTGGTAATCCTTAAATAAATAAATAAGCTTTTTTTTTAATGACTTCCTTAAGAAAACTTCAATAACGAAATCTTTTTTTTTGGGTGGAATATTATTAAATAACTTCTCCCGCTCTGGGTGGAGCGGAAGGGCGTGTCAGACTCTTACTGACTAAAACCCACCCGTGTTCCTTCAGTTGCCATATTGCGGGGGGCCACGATCTCCCTTTCGGACTTCTTCGCAACCCCGGCAGGCACAATAATGTAACATAAAGTAGCAAAATGTTGCCTATAAAATTCATTATGTTATAAATTATGCCTATAATTGTATATGTTTGTTGACTATTTATAATAATATCTATGAACTAGTAAGATTAAATGTAGTTGTATTGACTTCATGTGATTGGTCGAGACTTTGACAGTTCTCGACCAATCATAAGCAAGTAAAATGCTGGGAAGTGTGCAGACATTTTTGAGTGGTATACTCGGCACTCTTGGACATTCGTATCGGGACATCTGTGCTAGTCACTTCTATTGTACACTAGATAGTTACTTTAGTAATAAAGGTGATTTTCAACTTCTAAAGAGTGTTTTTTATATTCCAAGTCCTTACTTCTGAGTATTGAACCAGTACGGTTCACAATTATTTGGCGTGCGCTGAGAAAACTATTGATGATACAAAATAATTATGTACTACATGATTAAATTCCTCCAAATACCTATAAATCTGCGAGGAAATGTATCTAACTATCATAGTTAAGTCACAATAGCAGCTTTTGTGTTCTAAAATTTAATTAGATCGCCGGTAGAAACAAAAGTTGGTTACATGCGTATCGTAGTAGTAATTCTTATTCAAATAAATAATTTAATCTGTATATATAGCAGTAAAATACTTTCTAATTAATTCGAATCGGACATTAAATTTCGAAATAATCACGAGTATAAAAATGCAATAGCGAACCGCTCGACGCCGCACAGTGATCAATTTCCAAAAGTTAGGGGGCCGAAATTATTAAATACTGAAATCGTGAATTAAAGGTAAATATATAACATTAAATAGTTTCCAAAAATCATTTTCATATCATTTCACTTGGTAATTAATATTCTACATCACTCCTCATTTAACACAACTTCTGGTTGTTCTAGTGTCTACAAAATATAACTAAGTAGTTTATTTTTATTGTTCTTAGATAGCGGCTTCACTGGTCGATGTAATGACAAAACATTGAATACACATACATGATTTTGAAACCCCCTGCGTTGAAATTTTTCGTCGGTTATTTTTTTTTAAACAGCTGTTCCATACATGTTGACCACGTAGGTCGTCATGTATGGAATGTTCCATACACTTTTCTATGAAACAGCAGTTTTTTTTTAAAATAACCGGTGAAAATTTTCAACGCAGGTGGTTTCAGAATCATGTACTGGATCCATGGTAGCAGTATTCGCGTCGATGTCCCTGCCACCCGATATAGCTAATAGTCCCTGCTATTTAATGGAATCAAAATGATAGTCTACTAATTTGTACTTTTAAAAGTAACACAGTTCAAACTTACAAAAGTTATTAAATATTAATACCGTACCGTAATTAATATTAATAACGTTAATATAAATCTTTTTTTTTTAAATAATATATATCGATCTATTTTATTTTTTATTTATATACCTACCAATAAAAAGTACAGACCTTCCTTAATGTGCACCATTTTTTCAATTCACAGTTTACACTGATAACATAACCAACTTAACTTGAATAGAAGCGTAAAACAACGATAAATCGGTCTAGTTAAAATTGTTTTGCTTTCGAGATAACTTTGAAATGGCATATCCATTAAACTACTGACTGCATAATGCTGATTGCTTGCTTTTAGTATAATGTAAACAACTTATCTTTAAGTCTTAATAAAATGATTATTTGAACTATCGACATATTGACCAAAAATAATTATGGGACGCTAACTTTTAGAAGAAGAAGAAAGAAAGAAAGAAAAATTGGTTTATTTGTAACAGAGACACGTGCATACATAAAAGACAAGAGTAAACGAAAACAACAAAAAGTACATAATAAATCACGAGCGTAAAACAGAAATTAGTCGGCAGCTGCACGACATGACTGTGACAAGAAGGCTTCCACTCAGCATGATGCAGTGCTATGGGGAACCCACAGCACAGCGCTGATTTTCAGTGGTCACCCAAAAAAAAAAAAGAAGAAAAGACGTACGGAAATCAAGTCAGGTACAGTGATTTGTTTATTACATAGGCAGGTAGTAAAATAAAATAAAATAAACAGTGCTTAGAATGATAGACAAATACACAACGAGATATAAGAATAAATATTATTAAAAATCTTAAAAAAAAATCTGCAGGCATCACTGTGCATAAATAATATCGATATTTAACTACATATAACACATTATTACAAAACAAGGATACACATTAAGTGTTTTGTCTCGCTCCCACCCTCACCTTCGCGTCGTCTGCGCGCGCGCTCACAATCTAAAAAGTTGATCAGTGTGTTTTAATAATTGATCAGTGTGCGCCGCCGCCGCCGCCACATTCCTTAGTTACGTAGGTTAGATTAATTGCTACGAGGTGTGGATACGAGTCTGATGCCACAAATATAGTTTTTGGAATTTTTGTCTATTTGTCTCGATATATGTTCCGGATTGGCGCAAAAACTACTTAACGGATTAAATTTAGCACACTTATAGTTCCCATAGTATCCCGATAGTACGTTGCCGTGGGACATTTTCCGACATCCACGCGAGCGAATCCGCGGGCAAAAGCTAGTTATTTATAAAAAAAAAACCAACAGAGCGGGTATATAGATACAATGCAGCACAGCACTGACGATATATGGGTGAAGGTAATTCTAAAAGTATGGTGTAATGACCTTGAGCTCGCCGCTCCTGGCCCCGGTGAGCAACAGCAGGAAGCCAGGGTCGAAGCAGGCGGCGGTGATCTCCACCGGGATCACTGCACTGTGCAGTATTTGTACGTGAGCGTCACGAATCATCACGTTGCGTTTACCTGTACCCACCCCAAATAATGTTCCCTCATTTTATTTTAGACTTCCAATCCCATACAATGCACTGTCCAGTCACTTGTCACTTTTCCTAAAGCTTTAGAAATAATTGCTTAAACTTCGTACAGAGGGGACCTTAGCAAGTGCAATGATTGACTTCAGAAATACAATACAGCAAGTCGCCGCAGACTTCAATGACCGCAAAGATCAGTCAACTACAACAACAGCAACTTTTGCTGCTCGAAATATTTCGCCCATTTTAGGTATGTTCCATCGAATATTCTTAATTCTATTATTTTATCATTTAACCGACCTGATACTGGATTCCAGTTGATAACGATGCTGTCCATGCCGCAAGTTATGATGACTTTAAATAGCGGGTTATAGAGGACCTTGGATACAGCTCCAGAGTGTGTGAATCCGTCAGTGTGGAGGGGGTTCAGCTGCTCGTCCAGCACGACAATGGCTATCTTAACAGCTGCCAGGATAAATTGACGTGTGGCTGGGTTGTACACGGCAGAAATTGGCATTTTCTCGTCCAATATAGCCGGGATATCGTTGTAGGTCTGACGGCACGCTTGGCTTTGCACATCCCACACTTTGATAGTTCTATCTCTAGATAAAGAGTAGATGATCCGTCCCATGTCTTGCAGCACGATGTAAGTGACACCGGCGTGATGTCCATGTAAGGTCGCATTGGCCTTGGCTGGCAAAAACGGGTTCCACACTCGGACCACGCAGTCGGGTCCTCCCGTCACCAGCACATGTGCCTCCTCATCAAACGCGAAGCATTCTATACCCTAAAGAGTAATACAATTTATTAAAAATATACTTTAAAGGGAGTGCCTCCGCTGCCGGTACCGGCTCCCGAATTGGCTGCCAGCGCCGGTTGCTGAATTGGCTGTCGGCGGTGTTTGAAAAAAAAAGCGGAAAACAGGGTTGGCAATTTAGCATATTGGAGTAGATAGGCGGGGTAGGCGTAATTAAAAAACAACATATAATAACGCATTCTTTTTTCCGTTAATATTGTATATTTCCATAATCAATGATTTCCATATTCTAGTAATCAAGTACTAAGTACCCGAAACCGAACTACATAGTTAGATTAAGTAAATTATTTTTACTCGCGAAAAAAGGTTAGGTTACGTTAGATTAGAACTGTGATCCCCTACGCACGAGTCTCGTCGAGCGAGCGAAGCGAGCGGTGCTAAGGCAGCGGCTGGCGGCGGCGAGTGCCAAAAATAACTAGAATATACACAAAAAAATACTTTTGTTAGGTTTAGTTAGTTGGAGTTCTGAATACTGGAAGGGTTTCCATAAACACTGCGCTGCCGGTGTTCATTAAGGGACCCGGCGGTGCCAGCAGCCGATTTTTGAATCCCCGCTGCCGGCAGTAATGTCATACCAGTTCCCAATGGCGTTATTTTTGGGATTTTCCGCCTGCAGAGGAAGCACAGGGAGTGCTTCCTCTGAGGAAGCACTCCCTACTTTAAAATATACCGTTGATATTAAAAAGAAGAAAGTTCTGAAATCCGATTGGTGATTTGCGTAAAACCTACTTATCAAACCTTCGACAGAGTTCGCATGGTGTCAATCATTTCAGTACTTTACGACTACGAGTGGATACTCGTACATTGCTGGGTATTACCCAAGAATGAGCCATTCGGAACATAATGAAGATTCATGTTGGTCACAAATTAAACGTACAGAACTAGAAAAAATAACTGGCTACCAACCTGGCCCACCGCGCAATAGGAAGCCTAGCTGCCGCGGCCCAGGGTGCGGCGACCGAAATATTGAGCAGCCAGTTAAAGCAGCCAATCGACGGCCAGTTCTGACCCTTCTCACCCTTCCGTTGAGTGACACCGACGTGGAAGATCTTATAATTATTTACCTATCTCGTAAAAACGCAAAGCAAAGAAAAGACATTGGATTTATCCTCTTCTTCTAGAACAGTGGCTCCCAACCTTTTCTTGGCCAGGGACCACTTTGATTTCTTTGTTGTAAGCACGGACCACGACGTGCAATAAAAAAAAAAATGAATCCGAAAATAAACTTTAATCAAAAACTCAATAGTAACGTGCTTTAACAATACCTACAGGGTGGCAGCACATTAATATTATATATTACCGTGGTGGCAGGGACATAGTCGCGAAAACTGCTGTTCCATAGAAAAGTGCAATACCTACACGGTCAAAACATATGGAACAGCTGATTTTTTTTTAAATAACCGACGAAAAATTTCAACGCAGGGGAGTTCAGAATCCATGGTACTTAACAGTTTTCGCGTCGATGTCCCTGCCACCCTTTTTTTTTTTGTGGGTGGGAAATCATCAAATAACTTCTCCCGCTCTGGGCGGAGCGGGAGGGCGTGTCAGACTCTTACTGACTAAAACCCACCCGTGTTCCTTCGGTTGCCCTGTTGCCGGGGGCCACGACCTCCCTTTCGGTTTTCTTCGCAACCCCGGCAGGCATCGGCCCTAGTGGACCCCTTCAATTCTGCTGACATCTCTTTGAGGCGCGCGTGGAACACAACGCGCCGTCGACCCGGGCCTGGTCCTTATCGGACGGTGAGCCACCCATTGCTCACCGCCCGCAAGCCCGCGCCTACGGTGGCCGGAAATCGCTTCGCGATTCCCGACGCCCTGGGCGTCTCCTCCTGCGGCGGTTAGGGGCGTGAGGGCGCGAAATTTGCCTCTCCCTCACGCGTTCCGCCTCCTCCTTCGCGAGCATTACCGCTTCGCAGAAGGAGGTGACGGCCTCCCATTTCCTCTCGCTCCGTACCATGGCCTGAACCAGGGCCGGACGCGAGAGATCACCACCGCCGATCGCCTCCACGAGGACACGGCGGTGCTCCGCCCAAGCTGGGCAGACCTCCACCGTATGCTCCACCGTGTCCTCCGGGCGATCCACACAATGGTGACACCCGGGCGTTTCCTCCCGCCTTATCCTGTGCAGGAACCTCCCGAAACAGCCGTGTCCGGTGAGGACCTGCGTCAGGCGGAAGGTGAGGACGCCGTGGCGCCTCTCTAGCCACTCCTCAAAGAGGGGTCTTATCGCCGCAATTGTGGCGTGCCCAGCGCTGGGTTGCGACAATCGCACTCTCCATGACGCCATGAGATCCCGCCGGAGCTCTGTCCGCTGTGCCGCGATTTCTCGCGGCAGCGGAGCTAAGCCCCGGCGCCTAGCCTCCTCGCGCCACTCCCAAATGTGCGCGAGGACCTTTGCCTCCAGATCCCATGGCGGTAATCCGGCAAGGAGGCTCGCCGCCTCGCAGGAGACCGTGCGGTGTCCTCGGGCCAGCCGGATGGCAAATGTAGGACAGTGTAGGTATTTCAATAAGTACCAGGTACTTAAGAAAATAGAAAATGGTCAACAAATCTACAGTCCACTAAGCCTACAGTTTTCTCACATTCACAAAATAGAAAACAATCTATAAATAGATATATAAATTTATAAAATAAGAACGTCTTTTAATTAAACGCAATTATATTATTGCTATTACATCTGTAATAAATCAGAATAATTATCATGTGCAAAATAGCCACTAATAAAGAGTTGAAATTAACTCCTAGGTATATAATGTCAAATAATTGAATGAACATGTCAAGGACGAATGTAAAAAAAAAATAAGATAAAAATAAATATGGTAATTTGGGAGCACTTAATAGACTCTTACATAATTATGCCGTTAATGAGATACCAGGGAAGCCACATGTGCAGAAGGAATTATTGCCAAATTTCCTTGTCTTCAACATAGTCTTTAATTTTGTAATATGCTTATTTATTGTTCTGGAACGACACTCAGGATGTTCATAAATACCCAGACCCGTTTTTTAACAACACAAGAATTTCAGTGCATTGGTTTGATAACCTCCTGGAAAATATAAAAAAATCAATGAAGGACACTGATACTCCTATGCAAGCTTGTAGAACTCCAGAAGAAAAATTGGTGATTACTTTGAGGTGAGTACATAAATAACTACTGTATTTTTCATAAATTATTTATTTCTTACATTATTTTATGAAAGTAACTTCACAACATTTTGAGTAATTCAGATTTCAGAGACGTATCTGATCTATTACATTTGTGTCAGTTGGAGATAACACCTCACTATATGATACCGTATTGTCTTGCCTGTCTGGAACAGACGCATGGCGGCTTTCACTGCTCTAGGCTTCTGACCCATAATTTGGCTGCGTTGAGTATCCATGGCGATACTGCCCACTGCTCGAGTTTCCCGGTCCATATTCTGTTGATATGACATGGCGATATTGTCCGCTGACTGATGTTTCTGGTTTAAATAATCTGGTGGCTGTTTCCTCGGAAATGTATAGGAAAAGTATTTTGCGATTTCTGACTTTTTTATTGCTCAAACCTCAGTTGGTCCGAGTGAGTTTTTTGATCCTTATCCTTTTGAACTTATAGTAGTGATGTGGTGGCACCGTGTTCTCCACAAACTCTCGCAGCTCTGGAGAGCAAACACCCTGCCCTAGTGGATGGCATTTCTTTTCCCGACCCCCCTGATCCGGATAATCATTCCCTCACCATTACAGGTCGAGAGTTGATCACAGCCATTTGTTCCTTCCGGAGCGGCTCCGCTGGTGGCCTCGACGGCCTGAGTCCTCAGCACCTAAAGGATCTTATCTGTTCAGGCGCCGGGGAAGCTGGTGAGTTGCTCTTGAAGGAGCTTACGGCTCTGATTAACCTTATGCTCTCCGGCAAGGTGAACGAGGCCGTCATCGACGTTCTATACGGGGCCAATTTATGCGCCCTGCGCAAGAGGGATGGCGGCATTCGTCCTATTGCCGTGGGAACCACATACCGTCGTATGGCAGCCAAGATTTGTTGTAATTTTTATGGTGAGGCGGTTTCGGAAAAATTTCAGCCCCTGCAGCTAGGTTACGGCTCCAAAGGGGGCTGCCGTACAGAGGTCATCCTGAAGATTGACATAAAGAATGCCTTCAATTCAGTGAATAGAGACACCTTGCTGGCAGAAACTAAAAAAGAAATACCCCAAATCTATAGTTTCCTTTGGCAATGTTACAGACACCCATCTAAATTACTGTTCCGGGACAACCTTCTGGAATCTGCTGTTGGTTGTCAACAAGGTGACCCCCTCGGGCCAGTGATTTTTAGTTTAGCCATTCATCCAATTATTCGACAGCTAAATTCCAAATTTAACGTTTGGTACCTCGACGATGGAACCCTGGGAGGCGATGTAGAAACTGTTCTAAATGACCTTCATTTCCTAAAAAATGAACTACATTCCATTGGCCTTGAACTCAACCCCTCGGAAAGGTCGAGCCTTTCGAAGTGTGAACTATACTTAGCGGACAATACTGACAGACATGATACACTTTCCAAATTTAACACAATAGCCCCAGAAATCAAAATTATTGAAAAAAGCTCTCTTCGTCTCCTTGGGTCACCTATCTTTGAGGACTCCTTCCCCGGTTTTATTGAGGAAAAAATTCAAAATTTCAATGACGTTTCGGAAAGATTGTTCCAAATTAACATGCATTCGGCCATAACTTTAATCCGTTACTGCTGTTTCGGTCCTAAATTGACATATTTCCTCCGCGCTTCCCATTTATGGAAACACATTCATCTTTTAGACAAAATGGACCAAATTATCCGGCATACATTAACCTCGATCTTAAATGTGGCCATGGACGACCGAGCTTGGGCACAAGCTACTCTTCCTATCCGTATGGGAGGCCTCGGCGTCCGCAAAATTTCTAGTATTAGTTTACCGGCTTTCATATCCTCGGTTTACGGTACTGAGAAATTAATCAGGAAAATCCTAGCTTCCACACTGATTAATTTTGATGTGCCGTGCCTCACCGAGGCTATGGATGCCTGGAGACTCGCTTGCCCGAATTCAGATCCGCCCAACAATCCATTTTCCCAGAGACGGTGGGATGAGCCGCTCTGCAGAGTAGTACAGAACAATTTACTTGACACGTCTGTTACTACTGCGGAGCGTAAGCGCCTGCTGGCTGTAGGTAAGTGGGAGTCGGGCCTATGGCTTCATGCTCTACCGTCGTCGAACTTAGGCACTTTGTTCAACGACACTACCTTCCGCATTGCTGCTTCCCTGCGTCTAGGAGCTCCTTGTTGTTCTCCTCATCGCTGTCACTGTGGCGAAGTTGTCAACAGCCTCGGACACCACGGCCTGTCTTGCAGCCGAAGTGCGGGTCGCTTAGCGCGGCATGCAAACATTAATGACATCATCCGACGAGCTCTTGTCACCGTAGCTTATTATATGGTTATACGCAATCTTATTAGCATTAATATGGCTTTCATAAAATATATTTTTTTGGCTTTAAAGCCAGAACAACTTTTTGCTACTTGGGTTAAGTCTAATAAACACTTATTATATTTGGACAGAGACTCGCAGCTGTCTAAGTTCATAGTCTTAGCTAACATGTTGTATTGCCTACAAAGTCTTGGCACAGCGGCGTAATGACCGAGGTTGGTTTTTGAGCCATGAATGTAAAATAAATTGTATGAATTATGCCTGGGAATCCGAGTCGGAATTTTAATCTCTAATGAGCTCAAAAGTTAACTGCAATCTACCATTTTCAAATCGAATATTTCCACTCAATATCTTGTGAAGGATGATGCAGTCCAGTTTCTTCCTACGACTAGCTAGTGTATCCATGTGATAGTGTTTCAACCGGTCAGTGTAGCTAGTGAGTTGTTTAGCCAAATGATCTCCGTAGCACAGATGGTAAAGGAACCGCTTTTGGACACTCTCTCATCGCTTGGAGTAAACTTCGTAATGCGGATTCCATACCACGGATCCATTCTAGGATTGGACGGACTAAAGTGTTGAAAAGCTTTATCTTAGTAGCGAGCCTTTTAAATTCCTTACTATTACGTAAAACAAATTCAGGATGTGCACATCGAACTTTAGAATCATATTTAGATCAACGTACAACCTAAAACTTGAAATTCGCGGGCTACCTAGACGCCAAGTTGCCAGACGTCCCGATTTCAAATCAAAATGAAATGTCTCACGCGGGACAGGCTCAATCCCGCTTTTTTGCCCCTTATTTTTGCTTTTTTTTATTATTCAGAAGATAAAGAGACAACTACCTAACGATAGGGTAAATCTGATTTAAAATATCATATTTTTATTATAATACATTTTCTATGGCTTTTTTTGCTATTGTGACTGTACCTGAATTACCCTAGGCTGATAAAATTTTCGTTTTTCCTAATTATGCCAATATTAGTAGTTAGGTCGGTTCCCCTTACGAGGAAGAACAGCGCCCCTCCTTTCCGCACTGTTCTGTAGGGCTCGTCCCAGACTGGTCACCCTCCCACCGATATAAGAAAGAATGGATTCCGATAATCTAAACTGCCTTGTTCCGATTGAATTAAGTTTAGGGAGGGAATGGATACAAGGCAAGACTAGTATTAGGGATTTACAGTTAGTAAACATAAGTATTATAATATGAAGCTAAGAAGATAAGAGGGTATGCAAAAGTATATAATATAATATTATGTTTTAGTATTATAAATATTGGAACGCCAACGTCTCCTCGTCTTGCAGTTGAGCACCAATATCTGAAATTCAGTCTTGGTAAGATGAAGGGGAAAAGGGATCGTTACGCTTGCGCTTCAAATCACTATTTATAACTACGTTAATTTGTCTGTTTACGATGTACCCACTGTAGTGAGACCGGGAACCGTTTTACAACGTTTTGTCTCTTTGTACGTGTTCTGCTAGACCTAACGCATAGAACCTCTGAGGGACGATACGATTTAACGGAACACGTTCCCTAAGCTTTAAATAAATGTCTTACTCAATCCTATGACAGAGTACTGCGAAGTCACTGTTATTGAGGAAGGCAAGTATTGAGTGGTTTTAATCGCGTACTTATGTGAAAGACACCCTTACGGCGGCCTAGCCCCTTTTTATTAAGATAATACAAAACTTGCACAGGCGCACCGTAGACTCGGTCTCTAGCAGAATACATTACGATCGTACCTGGTGAACACCGAAGTGGTGGTTCGTCACTTCTCACTCCCTTAATCTGCCCATTTAGAGGATGCGGTGCGGCTATTAGCGGCTTTGCGTCCCAATAGCGTGTCTCAATAAATAGTGTCGATTCAGTAATATGCCTACAAACGGCGGGGTGGGGTTTTAATGAGACACGGTCCCTAGCGTTCTTAGAACGACTACCAATTCAGTTTGGGGTACTTGGTGAAGCCTACCCCCGCTCCCTGGAAATGTGCGTCAACAAGCCTCACGCAAAGTATTCTGTGGCGAGACCTTTTTGGATACAGAAATCATCACTAACGTTTGGTTGTTTTATAATGCAATTACGCATTGGCTTTATAGCCTAGTTCAGCTTTAAATGAGCTGTGAGTATTTATGGTTCTGCCTTCCAAATGTAATGCGTCAGCTCAAGGTCAACAGTCGTTAAAGGTCAGGAGCATTAATGCTCAAAGTCAAGTATGGTGGAAGGCCTTCACCATTTCCCTATAGCCAACTGCAAGTGACAATAATCTGCCAAGGTACGGATCAGGATATGGACACATAATACACGGGAATGCGTAGCGTTAATTATCAAATATGATACTAAATAAGGGTTAGCTCGACATTCTGGAATAAAGTATTATTAACAGCTAGTCAGCGATATCACGTAACTGTTACCTATAATAAAAATGCAATCAACTTGCAAGAATAATTATAATGGTGACAGAATTAGATTACAACTCACTTACAAAGTTACTGCACACATTACCAGTTTTGCCTCAGACTCAGCTCCCGTTCTCTCACCACCAGTCGCACCAACAAACACACACTCACACATATTACATTAAGTACTAAATAAGTCTAATCTGGACCTTAACCCAACTATATTTAACTTAATAACTAATACTCGTTATCTCGCGACAGCCCACTCGGACATGGCCTCTTGGTATTCACCAAGTCTACTAATTTGACTAGCCTAGATGCGGACGTCCGCACTCTATCGTGCTCTAAACTCAATTGTCCCGACTTTATTCTTCAGATCCCTAACATTCTCAAGCCTCGTATTTGCCTCAGCTTCCCACAGTTTCGCAGAATAGTTTAATGGCTGTTTTTGTTCAAATTCTCAATTGTTTAAAAGGGTCCGTTTGAATTGCCTGAGCTCCACCAGATGTTGGCACTAGTATTGTGAGTCGAGATAAGAAATTGGATATTTTACTAGTTTCTTTAGAATTCGGTGAAATATTGCATCCGACCTTTTCGTACTTCGTTTCCCATTAAATAGAGGATTTATGTGTTTCTAAGTTGAGTGCCATGTGCCGATTTTAAAATAAATATAATATTTTGTTATTAAATAGGAGCAAATGGCAGACAATCACATTCCCCCCTCTGAAAATCAGACGCGTGACGCAGTACAGCGGATGAGCTTTCATAATAGGATGAACCCTGCCTTTCAATTAAATCGTTATAGACCCATCTGCTATCTGATATGGTCATCGAATCAAATAATAATTGTTATTCTAGTTGGAATACGAATCCAATAAGATATTAATAAGATGCAATGTCTGTTATAATTTAATACTGTTTTGCAGAAGCATCTTCAATCGATATAGATACAATCGCACTATAATATTTGAACTAGTATTGTTCTTACAAATACTCTTTTTATGATAATTTAAATAACATTACCGCCCCTCAGTTAAGTTCAGGAAACCTGTGCATGCTTATAATGTTGTTTTACATACCAGGGTCTCTTTTAAGAGTATTTGTGTTAGCGTGGCACGCTACCTACAGTGCTCCCTCGTTCTAAACTCAGCCTATCGGAGTTCCCGGTGGACTGAGGCCTCTCCTTATGCAGCTCGATGCTGAGTCAGCTTAATCAGCTGCCCGCATTCGTATCCAGGAGTAGCTGAAATAGTCCGCACATGAACATATTAGATTGTATTCCAATTGGTCGCCCCCCTCTGATTCTAAGAGGTTAGAGTACTTTTTGAAATCTAATAAGAGTTGGACAGTTACACTGACTAGAAAATATAGGCAACTTAGATTGTCCAAACGATTATTAACTTATTAGCACACAATGCTATTAACTATCCCCTCAGGTTATAAAATGTTGACAAGAACAATCTATGGTATATTTTTGAACTGATAACTATAGTACCATAACTCTAAAACATATAAACCTATAATATTAGGTGAGATAACAAAATCATACCACTTAGCTAAGAGTAACTGGAGTGTCTGATAAGAGTGAAACTTAGCTTCATAACTGAAGTGTCTGATAAAAGTGAAACTTAGCTTCGTAACTGGAGGCACGCTACAGCAACTGCTGTTGAAGTCAGCCGACGTCGGCTGATTTTGAGGAAACTTTAAACCAATCGCAACGCATAACCCAAAGGTTAAGACATAGCGTAGGCGCAGCCAAGTAGAGACTTAAATATCCTGGAATTTGAAATAAGGCCACACGAGTATCTATTCAATTATAAAGCATAGGCTGCTGATTGCAGAGTAAGACAGATTTGTTTACGTCTTATGACGATAGTAAATGTACCTTGCTGGTAAATTAACTGTGAATTTATAAGCTTCACGCTTCGTAGGTCTTACTTACTAATAATATTAGATTTACCCATATTAAGAGTGTGTCTTATAGCTAAACAGACTCCACACACATAAATCTCTCAAACGCACAAACACATTTCATATTCACAAACTGTCGGATACCAAATGTTACGTTTGCAGGGAGTCGAACCCGTTATAATAGTAACACAAGAACTCAAACAACAATCATACCATAACCTACTTAAAAATACGTCCGTGCATCTGGGAATCGAACCCACTATCAGTAGCATCGGAACCAATGCCCTACAATGAACTATTCATGCGGGAATTGAACCCACAAGCCGTGACACAAGAATCCAAGCACTTATAAATCAATACATCAGGCGGGAATCGAACCCAAGATTCGTTTACACAAATATAAGCACATTAACTAACAAATTATGCGGGAGTTGAACCCGCTACCAGTAGTTGAAGAATTCAAACACCATCATCAAACCGTAACTTAATTAAACATAAGTTATTGTAACTTTGTATACTCTTGCCGTTTCTAACAATTAATAGGACCATAAAATTACGTTGTGTTTTTATTGTAGCAACCCATAAGTTGTTCTTTCTCGTTGTACTGAAGTGAATCAGTACATTTAATGACGAGAATCCTGGTCACGGCACCACATGTGACTGTACCTGAATTACCCTAGGCTGATAAAATTTTCGTTTTTCCTAATTATGCCAATATTAGTAGTTAGGTCGGTTCCCCTTACGAGGAAGAACAGCGCCCCTCCTTTCCGCACTGTTCTGTAGGGCTCGTCCCAGACTGGTCACCCTCCCACCGATATAAGAAAGAATGGATTCCGATAATCTAAACTGCCTTGTTCCGATTGAATTAAGTTTAGGGAGGGAATGGATACAAGGCAAGACTAGTATTAGGGATTTACAGTTAGTAAACATAAGTATTATAATATGAAGCTAAGAAGATAAGAGGGTATGCAAAAGTATATAATATAATATTATGTTTTAGTATTATAAATATTGGAACGCCAACGTCTCCTCGTCTTGCAGTTGAGCACCAATATCTGAAATTCAGTCTTGGTAAGATGAAGGGGAAAAGGGATCGTTACGCTTGCGCTTCAAATCACTATTTATAACTACGTTAATTTGTCTGTTTACGATGTACCCACTGTAGTGAGACCGGGAACCGTTTTACAACGTTTTGTCTCTTTGTACGTGTTCTGCTAGACCTAACGCATAGAACCTCTGAGGGACGATACGATTTAACGGAACACGTTCCCTAAGCTTTAAATAAATGTCTTACTCAATCCTATGACAGAGTACTGCGAAGTCACTGTTATTGAGGAAGGCAAGTATTGAGTGGTTTTAATCGCGTACTTATGTGAAAGACACCCTTACGGCGGCCTAGCCCCTTTTTATTAAGATAATACAAAACTTGCACAGGCGCACCGTAGACTCGGTCTCTAGCAGAATACATTACGATCGTACCTGGTGAACACCGAAGTGGTGGTTCGTCACTTCTCACTCCCTTAATCTGCCCATTTAGAGGATGCGGTGCGGCTATTAGCGGCTTTGCGTCCCAATAGCGTGTCTCAATAAATAGTGTCGATTCAGTAATATGCCTACAAACGGCGGGGTGGGGTTTTAATGAGACACGGTCCCTAGCGTTCTTAGAACGACTACCAATTCAGTTTGGGGTACTTGGTGAAGCCTACCCCCGCTCCCTGGAAATGTGCGTCAACAAGCCTCACGCAAAGTATTCTGTGGCGAGACCTTTTTGGATACAGAAATCATCACTAACGTTTGGTTGTTTTATAATGCAATTACGCATTGGCTTTATAGCCTAGTTCAGCTTTAAATGAGCTGTGAGTATTTATGGTTCTGCCTTCCAAATGTAATGCGTCAGCTCAAGGTCAACAGTCGTTAAAGGTCAGGAGCATTAATGCTCAAAGTCAAGTATGGTGGAAGGCCTTCACCATTTCCCTATAGCCAACTGCAAGTGACAATAATCTGCCAAGGTACGGATCAGGATATGGACACATAATACACGGGAATGCGTAGCGTTAATTATCAAATATGATACTAAATAAGGGTTAGCTCGACATTCTGGAATAAAGTATTATTAACAGCTAGTCAGCGATATCACGTAACTGTTACCTATAATAAAAATGCAATCAACTTGCAAGAATAATTATAATGGTGACAGAATTAGATTACAACTCACTTACAAAGTTACTGCACACATTACCAGTTTTGCCTCAGACTCAGCTCCCGTTCTCTCACCACCAGTCGCACCAACAAACACACACTCACACATATTACATTAAGTACTAAATAAGTCTAATCTGGACCTTAACCCAACTATATTTAACTTAATAACTAATACTCGTTATCTCGCGACAGCCCACTCGGACATGGCCTCTTGGTATTCACCAAGTCTACTAATTTGACTAGCCTAGATGCGGACGTCCGCACTCTATCGTGCTCTAAACTCAATTGTCCCGACTTTATTCTTCAGATCCCTAACATTCTCAAGCCTCGTATTTGCCTCAGCTTCCCACAGTTTCGCAGAATAGTTTAATGGCTGTTTTTGTTCAAATTCTCAATTGTTTAAAAGGGTCCGTTTGAATTGCCTGAGCTCCACCAGATGTTGGCACTAGTATTGTGAGTCGAGATAAGAAATTGGATATTTTACTAGTTTCTTTAGAATTCGGTGAAATATTGCATCCGACCTTTTCGTACTTCGTTTCCCATTAAATAGAGGATTTATGTGTTTCTAAGTTGAGTGCCATGTGCCGATTTTAAAATAAATATAATATTTTGTTATTAAATAGGAGCAAATGGCAGACAATCACACTATCTATTGTCACGTAAACGTAACTTCAAACTCAAATAAAAAGATAATTATTTAAAAACTTCTGATTATATAGGTAGGTACGTTTTTTTTACTGTCTCGCTTTCGACGAAAGAATCTCGCTTTTTTCACTCAAAAGTTTCAGAATCCCGACTTGGCAATAAAAAAAACTAAAAGAAAGACGCTGCTTGACGCATGGCATCCAAGGAGATAACTTATCAAAGATTTTATTTAAACGATTTGGCTTGCAAATAGAGCTGTTTAGTAAGAAGAACAAATGAACATATTGGCGCGTGAAAAATCATCGTTGTTCGTCATTGATTCTGTTTATAATTGGGAATACTGCCCAAGTGACATGTCAAAATTTTGTTCCGTATTTTAAAATTAATTTTATTTAATTATTAAGTGTAATTAAGGTGTAATAATATATGTAAATGTAAAGTAACTGGATTTAAACTCAGGATTATTGTTTTCCTGCAAATTTACAAAGTAAAACACAGTTTTTGGTTACCCACCGTTACCGGTAACCTATCACGAACAGCTGATGTTCGACCTGCGGATTTAAACGGGGAGTATTGTTTACTATTATTTTATAAATAGCACACAATCGTCACATAAGACTCGTGTAACATATTAATTGAGGATTAGTATCAACATTTTTGGTTGGTTTGGCTCCCTGCACTGGGGCACTCGCTTTGTTTACATAGATAACGAAACTTAGTACTTATTGTGAAATATCAGAGTATTGTAATTCTATTAGTGTTAAATTGTTCATAAAAATAATAATGTTGACTATCCGTATTTTAAATGTTATCTTTATGGAAAACTAGTTTTTATTTTATTTTATCTACCTACCCACATAAGCAAAAGTAAAATCATAAGACAATAGAATCAATGTAACATTTTACTTGATCTAATTAAAATAGTTTAATTTCAATTTGATTCAGCAGCCTACCTCATTTCTCTATAAGTAAATCAACACTAACTTTCCCATTTTTCCTTTAATTTCTAGCTTTCTTTATTTTGTTTGTCTGTCTATTTAGTTCTCACTGTTCCTTTCATTCTACTTTCAGTATTAGTTCCTGAAACCATGCCTGTGATGACCCGTAAGGCTGCTGCTCAGGAATTGGAGCTTAAATTGAGAACAACCGTTCAAGATCTTAAGGCTTCAAACAGTAAATGTGAACAGCTGTTACAGGAAATAGATGATAGTGAGAAGGAAGTCGAGAAGGTCGTTCACAAAAATACAAGCTTAAAACAGGAGCTAGTAGACCTACATCAACAATACCTAGATGTTGTTGATGAACGGGACAAACTGCGTCTGGTCACGGATGGTTTTAATAACTGTAGTAATTTATATGAGGAGGCTCTGTGTAAGGTTAGGGATCTAGAAGATGAACTAATTCATGCAAATCTACGAATTACTAAGTTACAGAAACAAAAAAATTGTACTCGGGTTAAGGAAACTAATAACTTGTATGATGAATTATCCAATAGTAATTGGTACCCCTCATTCCTTAATAACAATAGACCTTACTGAAGATTCTATATTGAAATATAATAATAGTTGTTATAAAGTAAGTCTAAATAAAATAAAAAAATATGCAAAACTAAATAAAATCATAAATAAATGCAATAAATTCAAGAAACAACAAAAGCATAGTTCAAATAATATTAAACTAAGGAAAGAACGTGTCTTTCTAATAAATAAATTAAAAAACTATCAAATTAAATTAGAAGACAGTAAAAACATTTATCAAATTGACACCCAACGATTACAGTCTGGAATTGAGGTACTTGAAGAGTCACTACATTCACTTTATATTAAGTATGTGAGCTCTCAAAAACAAATAAAGGAACATATCCTTGCTGCCAACAAGTTAGTAGAAATGTGTAACGATGAGGCAGACAGAGTGGTTCCGATCACTCTTAGCACAACTCAATGTTCTTGTCAAAGGGCATCCAACCTTGAGGCTCTTCAACCTGAGGCAACGGAGTACCCGTCCCAGTCTAGAGAGCCTCAGGACTGTATCCCTGATCAAGATACACCAAATGTTATACAGGCTTTATCTCAAGTAACACAGACAGATACTTGTTCTCTCCCTTGTTCTAGTAAAGATTGTTATTGTTCTATTATGTTTTCAGATAGTTTAGGGAGAGGGTTAGGTAAATTATTAAGTAACAACCTGAGTCAAACTTCAGTTAATTATTGTATACCAGGGAAATCCTATCAGGAGATAATTTCATCAATAATAGGGAATAAATATGATCCGAAAGTCATTATTTCTGTATTTGTAGGCAATAGTACTAATGTAAAAAAAGATGACATCACTGACAGTGTCACTGAAATCTTGAAGATTAATTGTCAGAAAATAATATTGTGTGCTTTTCCATACTTTGAGCACTTGTCAAGTAGGCAAAATCATAATATACATATGTTAAATAACCACATGCATTTATTAGTTAATCACTATAGTGAAAAGCTTATATTTTTTGACACCAACACTTTTGTTGAGAAATTAAAATCGACTAGGGATACTCCGTATCTGCCTATTAGTTTTAGACGTCAAATAGCATCGCTATTAGCTTTTAATATAAACTCAGACATAAGTAGTATGTCGAAGTATTTTGTAAATAGCACCACAAAAATTAGTAATAATACTAATATTAAGGTGGTTAGTAATATTTTAAACTAAAGTAACCGTCATGAGAAGCTATAAATTTTGTAAACAAGTGTTCAGGAGTTCACAACATTTGGACCAACAAAAAAAATGAATTTGTTTAAGATTTAATAAATTATTAAGTAACAAATATTGATTAACATATATTATTTAAGAATAATTATTCGTCAGATTCAGATGTTTCCATTTCTGTGTCAGAATCAGTGACATGTATCACGAAGCTGTCTACAGTTTTATCAATCTCTCATCGATTTTGGAATAAAAATTATCGTCTTCCTTGATAACATGCTCCACACAACGCTTCCAATTTTCCGAAGTAATCTGCTGCAGTCCCTCTTGTAATCATTGTTTTACCTCGTCAAGTTTAAAATTTGTATTTTGTTTACAATCGCTGCGACGGACGCGTTCCGGTACCAAGAAACACAAACGATAGCGCTTTGCGTCGTTAAAATATGACCCGACTAAATTAAATAGGTTGTTACTTTCATATAACCCGTCTATATTTCATGTCGATTGAATATGGTCAATTTATTATTATCTCGCAGTATAAAATGTTTACTTAGTAAAAGATGTTTGTTTACATAATTTATAGCTTCTCGTGACGGGTACTTTAGCAATCAATTAGTTAATTGTAAAAAAGGGGCTAAGCAGAATTCCTTGAAATTATTTCATCAAAATATTCAAGGTTTTTCTTCCAAACAATTAGAAATTGAATTGTTTTTAGAAAAAACAATGTTTGATATTATTTGTATAAATGAACACTGGTTGAAAGATTATGAAATGTTAATTAATTTTGAGAATTATAGTGTGGGCAGTTGTTTTAACCGAAAATCCATGCTACGTGGAGGTTCATTAATCATAATTAAAAATTGTATAAAATCTAAGAATCGTAATGACATAGTTGAACTATCGGTGGATCATAGCATTGAACTGTCCTGTGTTGAGCTAGATAAGCATTTTATAGTGTGCGTATACAGACCGCCAAATTATCAAAACTACTCTATATTTGAATCAGTAATGGAAGATGTTTTGGCAAAACTTACAACTGGTAATAAATCAGTAATTATTTGTGGTGACTTTAATATTAATATTTTGGAAAATAATTCAAATAGCAGTAGATTATTAAGCCTCTTCAAATCATTTAATCTGTCAAATGTGTTTTTAGAACCAACGCGAATAACTTCGACTACTGCTACATGTATTGATAATGTCTTTTGTTGCTGCGACTATTTAGATAAAGCCATTGTTAATTATCTCCCTTCTGATCACAGCGCACAGTATATTTTTTGGCCAAAATTTCGGACATGTCTTTTTTATGTGATAACTTTGTTTGTAATGTTTTATAAAATTAATGAATAGAACTCACAAGCGCCTATTTCTCATTATGACCAAAAAAAACCACTTAATTATTTTTTATGATAAAATTGTAAATCACCATTAACTTTTGAAATATTTCACGAATTATCTTCTTGTTTTTCCTGATAAACAATAATCTTAAGACACATAATACTGATTGATTTATATATTTGTTAAACGAGTTTTCAGAGATTTATTTACAATAAATGTTTATTTTATTTTATTTTTTTATGGTCGTATTTTTAATTATTTGGATTCTATTTTTCTATAGAATTGTTAGAAAAAAGTGAATGAATCCATGAAAAAAAAATCAGATCCAAATATTGAAGGATATCGAACTTAGAAGCTTCTAAAGTTTTCTATGGTAATTATGATTTTAGGGTTGTCAATATTTCTAAATAGAATTTATTGTAAAAAGTTACCATAACTTTTTATTCGTAAATAATATATTAACTGGAGGTTGGGGCGTGTGCATCGGAACACTTTATTTACACAGAAAAATAGTTTTTAAATGAACAGAAAAACAAAAAAAAAATACTTTTTATTTCATTTTTGGATCGAGCTGTGGTTTAGCCCAGTTTTCCTAGACGTGCTTAGATAATAAAAAAAAACTATGAATTTCATTTGACATGCCAATCCTGCCATACTAATTTGGAATTTTTTGAACATAATCTACATAATTATTATATCTAATATTATAAAGAGGTAAAGTTTGTAGGAAACGATCTCTGTACTGAACCTATATTGAAATTTCTTTCACTAGTAGTAAATTACATTATGCCATTTTACTTAATTGTTTTCTGATGTACATTCTTCAGCTTGATCTGACGAAAGAATTTCTGTTACATTGTCGGTATGTCCTTCAATAATTTCAAAATTTTCGTCATTTTCTATTGCCACAAAATCGTCTTCTGCTGAGATTTCATACGGTTTCAGTAACCTAACTACGCTGGGTGGTAACGGTAAGGATTTTAGTTTTTTCAACCTATTCTGTAGCCTTATGTAGGAAATTTCTGGATCTGACGATTCCAGTGCTCTGTGAAACAAGTCTAACATGGTTTTTTCGCGGTCGGATTTTCGGCTATGGTGTTCTCTGTCATAACGCCAGAACTTATTCCGCGCTTCACCGGCTTGCTCTAATAATAAGCCCACTGGAAGAGCTGAGTTATTAATAATATCTTGACCGTGAATGAGAATCTTATGTATTGTTACTGTCATTGGGTACCAACCATATTCTGCCACGTATTTAGATGCAACGCTTTTGCAAAAATCTCCAAATTTATTAGCATTTACAGGTAGACCACAAGATAAAGTAATCAGAATCGTGTGAAGATCGTCCAACAACCACAGACCAAGGCCTAATATTTCAGCAAAGACTGCACGATTTTTATCCGATAGAACTGTTCGGGCTGTGTTGCCGTCATTTGTTGTTCCAGCATTGGGTCTCACAACATCAACTAGCACTTTCAAATCTTTTCGCACTCTCTCTTGCACACGTTTTTTTGTTTCCTCAACAGTTTTTGATTCCATTGAATCTTTGCCTACCCTCCATTTCTTTACAGGAAGCTTGTAGCCCAAATGAAGTAAGAACTCTAACACGCGAATCCATGCATGCAAGGGACTTATTCCGTATTTGAAAACCGATATATCAATTGGCTGAGAATAAATTATGTCTAATTTGTTGAATTGCGTTGAAGTTGCTTTGCAAAATGGACATTTAAGTTGAGAAGAGGTTTCTGTTATTATATTTAGTACTTTGCCATCTATGCATGTCAAATAAAGTTGTGGTTTTGCCCTTATTTTCTTATTGTTAGATGTAGTTGCTTCTAAAGTAGTCAAATCCCTAATTTGGTTTTCTATCAATTTCTGTTCATTTAGTATTAAATCTTTTGTCTCTTTCCGATATTGAATATGAATCGGACGGCAAAATCTGTATGATTGTGGAGTTGGGTTTAACCAAAGTACAAAGTCTTTTTTTGTTTTTATCCGTAATGGGATGAATGTAGTGGCAAATAAAGTGTTTTCAGGCTCTTGATTATCAGAAAAATTCTGTTTATAAAATGATTGACCCGAACTACCATCAAACCCCCAACTCCCCTCAAAAATACAATCTACCGTATCTAGACCTTTTTGTTCACAATATGCTGATATAATTTCGTCGCAGGAGTTTATTAATCTTTGAAGAGTGTGAGAAAGTAAACTAACAAATGGAACAAAGGCTTCTCTTTCTGTTACTTGAATCGCACTATCCGGATAACATTTTTGTTTTGCATCGAATTCAACTTACGTAAATGGTGGTGAGTTTGAGTGACTGCAGCGGCCAAGGGAAGACCTCCAATCCTCCATGAACTTAACTTCGCACCATTTTACAATACTCGCGTTTTAATAAATTGGCGTGCTGGCTGGCGGCGGGTGGCGCGGCTCACGGGAGCCTGGGACGGAACTAGGAAAAACACACCCGTCACGTGCAGACACGTGACGTTGACTAAAAAGGGAAAAAAATTTGCGCGCGCGCCACGCTGCCTAGCGCCCCACCCCCTAATCAAGATCTACGTTTAGCTAGGAGACGATCCAAATTGAAATTACGGAATTCACCGTTTTTTTTTTTGGGAAGTTTTCCTACTATTTTTATTTAAAAATAGAATTTTCGAATGTCACCTAACACTCAAAATACAATTAGAATGTGATAAAAATGTCTTCTTGTATAATCTTACTAACATTAAAAAATAACTTCAAATATTTTAAAAGTTCAAGTTTAATAAATTTACGAGGTGATAACCCTAATCAAAAAAGTTTGAATTACAATAATTCCCATATCCTGCTATATTAGGATTCCTTTGTTTGTAAGGTCATAAGTGTAAATAAAAAGAACATTTCAGTCCTAGTTTCAAATCCTAATACGTAATAATATGGCGGTAAAAAAAAGAAATCAAAAATTTACAAAATCAGCTATAACTCTGTTATCTTGAACAAATAAAGCCTAATTTTTTTTACTATCGTAAAGTCTTTAAATCACTGTTCAATACCATAAGTAAAGTCTTAAAAAGATATCAAACTTTTGAGCTACAATTGTTTCTATGGTTTTTCTGGAAACCATAGAAATTTTTTTCAAGTACTAATTTTCTGTCTTTCATGACAAATAGGCAATCGGGTGTTCTCGTCTCGCATTTATAATTGCAAGTCCTAAGATATAAGATAATAAAAAAGCCATGTCCGAAATTTTGGGCAAAAAATATACTGTGCAGCGGTCAAACCGTTATTTTTGAATCAAACACACCAATACTAAAAGTGCAGATACAAACTAGACCAATAACAACAGGTAATTTAAATAAGTTTAATAGCACTTTAATCAGCAAGTTAAGTGATCAGGGTCTAAATATGTCCAATGGCAATATTTTGTATGAACAATTCTTTTCATTAGTGCAATCAGAGTTTAATAAGTCTTTTAAGAAAAAAACAAAAACTATTTGCCCTAAGTTTTTATTCAGTGACTGGGCAACTAAAGGTATCAGGAAAAGTAGGGAAACATTATTTGAACTGTATGGCCTTAAGCCGTATATTCAGACGGAAACTTTTAGTAAGTATGTTGCTACTTACTCTAAAACGTTTAAAAATATCTGCAAAGCAGCTAAAGCTTCTTTCATTAGCAACAAGATTAAATCAGCAGATAATAAAATAAAGACAGTTTGGAAAATTATTAACAATGAAACAAACAAGAACAAAAGACATAATACAGATTACACACTAGACACTTCCCGCGGTCTCATTAGCGATAACATCGATGTTGCTCAGGAATTTGCAACTTTCTTTACCAATATTCCAATTAAAACTACTGAAACTTTAAATTCCTCCCCTTCACTTGCTATTGATTTATTAAAAGCAAATGTTTCAGCCTGTCCTGTGGAATTTAAATTTAAACATATAAACCCTGTGGTCGTCGTAAATGCTTTTAAGCAACTAAAGATTAAAATGACCGAAGATCTGTGGGGCATGTCTACTAAAGTTTGTCAATCAATAATTGAGACAATTGCACCCTATTTAGCTTTAATATTTAATTTATGTGTAGATCAAGGGATATTCCCGGATTTAATGAAATACAGTAAAGTTATTCCACTTTTCAAATCCGGGGACAGCAAAAACACAAATAATTATAGACCCGTATCGGTTTTGCCGGTTTTCAGCAAGGTCTTTGAAAAAGTAATGTTAAATCAAATGCTCGATCATTTTAATCGTAATAACATCCTACACGATCAACAGTATGGTTTCACCAAAGGACGTTGCACAACCGACGCCGGTGTCACTTTATTAAAACACATATTTAATGCATGGGAAGAGGCACGAGATGCAATAGGCATCTTTTGCGACCTATCCAAGGCATTTGATTGCGTAGATCATGAAACGCTGCTCTTGAAACTTGAACATTACGGACTAGATAAACTTGCGCTGAGCTTAGTAAAATCATACTTGAATGATAGACTGCAGCAAGTTCAAATAAACGGTGTAAATTCATTGGGTTTAAAAGTCAAAATGGGTGTTCCACAGGGCTCGATATTGGGTCCATTCCTATTTTTAGTATACATAAATGATTTACCTAATTTACTGAAAACCCGACCACAAATGGTGTTATTTGCTGATGACAACATCACTGATTTTTAAAGTAAACAGACATGCACAGGAGCTTGACGACGTAAATAACGCTATGCTTAAGGTCCATAATTGGTTTACTGTAAATAATTTGGTATTAAATGAGAAGAAAACTAAATGCATAAGATTCGCGTTACCGAATGTTAGAAGTAGTGAATGTCACGTTGTATTGAATAAGGAGACACTACAATTCGTCGAAAAGACTGTTTTCCTGGGGATAACGCTTGACTCTAAACTACAGTGGGGTCCTCACTTAACATCACTTGCAGGGCGGCTAAGTTCAGCCGCTTACGCTGTTTGGAAAATCCGCCAACTAACAGACGTAGATTCCGCGAGACTGGTCTATTTTAGTTACTTTCATAGCATCATGTCTTACGGTATTTTGCTGTGGGGACGGGCTGCAGATATTGATTCTATCTTTATTCTGCAAAAGAGGGCCGTCAGAGCAATCTACAACCTCCGCAGACGCGAGTCTCTAAGGGAACTGTTTAAGAAAATTAACATCATGACGGTACCTTGTCAGTATATATATGAGAACATTATGTATGTTCGAAAAAATCTCCATCTTTTTAGTAAGATAAGTGACAGGCATAATTTTAACACTAGAAATAGGAACAAATTAGATCAACCACGTTTTAGATTGTCTAAAGTACACACTTCTTTTATGGGGTACTGTGTAAAATGTTATAATAAAATACCACTCGATATTCTTCAACTAAATGAGAAGAAATTTAAAACATGCATTAAACGCACACTATGTAGACAAGCATATTATAAGTTAGATGATTATATCGTAGATAAAAATGCTTGGCTTAATGCTGGTCCTGCTCCACAGCCGCTTGGGCTCACTAGTTAAAATTTTAATATTTGGAAGAGGTTGCTTCCCCTTTTTAAAAAAAAATATATTTTGACATTAGGAACTTAATGTTCATTTTTGTTTTACCAACTTAATTGTTGAATGCTCCAATTAAGTAATGATTTTCTTTCTTTTTGGTGGTTAAATTCTTTTATTTTTTTAAGATACATTGCAAACTATAGTTTTGTATAATTTAGAAGCATTTTTATTTTTGTAAATGTGAGACCATGGAGCCGTTTATTAACTTATTAAGATGTATGTTGACTTGAAATAGCATGGCAGTTGAGAATATGTCATGCTCACTTAAATGTCTCGCTGATGGTGGCGAGTGTGTTGGATCATTCGGTTCCCTACAAAATGGTTGAGCTGGATGGTGCTGATCCACGCGTCATGTTCGTGAACGGGCGCCGTCAGTTGAAACTGGTCATCTCTTATCTGCCAGGGCTTATTTTTAATCTTATATTTTCAATTGCTTTTGATTATTTTTTGTACATTGTTCTCACATATAGAAGCAACAAGAATGATGTACCCAGGATTTTGTAATATCAATATTTAAAAGAGTGTCCTTGGAGTTTCTTGCCCGTTCTTCTCCATAGAGATCTACGTTTTGGAATGGGCAACTAGCTTCAACTTTCTGACTAACTGACCGACTCTTTGACAATTCAAAAATGCCTGTAAATGGTTTAATTGAAATAAATGCTTTGAGTTTGAGTTTGAGTTGAGTTTGAGTTTGAATCAAACGAGCTTACCTGTTAAGCGAAGTCTTGATTCTAATTTTACGAACGGCGATCTGAAATATAATTCGTTAAACAAAGTAGTAATTCTTATGCACAGCGTAGACGCGCGCTCGTTTAGATATAAAATATTATAAATTTATATTTTTTTAATAGAGTTATCGTCCTTGGTGGCAACACACGCAGGAATGTCACTAATTTTAGAGATCCTTATGATGGAGAACAAGCTCTGTTTTCTGTACAGAGTAGTTCTACATACTTACATTCACTAGGTTTTCCTGGAAAAATAAGTGAATTAAGTAGACTAATTATTGCAGCTTTGGGGCTATTAGCTAGTGGCGGATGGGTAATTATATTTCAGATCGCCGTTCGTAAAATTAGAATAAAGACTTCGCTTAACAGGTAAGCTCGTTTGATTCCCAATTTTACTTCACGGCGATCTGAAATATAATTCGTTAAACAAAGTAGATGTTCAGAGTTGTCTGCAATAATTTAGTTAGTTAATAAGTTACGGCATATTCTGATTTATTAGGTACTTTTATCATTCTTTCTGAATACAATATTTTAATTTTATGTAATTTAAGAAGGTTGCTTTGTTTTATGTGAATGTCATGTACATCTGTAATTGGTATGTATATAAGTCCATAACTGTTAACATTTAATATTTAATGTACAATATATATGCTTTTGGCGTATCCATTTTAAATAAATTCTTAATAACGTTGCTTAATTAATAGTGTTTAACTATTTTTCATCAGTAATGAGGTATAATCATCAACACAATGTTGGTTGGCACTGTGTCTATTTCAATTGATGCCAGCACTAAGTTGAGCTACTGTATGTTTTGTGCTGTGGGAGGTGAATTATTAGTATCACTCTCACTTCCTACCACATTTAACCCAGCTTGTGTTTATACAAATTTTATAAAGTTGTTCTGTATTAATATACCAGGAGGATATTATGATATGAATACTTTAAAAGTGTAAAACTGGGTGAACCTGCTACAGGGACACCTTGCCCAACCATTCGGGGAATCAAGGCGTAATGTTATGATGTTACTTTAAAAGTTTTCATGATTGAGAATAGCATTCTCAGATCTGTCTGTAAATAGTTAAATTATTTGGGATACTGTTGTGCTTAATGAGTGAGTATTGAGTTGCACATTACATCTTGCTGTCAAGGTAAGTGTCGAGCTCAGTGAGTCTAGAAGATGAATTGTAAAGATTATCATTAGGGTATTTAAAGAATGTCAGTTATCAAGTGATCTTAATAAGAGGCACCATGGCTGTGAAGTCCTTAGTAGTTAAACTTTCATAGGGTGTAACAGGATCTTTTAGCCCCTGAATGTTGTAAGCAGGGAGGTATTTTTGGTAAGCATTTGTGGAATTGTATTGTACCTAAATTGTACTGACAAACTTAGTGTTTTTTTTTTTTTTTGAAAAATGTAGTAGGATTTTTTGGTCAAATTCTTGTGATCAGTTGATGTTATTTCCGTTTAGGTAAGTATATACTTTATGATATGGTTTCATTTCATTTTTGGATGGACTAGTTTTCCATAACTTTAGTTATTAAAGGTATTTTGGAAACTGAATTTCAAATACGGAATAGGCTTTTAACTTGTAAGCACCAATTAATAAGGGCAGTATATTATGCCCTGGATAGGAGAGAGGTTTGGACAAATTTGAGGTGAAAGGGTCTATTTCAGATGCTTAGGGTTTTTCCTCAACGATACTAATTTCCATATGAGTTTCACATATTCTGCTAGCAGTAATTACTTGACGAGTTTAGAGCTAATCGAAACTAGATTCATTTTAGAAGTATAAAGATATGAACTCTTTTCCTTGACCTTATAATATGTCCAAAATTGGGATTGTGTAATGAGTTGCATTTTTAAGTGAGGGAGTTGTATAATTGAACTTGTTATGATGTGCACTTGGTGAGCAGATGGAGAGTTTTAGAGTAAAGCAATTTGTAGATAATTCATTCATAGTACCTACATTTATTGTATTATACCTTATCTTGTTCATGTTCTATTCACAATCCATCAATACCTACTTTGTCCTCACAATGTTCTCCCCCCCTCCTTTTTTTTTTGTTTCCTTGATAATTTCACTTTACTGCTGCAATTATCATTTAAATCTACTGTTAAATATGTAGACTAGTAGTTGGCAATCAAATGATTAATTAGGTATTTTGATTTTATAAGCTTTGAATAAGATCACCCATTTCTGCCCAGCCCTTCGGGAAGTCCGGGCGTAATGTTAAATAATGCGACTAAGTTTACTAGCACTTTTTTTTTTTTTTTTTTTACTACTGGTGTTTCAAGGTTTGTTTAAAGTGAAAAAAATAAAACTTAATAATCAAGCCTAAAAAATAGCATTATTAGTTTTCAAGCCCAAACATTTAAACACACTTATAGAGGTATTTATTGGTATGTCTTATCGCAGTCTCGATATTTTACCAAATAAACAGTCAAGTTAGATTGTAAGAAAACCTTGTTTTCTGTAAGTGGCAATCACTACTGGTAATTTAGTAGGTAAAACAGAGATAAGAGACTATTCAAGTATGAAAAGTATTAGTAAATGTGTATGTACTTAACCCTTTATTGGTTATTTGGTAGGTAATGTTATCTTCCAGATAGTCCCAAGTGATACCCCTGTACCTATAGGATGAAATCATAATATGATTTCATAAAGGTAATATGGTATATTATACCTATCTATTTTGATATGCTAAGCTATAATTGATTAGTGTACAAGTTGTCAGTTTGTAACATACTTGTAGTTATTACTGGGATTTTTATTTTTATTTTCCTTCAGTATGATATGGTGGGATTCTTATTGCTCTAGATGGGTTAGACAGTCTTTATTTTTTTTTTCTTTGTAGATCTATCTATTGTATTGTTTGTAAATGCATCTCAATATTTAATAAGTTCTTTGATGGTATTGAGAGGATCATCATCTGCTTGGCCTTTTCCCAACTATGTTGGGGTCAGCTTCCAGAGAATGGCTTTGAGAGGTTAAGATATTGAATTTGGTAGGTATCAAATATTTTCTTATCTATGTCCATAGCCAATAGCAGAATCAGAGGAATATAACTGTTTTGCCAGCATTTATTCCAGTATTGGTCTTCTTGAATTTTTATTTTGGAATATAAGCCGGGTTGTTGTTGAGGTCCACCATATATATTGATTTTTATTTTCAGTGACAAAAATAGTTCATTTATTTTTCAGACATAGTCCATTCCAACCGATTAGATTAAACCAAAACATCATAAGATATTGTGGTGGTGGTTTTCAATGGTGTGATTCCTGTTATTAACCCGGTAGAAGGATGTTTTATTTTGTTATTTACAAAAGTAAGTAAATCAACTAATGTTGTGTTTGTTTTACATTTTCGCCATAGAGCTGGTAGTTTCACTATTATCATGAGAATGTCTTGTGGTTTTAATATTTATTGAATAGTTGTTATTGTTCTTGATTGTAGCTAAAACATTGTGTACTCAAGTTTGTGATTGTTTCGGTTTGTTTATCAAATAGGATGAATTAAAGTTAATGTCAATTAGAGATTATATAACTTTTGTTCTGGTTTTAGTTTGGTGGCAGTGGGCATTGCCAGCTGGTTTTGCTGCATCAGCCAAGTTAATCAACAATTTGTGTTTGTCTTATGTTCTTCATAAGCATAGGGTCAGTCACTGCTTTCCCTATGATAGGGGTAATAACCAGTACGGCTTGTTTCTGGAATATCTCAATCCCTTGTTTCCTCAGTTTAGAGGAATCTAAATGGGGTGAAAAAGTATGGGAGCATGGAATAATACAAAGTATTATTCCAATTATGGTTTAGTCCATTGCACTTGTATCTGAAATCAAGAGTTTCCAGAGGTAGCATTTGTCGTCAGCCATTGTATCACAGAATCATGTTTACAAAGTATCTTGTGTATTTAAATGTATGCCTGTAAAAATTGCACAATTTTGCATTATTGTTTTAGTTTACAAAATAGATATCATTTATCAGTTTTTGGCCGGATAATTAAGCCACCTAGAGCTAGATAAGTCACTGAGTATCTCGTACACAGTGATATCTTTTAATTAGCTATATTTTGTTTGTTAAAAATGGCAATCCTCGATATGAAAGCTAGATCACGTAGTATTGAGATAACATGCTATAAGCATCTCATGCTAAGCATGTGCACACCATGTCAGATATGTGCCAGTTAGCAACATAGAATCAATGTTGTTGAGAGTACCTTGTACTTGTTGATAACAATCTAGTTAGCGAGGCAGAATTCCACAATCACTATAGGAAGTATAATGCTTTTGCAAGTTTATAACACACAGACAGTGTGCAGGGTTAAGTAAGGCTGTCTCGCAACCTTCATGCTTGTAAATTAAAAGTATATAGAACCACTTTTGACAATTCCTTAGCCAAGATCATAGAAATGTGACTTACCCCTGGTGACGAGTACATACCAGCGTTAGCTATGTAGAATAACATCGCTAAGTGCATCACGTGCTACATTGGTAGTTTCATATTCAGCTGGTAACGTAGAATTAGCGTTACTGAGAGCATCTCGTGCTTACTGGAGGGGTAATGCTGACAAGCGCGTACCAGCTAGCTATGTACAGTTACATCGCTAAGGGCATCACGTGCCTCTCTGGTAGCTTCTCATCCAGCTAGTAACGTGGAGATAACGTTACTAAAGACATCTCGTGTCCACTGGAGAGATAGGTAATGCTTTAACAAGTTGTGTTTTGTTAATGTCCACCATAGTGCTTGTAAAACACTGTCAGTATCACGTACAAAGTGGTCAGTTAAAGCCAGGCATTCTCGCACATTAGGATTGTGAGAGGCCTCCGGATCTAAGTAAATCTAATGTGGGTCAGGAACTCAAGACTAAAGCTGCTTCTAGTTAGTTCTGATGTAGGTAATTTATCAGCTTTCCTGTTAATATCGTTGATGGACGCCTTGTCCGTCTCAGGTTTTCACTAACGATGCACTTATTGCACTTTCTATCACTTAACATAATTAACATTTGTTATTCTAGTAAAAAGTTCCTTAAACTTATTTTAAATGAATAATTTTAAGATAGCAATTTTTTTCGTGCGATGAAAAAACGCGCGCGAAAGAAAAGTGACATTCCTGCGTTTGTTGCCACCAAGGACGATAACTCTATTAAAAAAATATAAATTTATAATATTTTATATCTAAACGAACGCGATGTCTACGCTGTGCATAAGAATTACTACTTTGTTTAACGAATTATATTTCAGATCGCCGTGAAGTAAAATTATTTTGCGTAGTTTGAATTTCCGCGCAATTTATTTGAGAAAATTACTATACAATACAAGCCTTGGCCGCAACCAGGCATAGATGGACTCATGTATACCTACTATGTATGCCTCCGATTGTATTCGCCTCGCCCCACATTTTCACGATCGTCCATCAATGCCCCAATTGCAGGCCGCGACAGTAATGTAGGTACTATTTTTTTTTTTATTTGAGTTGATTTTATAAATGAACACTTTCCTTTACTTTGCAGTCGAATTCGGGGTAGTAATAACAACTGCCCCGAATTTACTTATTTATTAGGGACACCATCGGTGCAATAACACAGTGTGTGTTTATTTTTCAAAATCAACATGTTCCATTCCTAGCTAGAGATATAGATTTTTCTAAAATCGAATTATATAGTTTTAGTTTTCATCACTTTTAATCATTACTTTCTAGTATTTGATATTTTAAAATTTCTGAATACCGACAAATCTTCACAA
This sequence comes from Omphaloscelis lunosa, assembly GCA_916610215.1. NCBI lineage: Eukaryota > Metazoa > Arthropoda > Insecta > Lepidoptera > Noctuidae > Omphaloscelis > Omphaloscelis lunosa. The sequence continues at coordinate 23,078,604 of OU744247.1, forward strand.
AAAGAATATCTTCAAATTCAAACAGCAATCAAATCTATTCGTAGATTTACAGATAAATGCAGGTACCTATACTTTTCTGAATCAATGAAATGTCGTTATGTTTGCCTAAAGGCTCCATCAATCCGACAGATATTTATATACCTACTTACTTATGTATATTCCTAGCAGGACATGTAACACTATTGGAAAGAATAACTATTAATTGCCTTAAATTAAAAAAAAAAGTCCAAATCTGAGTTTTCAATGTCGTCGGATTTAGGAAAAGCCCACGATTTCTTCATCAGATTTGCCTATTTAAGTCTTGATAAGTCCCCTCTTTGAGGAGTGGCTAGAGAGGCGCCACGGCGTCCTCACCTTCCACCTGACGCAGGTCCTCACCGGACATGGCTGTTTCGGGAGGTTCCTGTTCAGGATAAGGCGGGAGGAAACGCCCGGGTGTCACCATTGTGTGGATCGCCCGGAGGACACAGTGGAGCATACGGTGGAGGTCTTCCCGGCTTGGGCGGAGCATCGCCGTGTCCTCGTGGAGGCGATCGGCGGCGGTGATCTCTCGCGTCCGGCCCTGATTAGGGCCATGGTAGGGAGCGAGAGGAAATGGGAGGCCGTCACCTCCTTCTGCGAAGCGGTAATGCTCGCGAAGGAGGAGGCGGAACGCGTGAGGGAGAGGCAAATTTCGCGCCCTCACGCCCCTAACCGCCGCAGGAGGAGACGCCCTGGGCGTCGGGAATCGCAGGCCGATTTCCGGCTACCGTAGGCGCGGGCTTGCGGACGGTGAGCAATGGGTAGCTCGCCGTCCGATAAGGACCAGGCCCGGGTCGACGGCGCGTTTTGTTCCACGCGCGGCTCAAAGAGATGTCAGCAGAATTGACGGGGTCCGTTAGCCGGGGGCCGATGCCTGCCGGGGGTGCGAAGAAAACCGAAAGGGAGATCGTGGCCCCCGGCAACAGGGCAACCGAAGGAACACGGGTGGGTTTTAGTTAGTAAGAGTCTGACACGCCCTCCCGCTCCACCCAGAGCGGGAGAAGTTATTTGATGATTACCCACGCAAAAAAAAAAAAAAAGGCCACACGAAAACGTTTTTTTTTTTGGTATGAACCAAAATCAAAGGAGGTGACTGAAAAATAAAAAAAAATTAATCACGTTATTTTTTTATCATTTTCGAAATCTGAAACTGGACTTCTGACCAAGGGACTCCTATCAGAAATTTTTCTCACTGTGTTCTCTTATCATGCCGCATCTACTCAGCTATTAACTTGTCGCCCTGCATTTTGCTTGCTCAAAAACCCTCTGGGTTCCCCCTACCATAACGGCCGATCCGCCGATTTCTATGAAATTTGTCATAATTATGTAGACCATGACCTAGGTTAGAAATAGTTAGGATAAAGGATACTATCTATCCAGGTGGAACCGACATTCCCGTGGGATAATTTCCGACCACCACAACACAGCCAAATACGCGGGCGGAAAGCAGTGCATAAAATATATATCTATTAAAAAAGCAAAATAAATAACTGTCGGGACGAAAAGGCAATATGTATAGTGCTAAACTGCCTCGCCTTTTCAACTCTGAACATATTATGGATCTTGAAGCCCTGCAGATCGCACATGAGAAGTGAGTCGAGGCAGGTGGCGCAGGACACCACGCAGTGTAGCGACTCGTAGTATGACACCTGTCGCACCCACTCCGGATGCACACGCACCAGGTCTCTCAGACGAAGTTCTGGCAGCATGCGGGGCTGCAACCAGGAGCCCAGGTGTTAAGGGTGGAAAACTAAATACTTCCACTATTAAAATCATATGAAATAACCACATTCGCCCACTTTCATTTTTGAATCCGGTAGGTTACAGCAGTAGTTATTAGGTAATTTGCTAATTACCGTCTTCTGAAGGTCGACATGTCGTAGCTTTTTCAAAGCTTCAGCTCCAGCTTCATTCCTGAAGGGGCCGCGCAGCTTCGCCGAGAACTGCAGCACCCGCACATTGCCGCCAACGTCTCCGCAAATCAGCTTGCACTGATCCACATCTTCCTTATGGAAGAAATAGGACATGGTGCAGATCTAAGAAATGTTAATATTAATTCTAACCGATGGCACAAAATACTACAAGAAGAAAGGATGAAACCCTAAATTGTTGAGTTATAGTCAAAAACCTAGTTTTAGTTTAATCTACCGTGCGTCAAACGTGTATTTCTCATATTGACGTATGGCATATCTCACAATCTGCTAGCACGACTTTCAACTGTTCGCACGGTTGTCCCCTAAAATGCTTTAAGAAATCCTGGAATAAAGAAATCAATAAATGTTCTTGCCATATACTGCCAGCTGGAAATTATGATCTTGAGAACGAAGGACTTGGCAGTGCAGTCGTAGAAGCGCAGGTCCCGCTCTGTGGAGCTGGTGACAATGATGTTCACGTCCGGCATGCACACCATGTCCGTCACCCACGTGGTGCAGACCTTCAGGTGGGCTGTGGAAAGAAGTCATCAGATCAGATCACACTTATTTATCGAAAGCAAACCGACTAGGTACTATTCGATTAACTTTATTTGCCAAATACTGGCTACTGCGAAACATACTATAGCTATTATAGGTACTATACACTTCACTTTTGAACCATGCAGTTTAATGGGTGAACTAAATCATGAAACAATTAACTTTTTCTACTTTTAAATTGGCGGACCAAATATTCGCCCTGTGGTACCTCGATTAAAACAGTCGATATAAGTGAAGCAAAATAAAGTAAGAACTTCAAAATTATTCATGCTGGGCCAACAGATTGTATATTATGGTAATGCTACTAACGGCTGGAAGAGTAAGCAGTCCTCAACAGCTTCATGTCGAGCGACCACCAGTTGATCATACCGTCGCGGCTCGCTGTTACGTATGAGCCTTGCATCGGGTCTGTACTGCGATCCTGTGTAACACGATGATAATCATTAGCAGCCTGTAATGTTCCCACTGCTGGGACACAGGTCTCCTCTCTTCGATAGGGAATGGGCAGTAATCTATTACGCGGGCCCAGTACCAAAATGTCACATGTTTTCGATTTTTTAGTTCTAGGACATGCCGGTTTCCTCACGATGTTTTGCTTCCCCACACGCAAATAATGCTTGGGTGACCTTAAACTCAAACTCAAAGCATTTATTTCAAATAAACCAATTACTTTTGAATTGTGAAGGGGTCGGTCAGTCAGAAAGATAAAGCTAGTTGCCCATTCCAAAGTGTAGTAGGTACCTATGGAGAAGAACGGGTAAGAAACTCCATAAACTCTCTTAAAAATCAAAATAATATTTACAAAATATTGGTTAAATCAAAGTTGAAATTATAAATGTTTATTGAGAACGATGCAGAACGTTAAAAGCGTCCGTAATAAAAAGATTTAAAAAATTAAATTAAAATAAGCCGTAGCAGACCGCCGTAGAGATGACCAGTCCCTCCTGACGGTGCCCGTTCACGAACCTGACGCATGAATTAGCACCATTCAAGGGAGCTAAATGACGCAACACACGCGCCACCATCAGTAAGACATTAGAGTGAGCATGACATACTTTAGGAGCATGTTTTGAAATGATAAAAACCTTGACGATATCAGGGCAGAAGCATATCCTGGATATAGGATGGCGGTGTTCTGAGTGTAGTACGACGGGCCGGCCCAGGATAGGCGGCTGCAGCGAGCCCTGCTGGTTATCCGCGTCGTTGCCGAAGTAGCCAAGGATTAGGTGGGATATCAACTCGTCCCAGTCTATTTCGCCCGTGCGGCTTGTGTTTATCTAAAGTTACAGTGAATAGTGATAATAAAGTTCACAGATATAGATCTCTAAATCTGTGATAAGGTTGATCTATAATACCTATGAATGTCGTAAAATACTTTCGCAATTGGAGGGGGACAAAATGCCCCACAACCATACCGACTGGACTAAGAATAATTTGATTCAATAGGGCAGTGGGTTCTCCGATCCGCTGTATATAAAATATATAAGCTTATTTAAGCTTAATATACAGCTTAGATAAGCTTATATAAGCTTATCTAAGCTATATATAAGCTTTCTTGGCGGTCCGGTAAAAAAGTTATAGGTAGCTAAAACAAAAACGTGGTGGGGTACATACAGGTCCCCTGTATTTTTGCCCGTCGTCCTTTAAAACAGCGCCCGTAAACTGTATTAATTTGTAAAATGAGCTTGATTACAATTTTAATAGAAACCTTTAAAAATAATATTTTGAATTCATCATCATCATAGACTATTTTAAACATCCTTCTGAGAAAGTTTCTGAATTCAGTTGCCGTCATTTTGTTATTGAATGCCGCGTCAAACACATCCTTCATGCGTTTCATATCAGTCATGGTGAATCGGTCGTGTAGGGCTACACTCTGGCAGCGGCCTAGTGTGTATTCTGCTGCTGAACTATCGTCAGAATCACTGTCGTTTGCCATAGTGATTTATAAATATAAAGTACCAAAACTCTTCCAAAATCCTAAAATAATATCAATAAACGATCCCTATCATATATGTAAAATACACTTAGCGAAAATAAATAAAACTGTGGCCTGTACAATGGGCCTTTGATTTTTGCACTGGATTTTTGCTACATTGATTATTTAAGTCATACAAATTAATTTTGCCGTCAGTTTGACAACATTAATCGGGTAGGTCCGGGTAGGTTTATGAAGGGTAGTGGCAGTGGCATATGCAAATTACTTGGGACGATGAAGTTAAAATCTTAACTTTTATACTAATAGTTAGCTTGTTTTAAATTTTGGAGAAAGCAACATTCAGGCGCGGTCCGAGGGAGGTCCTGGGGGTCATGACCCCTCGCAAAATCTTTCACACTATCGGGAAATTCCTACTAGTTACTACTTAACTTATAAAACTGTACTACAGCCACAGGTTACCGTGGCTCAAGTACCTGCAGTTACGATGGGCATATTAACCTAAAATAGGCAGACATGGGAACTAGAGGCGTGCGCCGATGTATTTTTTACCGGCGGCGGCGTCTGACGTTTAATTTTTCGGCATCATCGGCATAATCGGCGTGGAAGGTGAAAATAAAAGTATCTAACATTAAAATCAAACCACTATAACAAAATTCCTATTTTGATCCAAGAAGCGTTTGGAAAACTGTGTTAAGTCTTCTTTTCGTCCACACCACAATGTTTGAAAACGAATTCAACCAGTGCGTCGTGCCTGCTATGTAAATTATGCTCATATACAATGATTTTTAGTATATTTGCGAAAACAATTACGTCAAAATAAACCAATAAGCTTGTAATTATTTAGTCATTTCTAGTGTACTAGTATATTTGCATTACACCTAAATCTAGAATATAAATTATTTTGACATTGATGCCGATGACGCCAAAAAAAAAAAGCGACGGCACGGCAGCGTTGCCGTGATCACCGGTGGCGTGCGCTCCGGCGATCGGCGCACACCTCTAATGGAGTCTCCTCTAATGGAGCCGATAGAAGTGAAAACTTAGAACTATGAAATAAAAGTATTTTTTTTAAATCGTCCAATTAATTATAGGAACAAAAATTTAAATTTCACAATTTGTAAATTAATATTATTAACATTAGTCTGGTTTCACATATTGAAGCACTCCCGAGCAACAACAAGCGCAACACGTCATACTCATAGGTGCTGTGGTGTTAACATAAGCTTTTCGGTGACGCGAATCCATAAGATTTTCCCCTACCAAAAATCGCTCAACGCGCAGGCCTAAAGAAGATTTCACTTCAAAAAGTCAATTATAAAAATAGAGTATCTTAGATGCAAGAGCTAGCGATGCAAACTCGGAAATTTGGAAACCCTGCTCGTACGGAGGGTTTGAAAGTCTAAGGTTAAGGCTATATTCCAAAACCTAAAAAGCTGTAAAAATATTGAGTATAAGCTTTACTTCATAGCTAGAAAAGTCCTAAGTTATATTTCTGTATAATGGTCAAAAGGAAACAGAAGCTTTTCAGGGTGGTGGGCTAAAATTTTCAGGCTCGCTTCGCTTGCTCTTGCTTTCTACATTTTCTTAATTCTTGACCTTTTCTTCATAAGTTGAGAAAGCAACAAATTCCTAGTTCTTTTGGAATGATCAAAAGAATCTAACCTATCTGAGTGTGTACAAAATTATCGAGCTCGCTTCGCTCGCTCTTGCATTCTGCATTCAGTTTAAAAGGGTTCTTCGCTTCTCTCTTATAATCTACTGTTCTAATACATACTATCATCAAAAACTGTTGCGACTGCGCCAATTTGCACCAATTTGCCCGCAAGTTAACGCTGCGCTAATGTGGAGCTGGAGATATTTGCACATATTATTTTTGATGGAAAAACCCAATAAAACTTTAGCCGGCAATAGCGCTTGCGACCAGTACACCAACAAAATGTACCTCCCTAAAAATATTCGTCGGCACCCATGGTTACCCCTCCCAAAATCTTCGGCTGCGACCGCGCCTGACAACATTAGATTGGATTCTGTGATGAAATTAATAAAATCATTAGCGTTAATGATCCATTACGTAATGGGGCATTAATGTTTGTCTTTGTGCAACTGGGTTAAGGTTCGTGCAGCCCAGCGCGATATCGTGGGCGCTACAGGTAGCGCAATCCTTGTAGCGCCCGCGATATTGCGCTGGTCTGCACGAGCCTTTAGCCAGTTGCAATTTATTTTTAACCGACTTCTAAAAGGAGGAGGTTATCAATTCCAATGTTTAAATATAATTTATTTTTAATGTTTGTTCGGGCATAACTCCGTCATATTATGTAGACGAATTTACAAAATTATTTTTTTGCTTGAAAGGATATACTTCCGAAGTGGTCCCATTGTCATCAAGTCAGGACCTGATAACGGGATCCAGGAGAAATCGAGGGAACTCTTCAAATATTATTGGCACGCCTATAGCGATTTGAATATTTTTTATAGTAACTCGGAAAGCACCATTTGGTAAAGTGGAACTGATGTTGAAAACCACAAATGGCCACCGGAACTACTCAATAATAAGTATTTCACGGGTTGCGATTCGATAACTATAATATGGTTGTTGGTTGCCAAGCAATTTATTCTTGATAAATTTACACGTCAATCATATTTTAAAAACTAGATGAGGTCGGCGTTTTCTATCTGACTACCCTAAGAAGAAAGGCCAAAACAAACTCAGAGGTCACAGTCTAAGTCTTTCAGAGGTCTAAGTCTTTATGTCCAGACATAATCTTGGTCAGATCATGTGAAGACCATGTAAATTGGTGTCTGAAGTCATCTTTTGAGGGAAGCATCACACAGATTGAGAGGGCCTGTCCAGTCAGTGCACGCATTTGTCAGTTGTCGTGCAGCTCAACTCAGAATTTAAGGAGCTCAACGATTCGACGAACAATACCAAAAAAGGACATTTGGGTAAGCCACATAAATTACTCAAACTGTCAGACCATAATTAGAACTAATTAAGAAAAAATTAAAAACAAAACAAAAAGGAATGACCCACATAGTCTTCACATTCACAATAATTAAAATAATACTTTAACAGTAAATATTCATGTCATTATATGCATAATATTCATTAATGTCAATGTGTATATAAGAAATAATCTTGGTCAGAGCATTTTATTTAAGGACCATGTAGATTTGTGTCTGAAATGGTCTTTTGAGGAAAGAACCATACAGATTTCAGTAGACCTGTCCAGTCAGTGCACGCATTTGTCAGTAATCGTGTAGCTCAATTCAGAACTTAAAATGAGCTCAGTGATTCGACGAATAATACCAAAGAAAGGACATTTGCGTAGGCCGCATAAAGTAATCACAACTGCCAGATTATATTATATTATTACTTTTAACGATTAAAAGTAACTGAGAAAAATAAATAAATTATGTAATAGGTCTTTACCTATGAAATTGCCGTTCTGCCGTACTGGCTATTTCAAGTACAATTTTTTCTTTTGTCGCTGAGAATTCGAAGTTCAAATTATTTTTATTTTTTAAATGTGGAATTCTTTTTTGAAAATTCGAAGCACACGTCGAGTTGAGCCTTGTGCTCAACAGGTATACAAACGAAGGCATATTCAATCGCATTGTTACTTGCCACGAAAAATGGATTCTGCTCGACAATCGTAAGCGCTCAGCAAGTTGGTTAAATCCTGGTTCAGCACCTAAACAATGCCCCAAACCAAAACTGACCCCTAAAAAAGTGATGGTCACTGTTTGGTGGTCTAGCGCTGGTGTCATTCATCACAGCTTCTTACCAAACGGGATGAGCATTACTGCAAATGTGTACTGTGAAGAACTAAACATAATGATGGAGAAGCTCGTACATCTCCAACCAGCTTTGGTCAATCATTCGGCTCCGCTGCTCCTGCACGACAATTGCGACCTCATACTGTACAGCATACGATCTCCAAGTTACAAGAGTTGGGGTTGGAAGTTCTCCGTCATCCACCGTACTCACCAGACCTTGCCCCTACAAACTTCTACTTTTTCCAGAATTTGGATAACTTCTTGGCGGAGAAAAAATTCAATAACCGAGAGGCAGTTCAAAATGCCTTTGAAGAATTTGTTGCCTCCCGTCCAGCAGACTTTTTCAAAAAGGGCATCAATAAGCTGCCACTACGATGGCAAAAATGCATTGATTGCATGGGTGATTACTTTGATTAATAAAAATAAAAAAAACATAGAGAAACAAGGACATTAACTTATTTCATGAAAAACGGTAATTTCATAGGTAAATACCTAATATACGGCCCACATAGTCCTCACATTCACAATAATTAAAAAAAAAAAAAAAAAAAAAAAAAAAAAAAAAAAAAAAATATACTTCACATTTGTCACAATGCATATGGAGAAGTGGAACTGATGGTGAAGTACGAGGAGAACTCCTCAACGATTAATGTCCCTGCATCGGGAAAAACAATATGTTATAAGAAGTGAGCAGTTGGCATTAGGCTATTGTAACTTACATAAATTACAAAATGACCCACTAAAAAGCAAAATATAAAAACTTTAACATTAAAAAAAAATAAAAGTGGTGGCAATCCGGGAGTGCCGACAGAAGTGAAAACTTGAACAAGATCGCCTTGGTGGATGAAAAATACTTGTATAGAACATTGGTCCGTAACTAAATATAAATAAAGAGCACAATCGCGTTTATAAAAATGAGGTGTCGTAATGGTGTCGCAATGGTTTACTCCCATCTCAAAAATGCCCAACGCGCCTAAATAAGTTTTCACTTCAAAAAACACTACAGTGTGAAAAATAAGTTTTGGAAGTCGGTGGCAAATAACGAAAATACAAAACCAAAGACACCGACTTCCGAAAGTTAAGATATTTTTCCTTTTGTAGTGTTTTTTTTTGAAGTCGGTTGTATTTTGTTTTTGTAAAAAAGTTTTTCATTACCTCTAGTTCAATCAAACTCGTTAGAATCATATTTTCTGTGGCTGACTCTGTAAACTCATTAACTCGTTTTTACTGTCACTGTCAGTCAAGTGTCACGGCACTGCATTGAATTTTGACATTCTCCTCCAGTTCTCCTAACCTCAGATATTAAAACTTGTAATATTATTGCATTTTGCTGAAACAAAATGCTTCTAACACTGAGACTGCTGTCAAACCGCCACCCTTCGTTTGTTGCGCGGACAGTGTTCGTGAAGAACAACAATGTAGATGACGCGTGCCGGCTGGTGAACAGAATCCTCGGCAAAGAAGGGATCCTGGAGCAGTATAGGCTCACCAGATACTACGAGAAACCTTACCAGGTATTCAAAATGTGCCTACCTGAATGTTCCAGTTTCATTAAAATATCTTACGTGCTCTTTACATACACATAAACTCGCGCCTTTTCCCATGGGTAAGAAGCACAAACTACAAAACACCTTACTCCTATTAGTGTCCCATGAAGTCTAATGGTCATTGAGCTGTTAACATCAAGAGCCGCAGGACTCAAGTGTAGCTGTCAAACCAGTGCTTTCATATGGTGTACATAGAGAATAGTAATTTATTGGAATTCTTATATAATTTTGTAAGTAACCCATAAAACTGATTTCAGACAAGAAGACGCGTGAATCATGAGCGATGCAAGGCCATCTACAATGAAGACATGGAAAGGAAGATACAGTTTGTGCTCAGAAAGAACAGGCATGAACCCTTCCCTGGGTGCTTTTAATGAGTTTTAATATTAATATATTATTATAAAGAATGTGTTTCGAGAGTGATTTCAACACAGTTACAGGTACTACTATGCAATCAAAATAAGAATGAGGTGGTGGCCTTGAATAAGATAGAATGAATATTACATGATTCTGACACAGCTTTCTACACCACCTGCTGAAAGTCACATTTTGCTAACTAGGCAATCCTATGCTTAATTTGATTGTATTTCAAATCACAATGAGACATGTAACTACTGTTAACTTTTTACATAATTGTGTCGACAACAAGTCCACCACAAATAATGGATTGATTTTGTGGCATTATATGGCATATGGCATTGTATTGAGTGCTAGAAACAAGTGAATATAATTTAGTTGTACTTTTAGAAATAAAACATGTAAATAAATAGTATTCAAAAGTTTATTCTTATAACTTATTTAAGTATACTTACTAGCTTCGTAACAAAATATTTACAAGAATGAATGTATGGTATTGTTGCTGGTCACAGAACAGAGTCTTTATAAAAATATATGAAAGCTATGAATATTTGGACTAGATTGTAAGCTTGGCAGTGAGCGCGGCGGCGCGGCGGCCGGCGGTCGCGCCGTCACGTATAACTGGGGCAGGCATCGCGCCGTCGCACGTAAAAGTGGTACCGGTAGCAGCGGTGGCATGTCTTGATGCCACACCGGTAGCTCAGCCCTCCTTGTGGCTTGCCCTTGCAGTATTTCAGTCCACAAGGATACCAGTTAACGCAAACCTGTTGTAAATTTTTATAAATTACAATATTGGAAGATTGAAAGTCTAAATCTAAAAATAAGGTGCAATGCAACTTTCAATGCAGTAACTTTCAGCAGTGAAATATTTAAAATCTTTCTTTATTCAATCATTAACATAATAAAGAGAGGTTTATACCACCATCATCAGCCAACAGCAGTCCACTGCTGGACATAAGCCTCTCCAATTGCACGCCATTCAACTTGGTTCTCGTCAACTCTCATCCAGCTGCTACCAGCCACTCTGCGAATATCGTCGCTTTAACTAGCCGATGGCGTCTTACCTTACGTTTGCCGATTTATATGCACCACATAAATATAGCTACAATCATTATTAAGTTAAATAAAACGACACTTACCTCCAAGTGACAAATACATTCTTTTGTATGATCAGTCTCGGAAACGCAGGCGCCAACTGCCGGCTTGCCGTCCGTCGCTTCCGAGGACAGCGCATGCGCAGGAAACGGCGTCACTGCAGTTGCATACGATGACTGGTCCATTCCTTAACATAATATTGATGTAGGTACTGCCACAATATTGAAGACTAGGCTAGTTATGTCAAGGAGTTGATGCAGAAAGTGTTACTTAGGCTCTAATTTTACCTGCAGGGGGTGCGAAGAAAACCGAAAGGTCGTTCGTGGCGTTCCTTCGGTTGCCCTGTTGCCGGGGGGCAACAGGGCAACCGAAGGAACACTGGTGGGTTTTATTCAGTAAGAGTCTGACACGCCCTCCCGCTCCGCCCAGAGTGGGAGAAGTTATTTGATAATTTCACACCCAAAAAAAAAGGCTCTAATTCTAATAGATAACAACCAAATGTGTTTGAATTTCATTTGGGAAAATCTGGGAGATTATGTTTTCGTTTAGTTGAAGAGCACTGTTGCTGGATGTTGTGTAGAAGTTTGACAGGTACTGACCTGGGCGGGGTGCCCAGCGCGCCAGGTCAGCAGCACGTAGGTACACGCGGTCGCGCGCGGCGGCGCAGTGTCGCGCGGCGGGTGCAGACAGCAGGCGCGTGGAGCGGCCCGCCCACGCGCTCGCCGTCGTCTGCCGCCAGCCCTTGTCTTCCTCCGCCACGCGGATCGTTCCTGGGTTTTTCTAGAAACATAAACATTTATTTATCTATACTAACATAATAAAGCTGAAAAGTTTGTTTGTTCGAATGCAGTAATCTCTGGAACGGTCGGATTTGAAAAAATGTTTTTGCATTTGATAGCCCAATTCTTGATCTCACTACGCTACGACCCTTAGGAGCCAAGCAAAAAGAAAAAAATGAAAGAATGTTCAGCGAAAACGAACTAACAGCTAGGGCGGGCGATACGCAGCGGAGGCCCAAGTTTCACGCGCACGAAGTGGCGGGCGGAAGCTAGGTTTACCAACAGCTTCTTTATACAATATAATTATCTTAAGTATAGCCTGAGGCTGAGACTTACACAGTCACCAATTACAATTTAACAAACATTACCGCTATCTATATCTTATAGCTAACAAGCTAGGTTCACATTAAAGGTAACTTGAAACTAGTGTTAGTATCCAGATAATAATTATAAGCTAGGTAAAGTCCATTGAAAGACATGTCATGTTTTACAAAACAATTACAACTCACCATGAGTACATACCTGTCTCAACTTGGCCATAGCATCTGGTGCTATGAAGTCAGCCTGCGCTGCATGGGTGAGGAAGCAGAGTGTTTGGTGTCCACTCTGACCCAGCTCCTCTTCACCGGGAATTATCAGCTTCATTGCTTCCACTTCCTGCAAGTACCACTTTTATTAAAAAATCAAAAATCTCATGATTGTGTCTGTTGTCCACCATTGAACAACAAACTTATGAAACTCAGAAGCAAAACAAAACATTAATAATTAAAGCTAGCAAATTTATTTTTATCAGGGGACTGCTAGAGAGTTTTGCTTTTTCTATTTTTGTACAGATGAAACCATTTTACATATTTATAAATTGGTTACTACTAATTAATTCAAGCTAAACTCATTTGATAATACTGATAATGAAGCTGGTTGTGTTGTTGGGTTTTTCCATTAGGAATTTCTCAGCATCCCAGAATGTGCCCGGTTGATGGCAATAGACTCGCCCCCTATTACATGGGAATGAGACTTAGATATTACTAGCAAAATGTGGGTATTCCTACTATGGGGTACATCACTGCTTAACCCTTCAGGGAAACAAGGCGCGATGTTATGTCACTAGTTATACAAAAGATAAAGAGATGTTTCTTACAATATTATACATTAGTTGACTATTATTATTGTAAGGTTTACTCACATTTGTGAAGTCGACGAGCTGCGACACAAGCACGCCGTCCAGCCGCATGAACTCCAGGGTGATAGTGTCCTCCGACACGTTCGCAGTTATGTTCTCCTGCATAACATCGCCACCCTGAACAGAGGGTGATTAACACCAGATATGTTAGCTTTATTGTGCTGCATGAGTGGAATCCTTCAGGATTCCACTTAAAAGCTGTTGATAATTTAAACAATACGAACAAATTACTTATCAATAAATCAAAAAGAAAACAATTTGCAACAGTGCGACTGGTTACAAAGGTTCAGAAATAAAACACACCTGATTTCTAACATTGATAAGAAGCTGTAACTTTGACGGCTCCACTAACAAATACAGTAAAATTACTTTTAAAATGATTAATTTCATTATTTTATAGTTTTGTGATCAATTCCCTGGTTTCGAAGGTTTGATTGATTTGATGACATTTTTTGTTGACACTCCACACTTATGTTTTGTGCTTGACATTTAGAAACACGTTTAAAAACATGCATTTATTCAATGTTCAAAGATAGTCAGAGAAAACAAAAGTTTTACATCGAGAAAAACTTTATTAAAACGAATATAGTGCACGAAATAAAAGTGGATAAAAGCAAGCGAAAAAAGAAAAATAATTCATTATAATTTAATTTTTATTTTGTTAAAGAATAATAATTCATTATAATTTAATTTTCTGTGCTAGTAATACTTTTTTGTAATTATACCAAACAAGAGTGTTGTAACTGATCCTATATCCGTCCTATCCTAAATTCCGTTCTAATATAATTAATAATTTTGTTTCCCCAACTTTGTCTCTTCGATTAAAAAAAAAATAATAATAAAAAATACATGACATTGGCTAATGCACAAACCGTGCGAAGCCATAATAAAAAAAAAAAAAAAAAAAAAAAAAAAAAAAAAAAAAAAAAAAAAAAAAAAAAAAAAAAAAAAAAAAAAAAGAGTGTTGTACAATAACTTGTAAACATACCATAGAAAGCGCGGGAAACCTCAAACTTGGCGGTCGTGTCCTTTTAAAGCTATAATTGAAAAATTGAAAAACGTTGTAATATAAGATCAGTAACCGTAGTTTTTAGTGTTCTATTTTCTTTTTCTTGTATTTCAACTTTAGTTTGTATAGATTCTTCGGTAGTGGTAAGTTTTTATTTTATTTTATATTAGCGCGGGAAAATGAAGGACCCGCCTGACCCGGGGGACTCTGTTCCCCCGGCAGGCAATTACGTTACTATATCAAACGAATCGGGCATGGATACCGATGGGTCGTCTTCGGCTCGTAACTTAAAAAGAAGCCGTACACATATTTGTAAGCACTGCAATAAGCGTCGCCGTACCCGTAAAAGCCACGGTACCGTATCTTCGGGTTGTAGCTGTACGGATTTTACACCAGAAATTACTGCATCAGAACCTAACTGCTCAACTACTACAACGACTAACGATCCTACTATCAATGTGCCCGATATTCCTGCTACGTCCTCAGTTGCTCCTACTCAGATAGGTCGTAAAACTTATGATAAAACAGACAGCGCGCCTTTTGTCATTCATGTACAAAAAAACATAATTTCACCAGATGATGGAACGACACTGCACCCAATCACATTTGGCAAGTTCCTTAAACACAACGCCTTCCAAAACATAATTAACGGTAGTGTCAAAAAAATTGGGCGCAATAAAATTTCTCTTTCCTTTTCGAATTTCCTGGACGCAAACTCTTTTATTAATCATAATAGTCTAGAATCTTATAATTATAAAGCTTTTATACCCACTTTTAATGTTACTAGAATGGGTTTAGTACGTGGTGTCCCTGCAGATTGGTCTCCGGAGGATGTTATTGATAATATAACAGTACCAATTGGTTGTGGTCCAATTTTAAAAGTAAGACGCCTTAATTTTAAAACCATTGTTGATGATTCTACCATTTGGAAACCATCCCAATCGATAGTTGTTACATTTGATGGTCAGGTGCTACCGAAAAGAATTTTTATGTGCTATAATGCATTACCTGTAGATTTATATATTTTCCCTACTGTACAGTGTTTCAATTGCTGTCGTTTCGGTCACACTAAAATTCAGTGCAGGTCCAAACCTCGTTGTTATAAATGTAGCCAAAGCCACACTGGGGACAGTTGTGACAGAGAACCAGAAAGTGCATCTTGCTGCCTTTGCTCAGGATATCATTATGCTACTAACAAGGTTTGCCCAGAATTTTCTAGACAAAAATTAATTAAAACATACATGGCACAAAGTTCAGTATCCTATGCTGAAGCAGCAAAAGTATATCCCCTTGTAACTAAATCGTATGCTGATACACTTTTATCTTCTCCATCCAAAAACTTTGCAGATACCCCATCCATCTCTTCACCTAATAGAATGCCTGCTTCAACTAGCTATAAAAAGACTGTCTTTCTCAAACCACGCTCCCCTCCCAAATCTGTACAAGGATACAATAAAGAGGCTCACAATGCCATTATTAAAGATTTCAATATTCCTCAACCATCAGATGGTTGTGCTTTTTCTAATAATCATAATAATGAAAAAAATGACACAAATTTTTCCATAAACGATTTTCTTTCTGCATTACACAATCTTCTTGTTCAGTTCAACATTTCACCGTCCAACGTTGCCCCTTCTTCCAATGTATCTCAATCCATTTGTAATGGACAACACATCCAAAATAATCCAGTGGAACTGCCGCAGTCTAGTAAATAAAAAGAGTGATGTTATATATCTTTTAAACAAATATGAGCCATTTGCCTTTGCCTTAGCAGAGACTTGGCTCAAATCTAATCATATTTTTAAAATTAATGGTTATTTAACCATTAGAGAGGATAGATCTGATGGGTATGGTGGAGTAGCTATACTTATCAAGAATACTATACCTTTTTCTATCATTACATTACCTCCTCATAGTGAGGCAATTTCAATTGTAGCTATTAAAGTTCATAATATTTGTCTTGTTTCTATTTACATTCCCCACCCTTCTTCTTCTGTTCTTCAAGAGATTAATAATCTCTTTTCATCTCTTCCAAAGCCATTTTTAATATTAGGGGACTTTAATTGCCATCATCAATCATGGGGTTGTTCAACTTCTAATTGTTATGGCGATGAATTACTAGATATATTAGACTTACATAACCTATGCATCTTGAACACAGGAGCTGTCACACGTCGTTCAGATCCCAATCAGAACCAAAGTGCAATTGACCTTTCTATCTGTTCTCCAAACTTAGCCTCTTCACTAACTTGGCATACTCTGACCTCTACTTATGGTAGTGATCATTTTCCAATAGTTATTTCTTATCCTCTTTCTAAACGAAATGCACCATTAAGGAGATCAACATTAAAATATAAGCTACCTAATAGAAATAATAATGACTGGGACAAATTTAGAAACATTGTTGACAGCAAGCTTTGCTCCTTGCCTGTTATTTCAGATGGCAATGAAAACAGTTGTGCGGAAGCTTTAGCGCTCATATTAATTGCAGCAGCAGATGAAGTTTTTCCTGTAAAAAATAACAATATTAATACAATTCCCTCGCCTCCATGGTGGGACCCTGAATGCACAGAAATGGTTTACAAACGTAAAGAGGCCGAATACAATTATAACCTCGATATGTCTGATAGTAATTTTGAAATCGTTACTAACATAATTAACGAAACTTATAAACTTTTTAAGAAGAAAAAATTTGAATCTTGGCGTAACTTTTGCACATCAATTTCACCGAATACTCACCCTACGATCGTCTGGCGCAATATTCGTAGATTTAGGTCCATTTATAAAGACCCTTCTCCTATTCCGGATTCTTTAGCCAATGAATTTTTAGACAAATTAGCTCCGCCTTGGGTTCCTGAGGCTACTAACCTTAACCTGTCTCTTGTAACTAGTAACCAAGACACTCATACGACGCTAGATCTCCCATTCACTCTCACTGAATTAAAAGGTGTTATCCATAAAACTAAGGATTCTGCACCAGGCATTGATGGCATCCCGTATTCCTTTTTTGCTAATTTAAATGATGTCGTCCTCGGTTACTATTTAGAACTTATTAATTCGATTATGTATACAGGTAACATCCCTGATGAATGGAAACGTCAAATGGTGTTGCCATTCCTTAAACCAAATAAAACTCCATCTGATGCTTCTTCATACCGTCCCATAGTTTTATCTTCAATTCTGATGAAATTAGCGGAGCACCTAATTAAAAATCGCCTTGAATGGTATGTTGAAAGTAAGGGTCTTTTGGCAGATTCACAATATGGCTTTAGAAAAGGTAAAAGTACAACTGACTGTTTAAGTATTTTAACATCCGATATTCGGCTATCCTTCTCTAATAACCATTCGACCATTGCAGTTTTCCTTGATATTAATGCAGCTTACGATAATGTTGTATTATCAGTTTTACAAAATAAATTAAAAGCCCTACAAGTTCCATTGAATTTGTCGAATTTCATTATTAGAATCCTGAATGATCGCTCTGTTATTATGATAATAGGAGATCATGAGGTACCTCATCTTGTATGGAGAGGTCTCCCACAGGGTTCAGTGCTCAGCCCCCTCCTATACAATATTTACACTTTTGATTTAGACTCCTCCTTAGCTAACCAAGTTAAGGTTCTTCAATATGCCGATGATTTAGTATTGTATTCTTCAAGCCAATCTGTTGAACAAGCTAGCTATGCTATCAATTCAGCTTTATCTACTTTGGAGTCATGGTTACATCTGAATGGTTTGGATTTATCTACGTCTAAAAGCGCAGCTGTTTTGTTCACCCGAAAGAGAAATATTCCCTTAGTAAACATCTTTTATATGGGAATACGTATTCCAGTTAAAGATAATTTCAGATATCTAGGTATAATACTAGATTGTAAATTAAGTAGTGTTCCTCATAGTGATTATATTGTTAACAAATGTGAAAATCACCTAAACATGCTTAGATGCCTATCTGGTGTGTGGTGGGGTGCACATCCATTTTCTTTGAAACTTATTTACAATGCAATCATCAGAAGCACCCTGGATTATGGATTGTTCGTTCTAGAACCTTGTAGTGCTATGGCTTTAAAAAAATTGGATCGCATTCAGTCTAAAGCTTTGCGCATAATTTCTGGAGCCATGAAGTCTAGTCCCATTAATGCACTCCAAGTAGAATGCGGAGAAGCTCCTTTATACCTTAGAAGACAATTTCTATCTGACAAATATTTGTTCCGGATTCTTCAGTTCTCAACTCATCCTCTCATTCCTAAACTGGACTCTTTAGTATTGCAGATTGAATCTTCAGATTACTGGTCCCATAAACGTGATCCTTGTTTAGTTGTAAGCTATAAAAAATTCCTCTCCCTTTCTTCTCCTATTCACCGTTCCAATAAACTTCCCCTATTTAGCAGTAGTTACGAGAGTTTACAATTCAGCCCCACCATTAAATACTGTGTAAGTAAATCAGGTCCCGATTGCAATTTAAGTTTTAAGCATTTTTTGGCTGAACACATAGAGTACCATCACATATTTACGGATGCTGCCAAGCGTTCTCCGAGAGGTTGTGTTGGGATAGGGACTTACCATTCTCAATACAACATCGTACAAAAAATAAAATTACCTCCGGAGACTTCTGTCTTTACGGGGGAATGTTTCGGCATTTTAAAAGCTATTGAATATATTCGGGTTCTAAAGCTCAAGAAAACTATTATTTTCACAGATTCTCAAAGTGCTCTTCTAGCCATCAATAAATCCCCTTTCGAACACAAATCGCAGTGTCCTATAGTCTATTTAATAAGAGAATTTGCGTTCAGAACCATTTCTGAAGGTAATACAGTACAATTTGCGTGGATCCCGGCCCATGCTGGAATCCACGGCAATGAAGTGGCAGATACAATTGCCGGTGATGCAGTGCAGTGTGGGGACTTAGTTCCATATCAGAATTTTAGTACTGACCTTGTGACATTACCAAAGATTTTTCTCCGGGATACCTGGAAGGTAGCCTGGGGTATCGGAAACAAATCAAAGGGCCGTTATTTTTCAACTATTCAGCCCGACGTTCCGGAAAAACCGTGGTTTGGCAGGGCAAAGTTTGGCAAGATGGAGACCTCCGTTCTTATACGGATGAGACTGGGTCATGTTTGCTCTCCAGCCCATCTTGCCAAACTTCATATCATCGACGACCCCATTTGCTCGTGTGGCACAGACGTAGGCGACTTGAATCATATTTTTTTCTCCTGTCCCTTATACGACCGTTCTTCCTTTCTTAGTAATCTCTTGTCCCTTGGTACTCATTTTCCTACTTCAATACTTTCCTTACTTTGTACAAATAGCTTTCCGGTATATAAATGTATAGTCTCATTCATTACCTTAAATAATATTAAGTTGTAAATATTCGTTATTGTAATTTGCTCATTATTCACTCCTTCGATTCATCCTTTTCCTTATACTGATCCTATATCCGTCCTATCCTAAATTCCGATCTAATATAATTAATAATTTTGTTTCCCCAACTTTGCCTCCTCGAATAAAATAAAAAAAATACATGACATTGGCTAATGCACAAACCGTGCGAAGCCATAAAAAAAAAAAAAAAAAAAAAAAAAAAAAAAAACATACCATACCAGACGTTCCATTTCAAGCAGTGATTCTGACTGGATCTGAAATTAGTTTTCCTAATATATCAAATTATGACGGAAGTGCACCATATTTTAAAAAAACATTAAAATATTTACATTAAAGATATATAGTTTGGTGCTTTGATAGTTAATGTAGTAATTATTTTCTCATTCTGTGTAACTTTGTTACAGCAGGAATATTATGATCTGGACTTTTGAGAGGCCTTTTAAGGATGATTCTTTTCATTTTAACTGAAATACAGTAAGCTTGACCTAGCTATATATTTTTATGTATTGCATAGGCCTGCTTGCACCATTTTTGATGCACGGATAATTTTATTTTTGAGGTCATTACATTACAACACGATTTCGCCCGATGCGCAACCGAATAAGACACGAACGTCATCCGAAACGGAAAGAAGGGCGATGTTGCATTAGCGAAGAAAGACAGCTGTCGTATCATTTTCAGCTGATTTTTGTGTACGCATCGCGAACGCTACAAACTCTAGCAACGATCGAAACGTTTCGTAACGGTACAAGTTTCTTGGTTGCAGTCGCGTAGGAAGTATTTTGGTCGATAGAGTGTCGCGACGCAGCAGGCCAGGAGCGAGTTTCGCAGCGACGAACAAAGGGAGATGGTCTATTGAGCGCGGGTGGTGCGTATCGGGGGCCGTGACGTCACTCGGCCGAGGCGTCGAGGCCGATGCGGCGGGCGCGCTCGTGATCTCGGCGCTCCGACGAGCGCGGCGAGCGGGCGCAGCGGAGCGGGCCAGCCTGGCCTCCACTGACTCGGGCGACGAGGGCGCTGGGCACCGGCCGCCGCGCAAGCGGACCCGCAGGCTGTCGCCGCCCGCCCGGCCCGCAGACATGCACCAGCCGCCCGCAGCCAACGGCGCGCCGCCGCCGCTCCATGTCAACGGCGACACCGTGACGCGCAACGGCGACCTGCAGCCGCCAGGCCTGCGCATGTCGCAGACTGACCAGGAGATCGTGCGCCTCATCGGCCAGCACCTTCTCTCTGTGGGACTGGAGTGAGTACCGCTGAGCGTTCACTCTCTATTGTAATGTTCGGCACAAGCACAAGGCAGTGATTCTTCAGCTGTGTTTGTTGTTGAAACAATTCTGGCTTACAATAGGCTTCTTCCTCTCTTTCCAACTCTATACCAGCACACACCATTACAGGCATAATAATGAAAAAGTATAAAACACTGAATCATGTTGTGGGATCAAGACAAATCATGGTTCCTGATATATTACTAATTAGGGTTTAATGACCTTTGCTTCTTACAGAATAAACAATTTCATTTCATTTTTAATATCTTAAGATAAACAAACAATTAAACCAGTTTTTTGTAAGCATTAGATTATTTGTCATGGCAGGCATGTATCTTAATATTATTAGAACTCAAGTAAACAATGAAAATCCATATTTTGTGTGTGGGAAGCACTTTGTGTTTTCCAGTGCACATACAAATTGTTAGCTTCATTAAAAAAGGCAAATAATAATCAAATAAATAACCAATTAAGAGTCATGTAGGTTCTATGAATAGTTAATTTCTTTGTTGTAATAGATAGGAACAAAACAAAGAATCTAAAGCATGTTTTGAATCAATTGATACTTTTCTACACCATTCTGAATCAATGTTCTCCCTAGACACACAAACACTTATTATATTGTGTGGCAGAGCAAGGTAAACAAATACCTGTTATTTTCTGTTAGCCAATCATAGAATCATGTTTAAGCTGACACTCAACACTTTTCCTTGTGTTATTTGCATTGTTTAAAGCATTGCTCTGAAAACATGTGGTTTTAGAAAACACACATGGTAATAAGTAGCCATAATTGGAAAATAAAGTGTTTTATTCAGTAAAATGATGATGAAGACTATTTGATTATAGATCAGTGACCACTGATGACAACTAATATAGGAATAAATATTTTATTGAACACAATAAGTGCTGAGTCATTGTCATACTTGTTGATTTATTATCCTAAGCTAAATATTATATTTGTAGCAGAATATCAGAAATAAGGCAGATTCAAGAAGAGAAGTAGATCACAAGCAGCATGGCAAAATAGTCTGTTATTTATTTAGAATATTGTGCAAAAACAGAGGTCTGATGGTATTTGTGTATCAAAAGCGTGCCCTGTTCAATGTTGCTATTTAGTTCCATTCAAACATATGCTAGGTGTGTTTGTGGTAAGAACTCACTTATCATTTTAGCAGTTACCTTATTACGTTCATAGCTGGAGGTATGTTTTACTGCACATTGATAAATGCGTCTTTTTAACCGAATTTTCGTGAAATTCGAACACCTTCGGCATTTGGGCCACTGTGTTATCTTACTAAAGTTTATCTTTTAGCAAAACAAATGGTTGCACTAAGTTGCATCATTTTAAAATTAATTACTTAGCACAATACATGCATTAATGTAGGTGAACCATTTTCTTCAATATGCCTACCCATATTATGCTGCAAGGAAACGCAGATCATTTCTACGAGTCCTGCTAAGAAGGTATCTTTTTTTCGTTTTTGGCAACTTAGCTAATGTTAACTATTTTGTCAGTGTCATGTAGTGACGGAAGTGCAGCAAGATAAGCCGTCGAAATTTTCACTTTGTGGTAGTTGTTATAAATTTTGTTAATGTTAGCAAGTAACTAAAAGGGCAAGACAAGCTGAGTCTGCTGTAGTAGCCTGCAAAATGCAAATTTCTTAAGTTTTTTTGCAATTTGCAGGTCAGTGTCAGGTTGTATTTTGATCAAAATATGATTCGCGACTATAACAGATATGTATTTTCAGAATTATAATAATAATACTAAATAAATTCACTTATTTCAGGTAAATAATATGCATTGCCAAACATAAATTAACTGAAATTTTACAGATAAAACCAAATAAGATCAAATACAATTAAAGTAAAACAAATAAATAATCTTCTACTATATAAAAATAAGTCGGGTTTTCCTTCCTGACGCTATAACTCCAGAACGCACGAACCGATTTCCACGGTTTTGCATTTGTTGGAAAGGTCTTGGGCTCCGTGAGGTTTAAGGTAGGGTAGGTAGGTAGGATAGGTAGGGTAAGTAGGGTAGGTAGGTAGGATAGGTAGGGTAGGTAGGGTAAGTAGGGTAAGTAGGTAGGGTAGGTAGGTAGGATAGGTAGGGTAGGTAGGGTAAGTAGGGTAGTAGGTAGGGTAGGTAGGTAGGATAGGTAGGGTAGGTAGGGTAAGTAGGGTAGGTAGGGTAAGTAGGGTAGGTGGGGTAGGTAGTTAGGTGCGCCGTAAATAAGTTCTTAATGCTACCCGTGCGAAGCCGGGCTGGGCAGCTAGTGTCAAATAAAGTAAAATCAAATCAATTGAAATCTAAGTACATTAAATCAATTATAATCATTGGAATCATTAACAAATTTATCTAAATTAGACTTGTTCCATAACAACAAATCTCATAAAGAAAAGTTCTTATGGAACAAATCTAACTTAGAGAGATGTAAATGTTACCTTAACATGTTATTTTTTATATTTTATTTATATACCTATGTATACAAAGTAAATGTTGATATTTGCATAGGAGTCAAAAGGTGTCGTTTGGTTGCAAATGACCTCTCTTACATCCCCTTCATGTATTGCCGATGTATAACCATTAACCCTGTATATCAGAGTTATTGGTTACATTTTACATTTTTACTACATTCAGTAAAAATAAAATAAATTTCTCGAAAATGGTTGACTTTGGCATAGGGGTCATAAGGGGTAATTTGGTTGCAAATGACCTAATACATCCCCTTAACGGATTGCCGACGTATAACCAATAACCCTGTTTATAATAGATATTTACAAAGTTATAATTATTATGAATTTATTACACACTAAACTGTCCAGACTACATTTTAATATCATTTTTATATTAAAAAAATATGGACTTGGATTCATTTAGGGGGTAGTCCAGAGGGAATGGAAGTGAGTAGGAAAGGTGATTTTCATTCAGGGAAGCTTATGGTAGAAATCAAAAGATTGAGAATTTGAATATGAAAACAATATCTCTCTCACATGAAGGGTTCCGTACCACCGTACAATATTTAGCAAGAAACACCAAAAAAAAGGTTTCTTGTATGGAGACCCCTTTAAATTTTAATTTAATTTAATTTTTATTAGTTTTCGTTATAGCGGCAATCGAGAAATACACAATCTGTGAAAATTTCAACTTTCTACCTATCGGTAATGGTTCATGCGATACAGCCCGCTGATAGACAGACGGACGGATGGACAGCGGAGGCTTAGTAATAAGTTTCCGTTTGGCACCCTTTGGCTACGGAAAAAGTATTGAATAAGTAGGTATAATGTGCATATTATACAGGGTGGCAGGGACATCGACGCGAAAACTGTTACCATGGTTTCAATACTTACATGATTCTGAATCCCCCCTGCGTATAAATTTTTCGTCGGTTATTTTAAAAAAAATATCTGCTTGTCCATACATTTTGACCGCGTAGTTATTGCAGTTTTCTATGAAATAACAGTTTTCTTAAATAACCGACGAAAAATTTCATCGCAGGCGGGTTTAAAATGAAGTACTGAATCCATGGTAACAGCTTTCGCGTCAATGTCCCTGCCACCCTGTATATAATATACACTCACCGGCACAATTAGGGGAACACAAAAAAAAGGTTGATTTTTTCTAACATTGTCGGGTATTTTTATAAGTAGTTTTTGTTTAAGTGTTAATAACTTCATAACAGATTGTTTTAAGTACCCCCAACTTTAATTTTAAGTGTTTTGACAAGAATTTATGGTTGTTTAAGAATTTGCTCACTTAACGTTTTGTACTCATTCTGATAAGAACTTTAGTGGATGCTGCGAATAGGGACTGTGGGTCATTTAACTGTTTACATTTGAATAGTGCACATTGTTCTGATACAAAATGAGTGATTTACCAGCAACTTCAGTGGCTAGGGCTGTAACCATGATCGAGGAAGCGCACACCTATCGCTCAGTCAGTCGCGCACTGGGTGTATCGACATCGGTGATTCATCGCGTCGTCCGACGTTATAGGGAGACTGGATCGTTCGTGCGCAGACGAGGACAGGGCAGAAATCGAGCAACTAGCGCCTTGGATGACCGTTTCTTGGTCATGCAGACTTTACGAAATCGTCGTCAAACAACTGTCCAGACCCGAAATCGTTTAGCAGAAGTCCGTAACGTCAACGTGAGTGAAAGGACTGTTAGAAGACGGTTGAATGAAGTTGGCTTAAACTCGTACGTGCCAGCAAAGGCCCCAAAACTCGAGGTAGCTCATCGTGTAGCAAGATTAGCATTCGCTCGAGAGCACCAAGATTGGACTTATGAGTGGGGCCGTGTTTTGTTCAGTGACGAAAGCCGATTTTGTGTAAATTTCGTGGATGGGAGGGAAAGAATGTGGAGACATCGAGGGGAACGTTATCACCAAGCAAATTTCACTGGAACTGTGTCGTATGGTGGAGGGTCAGTTATGGTATGGGGTGGCATATGTTTGGGAGCCCGCACGGAGCTAGTGATCATCAGTAATGGATCGCTAACTGCACAGCGGTACATTACAGAAGTCTTAGAACCCCATGTCATGCCTTTTGCCCCATTCATAGGCGAAAATTTCATTTTCATGCATGATAACGCACGCCCTCACACTGCGCGTATAGTGAGTGACTACCTTAATGAAGTAGGCATCACTCTGATGAACTGGCCAGCGCGATCACCGGATATGAACCCGATAGAACATGTCTGGAACTACCTGGGAAGAAAGGTTCGACAAAGAAATCCAGCCCCTAATAATGTGGAGGAACTTAAATTAGCGTTAGTGGAAGAGTGGAACAATTTGTCCCAAGAACTCATTGATAACGTTATCCGAAGCATGGGAAATCGTGTACAGGCTTTAATTAGAGCCCGTGGCGGCAATACCCGATACTAAAACTCCTTTTTTTTGTCATTTTTGAAAATGTTTACAGATTTCACTTTTAAGGAAAAAACGTTCAATTCTCATTTTTTGTCATTTTTGTTTATTTCTTCACGTAGAAGTATTGTGTGAGTCACTTGAGCGTTTATTTCAGTTAGTTTGAGTGCAATTAATTATTGATTAACTAAAAAAAATATGTGCTACATAAATTTGTTAAGAAAAACGACCTTTTTTGTGTTCCCCTAATTGTGCCGGTGTGTGTATGTGCTCACACCATAAATGATCATTATAAGTCTTTACGTGAGGATTTGTTATTGGCTCTCTGGTGACTTCGGTCTCCTTTTTTTATTTGTTTTTATTGACTGTAAGTCCTCCAAGTACACACGGCTACACATCAAGCTATACATTACCACTTTATACTGATTTCGCATTGTACAGGATTTCCGTAAAATGCGAGGTCAGCTTATACTTACTGGAAATATATAGCTTGATGTGTAGCCGTTTGTACTAAATAAATAAATAATGTAGGTACAGGTAATATAATCAAAAATGCCTAAGAATTATTTAAGTATACAGTTAAAATAAATTATGGAATAAACCACACCTCTTGTAAATACAAATTACTTACATCATAAACTAACCTCGTTTCCCATGGAGGTAGGCAGAAACTACTACAGGAAAGTAACTTACGTATTTGTATGGCAACTATGTATTAAGTACCACAGGTACAGTGCGTGCCACTAAAGATTGACACACCACGTGATTTGACTTGCGCAGTAGACGATTTATGGGTCTCTTTAGCGGTATGAAGTCTGCGCCGGAGCGTCATCGGGGCGGCGCACGGTGGGCTGAAAATCGGCTTTCATAGACTTAGGGATTTCAATTTGCAAGTGCTTGTTTTTATGCTGGATATCGCTTCTATTAGTCATTACTATGTACAAAAATGACACCTGAGTTAATTCTGCCCAAAAACGAAGGAAATATAATTTTTTTACGAAAAATTTGTATGAAGCTAGTATGAAAAATCGAATTATCTCCTAAACGGCATGTTTAACCGTAATATTCTTGGAGGTGGTCATAGTGCTAATTATTTATGATTTTTTGGTTTCCGATTTGACGAAAAATTTCACGCCGTTTTTTTTTTAAATCGTCAAAATATTTTTATTTGTTTTTACATATGAAACGATTCCTTTTAGTGTGTATGTTGAAGAACACGGACTTTTAACTACACGTAACATAAAATAGCATCACTCCTATATTTCCGAAGGAGTTGGCAGAGGTTTATAGTACACCCACACGTAGACAACTATGTTTGAGCTAGATATTTATCAACACATCATGAGTTTTAAAACTTGTCATACAACCAAATTACCAATTGTTTACTCTTCTAATGAGTCCGAAAAGAAGTGATTAAGTAACTACACTGATTAGGTCTTCTAATGAGTCTTTATAGGTGATTTAATGATTTTCAATATCTCACGACAATGCCAACTATGGATTACATTCAACTTTTCCTGATAAGTAAGCTAATTTGTTAATTAGCAGTGCTATGAGTTCTAAGAATAGTTAGTGACAATTATAAATTTTCATTAGCTAATGAGGAGATAACTAATGAGGGTAGTTACCTAATTATTGGCGTTTTGCAATAAAAGGGCTAAAGTTTTGTTTTATAATTTAGTTTGTTCACAACTGTGTAACTGCTAACACTAAATCTGCGACTATAAAATCTTAGAATGGAAAGTTTAATCACCAATTTAGACTTGTTTGTTCTTCTACGAAGTGAGAGTACTTCATTTGATCATGAAGTATTGTTCAGTGCAGTTGTATCCCGCATAGGCGATTGCCTGTCTGACGAAGATCGTGTTGTTCTCAAAGAATTTTGTCGGAGATTTACGCGAGCGCTTTACAAAGGTGGCAGAAATCCAACCGATTCCTTGATAATTTCAGGAGAAAGTACGAGAATTCGTTGGGAGCAAATATTGATTGGCCGAGTTTTGTGCAAACTTTAGTTAATCAAGAACCAAGTGTTGATGAGATACCAAGAGCGCCCTCAGTCTCTCCAGAACCGTCGACATCAACGTCCATTGGAACAATGACGAAAAGATCCCGTAAACCATTCGAAGATCTGGGAATTAAACAAAAAAAGAGAAGATCTGATGAACACACAGGCGAAGATTCCAGTGAATTGGCATATGCAGCTGCAGCACGATTAAAAGAAGAAGGGCATGGAGATATCGCCTCTGTCATCGAATACATGATGAAAAATCCTGATGCAGCCACTAAATTAAATGAAACGCTTAAGAAACCAGCGAAAACAATCATATTTACGCCAGAAAAGGCGCTTGGATTGCTTCTTTCGCTAAAACTCTCAAAGTGGCAATATATTACGTTGCGAGAGGCTGCCATTCGGGAAGGTGCTAAGGATATTTATCCATCTTACTATAAAGTGCAACAAGCTAAGCTTGATTGCTACCCTCCGAAGCAATCAGTGACAGTTACTGATTCATCGATATCACAGTTACAAGAATCCTTCAAAGCCTTTCTAAGGAAGAGCATAACAAGCAGTTGAAGCTGATATCCAAGTGGGGATTTGATGGTGCTTCTAACCAAAGCCGATACAAGCAGAAAATGCAGGGTGAGGAAGATGACTCGAGCATTTTCATGACCTCCTTGGTGCCACTAAAACTGACAGATGGAGACAACATCTTATGGACGAACCCAAAACCATGCTCAGTTTTGTATTGTCGTCCAGTTCAGTTTACTTTTGTAAAGGAGAGTGAAACAGTTGTCCTTGAGCTGAAAAAACAAGTGGATGAAGAAATTGAGGCCCTTATCTCCACAGAGTGCAATAATAATAATAGGGTGACTCATGAACTAATGAAGACGATGATCGACGCTAAAGTTTGCACTTACCTTTCTGAAGCTAGATCAAATGCATCGTGCTACCTGTGCTTAGCAAAGCCTACAGAAATGAACCGCTTAGATGCTGTAACATCAAAAATTGTGTGTTCTGACCTGTATGAATTTGGCTTGTCATCCCTACACGCCCGTATAAATTGTATGGAATGTCTGTTACACATTGCATACAGGCTCGACTTCAAACGGTGGGCAGCGAGAAGTGATGAGCACAAAGAAATGCTACAGACAAGGAAGAACATAATTCAAAATAAATTCAAAAATGAGCTCAATCTGTTGATTGATATAGTAAAACAAGGCTCAGGAACCACCAATGACGGGAATACTGCAAGAAAATTCTTTGAGTTTCCTAATAAAACTGCAGCTATAACCGGTTTAGATGAAGACCTCATCAAAAGATTTGCTGTAATTTTACAAGCAATTACATCTGGAGAGCAGTTCGATATAATAAAATTTAGAGATTATGCCCGCAAAACAGCAGAAAAGTACGTATTATTATACGACTGGTACTACATGTCGTCAACCGTTCATAAATTATTAATCCATGGGGCTGACATAGGGAATGCAGAACCGGTACTGTTTTAAAGAACCGGGATTTTCGGGACCTTCTGACTAAAGAACCGGGATTCCCGGTACTTTCGATACTTTAAGATAGTAGGGTTGAAAGTGTTAAAATGGAGAAAGTAAGAGAAAGACGAAATTACAGGACAAAATAAAAAAAAATAAAAATCAAATCAAATAAAACGTTTTATTTCTTGTATAGACACAAAATTAGTCTTTAGTATAATTTTTTTCTGGTAAATAAGCATATTCTACCAGCAACATTTTCTTAACATTAAAACATTTTTGTACTTAATCCTACTTTATAACAGGAACATTTATTAAAAAACAGTTTCATCAAACCAATTCTTTAAACCAACATGACTTTTACAATTCTGCATATCCAAATTTAAAAATTTATGTAATATCTATAAAAAAATGAAAAGTAACAGTGGAGTTTTAGCGTAGCATTAATGATGAATGAATGAATGAATTAATGCAATCGATTGAACCCCAAGATTTGCAATAGCCTCTGGACCCTCATGCTTCATGGGGCTACCAGGCATATCAAGGAGTAGACCAGGGGCGCGGTAATGGTAGGGAAGACGTGCCCTCAGGATATGGAAGGATTTGGGTAGTAGAGACGGGTGATATTTATCTATGGATGGGGGGCATCTTTTTACGACGTCGCCGCCAGGCCAGTTCAGGTCCAGCTTCACCGGTGCGCCTGCTCTTTGTTTTCAATGTTTTCGTCTGAGGTCTAGAGATAATCAAAAAAGAATCCTGAAACAGATAGTAGTATCTGTTTCAGGATTCTTGTACATCTTGCTAGTAGTCTACTTAATCTTATATCAGTCTTCAACTGTGTCCATTCAAAAATTGATTTCCTTGTCGAAGTAGGTCGAGTCCTGTTTTAGCTTTTCATGTCATGTGTAAATAGGTAGGCCGACTTTCTTGGATTTGGCCTTGTACTACATGTAACAGGTGTGGTTTGCGGAGCCTGTGAACATGTAGAGGTAGCACATCCTGTGGTTCTTGATGCGATGGTTACGGTTACTTCGTCTAAAATTTGATGCATTTTCATTTGTATTGGTTTATTCCTAGCGTGGTTAATCAAGTCTATCATAATAACTGCGAGAAGAGCTTTAATGATTGCCGATAATTTGAAACCAGAGAGACGGGTGACATTTGTATCTTTTCCCGAAAGTACCGAAAGAACCGGGATTTGGTTTTCAAAATCTCGGTTCCTACTACGACGCCAATTTCCGGGATTTCCCGGTACTTTCGGTTCCGGGATTTCCCGGGACTATTCACTAGGCTGACATAAACGAGAAAAATAATATTGTGCCGATTGGGACTCTTCGTCTCGGAAGAAGCCTCAGAGTCTCGAAACAAAGATTTTAGGAGGTTTCGAGAACAGCATTCGCGGAAAAGAAGCAGGCAGGATTCCAATCAAGACATTTTAAATATGCTTGTTGTTTCTTCGGATCCTTTGCTAAGTGCACAAAGGCCTAAGTTAGATGCCAAGAAAAAGCAGAGCTTTTTTGCTTAAACTCTCGACTTAATTCAATTTCAGGAAACTGAGTTCGAGTTTTTGGATATATCCAATCTGGATGCTGACTCAGAATTGGAGTCTGACAACGAGAGTGATAAGGAAAATTTGTAAAAAAATTATATATGTACATATTTGTAAATTTGTATTTGAGTGTGTTTGGGTTTTTTTTTTTTGTAATATTTAATGATATTTTGTCTTCTTTTTTATTTATTTTACTTTATTTTACAAATGCTTAGTATTAATTCCTTAAATTAAATTATTTTGTATATAATGTAACTTTATATGTTAGGTACTTAAATAAGAGTTTGATAATCTTTTTTTATTTAAATTAATAAAAATGTGTCAAAAAACAGCAATTTTTTTATTAATTTTTTCTTGTTTTGTGTGTTCTTAATATTTGGGTTAATAACATATCGAACTTTTTAACTTGGACACTAAAAGGGATCGTTTTACATGTAAAAATAAACAAAAATATTTTGACGATTTTTTTTAAAAAAACGGCATTAAATTTTTCGTCAAATCGGCAACCAAAAAATCATAAATAATTAGCACTATGACCACCTCCAAGGATATTACGGTTAAACATGCCGTTTAGGAGATAATTCGATTTTTCATACTAGCTTCATACAAATTTTTCGTAAAAAAAATATATTTCCTTCGTTTTTGGGCAGAATTAACTCGGGTATATATTTTTGTACATAGTAATGACTAAT
This sequence comes from Omphaloscelis lunosa, assembly GCA_916610215.1. Classification (NCBI taxonomy): domain Eukaryota; kingdom Metazoa; phylum Arthropoda; class Insecta; order Lepidoptera; family Noctuidae; genus Omphaloscelis; species Omphaloscelis lunosa. Next base: position 23,110,020 of record OU744247.1, read on the forward strand.
AGAAGCGATATACGGCAAAAAATCAAGCACTTGCAAATTGAAATCCCTAAGTCTATGAAAGCCGGTTTCCAGCCCACCGTGCGGCGGAAGGAGCGGCGGGAGGCGCGGTCAAGTGTCATCTTGAAAGCGCGGGAAACCTCAAACTTGGCGGTCGTGTCCTTTTAAAGCTATAATTGAAAAATTGAAAAACGTTGTAATATAAGATCAGTAGCCGTAGTTTTTAGTGTTCTATTTTCTTTTTCTTGTAATTCAACTTTAGTTTGTATAGATTCTTCGGTAGTGGTAAGTTTTTTATTTTATTTTATATTAGCGCGGGAAAATGAAGGACCCGCCTGACCCGGGGGACTCTGTTCCCCCGGCAGGCAATTACGTTACTATATCAAACGAATCGGGCATGGATACCGATGGGTCGTCTTCGGCTCGTAACTTAAAAAGAAGCCGTACACATATTTGTAAGCACTGCAATAAGCGTCGCCGTACCCGTAAAAGCCACGGTACCGTATCTTCGGGTTGTAGCTGTACGGATTTTACACCTGAAATTACTGCATCAGAACCTAACTGCTCAACTACTACAACGACTAACGATCCTACTATCAATGTGCCCGATATTCCTGCTACGTCCTCAGTTGCTCCTACTCAGATAGGTCGTAAAACTTATGATAAAACAGACAGCGCGCCTTTTGTCATTCATGTACAAAAAAACATAATTTCACCAGATGATGGAACGACACTGCACCCAATCACATTTGGCAAGTTCCTTAAACACAACGCCTTCCAAAACATAATTAACGGTAGTGTCAAAAAAATTGGGCGCAATAAAATTTCTCTTTCCTTTTCGAATTTCCTGGACGCAAATTCTTTTATTAATCATAATAGTCTAGAATCTTATAATTATAAAGCTTTTATACCCACTTTTAATGTTACTAGAATGGGTTTAGTACGTGGTGTCCCTGCAGATTGGTCTCCGGAGGATGTTATTGATAATATAACAGTACCAATTGGTTGTGGTCCAATTTTAAAAGTAAGACGCCTTAATTTTAAAGCCATTGTTGATGATTCTACCATTTGGAAACCATCCCAATCGATAGTTGTTACATTTGATGGTCAGGTGCTACCGAAAAGAATTTTTATGTGCTATAATGCATTACCTGTAGATTTATATATTTTCCCTACTGTACAGTGTTTCAATTGCTGTCGTTTCGGTCACACTAAAATTCAGTGCAGGTCCAAACCTCGTTGTTATAAATGTAGCCAAAGCCACACTGGGGACAGTTGTGACAGAGAACCAGAAAGTGCATCTTGCTGCCTTTGCTCAGGATATCATTATGCTACTAACAAGGTTTGCCCAGAATTTTCTAGACAAAAATTAATTAAAACATACATGGCACAAAGTTCAGTATCCTATGCTGAAGCAGCAAAAGTATATCCCCTTGTAACTAAATCGTATGCTGATACACTTTTATCTTCTCCATCCAAAAACTTTGCAGATACCCCATCCATCTCTTCACCTAATAGAATGCCTGCTTCAACTAGCTATAAAAAGACTGTCTTTCTCAAACCACGCTCCCCTCCCAAATCTGTACAAGGATACAATAAAGAGGCTCACAATGCCATTATTAAAGATTTCAATATTCCTCAACCATCAGATGGTTGTGCTTTTTCTAATAATCATAATAATGAAAAAAATGACACAAATTTTTCCATAAACGATTTTCTTTCTGCATTACACAATCTTCTTGTTCAGTTCAACATTTCACCGTCCAACGTTGCCCCTTCTTCCAATGTATCTCAATCCATTTGTAATGGACAACACATCCAAAATAATCCAGTGGAACTGCCGCAGTCTAGTAAATAAAAAGAGTGATGTTATATATCTTTTAAACAAATATGAGCCATTTGCCTTTGCCTTAGCAGAGACTTGGCTCAAATCTAATCATATTTTTAAAATTAATGGTTATTTAACCATTAGAGAGGATAGATCTGATGGGTATGGTGGAGTAGCTATACTTATCAAGAATACTATACCTTTTTCTATCATTACATTACCTCCTCATAGTGAGGCAATTTCAATTGTAGCTATTAAAGTTCATAATATTTGTCTTGTTTCTATTTACATTCCCCACCCTTCTTCTTCTGTTCTTCAAGAGATTAATAATCTCTTTTCATCTCTTCCAAAGCCATTTTTAATATTAGGGGACTTTAATTGCCATCATCAATCATGGGGTTGTTCAACTTCTAATTGTTATGGCGATGAATTACTAGATATATTAGACTTACATAACCTATGCATCTTGAACACAGGAGCTGTCACACGTCGTTCAGATCCCAATCAGAACCAAAGTGCAATTGACCTTTCTATCTGTTCTCCAAACTTAGCCTCTTCACTAACTTGGCATACTCTGACCTCTACTTATGGTAGTGATCATTTTCCAATAGTTATTTCTTATCCTCTTTCTAAACGAAATGCACCATTAAGGAGATCAACATTAAAATATAAGCTACCTAATAGAAATAATAATGACTGGGACAAATTTAGAAACATTGTTGACAGCAAGCTTTGCTCCTTGCCTGTTATTTCAGATGGCAGTGAAAACAGTTGTGCGGAAGCTTTAGCGCTCATATTAATTGCAGCAGCAGATGAAGTTTTTCCTGTAAAAAATAACAATATTAATACAATTCCCTCGCCTCCATGGTGGGACCCTGAATGCACAGAAATGGTTTACAAACGTAAAGAGGCTGAATACAATTATAACCTCGATATGTCTGATAGTAATTTTGAAATCGTTACTAACATAATTAACGAAACTTATAAACTTTTTAAGAAGAAAAAATTTGAATCTTGGCGTAACTTTTGCACATCAATTTCACCGAATACTCACCCTACGATCGTCTGGCGCAATATTCGTAGATTTAGGTCCATTTATAAAGACCCTTCTCCTATTCCGGATTCTTTAGCCAATGAATTTTTAGACAAATTAGCTCCGCCTTGGGTTCCTGAGGCTACTAACCTTAACCTGTCTCTTGTAACTAGTAACCAAGACACTCATACGACGCTAGATCTCCCATTCACTCTCACTGAATTAAAAGGTGTTATCCATAAAACTAAGGATTCTGCACCAGGCATTGATGGCATCCCGTATTCCTTTTTTGCTAATTTAAATGATGTCGTCCTCGGTTACTATTTAGAGCTTATTAATTCGATTATGTATACAGGTAACATCCCTGATGAATGGAAACGTCAAATGGTGTTGCCATTCCTTAAACCAAATAAAACTCCGTCTGATGCTTCTTCATACCGTCCCATAGTTTTATCTTCAATTCTGATGAAATTAGCGGAGCACCTAATTAAAAATCGCCTTGAATGGTATGTTGAAAGTAAGGGTCTTTTGGCAGACACACAATATGGCTTTAGAAAAGGTAAAAGTACAACTGACTGTTTAAGTATTTTAACATCCGATATTCGGCTATCCTTCTCTAATAACCATTCGACCATTGCAGTTTTCCTTGATATTAATGCAGCTTACGATAATGTTGTATTATCAGTTCTACAAAATAAATTAAAAGCCCTACAAGTTCCATTGAATTTGTCGAATTTCATTATTAGAATCCTGAATGATCGCTCTGTTATTATGATAATAGGAGATCATGAGGTACCTCATCTTGTATGGAGAGGTCTCCCACAGGGTTCAGTGCTCAGCCCCCTCCTATACAATATTTACACTTTTGATTTAGACTCCTCCTTAGCTAACCAAGTTAAGGTTCTTCAATATGCCGATGATTTAGTATTGTATTCTTCAAGCCAATCTGTTGAACAAGCTAGCTATGCTATCAATTCAGCTTTATCTACTTTGGAGTCATGGTTACATCTGAATGGTTTGGATTTATCTACGTCTAAAAGCGCAGCTGTTTTGTTCACCCGAAAGAGAAATATTCCCTTAGTAAACATCTTTTATATGGGAATACGTATTCCAGTTAAAGATAATTTCAGATATCTAGGTATAATACTAGATTGTAAATTAAGTAGTGTTCCTCATAGTGATTATATTGTTAACAAATGTGAAAATCACCTAAACATGCTTAGATGCCTATCTGGTGTGTGGTGGGGTGCACATCCATTTTCTTTGAAACTTATTTACAATGCAATCATCAGAAGCACCCTGGATTATGGATTGTTCGTTCTAGAACCTTGTAGTGCTATGGCTTTAAAAAAATTGGATCGCATTCAGTCTAAAGCTTTGCGCATAATTTCCGGAGCCATGAAGTCTAGTCCCATTAATGCACTCCAAGTAGAATGCGGAGAAGCTCCTTTATACCTTAGAAGACAATTTCTATCTGACAAATATTTGTTCCGGATTCTTCAGTTCTCAACTCATCCTCTCATTCCTAAACTGGACTCTTTAGTATTGCAGATTGAATCTTCAGATTACTGGTCCCATAAACGTGATCCTTGTTTAGTTGTAAGCTATAAAAAATTCCTCTCCCTTTCTTCTCCTATTCACCGTTCCAATAAACTTCCCCTATTTAGCAGTAGTTACGAGAGTTTACAATTCAGCCCCACCATTAAATACTGTGTAAGTAAACCAGGTCCCGATTGCAATTTAAGTTTTAATCATTTTTTGGCTGAACACATAGAGTACCATCACATATTTACGGATGCTGCCAAGCGTTCTCCGAGAGGTTGTGTTGGGATAGGGACTTACCATTCTCAATACAACATCGTACAAAAAATAAAATTACCTCCGGAGACTTCTGTCTTTACGGGGGAATGTTTCGGCATTTTAAAAGCTATTGAATATATTCGGGTTCTAAAGCTCAAGAAAACTATTATTTTCACAGATTCTCAAAGTGCTCTTCTAGCCATCAATAAATCCCCTTTCGAACACAAATCGCAGTGTCCTATAATCTATTTAATAAGAGAATTTGCGTTCAGAACCATTTCTGAAGGTAATACACTACAATTTGCGTGGATCCCGGCCCATGCTGGAATCCACGGCAATGAAGTGGCAGATACAATTGCCGGTGATGCAGTGCAGTGTGGGGACTTAGTTCCATATCAGAATTTTATTACTGACCTTGTGACATTACCAAAGATTTTTCTCCGGGATACCTGGAAGGTAGCCTGGGGTATCGGAAGCAAATCAAAGGGCCGTTATTTTTCAACTATTCAGCCCGACGTTCCGGAAAAACCGTGGTTTGGCAGGGCAAAGTTTGGCAAGATGGAGACCTCCGTTCTTATACGGATGAGACTGGGTCATGTTTGCTCTCCAGCCCATCTTGCCAAACTTCATATCATCGACGACCCCATTTGCTCGTGTGGCACAGACGTAGGCGACTTAAATCATATTTTTTTCTCCTGTCCCTTATACGACCGTTCTTCTTTTCTTAGTAATCTCTTGTCCCTTGGTACTCATTTTCCTACTTCAATACTTTCCTTACTTTGTACAAATAGCTTTCCGGTATATAAATGTATAGTCTCATTCATTACCTTAAATAATATTAAGTTGTAAATATTCGTTATTGTAATTTGCTCATTATTCACTCCTTCGATTCATCCTTTTCCTTATACTGATCCTATATCCGTCCTATCCTAAATTCCGTTCTAATATAATTAATAATTTTGTTTCCCCAACTTTGTCTCTTCGATTAAAAAAAATAATAATAATAAAAAATACATGACATTGGCTAATGCACAAACCGTGCGAAGCCATAATAAAAAAAAAAAAAAAAAAAAAAAAAAAAAGTGTCATCTTTCGTGGCGCGTATTGTACCTTCAACATACCTAGTACAGGTCGTGCCATTAAAGATGAGACTTGACCGTGCCTCCTGCCGCTCTTTCCCCCGCCCCGATGACGCCCCAGCGGGGACCTCATACCGCTAAAGAGACCCATAAATCGTCTACTGCGCAAGTCAAACCACGTGGTGCGTCAAGTCTCATCTTTAATGGCACGACCTGTACCTTGGTATCTAAACATTCGCGCAGTGTGTACGGAGCGTTAACGCCTACGCTTGACAAAGACCTAATTGAAACTTCCTTGTCCTTTTGGTTCTGAGTGTCGGACTCGGTATATTTAATGATACTGTTCCACAACAGCCACAGTTTACGCGTGACAATCAACACCACATGGAGTGAAGGAAATATAAGTTTAAAATCTATCAACTTCGAAACTACCTGTCATATGTGATGATTGGCCGAGATGATAATCAACGCCGTCCTAGTTATAATACAGTGTGACAGGGACACCTACGCGTTCAAAATGTATGGAACAGCAGATAAATCAGATAAAAAAAAATTACCTACGAGAAATTTCAACGGGGTTTCAGAATCATGTAGTGAATCCATTTTATCAGTTTTTGCGTGGATGTCCCTGCCAGCCTGTATAACACGCGGTTACTAAGTAATCCGAAGTAAATGTGTTGTTTCAGTATAAAGTTACTTCCTATACCTACATTGCGTAGGTAGACTTCAGGAATCGGAAGTTTTGTGGCAATCGTGTAGACAATTATAGACATATATTTTGTTTGAAATATAACAATTACCTACGAAGTGTTAATAGCTCTTTTATTACTCGCGATAAGGCATGTTCTCGGCTCGGACATAGGTTATTTCTAAATGACCTATTTGATGATGCAAGTATGTCCGTATATATCCCCCAAAACAGTCGACAACGCATTAACGACCCTCGACGGTCTGAGGGCCTCACAGACTTCGTGAATCGTGCTCCACAGACTTTCGTGTGGAATTCTGGATAGACTCTCAGGTATAAGGTATTCTTACCAAAATATGTATCTACCTATCTATGTTCCAAAAGTAGATAAAAATGTAAACAAATGATGAATCAGAAAACGTACTTGTGGATGCCAATTTGTCGTGCCATTGTTTGAAAAAGTGGTGAGATATAAAGTTTAAATGAAATGAAATTGTTTATTCTGTAAATAGGATATCGGAATCACTTTTACACGTCATATTAAAAAAATATTAAAAATAAGCTAGTTGAGTTCGGCGTTTCCTATCTGACTACTCTGAGAAGAAAGGCCGAAACAAACTCAGAGGTCACGGTCTCTTTTAAAGTCCAGACATAATCTTGGTCAGGCCATATGAGGAACATGTAGATTAGTGTCTGAAATGGTCTTTTGAGGAAAGAACCACCACAGATTGAGTGGACCTGTCCAGTCAGTGCAAGCATTTGTCAGTAATCGTGGAGCTCAACTCAGAACTTAAGGAGCTCAACTCGACGAACAATACCAAAGAAAGGACATTTGGGTAGGCCGCATAAACTACTCAAACTGCCAGACCATAATTAAAACTAACTGAGAAATGAAAATAATAATGATATCCGCATAGTCCTCACATTCACAATAATTAATTAAAATAATATAATACTTTACAAAGTAATCATGTCATTTTGAATATAATTTTCAACAATGTCAATGTGTAAATAAAACTGGTATATTTTGATGATTTTACATAATAATTAAAATGCCAAGTTTTATCACAAGGCTTAGCAGAGCGAACAGCTCAATCTTAAACTTTTTATCTTCTAAATAATCTGAAATTTTATAGTATCCTTTTTTACAAAGTTTGGTTTTAATACAGATTTTAAATCTATTAATGGGAAAGTTTTGAATGCCAATGGGAAGTTTGTTGTAAAAGCGTATACATTGACCCATGAACGAGTTGCCTACTTTGTGGAGACGTGTGCGATGTACAGCAAGGTTGTTGCTGGTATTTAAACTATGAATATCGGACATTTTCTTAAAATTTGATATATTTTTGTGTACATACAAAAGGTTTTCAAAAATATATTGTGAAGCTACAGGCAGAATATTTAAGGGAATATCTTGGACCTAGGTTGTAAATGGCTCGAACAGCCCTTTTCTGTAGAACAAAGATAGTATCAATGTCCGCACAGGTTCCCCAGAGAAGAATCCCATATGACATAAGACTATGAAAATAACTAAAATAAACAGTTCTGGCTGTATCTACATCCGTTATCTGTCTAATTTTTTTAACAGCATAGGTGGCTGAATTTAGCCTTCCTGATTATTTTTCATTGTGATTTACCGTCAATAGTGATTCATAGAAAAACTGTCGACTCAACAGGGTCCAACTCTGTTCCATTAACTTGAACATTGGTAGATAGCTGCCTGACATGAGTTAAAACCTCTAATAAATAAATACCGATGAACTAGTTGCCTTCAGTGAGTGAATGCGTAATAATTTGACTTGAACAGGGTTTCTTAACGGTCATCAGATAATTTGTAACAAAGCATACATATTGACTTAAGCTAACCGTGTCCTGTTCCCTCAGCCGCAGCGCCGCCCTGCTGATGGAGGAGTCGGGGCTGCACCTGGAGCACCCGGCCGCCGCCACGTTCCGCACGCACGTGCTGGCTGGCGACTGGGTGAAGGCCGACCACGACCTGCGCGCGCTGCACGACCTGCTGCGCGAGTCGCCGCACGTCGATCCGCACAATCTCGCTGTTAGTAATCTTACACGCCGCGACAATAGTATAACCCACCCCCCTAATTTTGTGATATCTACTATAAAACTAAATATAAGTAAACATATTCCTAATGCATCAGCATTGTTGACTTGATTCTAATATTATTTTACTTCACGGCGATCTGAAATATAATTCGTTAAACAAAGTAGTAATTCTTATGCACAGCGTAGACATCGCGTTCGTTTAGGTATAAAATATTATAAATTTATATATTTTTAATAGAATTATCGTCCTTGGTGGCAACACACGCAGGAATGTCACTTTTCTTTCGCGCGCGTTTTTTCATCGCACGAAAAAATTTGCCCTCTTAAAATTATTCATTTAAAATAAGTTTACGGAACTTTTTACTAGAATAACAAATGTTAATTATGTTAAGTGATAGAAAGTGCAATAAGTGCATCGTTAGTGAAAACCTGAGACGGACAAAGCGTCCATCAACGATATTAACAGGAAAGCCGATAAATTACCTACATCCGAACTAACTAAAAGCAGCTTTAGTCTTGAGTTCCTGACCCACATTAGATGTACTTAGATCCGGAGGCCTCCCACAATCCATGTGCGAGAATGCCTGGCTTTAACTGACCGCTTTGTACGTGATACTGACAGTGTTTTACAAGCACTATGGTGGACATTAACACAACACAACTTGTTAAAGCATTACCTATCTCTCCAGTGGACACGAGATGTCTTTAGTAACGTTATCTCCACGTTACTAGCTGGATGAGAAGCTACCAGAGAGGCACGTGATGCCCTTAGCGATGTAACTGTACATAGCTAGCTGGTACGCGCTTGTCAGCATTACCCCTCCAGTAAGCACGAGATGCTCTCAGTAACGCTAATTCTACGTTACCAGCTGAATATGAAACTACCAATGTAGCACGTGATGCACTTAGCGATGTTATTCTACATAGCTAACGCTGGTATGTACTCGTCACCAGGGGTAAGTCACATTTCTATGATCTTGGCTAAGGAATTGTCAAAAGTGGTTCTATATACTTTTAATTTACAAGCATGAAGGTTGCGAGACAGCCTTACTTAACCCTGCACACTGTCTGTGTGTTATAAACTTGCAAAAGCATTATACTTCCTATAGTGATTGTGGAATTCTGCCTCGCTAACTAGATTGTTATCAACGAGTACAAGGTACTCTCAACAACATTGATTCTATGTTGCTAACTGGCACATATCTGACATGGTGTGCACATGCTTAGCACGAGATGCTTATAGCATGTTATCTCAATACTACGTGATCTAGCTTTCATATCGAGGATTGCCATTTTTAACAAACAAAATATAGCTAATTAAAAGATATCACTGTGTACGAGATACTCAGTGACTTATCTAGCTCTAGGTGGCTTAATTATCCGGCCAAAAACTGATAAATGATATCTATTTTGTAAACTAAAACAATAATGCAAAATTGTGCAATTTTTACAGGCATACATTTAAATACACAAGATACTTTGTAAACATGATTCTGTGATACAATGGCTGACGACAAATGCTACCTCTGGAAACTCTTGATTTCAGATACAAGTGCAATGGACTAAACCATAATTGGAATAATACTTTGTATTATTCCATGCTCCCATACTTTTTCACCCCATTTAGATTCCTCTAAACTGAGGAAACAAGGGATTGAGATATTCCAGAAACAAGCCGTACTGGTTATTACCCCTATCATAGGGAAAGCAGTGACTGACCCTATGCTTATGAAGAACATAAGACAAACACAAATTGTTGATTAACTTGGCTGATGCAGCAAAACCAGCTGGCAATGCCCACTGCCACCAAATTAAAACCAGAACAAAAGTTATATAATCTCTAATTGACATTAACTTTAATTCATCCTATTTGATAAACAAACCGAAACAATCACAAACTTGAGTACACAATGTTTTAGCTACAATCAAAAACAATAACAACTATTCAATAAATATTAAAACCACAAGACATTCTCATGATAATAGTGAAACTTACCAGTTCTATGGCAAAAATGTAAAACAAGCACAACATTAGTTGATTTACTTACTTTTGTAAATAACAATTCATGATTTAAGAAAAGATAATTCTATACTGAGTCGTCGACAAGCTGGAGGTGGTAGCGTAATGATATGGTCTGGTATTGGATACTCGGGGAAAATGAATATTAAGTTCTGTACTGGAAAAATAAATAGTAAACGGTATATAGAAATAATAAATGAACAGATTACTTCCTATGCAACACGAATTGCTGGCAATAATTTTATTTTTCAACAAGATAATGCCAGTATTCACCGAGCACAGGTAGTTAAAGACTATTTTGCTGAAAAAAATATTCAAATTCTTGAATGGCCAGCTTATTCTCCTGACTTGAACATAATGGAAAATTGTTGGGGAGATTTATCACGAGCTGTCTATCGCGGCTCAAGACAATTTAGTACAGTTGAAGAGTTGAAGAAGTCAATCATTAACGAGTGGCAGAATATAAATCAAGACACAATTAAAAAACTATATGACAGTTTACCAAATCGAATGGTTGAAGTGATAAGTAAAAGTGGTGGATCTACTGAATATTAATCAAAATAAAATAATCGTTCTTGATAAATTTCTCTTGAGTTTTTGTTTACGTTTAATTGGCTGGGATATACTTTTGTCGCACCGCAAAACTCAATATTGTCTGTATTTTGTTGATTTTTTATTTAAGAAATATTGTATAGAAAATATAATAAACTTACTAACACGCTAATTTTGTGTATTAGTAATATATTAATATAACTATGATTCCTTATCAGATATCACAAAATTAGGGAGGTGGGTTATACTATTGTCGCGGAGTGTAGTACCTACTACTACCGACTTACCGGCACTGTGCTAGGAGTCAATGTACAGTGCGACGGAAGAGACGAGAAGCGAAGCAGTTTTGTTATGTTAATTTTAGACTTTATACTTTACAAGCCATGGACTCGATGGGATTTACATACTTTCATCCCCTATTTAACCAATTTAAGGGATGATTTTTTTTTAAATCCATGCTTTTTATCCAGCGATACAGGCTGTGCGTTTTCTGCCAGTAGAATGAAATTTAAGAATTTTATTAACCACTTGAGTGTATCAAAATTGGCGCTTCCCTTTCATCTTCCGCCACTAAGTAAATGAACGCCCATGTCGACCAGTGGTAATATATTGATACAATGACTAAACTAACATCATTGTGGTTGTTCAGGAGATGAAGTTCGTGGTACTAGAGCAGAAGTACCTGGAGCACCTGGAGGCGGGGCGCGTGCTGGACGCGCTGCACGTGCTGCGCAACGAGCTCACGCCGCTGCAGTACGACACGCCGCGCGTGCACCGCCTGTCCGCGCTCATGATGTGCGCCGACGCGCGCGAGCTACAGGCGCGCGCGCACTGGGCCGGCTCCGGCCCGCACTCGCGCGGCCACGTGCTGGCGCGAGTACAGGTACGCATCGAGCTACCCTACTTAAGGCCAGTTTCAACAGTGGAACTGAACATGATCAGCACATCTAAACCGCGTTTGAGAGTTGTCAGTGTCAAAATTCGATGGAGATCGTGTACAAGTTACATGCAAGCTTACAAAGACAGGGACAAATACTAGTATGAGCCTCCGATTATTTATGGGAGACCACATCGTTCACTAATGAAATAATGAAACATGGGCCGTGCCGCAGGCCGTGCTGCCGCCGACGCTGATGATGGCGCCGGGGCGGCTGCGCGCGCTGCTGGCGCAGGCGGCGCGGGCGCAGGGCGCGCGCTGCCGCTTCCACGCGGCGCCGCGCGGCGCGGGCGCCGACCCCATCCCCTTCTCGCTGCTGGCCGACCACCACTGCTCCGCCGACCACTTCCCCATACACTCGCTGCAGGTGACTTTGATTTTATTTTAGTCTTACGAAAACGTTGATCAAAATTTGAACCTTGTCACACGACTTGGTCACACGTTGTGTAAACTAGTCAGTTTGATAGACTACGTCACATTTTGTATTTACGCGCCATTTGCTTATTATATTTTGTCATACTGTCCTGTTTGGTGATATTTAATCAGGCCCATAATCACGAGCTAGACTAAATAATATGGTATTCATTTATTTAATTAAGCATGCACACAATTTTAAATACATCTAAGGTGTTGTACAATAAAATTTTAACAACAAAAAAAAGAACACGAGAAATTAACAAACTAAAAAAGAAAATCAAGACAAAAATGCAATCAGGAAAAAAAGTATAATTATTTACGTATTTTTCGTTCATATATCATCTCATAGAACCCTAATGTTGGTGTTGTGTATGGCAGGTGCTGAACGAGCACTGCGACGAGGTGTGGTACTGCAAGTGGTCGCCGGACGGCGCGCGCCTGGCCTCGGGCTCCAAGGACAACACCGTCATGATCTGGGACTTCGACCCCGTGGCCAAGCGCCTCACCTTCAGGTATATACATCTCGCGTGCGCAGTATTGTGTACAGATTGGCCATTCGTGATCTCGTCCGACAGTCGGGCGAGACAGCGTTCATCGAGATTTCGCCTACTTTTTACACGACTGCCCAAAAAGAGTAATGTTTTCAGGGTGTATATATGTGTGAGTTTCTTTTTTCCACCATAACTTTTAAATTCCTGAACAGATTTGGATGTATGGGGTATCTTTGGAATCTTTACGACATCTCGAGTGATATAGGCTATAAATTTTATTGAAATAAAATATGACGGCAGTATGACTCCATAATCAAATGTGAAAAAAAAATCTTCAATTATTACAATATGGGTAAGGAGGCCTTGATGAGCAAATTCCAAAAATCTATAATTTATGCAAAACAAACATTTCATCCCCCACACCATCCTCGCCTCGCCGTGAGAGTGTAAAACCACCTTAAGTGCTTCTAAAATGTATAAAATAAAAATAAATAATTTTAAAAAATAACACGACTGTCCTGCCAAAAAACGAACTAAAAAGTTAAAAGCAAGTAGTATTAGTTACTCGCTGACTAAACAGATAAATAAACAAATGTTTGTTTACTGCCGCAGAAAGTCGCTGGAGGGCCACACGTACGGCGTGTCGTTCCTGGCCTGGAGCCCCGACGGCCGCTACCTCATCGCCGCGGGGCCCGAGGACTGCCCCGACCTCTGGATATGGAACATGGAGGTACGCACATAGCACACACTCACTAATTACAGATATTCTATTTCACGAAGTACGTTCGGCTTTGATTGTAGTAGTGACGTATCCCGAAAAGCGCGCTTGTGTGTGTAAAAGTAGTCTTAGACAATGCATCTGCATTGTCTAAGACAATGACAGAGCGCGGAAGTAAATTGGGTAGCAACTTTTCATTTAGCCATTTTACATAGTTATCATAGCTCATATTTGAATGATAATCACCAGCTGTTGAGTTGGCCTTATAAACCAAGGAAGCATTTTCAATAAAACCATCCTTGGTTCCCGCGTGCACTAAAATAAAGCGAGTGCCTGTGCTAATTTTTTTTAAAAACGGAGTTCTTTCCTTTTTTTTTGCCCAGGTGTTGTTTCGCACGTGTGTCGAAAGGACGTAGCTCTCATCGGTGTAGACAATGGGCCGACTTTGAGAGCGGTACTCTGTTATTTTTTTTTTAATGTTTTAAACGCCACATTTGTATATCATGACGCTCCGTCAAGACTTTACGGTTGTTCTCTGTTTTGCGCCACTTGTAACCTAATTTCAACAGTAACTTGCGAACAGTTTCTAAACAACCTTCGAATCAGATTTTTTCATTCAATGCTGTTCTTAACTTAGGTAATGTTGGAATTTCTTTATGGACAATATGGAAATCTTGTACAGTACTGCGAACCACATCGGCTGTAAAATTAACTATATCCACTTTATTATCTCGCTTTCTCCTTTTCTTCATAGGTGAAGTGAATTTTGATGAAGTGGATGGCAATTCCTTCTCTTCTTTTAATATTGTTTGAACTGTTTTTGGCTCACACCCGTAGCTTCAGCTGTACGGCGTGTAATGTCTCGTAAATGAGACAAATCACAGTTGAGTTCCATTAATGATTTTGTAAATTCATATTCTTCTCGCAGAAAATGATAAACACTAGCTATCATGTTTCGACCCTAAAACAAAATGTAATCAAAATAATTAAGTAATATAAACATACAAAAAAACATTCATTTTATAAATATTTCTATTGCTATATTAAGTATCTTTGTATAACATTTTAATTGAAAACGTATAAATAAATATTAGCTCACTATGGACAACTCTTCTTCGTTTTGTTGCCATGCTGACCTTACTCCGTGAAACAATTTGGCGCGAACTAAAAACCACTACTGATCCGGACCGTGTCCCGATCGACACTGAGCGCTCTCGAGGTTACGCACACAAAAACAATGTGCATGTGCACGCTTGACAACATTCATAGCCAAACGGACTTCGTGACATAGAACATCTGTACTTATTCTGTTATGTGTATTTTTTATTTCTGGCTTTTCCGAGCACCGAATAGTACTGGCGTATAGAAGTCACACTCGCGCTCTGCAACTCCGGGTGAAAAACGCTTCGGGTGTTTTTAGCTGTAATAGTCCAACTGAAATAAATAATTTGCCTTCCGCAGACGGAGCAGCTTCACCTAAAGATGACTCACTCACAGGAGGACTCGCTGACCGCGGTCGCGTGGCACAACACCAGCGACAAGTTCGTGTGCGGCGGCGCGCGCGGACAGTTCTACCACTGCAGCATCGACGTGAGTGCATCCCGTCACACACGACACGCTCTGTCCGGAGAATCCTCCCTTTTCACTGATGCAACTTTATTATTCGTGCATGCCATAGTAACGCTCTCACCACCGCAGGGCACGCTGCTGAACAGCTGGGACGGCGTGCGCGTCAACGCGCTGGCGTGCCGCGGCGACGCGCGCGCCGTGCTCGCCGCCGACACGCACCACCGCGTGCGCAGCTACGACTTCGGCGACCTCACCGACCGCAACCTGTGAGTACACGCGGCCGCGCGCGGAGAGATGATGAGATCAAATACAGAACTGTGACGACGCGGAAGTACTTCCCTATTATGTATTACGATAATTACAAATTTAGCGTATTCATTATCATACGTACTGTTTACACAAATCAACTTTTTATCTTCTTCGATAGTCGCGAGTCGAGAGACTCATCGTGTAGACGATGCACAGATCACCCTGTAACCACGATTTCGTTTTCCGCAGTGCTCCACAAAGGCCTTACATTAACATTAAGAAAAGGTAATGCCCCTAATGGTAAAGAGCGCTGTGCGCGGCAGTACTAGGTACCCGAAAGTTCATCGGTAATCCGTTTTCTCTTAGCTGTCTCATAATGTGGTCTTCTGGAGTTCTGGTCTATTCTGTAAAAACATCAGCGTCGAAATTAAGGTGAAGTGAGCTGTCAATAGTGTCGATCCCTAGCATCAGGTGCTCACGTCACCTGGTATGTTTTCACAGTGAGATTTGTACAAAATAGCCCGTTCGCATTCGACGTGTCCAGTACCACAGTGATGTGGCAACGCTGACCGTCCGTCCATGGGCCTGTCAAAGGGTTATATACTCCAAAGGAAATATAAAATATGAATATATAAAAAAATAATAAATTACATAGTTTTGTAATTATTATTACCTATTCCACCATGTTTCTCCACTTCCAAATATCGATAACCAAAATTGATTTAGAATTTAAAATTTTCCCAACCTAGTAGCAAAGTGCACTATACGCTCATACTTACATTACACCCTGTACATCAAAGTGTCTAAGGAGTGTAATTCGAATTAATTTAAAATTAATTATATTTTTCTCGCATGCAGTATGGGTTACTACGCGTCGGCAAATACAGGGCTAACATAACCGTCTTTGCCTTCGTACCTATGTATCTTTGAATATCGGATGCTTTATACTAGAGATGCGCCGAGTACTCGTTTATTACTCGGTACTCGGCCAAAGTCAAAGTCAAATCATTTATTTCAAATGGGCCCATGTATGGCACTTTTGAGCGTCAAAATTTACAAAATAATATAATTGATTCTAGTCGCCCCTTCCAAAAGGTAGTTTTCTTATGGAGAAGAATGGGCAAGAAACTCCACCGTTACTCTTTTAAAATGTTTTACAAAAGTTTGTTTAAGTACGTATGTTAGTTAAATAATTAAATGTGAAGGCGATGCACCTAGAATAAAATTACTATACTACAATAGGTAAAAGAATTAAAAATGAAGCAACGACAGATAATTTAATTATGTGATAGATACATGGTACTCACATATTTACAAACATTGTAAAAGTAGACGATTTTCCTAATTTTTTTAAAATTAATAAGTCAGTGTGTGAGGCCATTTTGTTAGTTTTCGTTATCGGCCGAATAACTCGGTTTGACTTCCGAGGTACTCGAAAAGAACACATAAACAAAGTCAAATAATTTATTTCAATTAGGCACATAAAAGGCACTTTTGAACGTCAAAATTCACAAAAAAATAGAATTGATTCTAGTCGCCCCTTCCAAAGGGTACTTTTTGTATAGAAAAGAATGGACAAGAAACTCCACCGTTACTCTTTTAAAATGTTTTACAATATTTTGTATACATTAAGCATATAATTATATGTGAAGACGATGCACCTGGAATGAGATTACTGTACCACAATATGTAAAAATAATTAAAAATAAAGCAATGACAGAAAAAATAATAATGTGATGGATACATAGTGTTCACATATTTACAAGCATTGTAAAAGTATCTATACGATATTCCTCGTAGTAGTAAGTAATACTAATAAGTCAGTGTGTGAGTTCAAGAAATCACAGAATGTAAAATCAATGTTATAATAATTAATTATACAATTATAAACACTTATAACCTGACAGGTGTAGGTTTAGTTTAGAAAAAAAGACAAACGTTTATTTGCAGTAAACATGACGCAAAAAAAAAGTTTAAAATACAAAAATGAGAAAAGGTTGGGGGAAGCATGCGTGCGTGTGCATTTGTCTCCTATTTCGTCATAAAATCTCCAAATGAATGCCCACTTATCTTTCAAATAGTCGCAATAAACAGTACTTTTAATTTGACCACAGATGAATACAGATTGGTCAGATCAGAATTACGCGATAGAAAGTGAGGCAACTTCTAGGTAGGTAATTACCGCTGTGCGACCTGCATTGTACTTTATTGTGTCGTTGCAAGAATCGCTTTCTATTTACATGATTGAGTTTGAGTGAACCGAGTACAAATCTGTGATTTTAACCTAAAAACAAATTTTGTAACCACGTTGAGTTACGTTACAAAGTTTACCATTGTTGTGCCATTGTAGGCACATATGACGTGTAGACAAATGGCAAGTGTCTGATGCGTGCGGGGAACGGCGGTATGTGAGGCGAGGTACCGCTCGCTCGCCGCCGGCCGCACGTTACGACCAAGTTTAAACCTGTATTCGCGCCCTATACCTGCGTCAACTAAACCGAGTTGCTCGGCAGAGTAGTCGGTTCAGTAAACATAACCGAGTATTGCTCGGTGCAATACTCGGTTACTCGGTAAAACTTGTACTTGGCCCATCTCTACTTTATACCATCGAAGCATCCTAACGGCTAGATGGATGTTAATACATGAGGTGGCGACTTGTCCGGGTCGCGCGATGGTTATAGGCAGAATGGCGGATTTTAGACATCAAAAGTAGAGATTTAAAAAAAAATTGCATTGCATATTTATCTTTTTTAAGTCGTTACGGGTCGTCACACGCCCGAAAGTCTGACAACTAGTCTTACCAAGGGGTATCGTATTACCCAGTAACTGGGTTGTGGAGGTCAGATAAGCAGTCGCTCCATGTAAAATACTGGTATTCAGCTGCATCCGGTTAGACTGGAAGTCGACTCCAGCATAATATGTACTTGGGAAAAAGCTAGGCAGATTTATATTTATCTTTCAATCAATGGCAACTAGTAAAAAAAAAATACGGATGTGTTTGAATGAAATTAACTTCAGTACAGTTGACATCGGAGAAGGAAAACATCGCGAGGAAACCTGAACTTATTGTTAAAATAAGTCTGAAATCGCCAACCTAATATGAGCGCGCGGTGATCAATACTTGTGCCTTCTCTGTACGAGAAGAAGCCTTTGCCCTGCGGTGGGACGTGATAGGCTGGTATTATGGGACAGCTAAGGGAAGCGGGCGTGCTCGAACGAGCTGCGTTGTGAACCGAGCGCTTGTGTTGCAGCATCCAGGAGGAGCACGCGGTGATGGCGATGACGGTGAACGCGGCCGACTCGCTGCTGCTGCTGAACGTGGCCAACCAGGGCGTGCACCTGTGGGACATACGTGCGTACTGCCTACTGCCCGCTAGCGGACACAGCTTGGGCCACGAGCAGCTTGTGATCGCTCGCTGCTCTTGTATTTTAAAATATTGCCCTTTTGTTATTCTTTTAAAACGCCTGTAAAGAGTGAATGAAAAGCCTATTTTTTGTGGTTCAATCTCATGTGATTATTCGTCGAGTCGCATCACAGCTCGCGTGAGCCCCAGACAGGAACAAGTCAGTTGTCACCAAGATCGAGATGCTTAAAGCTTAGCTGCGCCAAACAAGCTATCGGATCGCAAAATAAATCGGCTATCAAAATAAATAAATATACTTTTTTTTCAATACCGATCCACCAAACAGCTTGTATTTAACCTAAAAGCTTTATAGCTTTCAGAATCCGTCCGATTTGTAAATAACTTCTGCGAAGGTTGTTTTTATAGTTGTTTTGTGTCAGGTTTAGTTTGAAAACAATTCAGGGAGTTGGATTTCTGCAGTATGCGGCATGACCGTGGATCTACAGAAATACTTTAAACTAGGGTCACAAATATTCGTCCCGTATTTATCTCGTAGCTCGCTAAGGATTTCGGAATACCCCTAAGGGAGACATAATATGGGGGTGGAGGTTGGTGCAGGAACAAAGGGCCGGTACATCCAGTACGTTGTACGTTCGCGTTGCAGGAGCGCGCTCGCTGGTGCGTCGGTTCCGCGGCCTCAGTCAGGGCCACTTCACCATCCACGCCTGCTTCGGAGGAGCTCACCAGGACTTTATTGCGTCAGGCAGCGAGGACAATAAGGTACGGAAGAGAGGAACAATTTTTATATTATCCGGAAAGGAAAATGTGAAATAATCAACAAATAAAATAATTCACAAAGAATAATTCATAATTTACCCTTAAAACAATCATAAATCAACAATTTGTTAATTATTTGGATAAGAAAATGTGGATTAATCAACTAAATAACATATACAAACAAATTCTGACTTTTTCCAATACTCTTAACACATTAATAAATAATAAAAAACACAAAAATAAATATTATTTGGATAGGTATTTTTATCATTAAATGCTATTGAATCATAAAATTACGGGACAATGTACTGTCCCATATTGGTTTCGCCAAATTACGGGACAATGAAAAATTCGTGCGGGACAACCCGTAAAATACGGAACATCTGGACACCCTAGGTACAAATGATATTTGATATTCATATTACATATAAAATTCAGTGCAAAGATATATTCCGCCAAGTAGTGATGACATACAGATACTTAATACATAAAGCAGGCATGTTAGTTTCTTATACAGTAACATACAAGTGCAATAGCGCATGCTTTTTTTCAGCCTTTTGCAGGACTAGACGACATGCAATAATGTGCAAATAAATATATTATGTGACTTGATTCAATAGTTATAAACAGTTGTCGTAAGTGTCATTATTAAAAAAACTGGCACTCCGGGAGTGCCGACAGAAGTGAAAAGTAAAAAAAATATAAATAAAGAGCACAAAACAATTGGCCATGTTCCTATGTAGGTATCATAACATCACCTGCATCGGCACCGCGGTAATCAACGCATTGATGTCTTTTACTCCACAGATCGTCTGTTGGCGAGTAAAAATACATGCATATAACATTGATCCATAACGTAATATAAATAAAGAGCACAATCGCGTTTCCTAAAATAAGGTGTCGGTAACAGTGTCGCAAAATCAATGGTTTGATCCCATCTCAAAAATGCCCAACGCGCCTAAAGAAGTTTTCACAAAAAAAAAAACGCATATGAGAAAAACAATGCTACAGACAAAGAGACAGAAAGACAAATTCTGTCTGTCTCTTTGCTTGTGACATCGGAACTTCCAAACGGGTAATTTCATTGTTTTTTTGTTTGATATCTACTGTTACTATTATTTATTTATTCCCGTGTATCAGGTGTACATCTGGCACATAAACGGCGAGGAGCCGATCGCCGTGGTGTCGGGCCACACGCGCTGCGTCAACTGTGTGTCGTGGAACCCGGTGCATCACGACGTGCTCGTGTCGGCCTCCGACGACTACTCGCTGCGCCTGTGGGGCCCGCGCACGCACCAGTCCTAGTATACGGGTGAGTGTCGGCCTGCGACAACTACTCGCTGCGCTTGTGGGGCCCGCGCACGCACCAGCCCTAGTATATGGGTGAGTGTCGGCCTGCGACAACTACTCGCTGCGCTTGTGGGGCCCGCGCACGCACCAGCCCTAGTATATGGGTGAGTGTCGGCCTGCGACAACTACTCGCTGCGCTTGTGGGGCCCGCGCACGCACCAGTCCTAGTATATGGGTGAGTGTCGGCCTGCGACAACTACTCGCTGCGCCTGTGGGGCCCGCGCACGCACCAGTCCTAGTATACGGGTGAGTGTCGGCCTGCGACGATTACTCGCTGCGCCTGTGGGGCCCGCGCACGCACCAGTCCTAATATTTTTAAGACAAGTAATTTTTTTGAGCAACAAGCATTACTTGAATTTAACTTTTAATACTTTTTCACCTCAGCACCTCAAACAAGCAGGTTTTGCTGTTTATAGACAGTGGGAAAAATTCGATTTACTGCGAGGGTGAGACAAAGTAACTTTTTAATTATAATTTTTTAAATGCCGAGAACTGTGCCGGGTCTACTCACAAAATTCGAAAGATATGAACTTCACTTTGTTCTGTCACTTTCACTTCGATACGAAAAGAGCGAGAGATAGAAACAAGTCGAATCAAAGTTCGGTTTTAAAATTCCATACCTAGTAGACCCAAAAAAGAAACAAACAATAAAACGTACGAATACACATAAAACCATAGATATTACTCCAGTTTAAATAATATATCTATACATTAAACCGTAAAATTGCAAATCATCTGTGGTTTTATTTAAATGCTGTTAAAATATATTTTTCAGTCCTCTTGGTCCAAAAGTCCGTCATTGTAGCGTACCAGAGCGAGGAAAACATAAAGTGAGAGTAGAGTGAGAAAAAAGTAGAGTGTATGTAACACAAGGCGCTGAAACCCATTATAACTCGGTTTCTATTTACTCTTACCTCGATAGAATGGGTTATTTTAATCCCTCGTATAACAATCTACTATTTTATCACATCTATTTTATCAAAAATTGCTATTTTGTTCTTCGTAAACGGGGACTAAAGTTGCTCTTTAATCCCTAGGGACTAAAAGTGATTTTAATTTGGAATGTGGATATTGTTAGTAAAAGTTCCAATCATCAAAGGAATCAATCACGAACATTATATGAACAAGTAACAAACAGGCTGATGATAAAGTGAACCGCTCGCGAGCCAAATAAAAAAGTTTATAAGAAAATATAACGCGCGAAATTCATTCCGCATTCGTTCGTACTTAGTTTTATAAAAAAATGAGTGTGTCTTGGTCAAGTGGTGAGAATGAAACGTTCTATTCTTATTCATAAGTTGCACTTGGGTACTTAGTTTCTCAGAGGGTGATAAAAACTAGAGTATCCACCTCGAGAGCAACACTATTTTAAGCTCGAGTGACATACGTCAAACTAAACCTGACAAAGAAACACTCTCGCCTTTAATATAGTTGTTTGCTTCCTCGGCAAACAATCTACTATTTTGGAACGAAATTCTTTAACGCGGCTTGCGGTAGTAGTGCACTGGCAGAAATCGATACACGAAAGTGCGCTTGCGACTTCTTCTAATTCAAAGAGAAAGAAGGAGGGGGAGGGAGAGAGAGAGAGAGAGAGATAGAAAGTGTGAATTTGGTTAAAAAGCAAATCCAAGATAGCGGCTGCGAAAAATTACAAATTTTACTTCATGGGTGTCGTTTTCATAGTTTACGAGGGTGCTAAAGTCGATAATGACGTTAAAATGTAAATCCAGAACGGCGGCTATGAAGTTTCAAATTTTTTCATCATTGGTATCTTTTTCAGTTTTTAAGAGTACTTAAGTCGATGGTACGGACAAAATTTAAATCCAAAATGGCGGTTGCGAAAATTTTATTTCTGTTTTAAATCATACGTGAAAAGGAACTTCGTTCCTGACCGCAGACTTTTTTAATTCTAAATAATCGAATTATATTTTTTATAACGAAAAGGGCACATAGGTACCTACTGCCATTATATTACCAAAAAGTAATAAAAAAAACTTATTATTAATGAAAAACAAAGAAAAATGCTATTTAAAATTCACGTTTTTAGTACCAAAATTATCCCAATTCCATTAAAAATTGTTAAAATTTCAACAGGGGGTCTTACGTTATGACTTGTAGACAACCGCTAAACAACGGCCGCCCGCACCCCATGTAAATATCCCGGTAAAATTCCACATTGATAAAAAATGAGTTTTTTTTTTTCTTTTTTCCAGAAAATTACCATACCCAAAAGGATCGGACAGGGATATAATAGGTCTTTCTTTACCTATGAAATTGCCGTTTTGCCGTACTAGCTATTTCAAGTCCATTTTTTTTCTTTTTTCGCTAATAATTCTAAGTTCAAATTATTTTCATTTTTTAAGTATGGCATTCTTTTTTGAAAATTAGTCATTTGTTTAATGGTTAGCCTTCTATTTTCATCGCATTTGTACGTTTTTCGTCATCATGGATACGTTAAAAATTCAAGTGATTATGGAGTATGAGTACCATCGTGGTAGCAAAGCGGCAGAAGCGGCACACAACATCAACGATATTACGGAGCGAACAATACTAACGATCGCACCACCCGTTATTGGTTTGCCCGCTTCCGTTCTGGAAATTTCGACCTAAGAAATGAACCACGTGGTCGACCGAAAACTTTAGTCGACACTAATTAAAGACGATTGTGGAAGCTGATGATTCTCAATCTACAGCTGAATTAGCAGCAGCTTTCGATGTTAGCATCAAAACAATATTGGTCCATTTGCGTCGAATTAGCAAGGTAAAAAAGTTTGACAAATGGGTGCCCCACGAATTGAATGATCGTCAGCGCGAAGCACGCGTCGAGTTGAGCCTTGCACTGCTCAACAGGCACACAAACGTAGGTATATTGAATCGCATTGTTACTTGCGACGAAAAATGGATTCTGTTCGACAATCGCAAGCGCTCAGCAAGTTGGTTAGATCCTGGTTTAGCATCAAACAATGCCCCAAACGAAAACTGACCCCTAAAAAGTGATGGTCACTGTCTGGTGGTCTAGCGCCGGTGTCATTCATCACAGCTTCTTACCAAACGGGATGAGCATTACTGCAGATGTGTACTGTGAAGAACTGAACATAATGATGGAGAAGCTCGCACATCTCCAACAAGAGCTGGGGTTGGAAGTTCTCCGTCATCCACCGTACTCACCAGACCTTGCCTCTACGGACTTCAATTTTTTCCAGAATTTGGCGGGGAAAAAAAATCAATTTTTTCCTCGCCAAAAAGTTATCCAAATTCTGTACAATCAATAAGCTACCACTACGTTGGCAAAAATGCATTGATTGCATGTGTGATTACTTTGATTAAAAAATAATATAGATAAACAAGGGCGTTAACTTATTTCATGTAAAACGGCAAGTTCATAAGTAAATACCTAATATTACACGCTGTATTACAGTCTTTTATTGATTTAGTGATAAAAATAAATTACATGCTTTTTGTTTTTTTTTTTTCAAGGGTCGTGGAGACTTATTAATTGTAAATTGTTTGGTTTACAGGGACGCGGTGTCCGCCGGGTTTGATCTGCCAGAAGAAGTGCAACAGCCTGCACTGCAAGCTTCAGCTGGACATTCCCGCCGCGGCCGCCGCGCCGCAGTAGGCCGCGCCGACCCGTCGATGAACTCGCGATGTACAACGGTACTCTCATATAATCACACTGCAGATTGTACCGGCCAGTAGCTTAGTTTAATCCTATGGGAATATATCGAAGAATAAATTATGCCCTTTATTCCCATATGATTTAGGACAACTATGCGATGAATGGTTCCCGTGTCAGATTTTCGAGTAGTATGTAGTATTGATTTCGGCTCGGAAATGTACGAAACCGCAGCCGAACCGGCGTCGCATAGATTCGTGAGTGTACGTGTATAAAGTCGTACGTGCTCTTTTGTCGGCTGATAGACTAGTCTGCAGTGTGCACAACCCCTGACTACGTCACCGGCGTCATGATATTATGTATGATAATCTTTGAAGTCACGCCGTGTGACGTGTCCTACCTTAGCGACTTATGACTCGCATTTCTATTGTACGGTATCGACTACTGACAATGTGTAAGTTTTATAGATTTTACCATGATATGTGACTGTAAATTATATGTAGCGATGGTGTGTGGGTACTGACGTGGGACCGTCGTCCACGGTACACTCGAATCCATTACATCGGGAATTCTACGACCGCGTGCAATAAGCAATTGATGATTATGAGCGTAATTGCAAAATATGGGCATGAAAGCGAAATTTGAGCAGATTGGAATGTATCGTGTGTAGAGAGACGGCGTGTAAGAGACACTCCGCATACTCAGGGAGCGGGTGACATCACAGCGACGTGGGGGGAGTTGTGACGTAACACGCGTGACGTTACGTAGCGTAGCGTAAGGATGGAGGCGACAAGTCTGTAAGCTAAGTTTAGTACTTGGGACAGATTTCATACAAAATTATTAGCCGCGCCGTGGCAGCCATACAGTTTTATTAATGGATTCTATTTTAGGTTGAGAACCGCATAGCTATTTACGTTTGAGAAAATATTTCTATTTAAACTTATGGTCGCACATTTCCGTGATTGATTCGTTTGGAGCGATAAGATTATATTTTGGTTAGCTTAGAAATAACGTGAAATATTTATCACTAAATTAAGGTTGGAACTAATGTAACACACACTCCCTGCGCCCGCGTCGCTCGCCCACACTACTAGAATAATTTATTTAGGTCTCTTCGGATTAATTAATTAAGACTTTGATCTGCTCTCATCGCACTAGGCACGTTTTCAGAACTATACCCATCAGAGTGCGAAGGTCTGATAATACTTGATCGCAAGAGTTTTGAAGTTCAAATTGTGACTACATTGAGGGTTTTAGTCTCGACTAAAATGGACATAGAATAGAATAACGTTTATGGGAGCTAATGAAGGGCATATACCTCTATGTGATGCGTGGTTTAACTACCATGCGACGTAGCAGGTCTTGAAGGTCGGCTGCATGAAGCGACTTCGCCGCAGATTCTTCGTCAAGTGCTGAAAACGTGCAATTAGTGTGCTGAACAGACACATAGTAATAGCAAGCAGAGGGTATATTTTGTAGCGGTGACCGCTCACGGCTCTATTTTTATACCGATCACTGAATCTCTCACGAGGTTGTATTATTTAACAAAGCCGTTATACTTGACATGTTCAGTCTAGCACCACAGCTGAACAATAAGACATAACCGACCAATCAGGTGACTGTCCTTATAATCAAACGACCTGATTGGTCTACAATGAGTCAGTTGGTTTGTGCGAAGGTAATGTACATCTCTATAAATATTTGTAAATGTGGGTTTCTTTGTTAGTGTGTATTCGATATAATATTGCTTATTCGAAAAATGGGTATGCAGTGCAATAATGTAATACTTGTTTAGGCGAGGGAACATTGCATCGTTTTATCATATACATGTTTAGTTTGCCAACTTCAATGTGAGTTGGCAACTGCTGAATTATGCTCATAATGCTGCGAAGTACACCACTAGGTAGGCGAGGCGGTGCGTTCTCTATATGTGTGATGTCCGGCGCCTGTCTGAGTGGTGCATCATGATCGTGCGCGCGCCTCTCGCCGCGTGCCGATCAAATCGTCCATCTGTACATAGTACACGAGCGAGCTGCCGAGTATAACGCGCTTGGTGTAACGGACAGGCCGCGCAGACGCCACGCTTGCGGGGAAATTGTGATCAGCCCTTTATAACACTATTTATTTTTTATTGATTTTACTGTATTTTTAGAGATACTAATATTATAGCTTTTGTAGTTCGCACAATGCTTTACCCGCCATGTTGTAGCACGCGACGCTGACGCACAGTATAGACGACTATGAGCTTTTCGCCATCGATTCGGAAGTCAAGGTATTTTACGTAGATGTACTAGAGAGTGACCATGAGCCGCGCGAGTGTTCACGTGACGTGGCGCGAGTGTTCACGTGACGTGGCGCGAGTGCTCTCGTGACGTGGCGCGAGTGCTCACGTGACGTGGAGCGAGTGCTCACGTGACGTAGCGCGAGTGCTCACGTGACATGGCGCGAGTGCTCACGTGACGTGGCGCGAGTGCTCTCGTGACGTGGCGCGAGTGCTCACGTGACGTGGAGCGAGTGCTCACGTGACGTAGCGCGAGTGCTCACGTGAAATGGCGCGAGTGCTCACGTGACGTGGCGCGAGTGCTCACGTGACATGGCGTGAGTACTCAGGTGACGTGGCGCGAGTGCTCACGTGAAGTGGCGCGTGCGCCGCGTGGCGTGCTGCGCGGGGAGGCGGCGGTCTGCGCGGAGTTCATCTGAACCAAATATCAGGCAATAATGTGCGTGTGTGAGTGTGAACGTAGCAAGTACAAAGGTTGGAGTGTTCGGTTATTAACGATATGATATCTAGACTTGTGTGGGTCGCGCGGATGCGGCCCGGGGCCCAGGCCCCATTTGAATTGTTAAAAATAAATAATTATTATATCAATAAATTTTTTATTGTAAACTTATAATGTCTTTCATTTCTCTATCTTTGTAAAAATACATACAGTTTCGATAGGATATTTATTTTGATATACACAAAAGCTCATAAATAAATTACCTGCCACGAGGGTCAAGCACATAACGTTCTAGACAAGAAATAACATTAAATTAAACATAGTTTTTAATATCAATAATGTACATGAAACTTTGCTACACTAACTAAGGCCGTGACTATAAGTTGGCGGTGCCGGACTTCTCGACGAGTTCCAGCAGCGTGTGCAGCGACGTGTCGAACAGCTCGCACCGGACGGGCATCTCCAGCGAGTAGAAGGGGTTCTTGAGCGCGTAGTCCGAATATAACTCGTAGATTCTCTTGAGGACAACCTCCGCTCCTTGCATGTTGGGGTCTGTCACTATTATGAACTTTACACCTGAAAGAAAGGGAGGTTTAAATGAAACTTCCCAATTAATTATGATAGCACTTGCTCATAAGGCTAGCGCAGACTGGCGGACGGGACGGCAGAGGATTTTAATGGATATTGGGCATTGTACTATGGGAGAAATACCCATGGCGAAAAATCAAATTCTCGGGTTATGTGTATATACGGCTCTAGTATGTAACGATACGCACCTCCGTGAGCCGAGGGAATTTGAGAAAACAAAATGTGTGTAAAAAAAGTAAGGTTTTCTTTTAAAATAAGTATTTTAGGAATTATTGTGTATTTGAGATGAGAAGGTGAGTCCGAGGAGTAATAGTAAATGTGTTCAAGGAGTGTGGGTGAGTGTATTAGAAGAATTAGTGTGAATGTATTCGAAGAGTGAGGTTTTATGTGTTCGAGGAGTAAGTGTGCGTCAAAGTTAAACATATTTGCTTGCTTGATGAAATCAAATGACTAATTCAACACCCTATTTACCTCTTACCATTTACTTTCAGAACGCTGAGTACACGTCCTTTGTGTTATGTTGTTCTTTTGCGTGCATGTACGTTTGGACTATAACACAAAACCTCAACTAGGCGTAGATTTAAACTTGCTACGTTGTTCTATCTTCACAACCGTTTTCTTAGTGAGTCTTTACAACTCTCTTCTTCTTCAGAAGTGGAAAAGGGGAAATAGGAAATTAAAAGCTAACCCGCTCGGGAAAAGAAAACTTTGTTAAGGTTGCACTTTGAATACCACGTTCGTGTCTATGTTATAGTTAAATCCCAGTTTTAGTTAAAACTAGTTTTTACTGGATGCCTTTGTTATTAGCAACTAGTGTAATAAGGGTGTGTTTCCAACGTCCTAATACGGAACGGTTACACGATACACACGGGTTTTCCATAAGTCCAATTCTCAAGCAAAAAAAAAACCGCGGCACTCCGGGAGTGTCGACAAAAGTGGAAACTTGAAAATCGGCACCGCGGTAATCAACGCGACTTTTTAATGGTTTCATAGTGTCGCGAACTCAACGGTTTAACGATTTAGCCGCGAATGTCAAAAATGTGCCCAAAAAAGAAAGTGTGAAACGCAAAAGGCATCGTCCACTAGCTAGCTGACTATGTTTTTTTTTTGGTAAGTTTAATACAGTAAATAAGATAATTAGATGTTTTTAATGAACAAGTCAGCTAGGTAGCGGACGTTGCCTTTCACACTTTCTTTTTTGGGCACATTTTTGACATTCGCGGCTAAATCGTTAGTCCCATCTGAAAAATGCCGAACGCGCTTAAAGATGTTTTCACTTCAATAATAGTCCAAAAATGGAAGGAAAACAATAGTCCAAAAGTCAACACGCCAAAAGTAGTTGCTATAAATGTAATTCAGATTAGTTAGGTAAGCAAAACGCACAGATCACTGCAAGCTTATCTTTAAGTGTGAGAAGGACATTTACCCTCAAGCTTTTAAGAAAATATTAAAGTTCATGTTATACGTACGTTTTAGTTCATTAAAAGCTTGTTTTTCAAAAGGATTTTTACTTTATATTTTTATTTTGTACTTTTTGCATTAAAATTAATTTAAATATCTGTTCTATCATCTTCACAAATCCAACGAGTCCCAACACGATAGTGCTATCTTGTTTTGTTGAGAAGTTCCTATGGCCACCTTCTGGCCTCATCGTCAAACCCTGAACACCACCTAGTGTAAGAGCACTTGTCAAGACAAATCTAATGAAACCAAACACGATGATGCTATCTTGTTTGACTGCGGAGTTCCGATGGCCACTTTCCTGCTCCATCATCAGACCCTGGACACCATCTTGGGCTATATATAGTTCTTGTCAAGACAAAACCAACGAGATCAAACTGAACGACGGTATCTTATTTAGTTGAGGAGTTCCAATGGCCATCTTCGGGCTCCATCATGTCTCTGTAGTTATATAAGTATGGCAAGTTTCAGCTCAATCGGATGCCCGGAAGTGCTTCAAAAAATGGATGACAATTGGAGTAACTGGAAACACATGACAAGCGAACGAAGCAAGATATAGCCAACTTTTTGGCAGTTTCCCGCGGGTTTCGGAAAATATACACAGTGAAAAGTAGTATTATTTAAAACAATAACCGTTGTTGTCCGCAGCCGCGTCAGATTCCGCCACAGTCTTTATCAATTTAATACTTATTCAATCGAAATTGAATATATTTCAATGCTCGGTGATGGAGCTTGGAGCATCGCAGCGCAGTTTTATTTCAATGCTCGGTGATGGAGCTCGGAGCATCGCAGCGCAGTTGTCCACCGATCTAAGGCTTAGGCTCCAAGAATATGACATTCTGTCACACACAAGATCTTCATACATTTTTAGGACAATTTATTTTATTATTCCAGTAGCGTGATATTTTATCTGTGCTTAAAAAAGGCATTGGTGCCGATTCTCTTGTACGCCTAAACTAACCAAACTATCATTAAAATTCCTTACTTTTGGCTATGAGAATCTTTTTTGTAACAATATTATGATTTAAAAGCGTGTCCATGGAGTTTCTCGTTCTTCTCCATACGAACGTTCTATGCTTTGGAATGGGCAACTAGCTTCATCTTTCTGTCTGAACGACCCCCTGTTAATGGTTTAATTGATTGAGTTTAAAGCTATTCTGCAAAATAAATTTTCTAAATTTAAAAATAATTTTGACACAACTAAATCGAATTTGACATTCGCGACTGCACACGTGGTACTTGTTTGCCCTACCCCGTGAATTTTTTTTAGAGCCGGAGGCGCGTATAGGTGGCAGCCTCGACGTGTTTTCTAAGGAATTTTTCACTTTTTGTATGGAAAATAAGAAAAATTATTACTAAATTTTCGATCTTTATGGGCTTTATAAAGGGGGTCGAAAATTTCATTATTTTTGCGATAGGACACACCATTTTCGAGATATAAGCAAAAGAAAAAAAGTTACAGTACTGTTTTTGCACCTGAAGTCGAGGTGTTTGTGAGGGTGAATTTAAAGTTCATGACAACCGATTTCATTCCACACGTTTTTTAATTGCACTTAGAAATAGTCAGATTTAGTTAGACAATCAAAATTTTAGGTGAAAATGTTACATTCAGAATAGCAAAATTGTCATTTTCACTAAAATAATAAATATCTCAGTGCCATCTTAGTGCTGTCAAACTAAAATATAGTTAAGTTGTGTCACTTAAGTCTATTTCAGAATGGGAAATCGTCATTTGACAGGAATAAACAACATTTTGGTGATTTTTAGTCTAGTTTAGAGGCATTTGTGGCACCATTGGCTGTAAAATTTAAAACTCCTATGTATAGATAAACATCTACTGTACACCAAACAAAAGAAAAGAAAACACAAACACTATAAAATTTATGGCCGGTTTTTTAGTATCTACTCATCCTTAAAGGAGAATAAAAATACCGGCAGAGAAATGTTTCTCTGCTCTGCTGCCTCGCTCCACTCCAGTGGACAGGCAGCCTTACTGTCCCTCTGCTTGACAAAGGCCTCTTCTCACACAGAGAAGGCATGAGCCTTGATCACACATCGCATGGCAAAATGATGTGATGTCATTTCTAGTAAATAGCATAGTTCTATGAAATACTCTATTATTGCTGGTTAAAACAAAACTATTAATCTACTCTATAGGATAAGTATAGAGGTCTTTCCTCAGTTCAGAGAGGTGAACATCCAACAATAAATACCTGTCAATGTTTGAAAGCAGGAAAGTTTGAAGGTGTCTGCGGTCAGTGACTCGATGCCAGAACATTTGGGGATGGGACTCAGCTGGCTGGCGAGAGCAAACAGTGGGTAGAACATACTAGCTAAAACTATCTTCTCATTGGTGGTGGCTCGAGCTCGCCCGAACTTCAGGCTCAGAGGGTAGTTTTCCTGAAATCATAAAGATTTTTTTTTCAACTGGATTAAAAAGATGTCTTTATTTAATAGTTTGTTTCTCTTACTAATCTCATGGGTTTTAGTATTTTATTCTGCCACTTTTGTTTATAAAGTAGGAAGAGGATACTGTGGCTTAAAAGGTTTATAAAATATATTGGAAGAAGGAAAACAAACAAAGTCACAGTCTCTAGGACAACCCTCTGACCGAGTCATGCTTAAACAACTAAGTCTACAAATTACCTTAGTTTCTATAACATCAAATACATCTCTGCCATCTTCCGTGGTGCGCCCCGCCACTGGCGTTCCGTTCACAGACAGCAAAACGTGTCCAACTGGAATATTATTTAGTAGATTTGTAGAAGACTAGAAGTAATGTAGATGTTAAATGAAGTCCCGGTATGAAGTTACAATTTTAATAGGGAATTTAGAACTATCTTAAAGAATAACAGTATTCGAAAGATAAAGTGACTCGACTAGAGTACAAAATAAATAACTACGCACCATTTATTCCGTCTCGTTGTCCGAAAGCAACGATAACTTTCTTATTTTCATACTGCAACTTGATGTCGAGTGGAAACCCGAAGGTTTTCTCTGCCTCAACACGGGGAATATTATGGTCATAGTTAAATATGAGGCCGCCAGACTTGCTGACGATGTACACACCGTATAAAACCATTATTAAGTTACTTAATTTGCAATACAATTTTTATTTTTATGATCAATAACAAATCAACATTCAACACCCACTGCGCCTGTTCGAAAGTCAAGTCAATCAAACCATCATCAAATTTATCCGTAGTGTCAATTTTAATCTCAAAAGATTTCAAGATAGCTGCATGAAAGATATTGCAAAAACATGGCTTTCCCCGGTATGTTTTAGTTGCAAAAAGTTTTATTTCGGGGGAATTTCATGCATTATTTTGTAAAACCGAAAATAACATAACGCTGAAATTGTTACAAAAAATAATTTTCGAATGTAGCTCAGTGTGACATTTAATTATTTTTTAATCTGTGGATTTATTTTGACGTGTTATTTCTTCGGTGTTTTATGTTGAAACAATTCAAAACTATTTATTTACGTGGCAATACTTTTCACTGGAACCTCTGTGAATAAAATGTAGGAACATAGGTTCGAGTCCCGAACTGGTGAATGACGTATTTTGCACTATTGCACACCAGCAGTGTCAGCCAGAGGAGTAGGTAATTTATGGAAACGCTATCTCTATCGTGTTCTTCTTTATCTGGTTGGTTGTGTTAAAAGTAGTAGGTAAGAGTCCTCTTCTTCCTACCCTGCTACCGTCCTATGTTACTTGTGGTTTTTTCGTTCCTAGTAAGAGTGTCTACGAAATATTCGGATATTGCAGATAGGTTTGATAGGTATGTACACCCGGCTACACATCAAGAAATCCTATACTATATCTCGCATTGTATAAAATTTCCGTACAATGCGAAGTCAGCTTATTCTGGAAATATATAGCTTGATGTGTAGCCGTGTGTACCACCCAGGTAGGTTGCTCTACTAGAAGCTGCATGTGCCTTATCCAATTAATGTGAAAGGAGTAATCGCGGTACCTGTCGTCTTTTGATTCAAACATTAGTCACACTTGACACAGAGTAACACATGACTAGTCTGCTAGTCAGCAAATTATTACTTATGTAACTAATTATGATAAGTAGGTAGGTATCTATTATTGGTATCTGAATGCATAATGGTAAATCCATGAAATGATTCACAATTTTAAGTACACGAGTTTTCTGTGATAAAGTGATAAGGTGGTAAGGTGGTTTTTCTCATCGTTATTTTTCGATACCTGATAAAAACCGTTAGGTAGGTCATCGCCGTTGATGTTGTCGTTAATAAGTAAGCATAAGTTTTATTGTAATATCGATATAATTAGGCACGTGTATTTATTAAGCTGGCTTCGGATCAATTTTTGCATGTCCCCGCCATGTCGACCAAAACGAACACAAAGACACAGCCGCATCTTTTCTCGACGCCATTCAGTACATTTTCGACCCCCTGTAACTTCGTGGTGTATAAAGCTAGAAACCTGAATTTTCAGTGACCAAGAGGGCTTAGTATATCTAGGTAGGTATATTCCCAAATTACATTCAATTTGAACTTCTAGTTTAAGAACAATTGCAGGTCAAAGTTCCTTAATTTTGTCACTCACGTATTATCAAAATTCTAAGGTACTAATTTCTAGCAGACACACAAGTTTTAAATTTTGAACACAATTAGTGATAACAAAGTTACATGCAGTTCGTATATCTAGAAAACGGGTCTGAAATTGCGGTATATTTTATTTTAATTTTTACTTGCTTACTTTTTACTTACTTTTGCAGCTCATATTATTTTTCGTCATTCTTACACTACCTACAAAAATAGATAGGTAGGTAAAATTTTGAATTTCATACATAAACAAACAGTTTGTAAAATGATTGATCACCTGCGCTACCTATACCTACCCTTTTTACATAATAATAATAATAATAACGACTGAGGAGCGCTTTGGAGGATGCTTTCCGGGAGTACCGTTCCATTCCGCCTGGACTCAGACCACATTTACCTCGTTTGCCCATGCACAAGAAAAATAAGGCGCTGATGTGTACTCTAGACTCGCTGCTGTCAAATTATTTTGACGGCAGTAAAGACCTCGCCGATACCCACTCGATCTTGTACTGTGCAGCTGTAGCGGCATGTCGTGTAGCTCATGTCAAATTCCCCAACAGTGACAGAGCTCCACGACCAAAACCAGCTGTACCAGCTTGGCAGTGCAGGATTGAGCGTCGTATCGGTGAGGCTAGAGTACTCATCGGCAAGCTAATCTGCTTCAGGGAGGGCAATACTCGCCCTAGAGTGATGCGCTTCGTGAAGCGGGCGTTCTCGGGGACTGATATCAGTTCTCAAGATTATTTGACCCGCGTTCCAGAGCGTATCGACTTCCTGAAGCAGAAGATCTATGCATGGGCAAACCGTATTCGACGATACAGACGGAGAGTGGAGCGGTATACTCAGAATCGCACATTCCAGAGCGATGAAAGGTGGGTTTACAGGGCTTGGGAGCGACCGGACCAAGGTGTGATTGACACGCGCCTGCCGGATGATGACGCCATGTGTTCATTTTGGCGAAGCATCTGGTCGGCGCCTGTCAGTCACACCGAAGGAGATTGGACCAGGGAAATCGAACGAGCGTGCGAGCATATACCAGAAATGGAGGCACTCACCATCAGCCCCCAAGATATAGCTCGTGCAGTCCGTCCGTTACCTAACTGGAAATCACCAGGGCCGGACGGGCTGCACAACTTTTGGATAAAATGGTTCCAAAGGTCGCACGCCCGTTTGGCATCCCAGTTCCAGTCAGCTTTAGATTCAGGATCGCTGCCCCAGTTCCTAACAACAGGAATAACCCACCTGCTCCATAAATCAGGTAGTACTGCGGAGCCCAAAAATTATAGACCGATCACTTGTCTACCGACGGTCTATAAAGTTCTTACTTCCATTTTGAGAACTAAAATTAACAAACATATTGACACCAACTCCATCATGTCTGCCTCTCAAAATGGATGTAAGAACGGGTCCCGCGGTACTAAGGAGCTACTCCTCATCGATATGGCCATTAACCAGCAGGTTCGTCGTTCCCGAAGAGATCTGTCGACATGTTGGATAGATTATAAGAAGGCCTATGACTCGGTGCCACATACATGGCTCATGAGGGTGCTGGAGCTGTATAAAGTAGATGCAACTCTACGTACCTTCCTGATGTCATGTATGAGGCAATGGAGGACGGTGCTTCGCTATCCAGGATGTCGACAAATCCTGAGGAATAGCGAGCCAATAAGGATCGAGCGAGGTATATTCCAGGGTGATAGTTTGAGTCCACTTTGGTTCTGCCTAGCCTTGAATCCTTTAAGCACGCTGCTGGAGGATTCAGGGCTAGGTTATCGATTGAGGAGAGGTGGTCAGGTTATATCTCACCTCCTTTACATGGATGACCTGAAACTCTTTGCCCCCAACAATTTGCAACTGCTGGAGCTACTAAAGGTAACCGAAACTTTCAGTAGCGCCATCAGGATGGAATTTGGTGTGGACAAATGTGCGGTCATGCATGTTAAACGAGGGGAGATCGTGGAATCCGTGGGAACCCACCTCTCGGATTCCATACAACTAAGATCCCTCTCCTCAATCGAAACCTACAAGTATTTGGGTATGTCGGAAGCGTTAGGTGTCAACGCTGCTGACATGAAGCAATCGCTGAAGGAGCGCTTCTTTAACCGCCTGAATAAAGTATTAAATAGTCTTTTATCAGGTGGAAACAAGGTGCGCGCCTTCAACGGTTGGGTCATGCCGGTTTTGATGTACTCTTTCGGCATACTCAAATGGACTCAGACGGAACTTGACGCCCTGGATAGGAGGGTCCGCACACTGCTGACCGCAAATCGCATGCATCACCCACGTTCATCGGTGATGAGACTGTATATCCCGCGGAAGTGCGGAGGTCGAGGCTTCTTAAATGCTAAGACCCTGCACAACCGTGAGGTATGCAGTCTCAGGGAATACTTCCTAGAAGCCGACGTGGGGATGCACCGAGATGTGGTCACAGTGGACAAAGGCCTCACCCCGCTATCCTTAGCTAACGAGAACTGGCGCAAACCTATAGTATTAGATACTAATGACCGCAGGGAGGTATGGCAGAGCAAAGAGCTTCACGGGCGCTTTTACCGGGCCTTACATGGGCCGGACGTAGACCTGTTAGCGTCCGTATCCTGGTTGCGATTCGGTGACCTATTTGGGGAAACCGAAGGTTTTGTCTTTGCGATTATGGACGAAGTTATGATGACGAACAACTACCGGAAATATATTGTGAAGGACGGCACGGTTGACATCTGTCGGGCATGCCACCGTCCCGGGGAATCAATCCGACACATTATCTCTGGCTGTTCTCGTCTGGCTAACGGAGACTACTTGCATAGGCACAACCTTGTAGCCAGGATTATCCACCAGCAACTTGCTCTGAAATACAGTCTTGTGGAATCGGAAGTACCGTACTACAGATATGTGCCCGACCCAGTCCTCGAAAATGGCAATATCACGTTGTATTGGGATCGATCTATCATCACTGACAGGACTATTGTTGCCAATAAGCCAGACATAGTGGTGATAGATCGATTAGAGCGTCGCACAATGATTATTGATATAGCGGTCCCGCATGACGAGAACCTCGTGAAAGCTGAAAAAGATAAACAGATTAAGTATCTTGACCTGGCTCGCGAGGTTGTCGACATGTGGGATGTGGATACAGCAATCATTGTGCCGATAGTCGTGACGGCTAATGGCATAATAGCCAAGAGCCTCGACCAACACCTGAAGAGGCTCTCGTTAGGCAGCTGGATCAAGGGCTTCATCCAGAAAGCGGTACTCCTGGACACGGCGCGTATTGTCAGGAGGTTCCTCTCTCAGGAGCCCTGACCACCGGTAGCTTGGACCCTGTTCCCGACACCGGTGGGATACTATTTTTTATATTTTTAAATGTTTATATTTTTTTTGTTGTTTTTATATGAATATTTAAAAATGTAATTAATATGTTAAAAAATTAAATAAAGGAAATAATAATAAGAATAACATAGATATGGACTAGGTGCCTAGTGTACTTATCTAATGGAATGTAAAGGTAGGCACAATCAGCTCTTCGAAGGTTACTTGTAAAATGGTTAACAAATAAAATCAATTGTCAATTAAACTGCATTGCAATTGAATCAAGAAGCAATAATGATTAGGAATAACAATCTGTGGGATCTACCAACTATGCCGTAGATAAACACACAAATCAACACGTTTTATTAAACTGATGTAAATTCAGTATCAGTATCAAAAACATAACATGTTCATAAAAATGCAAGTCTCGCAACGCAGTTCTTCTACTGCAAAAAGATGTGAGATCTAACGTAAAACCAAGTCGGTCCCTTGGCAATCGCACACAGCAATAGTATCTACATTCTAGATACAACAAAATTTACCTAAGATTATTAAATAAAGCGCAGCGCTTTATTTAATTAATATTATTTAAAATAGTAGATAGATTATTCTTAACATAAATTAACATAACATCACGCCTTGTTTCCCCGAAGGGTTGGGCAGAGATGTCCCTGTAGCAGGCACACCCACATTTCGCCAGTTATGTTTAAGTCCCATGTAATAGGGGGCGAGCCTATTGCCATCAACCGGGCACAAATCCAGACTCCGAACTGCTACTGAGAAATTTCAGATAGAAAAACCCAATAACATTTTACTCGACCCGGGAATCCAACCCAGGACCTCATACTTAGCAGTAGCGCTTGCGACCACTAGACCAACGAGGCAGTCATTCTTATGTGATTATATTGCCGGCCAAGTCATTCTATTTATTAAAGAAATAAAGATGAAAAATAGAAAGGTCCTGAATAAATTAACAGACTTGGTTTTACATTGGATCTCACATCTTTTTGCGATTAAAGAACTGCTTTGCGACACTTGCATTTTTTACATGTTATGTTTCTGATGGGATTTTGTTGTACCGATCCCGAAGCTTGCATATTGTATGGCCGGCGGGTGTGGCGGCTGCGCAGGGTCCGTATATT
This sequence comes from Omphaloscelis lunosa, assembly GCA_916610215.1. Lineage (NCBI taxonomy): Eukaryota > Metazoa > Arthropoda > Insecta > Lepidoptera > Noctuidae > Omphaloscelis > Omphaloscelis lunosa. The sequence continues at coordinate 23,148,342 of OU744247.1, forward strand.
GGGTAACATAGATAGATCCTTATGATACATTCGACCGTCATGTCTCAATTTCATAAATCTAACAAAATAGGTCATAGAAACGTTGAGCAATTACCCAAACCTCGTACCATTTTTACAATGGAACAGGTGGTGGGTGGGTAGACTTACCTTTTTTTTTTTGGATCGGAAATTATCCAATAATTTCTCACGCTCTGGGCGGAGCGGGAGGGCGTGTCAGATTCTTACTGACTAAAACTCACCCGTGTTCCTTCGGTTGCCCTGTTGCCGGGGGCCACGATCTCCCTTTCAGTTTTCTTCGCACCCCCGGCAGGCATCGGCCCTAACGGACCCTGTCAATTCTGCTGACATCTCTTTGAGGTGCGCGTGGAACACAACGCGCCGTCAACCCGGGCCTGGTCCTTATCGGACGGTGAGCTACCCATTGCTCACAGTCCGCAAGCCCGCGCCTACAGTGGCCGGAAATCGGCTTGCGATTCCCGACGCCCTGGGCGTCTCCTCCTGCGGCGGTTAGGTGCGTGAGGGCGCGAATTTTGCCTCTCCCTTACGCGTTCCGCCTCCTCCTTCGCGAGCATTACCGCTTCGCAGAAGGAGGTGACGACCTCCCATTTCCTCTCGCTCCGTACCATGGCCTGAACCAGGGCCGGACGCGAGAAATCACCGCCGCCGATCGCCTCCACGAGGACACGGCGATGCTCCGCCCAAGCTAGGCAGACCTCCACCGTATGCTCCACCGTGTCCTCCGGGCGATCCACACAATGGTGACACCCGGGCATTCCTCCCGCCTTATCCTGTGCAAGAACCTCTCGAAACAGCCGTGTACGGTGAGGACCTGCGTCAGCGTACACATTGGGAGTGAACCCTCCGGGAGGGTTCCCGGCATTACGTTTGCGCTAAAGTTAACCATCGCGGACGATCAACGGCATTAGGTTTAAAACCGTGTTATAAAACACTGTAAAACGAAGGAAAATAGTGTTTTCAGGGTGTCTTGTTGCTATGGGTAAGTAGTTTCCAACTTTTAAAACTTTTGTGAATTTAAATGCTACAGTGATGTAAAAAAAAAAAACAAATTAAATGCTTGGATTTTAAAACCAACGCATGTACTAATAAATCTTGTTAAGATATACATCAGATTTTATTTTCACGGTTTATAATGCTGTATTCGCTAAGAAAAAGCCTACATTTAAAATGAGGCCTCCGCGAGGGCTCCCAGCATCCCATATGCGACTAGGTGAACCTTCCGGGAGGGTTCCCGGCACTGAACGTGTTAAGTCTTAGATTTTAAGGGAAGCCCTCGGATACGGATTGGTGATCGTTTGACGTCAATCAGCTTTAGTATCTGTATACGTGCCAGATTACATTAATTATTATATCAGAAGAACTCTTACACTACATTTGGCACTATTATAAAAGTTTTGTGTTTCAAACAGCTGTCTATAAAAATATAACCCTTTGCGATGCCCTTTGCTGTTACGCAGTCGGATAAAAAGCTTCTTGGGCATAAAATCTTACGGCCCACCTCGTGGTGAATAGTCACTGATTATAGACATAGATATCTGCAATACTCAGATGCATCACAGTTGTCCTCCCAGGGACAGAACTGAAATGTGTCATGTCATCATGTGCCACCAATTCAAATCCTCAATTACCAGTGGCGGACTAAGCCTGTCGGGGGCCCGGAGAGGCAAATAAAATGGAGGCCTCCCGCGCTGGTATACGGAAATTTTGGGAACTAGAAGAACGCAGAATGTAAGAGTGAGCGAAGCGACCTCGAAATTTTCGCACGCTACCTCAAAAGGTTAGGTTTTCTTTTCACCATTCATACAAAAAATTAAATTAAAAATTCAAAACCAAACACAAACAAAATCCTTAAAAAGTAATAAAATAAAATACAGGGTGTAAGGGACAGCCCTCCGCAGACTGATAGGTGATGTCAGTATATCATACTAAGATGACCGGTACATGAAATTATTTCAGGAATGTTATGGGAATCCAATTAACCTGATTTGTTTTATTACCTTACACGCAATGTATCGCTACCGTGGTAAAACGCACGTAGGTATACCTACCTAATTAAATAATAATAGGTGATTTTATAAAGAGATTTGTTGGGGGTACCTACTCTTCGGAACTACTGATCGGCAAAAATTCTTTCATTAATAGAAAGCGAAAGCAATTTCTTTCAGGGTAATTTTTAAGACTCTTTAGAAATAGCTAAGCGGAACAGGTTAGGTACTAAATATATCCAAATCTTCATTTTTTAATAGAAAGCTACGCTATTACTGACTGCCATACGATGTGTTTTTATCATAAAACGAAAAACTTACACGCGAACAGCGTCGCGGGTAGAAGGTATTACCTACAGCATAAAACTTTACGTAATAAAATTAAAACTTGGAAGATCGTGGCCCCCGGCAACAGGGCAACCGAAGGAACACGGGTGGGTTTTAGTCAGTAAGAGTGTGACACGCCCTCCCGTTCCGCCCAGAGCGGGAGAAGTTATATGATAATTTCCCAACCAAAAAAAAAAGGTAGGTATAATCCTACATGGGTAAATATGTAAATATCGTAGATACACCCTGAAACCTGAAATACACATAACATAACATAACATCACGCCTTGTTTCCCCGAAGGGTTGGGCAGAGGTGTCCAACCTGAAATAAAAAAGAAAATAGGGTTGGTGTTCACACTAACCCAGTTTCCTCTTCTGTTTCAGGGTGTTTTGCATAAAACCACAATATTCTCGAATATCATACTTAATTAAGTACGACTCATCCTCCACAGAAAAGGGAGTATTCTCCGACCAGACGGTGGGCAACTGCCCGACACTGTCCCGGACGTTGAATATATTCTAGTCGCACGATATACTTTGTTTTCACGATGCAGTATTTTGAGTGACGTCAGTGTAATGCGTAATTCACACGTAGCCGTTGTAGAAGCCGCCACAAGTTAGAAAAGCAAGATATGAAACACCTTCAGCGTTAGTCACACCACAGACAGATAGGTAGGTAACAGGTACATTTCCAGTCAGTCAATCCGATCGCAGTCAGTCACCGGATGTGTTGTATACTTACGTAGAGAAATTTCACTATTATGTCATATTTTATGAGATGGTAGATACAGCTACTGATAGCTTTTCATTGAGCTCTGTCTGTTGGCTTGTCACCGGTAGGTGTTATCAGCTGTTTCTATAATCTGTTATCACTGTGGATCATGAATCACCGCCAGATCGCCACCTTATCGTCTGTGCCTTTCTCTGATTGTCAATTTATTATCGTTTTGATGAAAGCAATATTTTAGAACGGACATAATTATTTTTAAATGCTTATGTACCGAATACCTACTATTTATATTAATAGGGTAAATTAATAATCAACAAATACAGATCATTGAAATCATTATAAATACAGTAAACAAGGGCTTTTAGGCAAAGTACAGGGTTACCTAGTGCTAGCACCTAGGTAAGTAGGTACACACAAACAAGATTTAAAATGCTAATGATAGTCATAATCAAATTCACTTCTTAACTAAGGTAATGTCTTCAACATATAGGTACCTACCTAGCTGGTAATCATGACGCTTTATGACGTGAAAGTATCATATTTTGCAACTCCAAGTCCGAATTATTACTTCTTGATAATATTCCCACCTTTCTGATGTAATGATCAACACCCTATCGCACTACACTGCTTGAAGTAATCCATTCCAGACTTCGTAATGTGTGTTTTTTTGACCCCAGTTTAGTTGACACACTACCTATAGAAATGGTGTCTATTTCGGCTACTTCTTCGAATCAGAACTGCACTATCTTGTGTAGTCGATATGGCTTCCCTCGCGAGTGGCTTTGATAAGCGGCGCTAATAGATAGCTGCCATCACATTTGCTAAATCCGAATACACGGTGTCCGTTCACAGGTTCGATTATTTTCAAAGGAACCACTTGTAAAATTAGTCAGCTAATACTATACCTATCTGTCCTACAGGAGCCACGCGTGGTTCTTCAAATCTTTATCTCTCGTAGACATGAACGGAGAAATAAAATCAACTGTCAGAAAGAAGTGGCAAGACTGGTTGCGCCGAGATTGCGCCGATCGCACATGAAGTAGCCACCTATCGCCAACCACCATAAGCCTCCACGCAGCGCAACCAGCTTAGTCATAAAGTTATGTGTTGATATAATAAAACTGCAAATGAGGAAATTGATTGCAGTATTTTTCTTAGGTCAATAACAAAAGTCTGTCTCTTTTGCATAATCTATCTAAAAATCTAGGCGTGTCCGTGGTGTTTCTTGCCTGTTCACTGTTCTCCATAAGTACCACTACGCTTTGGAATGGGCAACTAGCTTCATATTTCTGACTGACCGCGATTCTTTGACAATTCAAAAGTGCCTGTTTATGGTTTAATTGCAAGAAATGGTTTGAGTTTGAAAATGATTCGATAAACTGATGCTTTAATAGCTTTTCACAAAATAAGTATATAGTTAAGAAAAATGTAAATAATAATTAACTCTTAAGGTGGTTTTACACCGGCGAGGCGAGGCGTGGATGGGATGGGCGAGAATTGAAATTTGTATGGCAAAATTTCTATCCACGCCCTGCCCATCTTTGTAAATGTGCAATGTATGTACAATGATTTAGGTCATAACTCCAATAATGCTCGTAGAGATGGCTAGTGTGAACGACAAGATAATCTAATATATAATCTAATCTAAGTTTAGTAGATCGTTTGCGGTTCAGCTAGTGTTGCATCTGCTCCGCTGGGCTTATCGTGTAAATATACAGTTAAGTGTTGATCTATCTTGCTAATAATTACTTCGTTAACCTACGAATATATTGCTTTTGGCGCTCATGGTGAATCATTCTGATACATCAATAATTGGTCGTAGTGCTAAAACAATTATTATCAGTTAAATAAATTACCTATGTACCTACTGTCACCTGTAGATTGGTACCTCTCATATTTTTTTATAAGTTCAGGTATTGCAATCTTCTTGAAAACTGTTTCTTCCCTGAAAATGCATCGACAGGTAACACCATCTGTCGCCTCAATTACGAAACATATTTTTTTTGTAAATATGCCTGCCCACTCTTTAAAGTATAAACAGCGTGAAGCAACTGTACTAAGTAAATCTTTTTATTTTTTTATTTTCTTATCTAATCATAGGTTATTAAGATATTATCATCACTTTCATTGATATTTATAAACGGTGCTCATCAATTGAAAGCATAACAGTGCGGTGTGTGATCTTGACGCGAGTGTGCAGTGCACGAGTCGTATGCGCAGCTTCCCAGAAAGCGTTTTCCTCGACGCAAGGCAGAGCGCTGACGAATCGCTACGTCACGTCGGTGACGCGCTGTCGCGAATTTTAGTATAAAAACGCGCGTGTTAGCGCGCCGCGTCTCCTAGTGTGCCGTGCTGCGAGTGAGGACACCCTGGCGCCCCGCAATGAATGCATGGACTCCGACGTGGACGAGTCGGGGGATGACACCGTGCCCGCCGGTAATGTCCCACCTCTAGTGCTAAGTGTTGTGTAGTGCAAGTGATATGTGAATCCCCTAAACCGAAAGTGTTACGGTTCGGTTGCGGTGTTCTAACCTCGCTCGAAGGATGCACGGACACGAACAGGACTCCACTCTCTAGCTAGCGTTACATTTGTTACCCATACGTGTGGTAACAGCGGATGTATATCGATTAAGGAAAACAAAAACAATATTTCTTTGTGACATTTACTTTGCATTTTTGTTTACGCAAATATTATGTACCTACCGAAACTGATCTGCTGCAAGAGTTAGCTAAGATTTGAGCATCATCCGGTATAAATAATAACCTTATTCAAACTTTTGATAGTCGAAGGTTTTATTTCTAAAATTATTAAAATATTTTCATCTACTGTGGTAGGTTCTTAGAAACAAAAAGAATTTGCAAAAAAGCTGAAACTATGAAATTCTAAAATTAGCTAAAGTTATTAAAACAAATACGCTGACTGTGCTAACATTCCTCTAGTCTAACAGTTGGATATTTAAATAACTAATGTAAATAATGAAAAAAATCGTGAAAAAAGCATCGGTTGATATAACAATAAAACTCATACTGTTAATGAGTCTGTTTAGTACCTACGTAGCTATCTAGTGGATTTATGGATTATATGAATACTTAGTTAAATTAATAATTTACTAAGAATAGGTTTTATAGAACACCAATTTTACGTGAGGCCATATGTACAAATAGGTAATAACAATAATATACTCATTAGTATACGGTCGGCGGGTCAGCGTTTAGGCCTACAACCTAACCTTCTAAGTGGCATGTTGCTTGCAATCTCATCAAACTGCAACTCCAAGCTGAGCCAACATTAATCTTATTAGCTTTGCTGTATTTTATAGTCCTCTGCATTGATTTCGATTTGTCCAAATGTAGAAGTCAGTGATTTAATTAAGAAAGAAGTTTAATAATCAAATATTTTTAACCGACTTCAAAAAAAAGAGGAGGTTCTCAGTTTGTCGGATTTTTTTTATGTATGTTCCCCGATTACTCGAAGACGGCTGGACCGATTTAAAAAAATCTTTTGCGATTTGGGTATTTTTGATGAGCAGTTGACATTAGGCTATTGAAACTTAAATAAATTACAAACCAACCCACTAAAAAGTGTAAAAAGTTTTTTTTCTAAAACAATAACAGATATTCTCGTTTTGTCACGCACATTGAAATAAAGAAACTGAAAGGAATTTGGAAACAACCCCTCCCTACTTGCGCCAGTCGGGAGAGTACACTTATGAGCTGAATATAATTATGAGTTGAACATAATTATGTAGGATCATTAAACAGTGAGTAATTATAATAGAAAGTTATAGACAAATATTAGGTCATATTTAACTCAAAAGAAAAATATCCTAATAATGTTATCAAAAAAGGCTTCCATTCCTTACTTCCATTGCTTCCATTTCTTATTTACCTTCACAGGCGGATACCTTTCCAGTTATACCTGCACTTATTTATCTTGTATTCCTACAAATCTTGGTGTCATCAATAGGAACATGCAATTACTGTTGTTATTGAGCGAAGAACACTTATAACAATTTTGTTTTAATACGTTCGGAATTCTTTCTGGAGACAATAATCTCTGCGACTCTTCTGCCTAAATTGATTTAATTTAAAATTAGGCACAAACTATACTAATTAGTGCTCATTGATTTTTAATGTCCATATATACATGGTGATGCCAAATGGATTCCGAGTGCATAAAAACAAGATATTACGATTTAACCTTCGACACATTATCGACTACGACACGGCTGACACATCAATTTCTAGGAATCACTACAAAAACAAGTGACATTTAAAACACACATATGTTACGGTTCAGTATCAGGCCGTGAGACGAGTTATATTCATAGGTACCTATTTCATCATTCTAATCCCCATCCTACTTCTTGAGAAAGTTCCCCTTCGCTTTACGTATTCTTCTAAGACCATCTGCTGCAATGCAGTGTTAACATCCAGCTTATCATGTACATCATCATCTCAGCCGAAAGACGTCCACTGCTGGACATAAGACTAACTAATCGAACTCGATCTAATCAGACTTGTCAAATTTTCTTTAAGTAATGTAAGTACCCGATAACATTTTTTTTTAAATAAATATTTCCTGTCACTCTTTCACGGTCACTAAGTCACTCTTTCCATCATTACCACGATGTCCTCTGACGATCATGTGCCTACAAGTGACAATGATCTTTTGAGTGGGACAATAGTCACATAGTACATCCTCATCATCATTCTTAAAAAGAAAATATTTGTACCGGAGACGCGGATAGGCAATTATTTGGCACAATTAATTATAACAATTCTGCGACACCATATAGGTGATATCTTCTCTAGCTTTATATCATCCCTACAGCCCTCCAAGAGCATGCATAGATGGTAAACTATAAGCAATGCGGGCGGTGCTACGCGGTCGATGATAAACTAATGTTTGACGATATTCTCAATAAATAGATAAACTTCTATCTGAATATACTGAACACTACTTTCACGTGATAAAATATTTAATCCATTTTACTCAAGTATATATTGTAAGTTGTAACACTGATTTTACTAAAGACGAGAACTGAGGTTGCCTGAAAAATTTTAACTTTTGAAGGAGCACTATTAAACAACAAAATACTCTCACGTATAACAAACAAAATACACTAATTCAAGACTCAATTAGCTGAATATTTAATCGCAAATAACATTTCCCAAAAAACTAAATGCATTGGATTTTTAGATGCGCGGTCGTATTTATTCTAGTATATTGTATACTTATTATTTGCACCAACGACAGCCCCATTTTATGTCCAGGCAAATCACTGTCCATTCCAAGGTTGCCTGGAAGAGATCGCGGAAAGCGATAAGGCCGCCCATTGTATAATTTTGTAGTGTTTGATTTATTTTTTGTTATGTATTTTTGTGGTGTACAATAAAGTATATATAAATAAATAATATTTATAAGCATAATTGGATTATTTAATGATAACGAATCTGAAATTTCGTATACATAAGTATGTCTGTAACCTAAACACGGACGTGTAAAGTAAATACTTAAATGAATTTTGAATATGGGGTCACTTTTGGCAGGAAAGAAAATAAAAAATAAAGTTTTGCAAGGTGCATATCAAATGAAAGGGCTAGTTGCGAAGATCCATTTTTTTTTAAAATAATTTTAAAATAAGACTTTTTAAAGATATTTAAGAAAATTGATGAAAATTGACTAAATTTAAGGTGGGGGTCCCCACCTTATCCCCGAAATCGAGAATGCTTTATTTCTCATAGATTACAGGAAAACCTTGGTCTTAAAATAACATGGTAAATCTCTCATTATTGTACGTACAAACTTACATTTGCAGTTGGAATGTATGGGAGAACATATTTTTCAACTACAATGTTTAGTTTGTTCTTGGGATAAATTCATTCCAATTACGGAACCCTTCATTGCGCGTAGTCCGACACGCAATTGGCTGGTTTTATATTTTTATTACGGACGCTTTTAACGTTCAGCATCGTTCTCACATATATAACTTCAACATGAATGATGTAAGCAAGATTTTGTAACATATTTCGATTTAAAAGAGTGTTCGTGGAGTTTCTTGCCAGTTCTTCTCCATAGGTACCTACTACGCTTTGGAATGGGCAACTAGCTTCATCTTTCTAACTGACCGACCCCCTGACAATTCAAAAGTGCATATACTTGATTTATTTGAAATAAATGCTTTGAGTTTGAGTTCGAATTGTTCTCTCTATTCTACTGTTCTCTATTCTCTGTATCTCTACTATTCGAGTGTTTGCTTTTGCATGAACGGAATTTAATTAATTTTGTTTAATTTATATATACACATAGGTTATTAGATTCAAGCCATTTTATTACAGACTGTACAGCTTCTTTTATTTTATTTTCATGAGTTTAACTTTTATTGTTATTGGGCACTAAAACAGAAATATCATCAGCGAATAGGGCACTTAATCGTAGTTTATTGAATCGGTAACTCATTAATTATACATATGTATTGTAAGAATAACAAGGGGCCCAAAACACTCCCATGTGGTACGCCATATTAATTTAGTTTAAATGTGGATCTGTTGACAGTGGATTCAAAATTTTCATTTAAATGAGTAATCTCAACACATTGCTGACGACCTGTAAGATTTTTTTAAATCCAATCTAGAGCGACACCACGGAAATCATATTTGGAATAACAATTGTCATTAGTAAGTAGTTTGTACTATCGTTGTCAAATGTTTATATATATATATATATATTTATTTATGTACATGACACGCATTACTTAAAAGATAAAGATAAAAAAGCACGAAGGTACTGCTTATGTTTAATTTCATAAACTTCTGGTAATGCGACGAGTTCAAATTCAGCTACACGCAGATGGTTTTAGTGATCATAATATATGGTAAGCATATACCCAGGAGGTTAGGAGAGAGGTAACGCACCGGAGCCCACCACCCACGGGGCACATGCTGGTTTCCGCACGAATACAATGTTTTTATTTACCATTTTGAGCAGTGGTTTTAAAATAAATAGCAAAGAAGTGCATGTCTAGCTGGGTTCCAACCTCTACGACCCCTAAATCGGGGCCAAAATTGGGCCATCACTGCTGTACTGTGGATCCTTGAAGTAACATACTGATTTCCTTGCTTACGTTCCAGATCCAGAGAAATGGGAGCGTGGAGACGTGCTGCGCTGTGTGCGCTGGGTGGCGCGCACGTTCGGCGTGTGCGCGCCGCGTCGCCATCTGCTGCCCGACAGCGGCCGCGCGCTGCTGCAGCTCACGGAGGACAACTGGCTGCAGGTAGGGACTAACTAAAACAAGTTATACGAAACTAAAATAAGTTAAATACGTTAAAGCCGCAGGGATCTGCTAGATATGAGAAGTACAGAAACGGTAGATATGGCGACGCTTGGGGGAGGTTTACATCCACTGGATGTGTTTCGGCTGAAATGATGATGATGAAAATAAGTTAGTATCCTAAATAAGTATAGTAACTAAAATAAATACCATAACACAAAATGACATCCCCTAAGACAAAATGACATTTAATTTTAATTTACGATATCATTCAATTTCTTTAGCATTCTATAAACAATGAAGTGCTGACAATTTTCATTTTATAGCAATAACTGTGGACATTTTTTTTTTCTCACACACTTAATTTATCTAATTAACTAATCGACATTGATCAGTGTGATTGAAAATGCTTAATGCGATAGGTGATCTAATTTATTTACTTTTTTATTTGTGGTTCATAATCTATAATGATTTCTTGTTTTAATTATATTGCATGTATTACTAATTGTACGCCCTAGAGGCAAAACATAGCGCCCTCAATGTATTACCAAATAAGTACTTATAATGTACTTATGTTTCTCAATAAATAAATGAATCTGAATCTAAGCATCGTCACAACGCCATTGCCGCATTCAGAGGATTCCTGCGAGCGTCACCAGGTCGTCAATTTACCTTGGACAGGGTAGCCTACATAAGTATACCCATATACCAGTGTCGATAGATGTTAGTTCTAAATGACTATAGAAGTTCTAGTGAAACCAGCGTATTTCCCCCAGTGCAGGTTCATAGAAACGGTAATGAAATTCAGATGATACTGAACTAACTGTAACCTCAGCGTAGCAAATTGACTGGCTGACCGAATTCACTCCCGACTTGAACAAACATCAGATTTCTTTTTTCATAGCTGATAACTTTGACGCTGTTTTACAATAGTCAAGTGATTGACAAATTTAAAGTCAGCCCCCCTTTTCTTACAATCAAGGAGGCTTGGAAGAAACGACTCCTTCTTAAAGATCACAGGCTACACCTTCGATGTCTCGAACACGTGTTTTCGTTATTTTTTATATCACTCCATGCAGTTAGCTTCAACGTCTTCTTCTTTGTTTTGATATAAACTGAACCTGCCGAGCCTTTAAGCATGAAAATTTAACCATTTTAACTGTATTATCTCTATGTTCAGGTATGCGACGGCAGCGAACAGTCGGCACGTATCTACCACGCATACCTACGTCACGCTCACGCCGGCGCCACGGGTCAGGCCCCGCCGGAGCCGCTGCCGGAACACCAGGCCACCACCAGCGCAGCCGCTGCTGACTACAGTGAGTACTAGGTTAATTTATGAATTAGGTGTTTTTAATTTTAGCTCCCTTCAAAATGGTTTCATTAAGCTGAATGGTGCTGATCAGTGCGTCATGTACCAACAAGATGACCAGTCCCAATTGGCAAGTTGGGACTGGTCTCTTAGCTGCCATGGATTTTTTTTTTTTTGTTTTTTTTTTCTATTACGGACGCTTCTACCATGCATGTCTTTCTACAGTGCATTAAAGAATCAACAACAACAACAGCAGCAGTAACAACAACAACAGTGCATTGAACAATTTAAACATGATAGATGTAAACATTATTTTTATTAAAACGAGTTTCTTGCCCGTTCTTCTCCATGGGTACCTACTACATTTTGTAATGGGCAACTAGCTTTATATGTCTGACTGACCGATTCCTTGACAGTTCAAAAGTGCCTGTAAATGGTTTTATTGAAATATACGCTTTGAGTTTGAGTTTGAAATAACTCTTGGATTCATTACCTTTCAGGACTTTCTTATATTGATTATTGATAGGCTCACGTAATACCACTATAGTCACTATACATAACTAAGAATGTTAGATATCAACGCGCGTCTCAAAGATCAATAAGGTCCTCGTACTATTTTGGGTATAATGATGAACAGAAGTTAACAGAAAAAAGCTGTAAAATCATGTTAAGTTCTGTACCCTTTTAATTTACTTGTTTATGGTGTTTTTCTTTAGCTCATTAATAGATATTTAGCGGCTGCGTTAAATTATTCTAAGTGATTATGAAACAAAAACAAAATAAGTATGAAAAACTGTAACCCGACTACGGAAAAATAAAGGTGATCTAAAAAGTACGAAACGAGTTAGTTTATTTTTCCGTAGTACCGTTTATTAAACTTATTTTTTTTATTTTGTACGTTTCTGTTTTAACGCTTGATAAACGTTGCGATTACGTAAATAATAGTAATACAATCGGTCAGTAATAAATATTTTAATTATGCTTTTTATTGTATAATAGGTATTCATTTTACCAACCTTTGCTTTTGCTCGTTTTTACTAAATTAAACATATTTATTTACTTAGACAATATGATATTATATACATACTTATTTGTAATGTGTTCGTCAAGACCTTTTTTTATATCAAAAATGACATGATTATCTCAACTTAATTTTTTTGAGGTCAAACATGGATATGTAACGTCCACCATATTTAATTTAGACAAAATTTATATAGCCTATGTCACCCGGACCATTATTACAAATATATTGATACCTCATTCATCAAAATCGGCTCCGTAGTTTAGGCGCTACGGTGGAACACACGTAAATATAAACATACATACATAAATACAAACATATATACATAGACTGCTAAAATTATAACCCTTCCTTTTGGCTTTGCCGTAGTCGGATAAAAAGCAATTCATAATATTAATGCTCCGATTTAAATAAGCGCCATCTATGAGCGCGTGTTGAAAACTAGAAAGCGCGCCAAAAAACTTATGAATGGATGCGCAATGAATGAGTCACACGCGTTCCATTCATCTCGCACGGTAACTGACTCACATTGTTTCTCCGAAATTAAACTTTGAACTGTAATTACTGGTCAATTTATTTAGTTCTTTATAAAATTAATCACTTTATAGTGAATTACAAATTATGTTTAGTATATTTTAGTAATTTTTAATAGGCCTTAGTGTAAAAATAATGTCATTTATTTCGTTATGTCGGTCACCTCTTTCAGGGTCACCGTACGCTAAACTATGCGACTGCAAGGAATGCATTCTGCCTATAGTTGCAAAAACTTACATTACTACTTTTTTTGTCGAATCCCGTCTGAGATCGTATTATTTTAATTGAATTTGGCCGAAGGTATTTTATAATGTTGTATGTAAATGACTTCTCGGTAACACACCTGTGATAAAATCGTGTAAAAGATTAGCAGTAGCCACTTGTATCATCAATAATTTCGTGCTCACAAAATCTCCCCAAAATTGACTTTGAAAATGGCGTTGTTGGTAACCCTTTTCAAATTATGAGCGAGAAAATTGGGAAACGAAAGCTTTTAGGCTAAACTGATGATTGCTTATCAATCTCTCCAGATTGTTTCACGTTCCAATTCGATTGGAACTCATTATCTCCCTGACCCTCATCCCCTGGGACCGCGGGAAGTCTGCAATCTGCCCCAAAACGACGCTATATCTTAATAGATCGCTTGCGTAATGACCACCGGTCATTATCACTGCTATCTTCATGACGAGGGACTTACGGGACCAGGCAGGGCAATAGGGTTGAGTTGTTATTGCGTTACTAAGTCATATTGTAAGTACTTACTTAATTCTTTCGAAGAATAATCATGGGTAAACAATTTGAAATGTTCCTTTTTTATTAATTTTACTAATGTGTTGATCACGTTTAAAAGCATTAAAAGCACGCGCTAAATTTTTGTCGTGTTTGAGATGTTGCCAATATAACATCGTCAGTTATTCTTTGGTGATGTGGCATCTGAATGTTTGTCATTTTTATTATCATCGTCATTTACTTCCGTACGAACAAGAGTTCCTGCCTCTGAATGAAAGAGTGGCTTTCCTCTTAGTGTATTTCTGGCAGATATTGTTGCACAGGGAATTGCCAAGGAAATAAAGTAGGTAAATGGCAAGCTTACTGCATAATGGTTATTAAGGGTATATTATATGGACGATGTGGTTAATGTGAGTATAGATAGGTACCTAAATACATGACCGGTTAAGTTGACGTACCGTTCTGGCAAATCACCTTATCCAACTTTTTCTCCAAGGTCAAAAAAACATTCGCTTCGACGAAAACTCGGGCAAGAAATTTACTAGTCATTTTGTTTTGATTTTGAATCAAGCTGGAGATTCCGGCGCTCTCCAAGATGGCGCGCATATTTTGGCGCGCTTCCTACGTTCCGTTACTCACGCGCTACTGACTCACGGTGATTTTGACACTAAACCCATTACCGCCACGCGCCCGCGGATGCTGGACTCGCTATAGGTACTATAATGATACACCTGTATTAAATTAACCCGATACATTGGTATGTCAGTCACGCTAGATTGCTGATAGATTAATCAAGAAGCTCAATAATACTCAATATATTTATTGCATTCCACAATGTGAACTAAGGTGGAAACACAAAACAGTTACAGGTAAACAGTTTGATAATACTTAATCTAATGGTTCTCGTTTGTAATGAAGACAATATTGACAGATTCTTATAGGCTAGGTAGGTATATCGCGTAAGGGCAAAGAGCTTAAATTGCAACTTGTGATAGCCTCTCAACTTTATAAGAACTCAAGTAAAAAAAGGTATATTTTTGGTTCATGTCAGTCAGCCTCAGTGCCGAATGAATCCTAACTATAATCTATACTAATATTTTAAAGCCGTAAAATTTCTTTGTTTTTATGTTTGTTTGTTTGTATGTAAGGGGTACGTAATCGCTGGAACTACCAGTCGGATTTAAAAACTTCTGTTTGCTTGAATAGCCCAATTCTTGAGGAAGCTTAAAGCTCGCGGACGAAGTCGCGGGCAGAAGCTAGTATACTATAAATGCAAAAGTGAGTTTGCTTATCTGTTTGTTTGCTACGCTTCCTCGCTAAAACGGCTTAACGGATCTGGCACATGGGTAGACCATGACCTGGATAAGGACATAGGCTACTTTTCACCCTGGATCGCAGACGAAATCGCAGGCAACAGCTAGTAAAAAACAAAGAGCGATATATAATCTATTTATATACTTATACATACAAATAAATACTAGTAGTTCTGCGAACATAGACCTCGCGAGCACAAACTTTGTTACAACAATTAATTACCACTAAAGCTACCAATTAGGTACCACTAAAGTTATTTAAAACGGGATATTTACCATGTTTTTTGTTTTTTTTTTTTTAAATAAAATATCCCATTTTAAACAAAAATCACGGTAAGAACTGTATTTAGTAGTGAAAATAACCATGTCAGTTGAAATCCTATAATTAATATACGTATCCAACTTTAAAAAAAAAACAACTACCCTGTACGTTACCAAAAAGCATGTGATGGCAAGACGATAATAAAACAGAAATAAAATAACCCAAAACTAACCGACTACCAATCTGTTAAACACGAGGCTTTAATTTTGAAGTTACTTTACACCTAACAAATCTCAGTCACTCAATCAATGCGATCTAGCGGTGTATAGTAGCACCATCTGGTGACCTTAAATTATTATAAAACGTTTTAGTTTTGTGATGAGAAGGTGGTCCCAGGAGGCCAATTCTCGCGTTTACACTCGTACTTGTCGTATTCGTCAAGCCGCTCGTCTCCCTATGTCGCTTTCAGAACGGTGGCATTATCCAGATTCTTGTATTCTCACTGCTTGAAGTCGTTCGTACACATCCCGAGTCGAAGGACAAAAATGTTGCCATTATATGTCGCACGAAGCAATCCTTTCCACATAACGATGCTACTTTTTAAACGCAACCAAAGATGAAAAGTGTATTAATAAAAATGACTGTTAAGTGTATTAAAGGTTTTGAGCAACATTTTATATGTATTTCATAAACATGTAGATAGCAATATTATCATTATTATTGATCGAAACTCCATTTATATTTTATTATTATTAACATTCAAATAAGTTCTCCTTAGTACATATTTGCTACAACGGAATGCATTGCTGATGCTGATTAATTGTCAATGTTAACGATTATTTGTCACGTCAAATTAAAGTCATAATGGGAATCACCAGTTTCGGCTAAGTGTGGACAAGATGCCCGGTAAAAACTATTTTTACAAAACAATATTATTAATTCCCATAGAAATATTTTTGCACATCACATAGTAGCCAGGTACACGTACAAAAAGCCGAAATAACGAGTATATAAACTGTATTCACCAGTTAAAAAGCATAGCCATTTTACTGTATTGCTTATAGAGATGATCGATCCGGTTTCTTGTATCGATATTCTGCTTCGCAATGGATCATTTCGATTACTTTGTATCGATATTTTGCTTCGCAATGGATCATTTCAATCCAAGTATCGAAATTAAATCGCTTTTAATTAATCATTTCTAATATGTTTGTCTTTAATTCAATTCAATTTCTTATTATGGCAAACAGAGTAAAAAATTGAATTGTCACTCCATGTAAGATATTGGTATTCAGCTGCATCCAGTTAGACTGGAAGCCGACCCCAACATAGTTAGGAAAAGGCTAGGCAGACAATGACTATAGCAAACAGAGTCCCGGGTTTGCCCGAACAATTCTGACAATGTCGCTAGTGATTGAGAAGCGTGTTTATGGAAAATATCGGCCCGCCTTAATAGTATTTTCCTGAGATTTTCATTTTTTCTCATTTAACTGACATAGATCTGACCACAACGTTTTTACAGTACGATTGTACAGTAATACGATTTTTTGATCCGATCCTCAATATCTTTGTGAATTTACAGTAGTGGATCACGATGAAATCGACACGTGTTTCACCTCTCAACGAGGCATCCTCGTTGAGAGGTGAAACACGTGTCGATTTCTTCCAGGGTCTTTTTAAGACTCTATAGAAATAGCTAAGCGGAACAGGTTACTAAATATATCCACATCATCATTTTATAATGGATTTCCGCAAGGTCACGCCTGAATCAATTACTATCAAATCCCGTTGTACCGACCCACTTGAGAGTATCGATACATATCGAACATCCCTTACGTCCAGTGAAATGACATCTGACAGCAATGAAAAAACTATTCGCTTTGCTTTCGTGCGCTGTGGATGTTCTTTGTTTACTCGCTGCTTCAAACGTTTGTTTTTATAAACATAGACTCCGATACCGCTCCTCATGATGACTCGGCCCTACCCTCGGCAACTGAATCTGCGCCTCACGTTGACCCTGGGGCTATTATGGATCTTGAACCGGCTTTAAATGATCACCACGGCACGAACTTAGACTCCTCTGCTACACGTACTTCGAGTGAGAATGAGGAACCAATGCGACGTGTTTATTGTGGCGTTGATGTAATGCATTGCAGAAGACACACGTTGCAGCTCATTGAATTATTATCAATAATCCGGTAATGGACTGCTCCTCAAGTTGTTAGTTAGTTTGGTTTCTGTCGTGTCGTTTGTATAGGTATATAAACTGAATAAAAATAATATTTTTAAGGCATGAGGAACAGGGTTTAAAGTTCACTCATTCTCTACAGGAAAGGGAGGATCCTCCGATCAGGCGTTATGACTATTAATTGGTATTTAAGCTGGGCTAGGCACGGGAATAATGTTGCACCGCCTGCCCAGGTTTTACACAATATTTTAATAGTTTATGACTCTGAATAAAGTCAAATTAACAAATAAAAACTAATAGTTTTATTTTAGCCACCCTACTACAATCCTATAATGTGTAAATGATCAAATTATATCCAAACACTACTGGCAAATAATATAATACTTATGAAAAGAATACGCTTATAACAAAGATTTTATTTACCCGGCAAGTTTTTAATTTTCCACACGCCAGTTGAAGCATATTCTTGCATCTTGCTACAACTTTACGATAATATTTGCTATAGATAAGTAGTTTTTAAAACGCAAGTCTTTTATTAACAAAGATCTTGTCCACGCTTAGCCAGATCACCCTAACAAACTGAGCAATTCCCAATATTGTTTGTTTACTTTGGCTATCTACAATTATCTACAATTAAGTAATTATACAAAAACAGAAGACTAAAATAAAAATGCTATTATAAGTAAACTGATGATTATCACAGTAACATCAAGGGTTATCGAGTTCGAGGAAAAGAAGAGGAAGTGTGGTTTTCGTAGAGTGCGTAAAAACATCTGTCGAAATTCATGAAGACTGGGCGAGAGGTGAAATGGTGATTCCTAAGCTCGCAGACAGCGCGCGATACATGACGCCGACTATTCGTGTAAACTTATGAATATTATGTATAATGTATTGTTTACGTATTGTATTTTTTTAGATATGTATATAAGATTTACATTGAAAAAAATAAAACATTTGAAATCTGGAATGTTTGAAACACTGCATCATATTGGTAGTACAATAATATTATTATAGGTGAGTAGGTATATCATTTATTTCTAGTGATAAAAGAACCTTAACACAAATACCTTACAGACTCATAAATAAATTCAGTACACACCCAAGTATAAACAACAAAACATATTATCACAGCACTCACGGGAGTTTAGTTTTGGTCACGCTTCTCTGTAACATCTAAACACAACTCCAGCCGGCCAAAATTCTGGGCTGAAGCCTTTTGCAGCGCAGGAATCTGGACGATGTCGGAATTAAATTTATAGTCTTGCTCGACTGCAACGCTCTTCCTTCGGCACTGATTAGACCTTGGCTCCTTTTCGCTCAATGTCCAACCGGGAAATATGCATGAGGATACCGTGCTCACCCTGGGCTTAAAAATGCTCACTTGCAGGAGTGGAACGGTGTTTGTTGTGGCTGCGCCGCGATCGGCCTTTCTTGCCCTCAACCAGCGAGTACACCCGAATAATTAACTTTTTTTAACAGGATAAAACACATTGGGTGTAAGGACAACAGACTGTCAACTCGTGCTGTCATTCATTCTTAGATCGGGCCCCAAACATGTTCTTCCATACATTCCAACTGCAAATGTAAGTTGGCCGATTAAGGGGGGACAACACTTGACTTTTTTAAAGCTTAATATTTCGCAAACGGATTCCTGAGTCAAAAAATAGTTTTCACACACCCACACGACATCCTATAACATAGCAAATCATGCCCACTTTACGTGTAGGAAGGGGAGGTACCCTAAAAACAAATATTTAACATGATTTTATTTTACTACTTTGTCGGCCGGCGTGTTTAATGTATAGGTACCCATGCCAAATAATAGCTTCCTAGTACTAAGATTCTCTGAGCTAACCCGCGGATAGAAAGACACAGTCAGGTGGACATAGCGAAACTGTATCGGTTCCTTGTTGACTACAGAACCCTAGGCCAGCTAGACAAATTAACTAATAGGTTTTAATAAATAGTGAGCAATTTACTGCATTTAGAGAAGCTATTCTGCTCATCATGCCGAAGATCTTCATTAGATCTTCACACATTTTTGAGACCAACATAGAGTTACTACCTTTCAAATAAAAAAGAACCATCGAAATCCGATCTCATAAGGCGGAGGTATCCAGTAGCCCCTCTTTTAGCCCCATTTTGGACGAAGTAACCCTTCAATCAAAAATCCCCGACGACTAAAAATTACATAAAAATCGCCAAACCTGTACACCAAATTTCGTCCAGATCGGTTGTAGAATACGACCTGTAGAGGAGTACGTACAAATTGACACACAAATTGAAAGCACATTTTGCCAGACTTGATTCAGAGGCGCTTCGCTCGCTACGCTCGCTCGGTCAAAAATTTAAGTGTCTGTTTGTAATGTCAAAATAACAACTTTTTGTTTACATTGAACACATGTTTTGAACACATGTTTTTTTTAAATGTTGTTTGTCTGTCTGTTTGTTCTGGCTAATCTCCGAAACGGCTGGTCCGATTTTGACGGGACTTTCACTGAAAGATGTCTGATGTTATAAGGAGTAACTCAGGCTACTTTTTTAGAAGATGAAAAAAGGATTAGGGTCCACGCGGGCGAAGCCCCGGGCTGCAGCTAATTATATATTCATGTTGAAAATCAGCATGAAATAAGAGGAAAAGATGTCTTTAGGTAAATAAATGAAGTTGCAGATAGTTCAAATAAAAAGACTTGGCTTGGTAACAAATAATTTCGACATACACCAGATGAACGGTGTTAAATGCGATGACTAAATTTTAAGGCAATCATTCTTAAAACTAACTTTCTCCACAGGGGTTGAGACATAATGTTTGCGAGCCGGATCTACCTGCGTCGTCGTAAGATTTACTCAATGTTTTATTACTAGTACCTACTGTTACCATGTCGCAACAGATGAGGTTAACCTACCGACTACCGGTGACTAACTCGTTATCTTTCACAAGATGTTCAAATACTAGAGTACTATAGCGGAAGTGAATCAATATTTACTCGGAAATGATCGTGATTCACAGTTCCGGATTGAATCACTACGATCTCAAAACTTTGAATGAATTAAATTCCTATGTCGTGAGTGCTAGTGTATATTTTGGCTTGCGCGTGCCGCACGTGGTTAGATCGTTGTTTGTATGAGTAATGCGCAGGCGCCGCCGCTGGTGTTTTCGCGCATGCGTCGTCGTCGTGGGAGAGTTGACTGTTACAAGTGTTAGGTATGTGTCACTCTACACAATTTCTGAATTTCATCCGTACAGATATTGTCGTTTGGTATTACTTACATCGATAGTCAGTTATCGATAAAATAGCAGATAGTACAGAAGACTTTTGTGAAGGTGCTTCGATTTGTAATGCAGACCATTACAAATCGTTTGGAATTCCCCGAACAAAATAGATTGATTGGGGTTTTCTCGATGGATTTATCACTCGAACCCAGGTATTGAATGTTGATACATATTTCAGCTATATTTAAAAAAGTAAAAAAAAAACACATACCTAACCTATTAGATCAAACCTTCGTGATGATACAGGAATTATAAGAAAACTCCTGTTCGGCCCCAAAGTACGGCCCGAGAACGGCCAACAATGCCGTTTGCTTCATAGACCGATAAAAGTCTTACTAGGTAGGCAGACATAGCCGCTCAGTAGCCGCTTGGCACCAACTGCCCCAAGTTTCCATAAGATTTACTTCCAAATAAATAAATGGGTGTTTCGGGAAGGATAGAATCGTCTAGAATCGTCTAGGATACCTACCCTCGAGCACCGTTTCCCACTCAAGAAAAAATGAATATTTTATCAATAAAAGTTTGATGTTCAGTTACTTGGATGGTTTGAACGTCGTAGTGTAAATCAACCTACTGGTAATTTAGTTAAGTTTCTCTATAAGTGAACTGTAATTTGTTCTTTGAGAAAATAAATGTCTTTAAACCGAACTTGCCCCTTAGAAGCCATATCATTCAAGATTATTTTGCTCTTAATTTAGGTGACGACAATGAAGTGTGTGCTTTGCGGTGCAATGAACGGTGGAGTTTCTTGTCCATTCTTCTCCATACGAAAACTACATTTTGGAAGGGGGGACTAGAATCAATTATATTATTTTGTAAATTTTGACGTTCAAAAGTGCCATACACGGGCCTATTTGAAATTAATGATTTGACTTTGACTTTTGTAATTATTTTTTAAATGACATCTCGCTTAAAGCTTTTGATTCTCAGGAGTCAGGCTCATAATTCACAAGCTTTTTTTACATAATGTCCCATCTCACAAATTATTTTAATGTTGTTAGCAAATTTAAACAGAGTGTCAACTGTACGTCCCAAGTGGGACGTACAGTTGACACTCTGTTTTAATGCGTCTTAATGTTTCGTGCGTCTTAATGTTTAAATCGACCTTTTTATGTTATTTATCTCGTAAATTGGCAGAAACGACATAAATATCAACGAGGTTAGTTTACTTTGCGCCGGCTCCTCATTGGTCGCTTTCAAACGGAGAACACACCCACACCACACATGAGGCATCGTTTGTAATCCACAGTTAATAAGATTTTTTGTGGTTTTGTAATATTAACAATTTAATGTTATTCATTCTTTTGGTATAAGTGGAAGGTTGCAGGGGGACCTTAGCATAAAGGCGCTTCAAGTAATAGTGCCAGAATGATTTAATGTATCAATTTCTGTAGAACCGCAGTTTGTAATGGCTGATGCAAATGTAATATAAATCATTTAGATACATAAAATCTTTATCTTCAGAATTGTCGAGACTCAAAAGATATTAAAAAGCAGTCGAAATTAAATTCTTTGGAATCAATTCGAAGTGTTTTCAAGGAAGTATTGGATCCTATGACGCGACGGTTATAGGTAGAGTCATGGAGAATATATTCAGCAACAAGTGAGCGTTGGCAAAGGCAAACAGTTACCTTGTTCACTCTAGCAGTAGGTGCCTGGGTAGCATACGAGCATTATTATGGAGCCCAATTTCAGTCTGGTGAGATCAAGGAACTTCTTCTGTAGATATGGCCTAAATATTAAAGCATTAAGTGCTTTAAGATTTAGCTGATTTAGATCTCTCTCACGAAATAACCGAAAAGTTGAACATGAAGCATCGGGGTTATTCTAAATTTAAACCGTTCAGCTAATGGCGGCAGACCGCACATTCGGCGTAGTGTTCTAGGAACCGCGAGTGATTCGGCAGCGGCGCGTCCGTGCGGCGCCTCACTGCAAAATTACATCATTAAAAGTAACAAGCGTTTGGGACGCCAGGTTTAGCAACTGTAGGCCATAGGTTAACGAGGGACTAGAAATTATTAGAAGCGAGCCCAGCCAATCGGAGCACGAGGATTACCGTAGACCAACCCGCCGCATTCGGTTTGCGGCATATTACAAAATGTTACGTATAACCATTACGTAGGTAGTATTTTAATTTTATTTGTCTTTTAGTTTTTGTAGTATTTTTTATTTCAATTTGTTTAGTACTTTTGGAGTTAAAGTATACCTACGTATATATATACCTGAATTTTGGTTCAAGTCAACAACCACCTAGTGCCACCTCCCTAATCAGATCATCTCCAAAGTACGTAATGAATGCGGCAGTTCATTTACTAAACCTTAATGATAAATATTTACAGTGTCCAAGGAAATATTTGTATGCACAACGCATAACATGTAGGAAGTGCGTAGAGTGTGGTAAACCACAAGGTAACCTGCCTATAATGTAATGAGAGTTGTCGAAACTGCGGCTGGGGATATCCACTGCGAGCGTGCAGCTAAAGATCATTTTAGTTGAAGGTTATTCAAATAGTTGTTATAGATATAAGATATATGTTATTATGAATTAAACCTTATAGACATACACAAATAAGAAATACATTTAGATATTTTCTGGCGCCATTTAAATTATCATAGGAAGAAGATGTTATTGTTTTTGTTAGAATATTATATTTGACATTGACACAGATGATCTAGTGATCAATAATAATGGGTAGGTCATGAAATCAATAATACAAAAAAATTAAAAATATTGCATTGACTACAGTAAATCAAATCATTCGTCTATCTATACCTAAGTTTACCTACACTGCTTACAAATAAATTAAACGTTTTTTAAAACATTATATAGGTAACTGAAACAGGAAACTAAAACAATTACAAGGGTTCACAGTTTCCCTGGCTTTCCCTGCAGCCTGGAGGGGTCGCGACGACGCGGACGGCTCGACGGGGTACACATTAGCATACATACACGTCAGGGGTTACGAGTCGCCCCCTGTTGCCTGTCATAACACGGGATTTGTATGATGAACAACTATTGATGGGGCGTGCTTCACTTACCATAGTCGGATTTATTTCAAGTAGGCCATTAACAGGCACTTTTAAACGCCAAAAAATAATTAGAAAATAGAATTGATTCTAAGTGCCCTTACAAAAGGTAGTTTCGTATGGAGAAGAATGAGCAACTCCATGGTTACTCTTTTGTTTTACAATATTATGTTGTAGAGTCTGTCTATTGAAAGCCGAAAGTGAACGAGAGCGGTTTTAAAAAAACTATGAAAAAACGTATTTGATACTGGAATATTTTTATGTAGAATAGTTATTTTTGTTTAGTACAGAATAATAGAAAAGCATAAAGCAAGAAATTGTCTAAATAAGCTTTTATGTTCATAAGGTTGTAAATCACATAGAAATTAATATTATAAAATACTTTATGTTAAATAATTATAAGTTACATTTTTTAAATATTAGATTAGTTATCCTGATTGTATGCATTAATACTTTGTTTTCTTCTATGAAGGTTTCCATACCAAAAAACCTAGGATTTTAATCTGGATTACATACATAATAAACTCTTTTGCAAAAAAAACGGGCACTTTAGATTTTTTTCTCTACTTCAATGAAGAAGAACAAGAAATAGGTTTTATTAATTTGACGATGTATTGGCATGCCAATATTTGAAGAATCCTGGCATGATTCTTTACGTTCCAAATTTAAAATTTGAAATTAATAAAAGAAAAATAATGATTATTGTGGATTATTCTAAAATTGCTTTACTAATGGCGCGAATTGCTGAAACGATTTTTAACTGATTACGATATTTTAAAACTTTTTGGATATTTTCTACAAATTAAACAATTTAATCTTTCTTTTTACATTAAATACCACTTTTTGATATGAGTGATAAAGCGATAAGGGCCGGTAAAATTATAGCCCTACTTGAAGAAGGTTGTTCGCAAACTTACGTGTCTCAGCGGCTAAATGTGAGTCGTTCAACTGTCCAGAGGACTTGGCAACGGTATCAAGAGACCGGTTCGGTCAAAAGAAGACCCGGTTCGGGAAGAAAACGATGCACAGAACCAAGAGATGACCGCTTTTTGGTGAGTCAGGCGTTGCGGAATCGTAAGGCGACAAGTGTGGACCTGAAGAAGAGCCTTGAAGAAGTAAGAGGAGTAGAAGTTAGCTTGTGGACGGTCAGGAGGAGGCTTTTGGCTGCCAATATCAGGAGTTACCGCCCAGCTCGGGGCCCTAAATTACTCCGTGAGCACCGTGTTGCTCGACTTCAGTTTGCTCGGAACAGTGCTTCATGGACGCTGGAGGACTGGAATAAAGTATTGTTTTCTGATGAAGCTAGAATCTCTTTGCGTGGAGAGGACCGACGCCGGCGAGTGCTGCGAAGACCACGGGAACGCTATGCGGAAGTGTGTTTCGAAGAAATCACTCCTTATGGCGGAGGCTCCGTTATGTTTTGGGCAGCAATTAATTCGACGGAGCGTACGGAGTTAGTTTTCATAGAAAATGGAACATTAAATGCACACCGGTACATAATGGAAGTCCTAATTCCATATGCACAACCCACATTGACTGCACTTGGGGAAGATTCCATTTTTATGGACGACAATGCTCGCCCGCACCGTTCTGGCGACGTGGAAGCGTACATGCAAGAAGTTGGGATCCGTCGTTTAGATTGGCCAGCTCGAAGTCCTGACCTCAATCCAATTGAGCATGTCTGGGATGTTCTAAAGAGACGGATAAGATCAGTGCAACCTGCTCCACAAAACATCAGGGAGCTAAAAAGAGTCATTGCAGAAGAGTGGGAACGTATTCCTCAAAACGTTATTAAAAACATCGTGGAAAGCATGCCCAGAAGGATTCAAGCTGTGATTTTGGCAAGAGGAGGTCACACTCGTTATTAGGTTTTTACATTTGTAACTTTATTTAATTAAAAAAAGTAAAAAAAAAATCTTGTCTTTATTGCCGACCACTTCTTATTGTTTGGGCATGTACATCGATTTTAAAGAATCCATCGTTTTTTTTTTCTTTTAATTGCCCCAATTTACTTCACGCGCATTAATTTACACGATTATAAGTATACATAGACTACGTAAAAAAACATAACAAAACAAACGACAAACATAACATAACTGGCGAAATGTGGGTGTACTATAGGTACACCTCTGCCTAACCCTTCGGGGATTACAGGCGTGATGTTATGTTATGTTATAGACTACGTCAAAGAAATAAATTTCATTTAATTAACTCAAATCGACCTTAGAACGTAAATTTCCTTAGGTGCCCGTTTTTTTTTGCAAAAGAGTGTAATAACACAGATTTTAATATCGATGTCACGCGATTTCCCATCGCTATATTCAATTATAATTCCACATTTAAAACTATTATATTGATGGACCAGTACCCTAATTGCGTAAGTTATTTTCGTAAAAGATTATGACAAATTTGTTTCATTTTGACAGTTCAACAATATTCATTGCGTTATTTACGTTGTAGAGCAGATTTTTTTTTTTCATGTTGTGAAGCAATGGATTAGCAATCTGTTTCAAATCGAAACAGATTGGATTGATCGTGAATTACGCAATTAGGGTACAGGTCTAATAAATATAAATCTTGTTTACTTAGTATCAAAACCAATTAAATAGTTTACCAGTAATTTTCGAAATTATTATAAACAATTGTACTTTTTCGTTAAATGCATCCTCGCGTTCGCTTTTCACTCGATTGTAATTGTTTATCATAGTGTATAACAACTTTCTCGCACTGCTTCTTAAAGTTTTAGGCATTGTTTTACTTGAAATACGACAAAA
Organism: Omphaloscelis lunosa; assembly: GCA_916610215.1. NCBI lineage: Eukaryota > Metazoa > Arthropoda > Insecta > Lepidoptera > Noctuidae > Omphaloscelis > Omphaloscelis lunosa. The sequence continues at coordinate 23,175,110 of OU744247.1, forward strand.
TATACACAAATTTGTTTTCTTATGAGGATAAAAAAAACAATAAGTGACATTTGCAGCAGTGCTGTCAATTAGGGAAAACGTAAAAAAAATCACTCTCAGCTTTCATTAGACAAACTCCATCGGCCGCCATTACTCCTATTGCTCATTGAACTATTGCATGACACAGCATTAAAGACCGGTGACTTAATTTCTTACCATTTCTTTCTTTCGCTCCATGTAAAATACTGGTATTCAGCTGCATCCGGTTAGACTGGAAGCTGATCCCAATATACTTAGGAAAAAGCTAGGCAGATTGATTGACTTAATTTCTTACCATAAGCCCATAGGAGTGTCTGTGCGACGCGACGGCCGCGTAAAGGCCAAGCCGTACATTATGACCAGGATGTAAGGTTTGTAGAGTTAGGGGCTTGGCTCTAACATTAGATCTGATGAAAGTGTTATGTAAGTCTTGGCAACCTACTTTATATGACAAGTTTTTGATGTGATACATTAATAATAATTAGTATATGAGTTAACTCTTTCGACTCCTCCCACTTTTCATAGAACTCCTACGCCATGCCGCCAGTACCAGACATATTGGAAGTGAACCCACCGGGAGGGTTCCCGGCCTTACGTTTTCGCTAAAAACCATCGCGGACGATCAACGGCATTAGGTTTAAAACCGTGTTGTAAAACACTGTAAAACGAAGGAAATTTGTGTTTTCAGGGATCTTGTCGCTGGGCACGCCACAATTGTGGCTATAAGTCCCCTCTTTGAGGTGTGGCTAAATAGGCGCCACGGCGTCCTTACCTTTCGCTTGACGCAGGTCCTCACTGGACAAGGTTGTTTCGGGAGGAAACGCTTGGGTGTCACCATTGTGTGGGTCGCCCGGAGGACACGGTGGAGCATACGGTGGAGGTCAGCCCGGCTTGAGCGGAGCACCGCCGTGTCCTCATGGAGGTGATCGGCGGCGGTAACCTCTCGCGTCCGGCCCTGGTCCAGGCCATGGTACGGAGCGAGAGGGCATGGGAAGCCGTGATCTGCTTCTGCGAAGCAGTAATGCTCGCGAAGGAGGAGGCGGAACGCGTGAGGTAGAGACAAATGTCGCGCCTTCACGCCCCTAACCACCGCAGGAGACGCCCTGGGCGTCGGGAATCACAGGCCGATTCCTGGCCACCGTAGCGCGGGCTTGCGGACGGTGAGCAATGGGTAGCTCGCCGTCCGATAAGGACCAGGCCCGGGTTGACGGCGCGTTGTGTTCCACGCGCACCTCAAAGAGATGTCAGCAAAATTGACGGGGTCCGCTAGCGCCGATGCCTGCCGTGGTCGCTAGAAATTCCGAAAGGAATACCGTGGCTCCTAGCAACATACAGGCAACTGAAGGAACACGGGTGGGTTTTAGTCAGTAAGAGTCTTACACGCCCTCCTGCTCCGCCCAGAGCGGGAGAATTTATTTGATAATTTCCAACCCAAAAAAAGATATTGAGTATTGGAGTAAATTAATCACAATTTCCTATCCTACGCAGAACAGCGTGTTTCACGCGGGACCGGAATGCAACTAAAAGTGCGAATAAAGATGCAATTATAACTACGGTGCAGTCAATGCTGGTCTAAAATGCCATACGAAACCATTATGCGACTAAAAGTGGCAAAAAAGATACAAATCTAACTACGGTGCAGTTAATGATGCCATAAGATATCACAAAAATACCTTAGGTTTCTGCTGAGTTCATAAACTATAGTTTTAGCTGTTGTCGAACTCCTGCCTAATTCTGACTCCCTTATGCCTCCTCTATAGACATTGGAGCTTTAAGGAAAGCTGCATTTTTCACTATTGTGCTAGTTGGGATACTAATAAATCTTGTTAAAATATAGATCAGATTTTATTTTCACGGTTTATAATGCCGTATTCGCTAAGAAAAACCTACATTTAAAATGAGCCCTCCGCAAGGACTCCCGGCATCCCATATGCGACTGAAGTGAAGAGGTGAAGTTTAGGAAGGCTCCCGGCATCGAACGTGTTAAGGTACTCGGAACACGTTAGATGCCGGTACAGAATATAGGCATTAATTAAAAATATTAAATTATTTTATTCAATTAGCAACCAGTTTGATTTTGTCAAGACTCGAGCTTCGAGATTGTCCTGTCGAGTAGAACCAGCATGTTACCAAGCCTTCTTATCTATACAAATAAATAAAATTTAAGTGTCTGTTTGTAATGTCAAAATAACAGCTTTTTACTAAATGCATATGAAAGTACCTATATACAACGAAAACACATTTTTTTAACATTTTGTCTGTTTGTTCCGGCTAATCTCCGAAACGGGTGGTCCGATTTTGACGGGACTTTTACTGGAAGATAGTTGATGTTATAAGGAGTAACTTAACTTACTTATATTTTAAGAAAAATAATTAGGGTCCACGCGGGCGAAGCCGCGGCCAGCAGCTAATCTGGAATATAATCCTCTAATTTGTAATAATTATATTTGTTTACAAAGTGTATTATCAATATAAGTTCTTAATGTAGTTTTAATAGATCACAAGGTAAGTATTTCGTTGAAACATTTAGAGCCAATAAAAGATGTGTGTACTTTAGAAATATCTGTATATACTTTATATATTTGTCTGTATTGCAAATATTTAGCATTCGGTTTGGATCTGATCCAATTTGAATCTATCTACATTATTAGAATTTAATAACAACCTATGGTTACGGAACTGGCTTGATGAAATGCTTAATTATCTTATAAGTGTAAAACGACCATGATTTAGTCGTCGCAATCAAACTAATGTTGTATTTTACTAATAATAAACACTCGTGCTACTTAATAATATGGATAGTTCACCATAATGATTAGCCAATAAACGAGCAGCGGTCATTAGTAGTGATGGATTAATTAGCATGAATCGCATTCATTGTTAAAAAAATCATTCAAATGCTCATTTAGCATTTAGCAAATGAAATATAGTTGCGAAATTCTGTGAAGTGCGAAGTGAATTTATCCCTTCGTACTTTTTTATACTATCATACGTCAGAGCTTGTTAATATGTTTGAGTTTGTTAATATGTTTTAATTCGCGTATTAACAAAATTCAAATACTTCATTATTATCAATTATCGTCATATTAGCAAATAGCATAGCAATAGCAATTAGCGAGCTAACACGAAAATATTAACGTGCTAATTAAATTTATGCGAAATCGCATTAATTGACATTACTAGTCATTAGGCGCCTGTTCTGGGTCTCACAAGCACACAGCTACCTTACGATAATAATAGTGAACATCAGCTGTTGTGTGCTCCAGACCGGATTCCTCTGCTTTCACATTCCCGCACCGACCAGCGGCGCGGGCGCAGGCCGCTGTGAATCATCGCGCGGAATGCGGCCCGTGTGAACTTACCTATGGCATTGCGGACCCGATAGACACCGGGGACATTGACTTTGTTGCTAACTCTACTTATAAATATATATTAATACGAGTGCAGAGAGGCACGTACTATTAAATTACTTAGCCATGTGATTAAGTAAGCAACTCGTAAGTTGGCGGCATCATCTGATAGGGAACATGGTACAGGCACAATAGATTGATATTCGATTTATCAGACAAGTACCAGAAAAATAAAAAATGTAAGTAGGTATGCGCCCAGCGCAAAACGCGAAACATGTGCCTAGCACTTTTCGCAGATTTCTAATCGGACTACTAAAACATGTAGCATTGCAGATGAAATAATTCGTGTTGATGGTACCGGTAATTCTGCATTTTTGTGAGGTCGCGATCATTAATGACGATGATTCATATTAGCGTGATGAGATAGTATTCCATAAACTTCACTTTTTGACACGATGACATTTTTTTGTCCGTCCTATAGATTATTAAAAATATTGGACTCGATTTTTTTTTTACTTAATCAAATGATTACGGCGATACATTGAAATGTAGGATGTCACGCCTTGGAAGATTTTATGCTTAGTTGAGACGTAGCGAGCTGGGAACTCCCCAACTTTAATGCGTTTTATGTCATTTTTTATTAATATGATAAAACAAAAAATACGTGTGATCGACAAAATAGTTTTTTTTTTTTTTACCAAGACATCATCCCTGTTGTCGACAAAATCACCATCGTATCAGTTGATGCCTGATGATCGATAACTCTTGCGCACAAGATAAAGGAACTTGCCTGGGTCAACTTGTTACACTGTGGTACATGACACCTTGTTGGCTGCTATATATATTTTAAGTGTGTATCATGATATCTACTGGAAACATGATCTCAGTATTCCTACCTACTTATAAATTAGTTCGTGTTGAATAAGAATGTCATATCTTACGCGGTTGTCGTATTGCCTCATCTGTACGCGTACCTACCTCAAAAATTGTGAGATTGGTTACCGTTACTTCTTAATTTTTACCAAACAAAAACAAGGGTTATGATTTTGACCGGTATGTATGTGTGTATGTAAGTATGTATGTCGTGTTCATCTGTTACCTCATAACTTCTAAACTACTGATCATAATTTGACAAATGTGGTATCCTTGGAAGTCTTGGTCATCCGCTGGTTATAGGCCATGTGACGTCACATTAAATATGGCGCCCTCTAGAGGATATACAGACATGTTGTTTGAAGTTTTCACTTCTTTCGCGTTGGACATTTTTGAAATGGGAATAAACAATTGAACTCGCGACAGTCGCGAAACTGTTACCGTTACCGACACTTCATTAAAAGTATTTCCTGCACGATAAAATTGTTCACGTTTTCACTTCCGTCGGCACTCCCGGAGTGCCACTTTTTTATTTTTTTTATCATGCTTGTTGAGTATCAAATGAAAAGGCTTGACACGATCACATTACAAATACGTTTTTTATAACCGACATAAAATTTCAACGTTCATAATCGTGTACTGAATCCATGCTGACAGTTTTCGCATCGATGTCCCGGCCACCCTGTCTGTATATCATATTGTCTAAGTAAATAAATATGTTGAAATTAGCATTAGAGTTAAAAACAAGCAAAAGTGAGGCTGTGCTACGCACGGCGCGGCTGTAAAATTAATACCTATTATACAATAAAACACAAACAACAAAAAAATTGAAGCGGCTCTGCAAATACTTTATTTATCACGAAATTATAACCACATTATAACACATCAATTTAAATAAAATCACGCTCTAAAAAGTATGAAACAAGAAAATAATTCACAAAGAATTCAAGACATACAAAAATGGTAAAGCTGAAGCCGTGGTCACATGCCTGTACACCTACATAATTATAATGGCATTCGCAATGAGGTTTTAGTTTTTTAACTTACTTTTTTTTATAAATTAAGAAGTAACCAATCTCACAATGTTTTGACCTACACGAAAATCCTACTTAAACTAATCAAAATTATAAAATACTAGATGACCCGGTGAACTTCGTAGCACGTGTGACAAAATTGTGTTCCAGGAGTATGATATACTAAGGTATACAAAAAAAATCAAATCGGTCGCCATATTCGAGTTTTTGCGAGACAAATGCGCGACACTTGATTTTTATATATATATTTTTTTTTCCATCGACAGCGCAAATAAGTAAAGCGTCAACGACTCTTCACGGAAAATACAATAATTTAAGGCGACGACCTTGATACACAGCATTTGGCTGCAACCTTGGAAATACCCACTGGTGTAGGTCGTTTGACCCAAAACACTAGATATCTGGCAGAACCGATGTAGTTCCTAGTATTTGACGTCGGCCAGGCAGTGTTTATTAAGGATATGTTATCACATGGCGCCGCTGATGCTGATAAGCTGTCCGCGAAAACAACGGATTTTGGGGCTTATAATGGGTACCTACGTAAATAAATGAATTTGGCTACTTGACCTTGTAATAATTTAACGAAAGCGGCTATTGATAAGTAGTACGTAATCTATTAAATACTTTAGCACTGGTGTAAGCAGAATTGTAAACACGTTTAAAAAGTTCCGCACTACGGAGAACGGTTGTCATTTATAATCGTACGTCTTCCTTTTCATTAACTTAATTTCGGTTCGATTTCTTAAATAAACAGTGCCACAACATGATAAAGCTCTCGTTCATCATAAAATTTGTTAAACTTACAAGTTTTGGCGAAAAACTTGCCCAAGTTTTATCGTGTGGTGGGTCAGTGCGGGGCTGCGGGCGCTCGTCTCTAAGTAAAATCTATAATTACGAAGGCACCTATTTTCCTGTATCCGTGTCACACGTCTCTGCCAGCGGCCGCGCGGGGGCGCCGTGGTCGCGGGGCGGAGCGCCACAGGCCACACCTGCCCGGCTGCCCGAGGCTCCGCCCTCCGCACTCATTCTCAAGACTTGAGACATGCCAGGCTGCCTGGGTTACGAGAGGTAGAGTGTGGGTGTCGTATGTTATACGGTTCAGCCTCCGCCTGAAAACGATTAATAAATTATTGAAATTTAGTCTGAAATACACGCGTCTTGGATACTTTGGAAATTGCTTAAATTATGCCCAGCAGTGGACACGATACAATTTTTGTGTCTCGTAGTTATGTAATTAACTCAACGTAACAATTTGTAAGCGGCGTTAATTGCACTTTTACATTATGTGCACTTTTACGCGGAACAGCAGCTGCATTTTACATACTTAGGAAGTAATAAATAGCTAAAATATGTCAAGAAAACTTTGAATTTATATTTTCTTCTCAATCAAAGAAATAATAACATAGTATAGAGCCCAGCGCACAGTATTGCACACGCTGGCGGCTACGGCGTAGCGCTACGCTTTCGTAGCACCCTAGAAGCTAACCAAATTGTAAAAAATAGGTGACCCCGTGTTTATTTCACGATCGTTTATTTTAAAACAAATCGCTTTCGCTTGTGCATTGTGTCACAGTCCGTGTTTCTAAGAAGGAGTCATATTGTCCGCCATCATTGATCCCGAACGCGGCCGCCGATGACCGCGGCGCCCGTCGGCAGCGCCCACGGCCTGCATGCATAGAACTGAGTGTGTTGGAAACAATCTAGGTATTATGTCATAATATATTATGTATATATGCATAATTTCTTGTTAACAATCTTTGAGGAACCATTATACAAGTATACGGAACTTTTTCATGAATGCACCACAAAGTAAAGAACTATGAATTTGTTGCAAAACGTTTAATAACTTTAATGTACAAGCTTGTGAGTAGGTATTACCAACGCATGACTATTAATAAATTCGCCTCCCGGTCCCTAGACTTATACCTACTTTCTTTTATACTAAATCTATGTGCACCTATTTATAGCTTACATTAATATCTTTCCTCATATTATTTAGAATAGTTCTTGTCCATAGTTTAGTTTTCTCTTTAATCTATTCATGTTAGAATATTCTTTTTTTTTATCATCGTACACCCCAGCTAGAGCTATGTTTTAGAGATACTTTTTAATGTTGACCAACTCTATTAGTTACCCACCTGCAGCAACAATCAACAATATTCTATTCTATTATATTCACATACCGCAAGTGGTTTCAAACGATGTTGGTGGCAAAATCCAATGGCAAGCTATGACTTTTTCTAACACAAATACATGACAACAGTTAATTACAACAACAGTAAAACAACAACAGTACATACAACAGTTAATTTGGTAAAATACACCCAGCACATTTAGCGAGCCGAAAAACTTATGAAATAATCACTTCACCGAGCACACACACACACACACAGTATCGTTTGGGTCCGACCATTGAGTCAGCTATTAGCTAGCACCACCCGACCTGACCATAGCTTAACGAGATAATGGTGTCCTTAAGTCATTATTATTACTATTGGGTCCTAAATTAATAAGTGACACTCGTTATATTAACGACCCATAAAATTAGGGTCCGTGATTCCTGTAACCGACCGCCGCACGCTGAGTGTAGCTGATCATGGTTGGGTCCGGAGTCCGGATGCGGCGCGTTATAAGGGGTTTTATTGGTTTTGAGTTTGCTTCCAAAAAGCTTTGTAAGGTTTTAAAATTATTGATTGTGAGGATCACGTAATATATTTTTTCTGTAAACTTTTGCTCTTTTGCTCGTATAATACTCGATTTCTGAATTATGAATTTGAAATTGAGAACTTGCGTGTCAAACTCTATCTAAGCATTACTGAAGGTAAGGTAACTACTTCAATGTAACTCGTTCTTTGCAAAGAAATTATGAATTTTTCAGTCTTTAACCTTAAGTAATAGGTACTAAAGCAGAGTTTGACAAGTTATCAACTTTAATTCAGAAACCAGATGTAGGGTCTTAAAGCTATCTAGAATTCATATATGCAAATGTCTAGTGTAATAGGAGCACATAACTTTATTAGGACAGAATAAATTAATATATTTTTATAAGAAGGCAAACAACGTCGAATGGTAGCTGTAACACTTTACTTTTACTTTCCCCTAAGATCAGCTTCCAAAATTCACATCTTCATCCTAAAAGCATCCTTATCAGTCACAATAGTACAACAGACAATAAATCTGAACCTTCCCATCAGAAGCCGCTATGTCCACCGACACCGTCATTACTTGACCTGTATCCTGAGGGGTGCGCCAGGCTGGGAGCACGGGGGCGCGCTATATTGGCCGCGCGCCGCGGGACCCCCATACATTATGCATGGCCGGCGCGGTGGCGCATGCATTATGGAACAACCCCTCTACTTATCTGGCTTTCATTAAATTGTCACCAAATTGTTTTTTTAAGTAATGTGTTTGGAGTTTAACTGATTTATGGGTTCACAGTAGCGGCTGCCGAGCCGAACGACAACGTACAGCTTAAGCCTCTGGGTTATATGTTGGGTATGCATGAAATTTTGCACAAAATTACCATAAACAATGAAAGTGAGCACTTCGAAGGATTTCTGAAAATTTATCCTCCTTATTGTATCATCATGTAACCGAAACCCGCGCGGGAATACGCAATGTACCTGTGATGTTTTGACAAGATCAAATGTTATAAAATACTTAGGTACTCACTAACGTGCTCAGCGTGCGCTCCTTAAAGTTCTCATGTCCCTGCCGTACCGGCACCCCACAACGGATTTATACAATCGCACTGGTCTTCTATCGGTCCGCAAACTCTACGTAAGTCGGGCTCTACGCAGTTTTCACCGTATCACAATTTAAGTCCACCATCACCAAGAGACGCTTCATACCCAGCACCTTCAGTAAAATCCACTTTTGCAAAACGCCACTACAACTCCACAGCACCACGTATATATACAACAAACTTACTGTTAAAAATGCACAGAATTTAAATAATCACAATATCGGAAAGAATGTACTAATCAGTCTCAGCAAATTGGACTACGAGCAAACAGAATATCTTTTCACCATTAACACAAACAAATAAAAGGACTGCACTATCAACACGTACACACACATCGTAATTCTTACGTTTACATACAAAAACACACCACACGACTTGGGCAATAATATTTTTATCTAATTTAGTTTTTTTTTTTATAACATATATTTTAATTTTTATTCATGTAACAATTAGTATTACACCTAACATGTAAACAAACTGAATGATGTATTAACGAAGGGAACTGTCTCCTGAGATACAGGTTAATTACCGAGTTCGGGAGGCAGAGGTTTTATGTAACAGTGACACTTATGTTTGCAAATAAATGAACTTTATTATTATTATTTAAGGGATGAAACTTTGTGTGGAAGTTCTTCATTTTTGCCGATTGGAAATCTCATCGCCGCACGACTTGTATCTAATAATTACTGATATAATAAGGCTATTAAAACGATTTTAACGATGACTTATTTATTTATTTATTAACTACTAGCTTTTGCCCGTGGCTTCGCCCGCGTGGATGTCGGAAAATATCCCACGGGAACGTACTACCGGGCAGCCAGTTTACACAAAACCTTAATGAATTATAAACTAAAACGTTCCGCATGAATCACTCCGTCCATTGGTGAAAACCGTTTGAATATCCGTTTGGTAGGTTTTGAGTTTATCGCGTTCAGACAGACCGACAGACAGACAGACGCGGCGAGGGACTTCGTTTTATGATATGTAAGAATAGATGACTTACAGCTAAAACAAACAGAATAAAAAATAGTATGTGAAACTGAAATTAAAATTTTTCACTTCTAAAAACAGATTGGAAAGAAAGAGTGTGAACCATACAACACACCTACCAAAGAAGGGAAGAAGAAAAGGGAGAAGAAAAAATCATTCAAGCTTAAACTAAATTCACATTTCATATCAGGTAGGTATAACAAAACCTTAATTAAAAAAGCCAAGGCTCAGGCTTTTTCTGGCCGAGGACACACTTGTTATGAATGGATCAAAATCATGCTATTAAAGTTGCTACTTGTGCGCACTATAAATGAATTTTGCCTGGAATTCGTAGAGGTAAATGGAACACGGAACGGTGCATTCCATCGCTTCGACCTTCCGGGAACGTTAAAATAAAATTTGGATCAATGTACTTGTGATAACATGGATTCCGGATTTCAGACGCGTATTTCAAGTGGCTTCTTACAATTCAGCTTGAGTGAAGCAGCTGGACAGCCGCATTATGAAACCTAGTGCTCTGGATGCTTTAGTGGCTATGGCATCTACATGAAATTCAAATGTAAGCTTAGAATCGTGATATACCCCCAGATCTCGGATGTAATTCGTTCTAGGTAATACTTGATCACCCAAGATATACGATGAAGGTATAATTGCGCGCTTTCGAGAATATGTTAGAACTGAACATTTAGCAGGGTTGAGATCAAGCTTACCCCACGACAATAAGCATCCAGACGACGTAAATCACCCTGAAGTGCAATCACGTCCACATGTGATGATATTGTGGCGTAGATCTTTATATCGTCAGCAAAACACAACAGTTTGGATGAAATCAAGCAAGAGTTGATGTGGTTTATATAGATAATGAAAAGTAATAGGCCGAGCAATGAACCCTGGAGACTCCACTGGGCACAGATCTTCAGATGAGAAGAAAACCATCAGAGTAAATCACCTTGTATTTCCATACCATATAACTTTGATAGTAAGATCTCATGGTCAATTCGATCAAAAGATTTACTGTAATCAGTATAAACGACATGAACCTGCTTACCGTTATCCATGGCGTCAGTAATAAAATCATTGAGCAGAATTAAGTTGGTGACGGTAGATCTTCTTTTCAAAAAACCATTTTGAAAGGAACTAAACGAATTTTTAAGAGCGCTGTAAACCTGGTTATAGATATTCCTTTCGAAGATTTTTGTCGCAATACAGAGCTTGGAAATCGCCTCATAGTTTACAATTTCGGTTTGGATACCTCTTTTGTGAATAGGCATTACACACACAATGCGTTAAGGCTCCTACAAACAGGCGCGACACGCGACGCGACACAAAGGTACGTCGCGTCGCGCGACGAGCGGTGTCTTTTTGTCCCGTCGCGTGTCGCGCCTGTTTGAAAGAGCCTTAATACACACAATGATGCCATTTCATTCCTCATATGAGCTGACACACGCTTCGAGGCAATCTCTGTTGCGGTGTGTACACAAATTATAATAATCACCATTTTCGCAGGAAAATGCCGAACAACATAAATAGCCACGCGAACATTGTAGCTAAGTATCGGCTGACCCAACATACATTAACAAGATTACTTTCTGATTATGCCGCCGTGCCGACAAGCGTAGTCAATGGTGATATTAACAATATTCCCTCTCGTCCACCTCGGGTAGTCCTTGTTCTGACATGATACTGTCATACGGCTTAGAATATGTTTCATTTATTCATTAATAGATTTTGACTCAAAGAAAACTATAAATATCCAGATCCTGAATTAGATGAGCTATTTTGTTTACTACACGGATGTTTGCTGCATTTTTGGATGATTTTGTTTTGTATTCATTAAAACTGTTTGTGGTTCTACCTACGTGCTATGAAATACTGAAATGTTTTGACACAAACGTGGGAGCGTTTACGTTATAAGAGTTTTATAGAAATTGTGTAGGTTTACAAATACAGATTAAGAAATTAATGAGTAGCACTTACGTCAGCAATTCAAAGATAGGTCTTCAACATTAATACCAATGTGGTGGCGAAGAGTAAATGAAGTCGGTACAGGAGGGCGATGGCTGGGAACTTGGTGGAACAAAACTTGGAAAGTGCTATTTCCAACAGTATGACAGGATATGCATATATTTTTATTAAAAATCCACTTTGTATACTTATACTTAATTGACCGAGCGAGCGAAGCGTCTCTGCTTCAAATCTGGCAAAATTTGTTTTCGTGTGTCAGTTTATTGGTACTCTCTACAGGTCGTATTTTACAACCGATCTGGAGAAAACATAGTAGTAGGTATACACGTTTTACGACTTTACAGATTTTTTGTTGTCGGGGATTTTTGATTGGAGGGGTTACTTCGTTCAAAAACTGGATATCTCAACTTTATCAGATCCGATTTCGATTTTTCTTTTTTAATTGAAAGGTAGTAACTTTAAGTTGGTCTCATAAAAATTTGGTGAAGATCTGATGAGGGTCTGAGGAGCTCCTCAAAATGCAGTAAATTGCTCACTTTTAAATTTCTACCAGTGGAATCGGCCCTTTAACTACTAGGTAGGGATTGATGGAGCACTGGGATCACCTTCTCATCACAAAACTAGACTGCAACGTTACCTCTGCCAATTAATTTAGTGGTATATTGCAAGAAAGTTTGTTTTTGTGTGTTTGAGGTCTTACTGTTCACAGAACTACTAGTTAATAAAGTCGTAATCACAAATACAATGATCTACGCCTACTATTTTATTCGATTATGTCCCTGCACCAACATTCTAGTAACATCAACATTTGACTAAGACAATCACGACCTTCGTCCTGAGTCGCGCTTGTAATACTGAATGTTCCGTTAGAGGCGGTGGCTCAACAGCTCAACGGTTCAACAACTCACCGTCTCAGCGTGAGGTCTTCATTACTCTGTCACCCTGTGCTACGCTAAGCCGCCCTCCACAGACATGAGGTACACCGGATTAACTGCAAGGGTGCAGGATTATCATATTGTCATTATCAAATATAAATAAAGTTATGAAAAGCTACTTTAATGGGAGTTGTACTTTTTAAATTTTATTTTAGTCATTTAGATAGTAACCGCTTATCCTTCTAGACTAGTTCAGTTGTTGTTTTTAGATACCAAGCATATGCTTGGTACCTAAAAACAACAACTGACATCTGACAGACTTTATAGACATGTTAAAAACAACAACTGAAATCTGACAGACTTTATAGACATGTTACATACCTACTGAAACAGAAATGAAGTTATTCATTTCACTCTACTGTCACTTTACTTTGCACTCGCACAAAACAAGACTGAGTAACTTTATCACGAAGAAAAAGAGTTCTCTTAAATTAATTATACGCAATACAGTATCTGATGTCTGCCCCGGTGCGCGACACATAGCACCCCGCCCGCCCTCGTTTCGTAGGGCGGGCGGCACCTCCGAGTCTCTTCCGCCACACTCGCACGCTTCCGGTGCCGCATCCGGCCGTATATCCGGCTTGCGCGACCCTTCTTAGATATTTTTGAAGTTATATTTTAAGTTGAGTTAAAATAATGAACATTTAAACTTTATTAAAAATGTATTTTACTTGTTGCGCCCTGTGAAACTCTAAACGTTGTTTACATTGTTAAGTGTGTAAAACAAGTCAGTTCAGTGAAAGCATTCTATTGGCCACTTAATATTTTGTGTGCAATGTACAATGCACTGTGACCAATTAATCGGTGATGTTGTGGCTAAGTACGAGTGAGCACCGGCGCTTCCAGCAGCTGTATCACGGTGAATAACATACCACCTTACTATTACCACATGCTGTTCTAGGACGTTCATCAAGGACGACCTGCAATGTGTAGACAAGTCGAATGAATCGAATTCGTAAAGACAATAACTAGGTGCTAGGGTTACTTTTTATGTCAATACAATATTGTTTGCCAGTGTCAGGTCCTGTTGGATTCACTGGAAAATAATATTGACATAATTGACGTACAATTATATGTACACGAGTATAAAGTACTCTATTTATTTATGGGTCCTACCTAATAAAATAACCAGGCCGCTATAAGTTCCCGTCACTTGTCCCTGAAGGTTCATTAGAAAACCAGCGTCAGACAGCATCTGTCTGGCAATAATGCTGAAATGAACCTTTTTGTCGCAGCCGTGAGGCACACTAGGTATTATTGTTAAAACATTATTTTCACTTTTTTATTTTGTATTTTGTGTTTCACGAACTGTGTCCAAATAAACATTATTCTGTCAGGTTAGTCACTAACCACACGAAACAATAAAGAAAGAAGACTTAATAAAAGATATTGTTGCGTCATTACACATTTACATATACTGTGTATGTTGAATTATATCAAAGTAAATAAAGCAGATCTCGTTGTTATCTGTCCCAGCCATATATATAATATTTCTATGGGCCCAGCTTATTTTTACTGACTTAGAATTATAATTTTGACTGCCTCGTTGGTCTAGTGGTCGCAAGCGCTACTGCTAAGTATGAGGTCCTGGGTTCGATTCCCGGGTCGAGCAAAATGTTATTGGGTTTTTCTATCTGAAATTCCTCAGTAGCAGCTCGGAGTCTGGATTTGTGCCCGGTTGATGGCAATAGGCTCGCCCCCTATTACATGGGACTTAAACATAACTGGCGAAATGTGGGTGCGTGCCTGTGCTACGGGGTCACCTCTGCCCAACCCTTCGGGGAAACAAGGCGTGATGTTATGTTATGTTTTAGAATTATAATGTCGTTGAGTGTAGGACACTTCACGGTCAATACAGTTATGACATGATGAAATGTACACTATCTGTTACTGAAACTTGACACCGTTTCAGAAGTTTTTTATGAATACTTAATTTTAACCGTTTACAAGGTTAGGGCGTTTCCCTATGTGGTAAAGACACGAATCATGGCTTGCTATTAAATATCTTTATCTTAATATTAAATATCGATCTTTTGTAGAAAAAAAGAAGCTTTTTCCGATTATTTACAATCTATAGAATGTTAGTACAGTATATATATAACTTATGAATCTAGTGTTAAGGCTCTTTCAAACACGCGCGACACGCGACGCCACACAAAGACACCGCTCGTCGCGCGTCGAGCGGTGTCTTTGTGTTGCGTCGCGTGTCGCGCCTGTTTGAAAGAGCCTATAGTCATTCAAAAACATAATAATTAATTATTATGTTTTTGAATGACTAACACTAGCAATTAACAAAAAAGTGAAGGTCTTCTATCTTACATTAAGAAATGTACAGACAGTTTATAACCAAGATCAAAGAAGAAATGTAGCTGAGAAGTAGGTAGGTTGTTGTCTAGTCTAGACGTGTTAAAAAATAAGATAAAAAAGCATTTATCTGCATTTGATTCTACACTAAGTAACTACATAAGTACCTCCTGCAAACAAATGCAAAATAATAACAACATTGCAGCTTTAATAGTTTGAAGCTTATGTAAATGACCCATGTCTGGCAAATGTCTGCGTTTAATCGTCGCAAGGATGAAGTAATGCATGACATAAACCACAATGTCTCGTAGTACCTAACTACCTGCTACCTGCAATCATTCCTCTCAGTTAAGCACTGACATAGCACTCCACTAGGGTATGTCATCGCCGCATCAAAAACGATGTTCGCATCAACAATGTTTGTACATATCTTGTCATATACATATGTTGTCTGTCTTGTAACTGGGTTTGTATTCAGTAGGTACCTTTACAGAACAATATGTTGGTTATGAAACTCCAACTCGGAAGTCAGTTGAATTGTAATGGCGAAACTGACTGATGTCAAACGTCAAGTCTTTAGTTCGACGACTTTCAGTTTTATGTGGTGTTAACGACAGGCTACATCTGGGTTTGTATGAATGTAGTGGGCTAGGCAGGCGTCGGCTATACACATACCTGGTATGAATTCAGCGCTTACTATCTTAAAAGGATCTAATGCATAGCTCTTTAACTCAGGACGACGTCGGGACAACAGCGCTACTAGTCGAAAAAGACTCCTTACAATTATATTCTAATATAGGTACCTAATATTCGATATCGCAAATTTCTAACATACCTAACCAATACTAACATTTAGTTTAGACCTGTTTTAATTATTGGTATTCTTGATTTAGTAGGTAGTTGGACTCGTTCTCCGAGAAAAGAACAATTCACAGAAAGTCGCGGGCTCGAGCTCACTGGTGGGCATTGTCAAAAAGCACGCTGACTCACCTGGCATCGTGTCCGACAGATAGTATCAGAGAGTTTAGTTAAACGCTAAGTAGTCTACATGCACAACGTCTAGTTTGCACGTCCGTTTGTTCGTCTAGTCTAGCTAGGGCAGTGATAGCCTAGTAGTGTGACCGTCAGACTGCCAAGACATAGGTCTCGAGTTCGAACCCAAGGCACGCACCTCTGACTTTTCGGATTCATGTGCGTATTGTATAAATATCACTTGCTTCTAAAACGGTGAAGGAAAACATCGAGATGAAACCGGCATGCCTGACAGATGTACAGTAAGCGTTCAAAAGTGCATAAGCACGTTAAGAATCATATTGCTGTGAACACGCGGTATAGTCCGTATATCTGTATGTGTAAACAACACGGCACACACACCACAGAGAACGCAGTATTGCGCTTTACACACTGTCGTATCGTCGCGTACTTGCGCCTCACTACCGAAACAAATATATATTTCTTTGGCCAGTTTATGGCAATGCTAAAATTCGAACCAATCTTACGTGTGCAGATAGCAGAACGCGTTAAGCATTGGTCTGAGATGCAAACTGGCTTTGGTTCCAACCTCGTCAAGCACAGTGCAGTTTTTGCAAATAAATGTTAATATTTTTGTTTGCAATAATATTATATTTTAACTATTGCTGCCTTTTTTATTAATGCTGTTATTGCAATAAAGGGTTTAGAATTAAAAATGCGTGATATGTCATAGCAAAATTAAAAAATTGTATTCGTTATATTTATTTTACTTATAGATAATATATTGCTACAATTATTTGTCATTACGTCAGCTCAATAAGATGTGAAATAGATGTCAAGAAACTTAGAAGTAATTTATATTATTTTGACATATTTGTATTATGAAATGTTTAAAATTTTAAATTGATTTTTTCACCATAAATATTAGCTAGCTTATTATTAGTTAGCTTTGATCATGGTCGAAGTAATTAAGCAATAAATAAGAATATAAGACTAATCAAAATGTAAAAAAAACTACTTAAAAAATAGGTGATTTTAAGGTAAAGTATGGGCAGTTTGTTTACATTATTTATTTTACATTTTATTTGGCTTTAGTAAATATTGGTTGGTATTGAGGTTATAGCTTAAGTATTCATTTTCTTTACGAAAAGAAGATTGAAACTTAACCTCAAATTGTAATCCTAAAATAATAATATTACTAAAATAATCTTAAACATTTTCGGTCTATCTGCGAGAAATACGACAAACAACATATTGTAACTTGCTTAAAAAATCGTTGCCACAAATTCATGCAATAACGAATCTGTTGTTTATTAAGTTGGTACGGTAAATATTTTAAGGTTAAAATATAGCAGTGTCCCACTTGAAGTCTTAATATTATCGTGCGAAACTTAAACGTTCTTGTTTATGCCTTTCTGTCGAAAACGGCTTCCTAGCTGGTCTTCAGTGATACAAGTCTTCAGAGTGCACAGTGAACGGTTCATAATGACGTGTTTAATAATTCAGCAAAATATCTCGTTGGTATGAAACCATTTGTTTCATATTCCTCCATCATTTGACGTCGCTACTGCTCGATAATAAGCCTCTTCCCCATTCCTCTTAACCCTCACAGTATTTCTCTAGAACAAAGAATAACATTGTATTTATTACACATAATAATTATTTATCATTCACTAATCGAATTAAACCTCATAATGAATTTAAAATTTTAAAGGCATCTTCTGTCTCAACAATACCTCTGTTCTATCAACAATACCTTTGATTAAGATTTATGTTTAGTAAAATATGAAATATTTAAATGATAACACTCACACTTAGTCCGGTCTCATTAGATATTTGTGTAAATTACATTCACTTTTACGCAGCGCAATAATATTTGATCTCCCTTCAATATTTATATTTGACTGCATTTTGAAAACAATAACCACAACACCGTTAATACCTAAATACTCGTCACCAACAATAACCACGAACCAACAAAGTTTTGAGATTGGCTGGGAACAGACCGTAGCAATCGCGAATACGCGTAACGAACTGCGTCTGTCTACCCCACAGAAATCGAAATGATTTACTTAGTTTTCTGTGGTCTACCTGCTAAACCTTAATATTTATGTGAACAAGACGACCGAAACAAAAAACGAATGATTATTGAACTAGTCATTATTAAAAAATAACAAAAACTATGAATAATAATTATTAAAAAATAACAAAAACTATGAATGTAATTATTAAAAATTACAAGCAAACCACAGATGAGATTTGAACCCTCGCTCGGCTCGCCATAATCGCACATACCAAAGCACGTTATCCACTGAGCTAGCACGCCGTATTCTATATTGATAGAAATTATGAAGTACTATGAGTTGCAGACAAAGTGAGTGTGTGTGTATCTATAGTATTGTAACATCTTATAGAAGAAGGTCGTAAGTCAAACCGAAGCGTCAGTCTATTGCTTTGTGCGATTGCCTATGGACTTTTGGTCGCTACTGTATCTCGACGGCATGTGAAGCCAAGTCAGAGGCCCATGGGCGGCATTAAAACTCTGACACTTGGTTAGTCACTAACCGTACGAAAAGAGAAGAAGCACACAAACACCGTTCCGAACTATTTTAGTAAAACGAGCGTGTAATTACGAAAAGTCCTTTAGAAAATCGAGGTTTATGAAAAAACCACTGCATGAATCAATTTCAAATAAAGTTTCTTGAATTCTTCAATAATTAAGCTTTGTTGGTGTTGACTTTTTTTTGGCAAGAAAAATGAATCTGTGTGGGCTCATAACATTTTAATGACTTTTTAACTATTCTGTTTCCGCACAGACAATATAAATAATGAGACAAAACGATATCATGTTTAACTTTGGATGTCAAACTGTGGAGTAAACGCTCCCCCGAAATTTGTATGGAAAAATATCAACTTGTTCCACCTAAAACATTCTGCGTTTGTGCTTGTCTTATGATCCCTGTCTGTTGGTTTGACGACGGTGTTGTTATTGTTTTGCTATTGTCACAGATCCGTATGGCGCGCTGACGGGGTGCGCACGCGCCTCTGGCGGACAAGTGCAGCTGTGGCAGTTCCTGCTGGAGGAGCTGGCGGCAGGGGCACCCGGCATCTGCTGGGAGGTATGTAGTGTGCTGTACTAAAGGGAAACAATAGAGGAGTCGCAGAAAATCTTGAGGGCTTTGTGGGCCTGTGTATATTACTCCGCATTTATTTCTTATATGGTTAGGTTAGTTACCTTATTGCAAAATGTAACTTGCGAATGATAACGATAATTATTGTCAAAGTATAGAGTTATTTGAAAGAGTTTCGATGCCATTTTTTATTTGTTTGCTCTCTCTTTTTTTCTTCAAAAGTGGTTGCCACCATAGAGGTCATATTGTAACGAACGTATTCAAAGTTAAACTAAACTACGTTCTGTGTTCCCAGGGTCCCCCGAACGAGGGCGAGTTCCGTCTGTCGGACCCGGACGAGGTGGCGCGGCGCTGGGGCCGGCGCAAGCAGAAGCCAAACATGAACTACGACAAGTTGTCGCGAGCACTGCGCTACTACTACGACAAGAATATCATGAGCAAGGTATGTTATAATACCACACAACTAAAGGTTCTCTCGCTGCTCCTAGTTCACTGCTGACTGCAGGAACCTCAACTAGTTTAAAAAATAAATGATTGACGTGTAAAAGTGTTTGTACAAACCAACTTACAGAAATAATTTCATTTACCATAAACTGCAGAGGAAAGTACCAAGATCACAAAGCACATTGGTGACAGGAATTAGTTTTCCATACAGATAAATGCTGCAGCCATACCAGCCGCGCGCCACGCTTTACGAGCTTTAGCTTTTACGAGTAGGTATTAAGCATCATGCCTAAGGATCAAAGAGAAACTGAATGTTTGTCAGATGTACACCCGTTTATTTATTTAAAAGTTCAATGGAATAATGCAATACTTATCAGAATTTGCGATAGTCAGATAAGTTTATACCTACATTTACAAAAAAAAAAAAAACGGTGTCAACTACTGCCAGTTGCTAAGGTACGGTAGTTCAATGGAGCTAGAAGAAAAACCTGATAAGCGAAACGTATGCGCTTCAGTTTCCGTCTGTTTTGCTCAATGTCACACGCTCACCGACGGCCAACTCATGTTTTATTTGTTTACTCAAACAATAATCTTAGAGTTGTCTACTGATACTACAATATAGCGGTCATATAATATTGCTCTAAGTTTTCCTGTTGCTGGGTTACACATAGAGATACGAGTAGCCATAAGTGTACAGTGTATTGCATATTATTGTGATTAAATACTACTAATATTACCGATATAAGCCTCTAACATAAAAAAACCGAGTTATTCGTCGTGTTTTAAAACGTAAATCTGTTAACTTATTGCTCCATAGAAATAGGTTATGTGAGAGACTTAGTAAGCATTCGATAATTTTCTCTTGTTCATGACATGTTTTCATAGTGGTTTGTGTGATGATTGGCATGTCGTTTCCACCAGGTGCACGGCAAGCGCTACGCGTACCGGTTCAGCTGGGCGGGGCTGGCGGCGGCCTGCCAGGCGCAGGCGGGCGACGCGCCGCCCTACTGGCACTACCTGCCCGCCGCGCATGCGCACCCGCCCGCACACACGCACGCACACCCCGCGCCCACGCACACACACAGCGAGCCCGCACCTTCCACCACCACGCAATAGTGCCACGTAGCCGTGTAGCATGACTACGAGCTACGATGTACAAGAAAGTGCTACGGCGTAGCGCGTAGCACCCTTGTGCTACGTCACATCCTTGAGTGACGTATTGTTAAATCTGATAGTTTAAGAACACATAAACAAGTACAGTACAATATTGTAAATCAGTGACGTATCGGTGTGAACTTATCAATTCATAACGCAGTATTGTCGGTCTATAAACGTCTGGAAACTAAAAAAAAACATTGAAATTGGATTTCCTTGAGGAGGTGTTTTTTAACTGAGTAGTAAGAAGTAAGGAAATCTTGTAGACCTAATTATTTGCAACAGGTTACAGGTTACAACCTCTAGTGTTATTAGAATGTGAAAGAAGTAAGTTAAAAGAAGTGCATTTGATCATATTTAATAACAGATTACAGAATGTTCACTTAGAATGATGTATACTGACGGCCGCTGGAAAACGATTACAGCGTAGGTATATAGCCTTATGTGATTACTTGATACTTAAATTAAATATATATATTTTTTTGTTATTTTTCAGTGTCAAGAATAAATAGGTCCATAGTTTTTAATACATTGCCCCATACAAGGAATTACACATTCGCTATAGGTCATAAAAATATTTGTTCAATTCGAGAATTGACCCGTGACTGTAAATTATTCATGTGATGTGTCCCCAGTAACAAAAATAAGTAGTAATAGTCGTGTCAATCTGAAAGCACGAAGCACAGCATCGTCGTCACAGTACACTGTGTCGGTGATATTTTGCACAAATATTACTCACAACACCCAGATATTGGCGCTTCGTTGTATCACATTACACTTAGTAGGTTAAGTCGTGTCATTCGCTGTAATCACGACGTAGTATAGATATGTGGTTGACATGCAAATTACGAAATAGGTATATTGATTAGATAAGCGCTTGAGCTTGTGTTATGAATAATTATAATTGTAAAATAAGTGGCGCCGGCCGACGCCACGCTTTTGTTATTGTACACTGCAGTCCACTGCCTCTCGTGGTAGATACGGCTTTATTATTGTTTTAAGAAATAATCAACAATCAGCGCCAGCAAGCAACAGTGCATTAGCATAAAACTGATTAAGTTTAATTACTGTCTGAACAGATGGTGGCAGTCATTGGCGTTATTGTTATATATTAAACATGCGTTTTATTTTTTTTCTAGTTTAAGGTTCTTTGAAAACTGTTGTCGCGACATTTCCTAGTATATCTGGCGGCGTTGCCTTCCATATCAACTTGTACATATCTTGTTTATATTCTCTTCTACGTAGGTGCTAGTACTTAAGGTTGTGAGTCTCTGCGAAGCCTTGGCGGTGTTAATGTTACCTTTCATTTACATACCTACCTCTTTTACAAGTTGACGACGATGTTTGAGCTAAAGTTTTTTTGAGACATTAAGTTTTTATTTCATTTTCTCATAATTAACTGCGTCGTATGTTTCAGGAGCCATGTGTTTTACTAATTAGTTATTTCATACAAATACAGACTTCGTTTAGTGTACCTATAGGTGTGTTTATTGTTAATAGTACAAGAACAGGTTTATAATTATTGCTTATCAGAAGCAAAGCTGTCTTTATAGTAAGGTTGTTATTGATGTGAATGAACTATAGTGTCCCTGAGCTATGTAGTCATATGTGTGTATAATAAAGTTATTTGTATGTAAGTAGTTGATAAATCTGCGGTGGTGGAAGTTCTTACTCTCCGTAGGGCAGCCACCTTTAAGGAAAATAAGAACGTCCGCCACTTGTGCGTCATACTTCACTCATCATAATTTGTTGTTTTTAGAGATAGATTCTTTTATTAGTGTTTTTTATTCTGAATCTCTTTGAATCACTTTCCATATATAAGTAGGTAACTCTCTGTTGACTAGGAAACCACGGAATTAATTATGAACGTTCCCGAAAAGTTAATAATAAGAAGAAGAACCGACAAAAGAATACAATTAGTTGTTCAACAAAAATAAAAACCTACATATATTGACCTTGGAACTGTAAATCTAGTATAATTTGTGTTAGTATCTACCTATTTTTTTATTATTATGACTGTAGGCGTGTGTCAATTACATACTAATTATCGTGTGAATGGCTAACTAACATGCTTCTTATGTTAATTTATACATATATTATGAAGTATTTTTAGTTATCGTCGGAAGTCAGTGCATCGTCTGACTGATATTCATTCGGAAGGGATATCAACATAATTTTTTGCCTAAAGTGTGATCTGAGTTGAATGTATTGCAATAAGAAGTCACTATACATTTATATTGCTTACAGAAGACTACGTCATACTCAGCATATAGGTATGCTTGTTTGATCAATGCGTACCCATAAAACACATTATTACATGCACGTAATGCCCCTGCCACACACTCGTAATTTTTGTCTTATCGCGAACTATACATCGCGCGCTCTATGTTGCTCAGCGAGGCGTCGAGCGGTGTGCCAGAGAGAGCACGCGAAGTAAAGTTCACGATAACGCGACAATGTAGCCCCAGCGTTAGAAAACTTCACAGTAGAACAATTGCCGGTATCTTATCGCGCCAGTCTGCACGAAGCTAAAAACGTTTTGGGTAAAGCCTTATGCAGACTGGCGCGACGTGACTGCGCGAAGCGACTGTAACAAAATAATTTCTAAAAAAACTCCACGATAGAACAATAACTGGTGTTGTGTCGCGCCTGCCTGCACGAGGCTTAAAATTATATCTAACCATGTGGCGATAGTATGCTAGTGCACCCAAATTGCGTAACACACTTACAATAGCAATCCGTGAGTTATGAAGGAGCTTATCCTTTGCTTCATAGGTTCGAAAAATTCACTCTAACAATCGAGACATTGCTTAACAACGTGATGAATGAACGTAGATCAACTGTCAAAATGAAACCCATTGCGATCAATTGTCATTTTATGTGTGTTATGCAATTGCTGCCGCTGGTGTTGGTCGAGGCGGGAGTTAACCCGCCGTTAGTGCTCGCGTGTCGCAGTGGCTCCGACCACGTTATGTTGACCCTGCAAGTGCTCGCGTGTCGCAGTGGCTCCGACCACGTTATGTTGACCCTGCAAGTGCTCTCGTGTTGCACTGGCTCCGACTACGTAATGTCAACCCTTTTTTTTTTTTTGGTACCTCCCGAAACAGTCGTGTCTGGTGAGGACCTGCGTCAGGCGGAAGGTGAGGACGCCGTGGCGCCTCTCTAGCCACTCTTCAAAGAGGGGTCTTATCGCCGCAATTGTGGCGTGCCGAACGTTATGTTAACCCTGCAAGTGCTCGCGTGTCGCACTGGCTCCGACAACGTTATGTTTCAATGTTGTTATGTGTCGTTCAATGTTTTGTTGTTATTTTCGTTAGTAAATCAATCATAACTATGTAAGCTAGCATAATAATTCTGGTTGTTATGTGAATCCTATGTTAAGTGTGTATCAACATGATCTGGTATAGGTACCTAAGTACTTATAACCTTCTTTTAACTCCACAAAATGTTTGTTACAAGCTCCATATACCGTGTACCTACCTGTACCTAATTAATTGTTTATTTGTTTGATATTTGCATGTGCTTTTCAACGCCATATGTTTCTAAAGGTTCCTAAATAAATCTTTAAGTACTTAAGAGCGTTTATTCTGAAAGTGCGCAACGTCGCAAATAGATGTTAAATGTTTCGCTGTTCCGATTAATTTGGCAATATTACTGTATGGAAATAAGAAATATGGCTAACTAGTTCCGTAGAATATTAATAATAAATTGCAATTATAACACTGAATTTAATGTTGTAACCATTTTAGGTGTAAAGAAGGCATTTAGAAAGTTTCCGAATACTTTTTTATGTCTAAAACTAAATATTCGGTATTACGATATTAATTATAGCATTTCATAATCAATATTTTAGTTCCCTAGTTAGCCACATTTCTTAATTCCATACAGTAATATTGGTAAATTAATCAAAACAGGTAAATATTTGACAGCTATTCACGACGTTGCCAACTTTAAGGATAAATCCTCTTAAGTAGATAAATGTCACACTGTTATGGAAATGCTAAACATGTTGGTGTATAGTCACGAGCAACAACAATATACATTGTCACATTTCCTAAAATATCTTAACTTCTACCATTTAAAAACAACGCAACGTAGCAATGTTTAAAAAAAAAAAAAAAATTACGACATTTTTTCTAAATTACCTAACCACCAAACTGTGTCAAAACTGGGTATACATTGGTTTCAGCGTTTAATATAAACGAAACAAAATCATTCAAAAGTTTACACTTCCAATGTAATTTTTAAGTATCCATGACAATTTCTAAAACATGTTTGTATACGAAATGTGAAAATTTTATAGAAATTGTATACGTGTTAGAAATTATCATGGATACATTAAAAAGACGTTGCAAGTGTATACCTACTTTTCCTGTTTTTGTCTTCATTCATATACCGTTACATAATACAATGGTTTCTGAATTGGATGAATTCCGTGATGATGATTATTACAATCGTCATCAGCCTGTATCAGTTGACTGCTAATAGTCCAAGCTATGGCGGATACTTTTGTTATTTGCTGTATTATTTTATTTCGGATCCTATACCTAAG
Source organism: Omphaloscelis lunosa (assembly GCA_916610215.1). Lineage (NCBI taxonomy): Eukaryota > Metazoa > Arthropoda > Insecta > Lepidoptera > Noctuidae > Omphaloscelis > Omphaloscelis lunosa. The sequence continues at coordinate 23,200,578 of OU744247.1, forward strand.
AGAAACGCCGAAAATAACTCGCTAAGCGACAAATACAATGCAATGAATACATTACAGTTTTATAAATAAATAGTGGTTGGATACTGCAATAAAACCAGAGCTTACAGAATCAGTGTTGTAATTCGTTACCAAACGTAATCATTACTAATAAAGCCTTTAGCCGTATTTTTTACAATGAACAACGTCAATTTTATCTTCCCACCGCTAGAGCCACAAATATACGGCTTTTCTCTAAAAAAGAATTATTTAAATAAACAACAGTAAATTAATAACAGTTTTTTTCACGCGGCACCCTCAATATATTGGAATGATGATTCAATTTTAAAGAAATAATAACATTGATTTGAAGTTTATATTAATTAAAAAGCCTATGAAATAAAAATAAAACAACAATAAATTGCAAACTCACCGTAATTCCCAATTCATTTGCTATAATATCTTTAACCGAAAGTTCCTGTTGTAGAACACTGATTTTGTGTTTGTCATATGTAGAAATACGATATGGCACATTGTTATTATTCATTTTACATCCGATTTCAATAATAATCACAATAACACAGGAAATATTTATCGAGCCGCACTGCACGACAACAAAAAACAACCGTAATGCGCGCTTATCCCTTCTGTACTATTTGCATGTTGCAGTAGGAATCTAATAGGTAATACGGGCTGGTATCCGCAACGTAGGAATCTATTAGCACAATCGTTTTAAGACTATACGGAAATAAAAACAGTCGACGGGCGAGTCGATGCCACTCGCTGATCACGCCACCAGCTACCTTTCTGTAACATAAATGTAATAACACTAATTAATGATAAAAATCTAAAATCCAAATCGCAATCGCAATAGCAACTTGGGTTCCCTTTGAACCCGAATTGCTACTTATTTCCGAGCTGCTTGAAACTGTTGCTTTGTAATTGTTTACATAATTTGGAAACTGAATACATGTTTTTGAAATTTCCTTGGATACATAATTATGTAACTAAAAGTTAATATTATTTTTGGTAACGAAAATTTGATAAAAAATATATAATTAATTTTGACACAATTTAACGTTTACATAAATTACTGGACGCACTTATTTTTGCGATTTAATATTGCTACATGAATTTGAATTTTAAGGATGTTTCTATGTTATTATTACTCGTGACTGTACTTACCTAAACCTGCAAGTCTACCACACAATATCACATAGCATGTGACAAGAAAAGTTGTTTGATTTGGTTCTTATTTTTAGTTAGTTTGATTTATTTGGCGACTATGTAACATGTAACAAAATTGTCAGCTGTTATGCGTGTATTATAAAAACAGTGTAAAACTGTATCATCACAACTCAGTTCCTCATCAATTATGCATATTTTGCACAATTAATAAATTCTCTAAATAAATAATTACTTGTATTAGTTTTTATTTTGATCCCTGTAGAGCCTGGTTTCTGTTCCCAGTCAGATCATCGTGTGGCAGGAAGCGTGTTATCTGTAATGTGCAGTCCGCGTATCTCTATGTTAGTTGAACATTCTTATTATTACACGAACAGTTAATCTGTTGATGAAACACTGTAAGTAAGTACCTACCTACTTCTTCAGAACATGATTGTGTGCCGAAGAAAGCACAGAGAGAAACAAGAGGAAGATTTACAGTACCTACGTTTAATAACTGCACTAACAAAAGAAAAAGAAAACTGGTTTATGTGATCAAAAATAAGATCTGACAAGTAAACACTAAAGTTTGACCAAAGCTGTTGTCAAAAATTTCTAAACGTTTTAATAAAGGAACGTGTACCTAATATTTATAATAATTCTGTACAAAAATACAATGTGTGTGGTTGTCCTTGAGAGGGCGGATACCGTTGATGATAGCCTGCCCACGCGCAGCGCCACCCGCAGGGAACCGCAACTGTTGGACATATATTCACATATCACATTAACGTCTTTTAACCGACTTTCAAAAAGGAGGATCGGTTGTTCTATGTCCGTCGATATTTTCGTCAGTTGTGGACCGATTTTGAAAATTCGTTTATCATTTGGTAGAAGCAGCTTGGGCAGTGAATCCATATAAATATTGTAAAATTTACTTGTTTGGTTTTTGAGTTAGCTTCAATAATACGTATTTTTCGCAATTACCCCCTTATTTATAAACGTTGCTTAAAGTTAAGTTTAAATAAGTAATGATTAGCGACAGTATAACCATACATTTTAAATTTTCTCCATGTTTATTAATCTCATTATCACCGTGCTTCGGACTGCGTATCATATCTATGCCGACGATTTGCAGCTTTACTGCTAGGCAAGTGTAGATAATGTTACAGATGCGATTGAGGAGCTAAACCGGGAATTAGGTGTGGTCAAAAACTGGTCTGATAGATTTGGGGTGGCGGCTAACCCAACCAAGTGCTAGACTATCATAACAGGTAGCCCCCACAACATAAGGAAGCTGAATGACTTAACTGTGCCACCAGTACTAATCTTTGACAACTCAGTCATTCCGTTTAGCTCCGATGTTAAGGATCTTGGTCTGCATGTCGATACTTGTCTTGACTGGCGAAAGCAGATCACTACTGTCAGTAAAAAAGTCACCGGAACGTTGCAGTAGGTCTATCGATTGAAAAATCTTCTCGCATCACACATAAAAGCAATGCTTGTACAGTCCCTACTCTTTCCCATAATTGACTATTGTGATCTGTTTTACTATGACCTGAATACCGATCTCTTCAACAAACTTGATTGCCTTCTCAAGAATTGCATTCGATTCGTTTTCAATCTTCGTAAGTATGACCATGTATCTGCGCACCGATTGCTTTTAAAGTGGTTACCCATTCGTCAGCACAGAGAGGTGAGGGCTGCCTATGTTGTTCTTTATTCTTGACAAACCCACTTCTCCTTTCTACCTGACTTTCCATATTCAATACTTATGCTCTGCCTACAGTAAAAGTCTTCGTTCCACCAACAATCGTCTTCTACGATGTCCTTTTCACAGCTCTGGTTTCATTCACTCTTCTTTCTTTGTCCAGGCGGTATTTCTTTGGAATGCGCTCCCTCTGAACATCACGACGGCAAACAATCGGTTGTCTTTTAAAGTGAAGGCACGTGAGCATATACGTAAGAAGTTGGCAGAAACATCACAGCGCTGATTAGCTGGATTCGTTTTCTCCTCTACTGATTGCTATTTCTTCTCTACCGATCGTTATTTCTCCTGACAAAGTTTATTCTGTTTATATGTATGTATGTATTTATTCTTGTATTTCATAGTTATTTTCGCATTATCAATCCCTTATGTTGCACCTGCCATGTTTTGTCTCTGCATCACCCTAAGGTGGACTGGTAGAAAATGCCTCAAGCGTTAAGTCCGCCTTTGTACGGTTTTTTTTTTTACTTGTGCGTAATGTAAAAAATGTCGGTGACAAAAAACGAAAATTCCAAACCAAAGACACCGAAGTCCGAAATCAAAGTTATTTTTCACTTTGTAGTGTTTTTTATGGAAGTCGTTAAAATAATAACTACTACATTCAATGTTCAAAAGATATTACCTACCGCGGCGGCCGGACTACAAACATTGCAGTCGACTCTTAAGTTAAGAGGTAGTAGTCATAACACTATAAAACGATCAGCTTGATGCCACTAAGACTGGAAAAATGCTTAATATTTTATGTCGTGCGCCAGACTAGTAAGAAATTAAATGAAATGAAATTGTTTATTCTGTAAATAGGATATCGGAATCACTTTTACACGCCATATTAAAAAAATAAAAAATAAAAATTAGCTAGTTGAGTTCGGCGTTTCCTATCTGACTACTCTGAGAAGAAAGGCCGAAACAAACTCAGAGGTCACAGTCTCTTTTAAAGTCCAGACATAATCTTGGTCAGGCCTTATGAGGACCATGTAGATTAGTGTCTGAAATGGTCTTTTGAGGAAAGAACCACACAGATTTGAGTGGACCTGTCCAGTCAGTGCAAGCATTTGTCAGTAATCGTGGAGCTCAACTCAGAACTTAAGGAGCTCAACTCAACGAACAATACCAAAGAAAGGACATTTGGGTAGGCCGCATAAACTAATCAAACTGCCAGACCATAATTAAAACTAACTGAAAAATGAAAATAATAATGATATCCACATAGTCCTCACATTCACAATAATTAATTAAAATAATATAATCCTTTACAAAGTAATCATGTCATTTTGAATATAATTGTCAACAATGTCAATGTGTAAATAAAACTGGTATATTTTGATGATTTTACATAATAATTAAAATGCCAAGTTTTATCACAAGAGCGAACAGCTCAATCTTAAACTTTTTTATCTTCTAAATAATCTGAAATTTTATAATACCCTTTTTTACAAAGTTTGGTTTTAATACAGATTTTAAATCTATTATTGGGTAAGTTTCGAATGTCAATGAGAAGTTTGTTGTAAAAGCGTATACATTGAACCATGAACGAGTTGCCTACTTTGTGGAGACGTGTGCGATGTCCAGCAAGATTGTGTTTATTCCTGGTATTTAAACTATGAATATAGGACATTTTCTTAAAATTTGATATATTTTTGTGTACATACAATAGGTTTTCAAAAATATATTGTGAGGCTACAGTCAGAATATTTATTTCTTTGAATTTTTCTCTAAGGGAATCTCTTGGACCTAGGTTGTAAATGGCTCGAATAGCCCTTTTCTGTAGAACAAAGATGGTATCAATGTCCGCACAGGTTCCCCAGAGAAGAATCCCATATGACATAAGACTATGAAAATAACTAAAATAAACAATTCTGGCTGTATCCACATCAGTTATCTGTCTAATTTTTTTAACAGCATAGGCGGCCGAACTTAGTCTTCCTGACAATTTTTCTATGTGTGGGCCTCATTGTAATTTACTGTCAATAGTGATTCCAAGAAAAGCTGTCGACTCAACAGGGTCCAAATCTGTTCCATTAACTTGAACATTGGTAGATAGCTGCCTGACATTTGGCATTGAAAATTTAATGAGTTTAGTCTTTTTTTCGTTCAGTAGAAGATTATTTACATTAAACCAATGCACTACTTTAGAGAGTGCATCGTTAACTTGTTCAAAGTTGACTAAATGACGTTTGATTTTAAAAATGAGGGAAGTGTCATCTGCGAATAATACTATCTTGTGATTATTCCTTATGTGATAAGGTACATCATTTACATAAATTAGAAATAAGAAAGGCCCAAGAATTGAACCCTGCGGAACGCCCATGGTGACCGCAGATCTTGCAGATTTCTTGCCATTAACATCGACCCTCTGGATTCTGTTGTTCAGATACGAAGTCAGAAGGTCAAGAGCCTTGTCCCTCATACCATAGTGGTACAGTTTCCTGGTGAATGTTTCATGATGTACGCAATCGAAAGCCTTAGACAAGTCGCAGAAAATGCCAAGAGCATCTTGCGACTCCTCCCAGGCCTCGAATATGCTCTTCAGTAATTCCACGCCCGCGTCTGTAGTTGAACGACCCTTTGTAAAACCAAACTGTTTCGGATGAAGTAGATTGAAATGTCCTAACATTTGTTTTAAAATTAATTTTTCAAAGATTTTGCTCAAAGTAGGTAATATTGAAATAGGGCGAAAATTTGTGGGATCAGTTGTGCTGCCAGATTTCAACAGTGGAATCACTTTGCTAAGTTTCATCAGATCAGGAAATACACTAGATGCAATACAAGACTTAAAAACGACTGCTAAAAAGGGTGAAATAACATCAATTATATATGTACTGATAATCCCCAAAGGTCAACAGTTTTTTTTACATCAAGATTTTTAAAAGATTCTATAATGTCTTTAGCAGTAATGACTGTGAATTCAAAAAGTTTGTCACACTCTGGTACACATTCTTTAAGTATTGAGTAAGCAGAAGTAGAGGACGACGATGACAGAGTTTTGGTTGTTAAAATAGGAATGTTAGTGAAGAAATTTTCAAACTCAGTTGCCACTTCCACGTCTGCCTTAATATCTACATCATTAATTTTTAGATGGAAGTCACGATTCCGTACTGTTGTTCTTCCCATTTCTGAATTAATAATATTCCAAGTTGTTTTAATTTTATTTCCAGAAGATTTTATTTTATTTTTAATGTGTATGGCTTATGCTGAGGAACAGGCTCTTTTAAATTTTTTTGAATATTTCTTAACAAATTCTTTAAAAGTTTCATCATAGTTATATGTTTTTTCATGATACAATTCAAATAACCTCTGCCTACTTTTGTACCTGGTGTTGCCCAATCACTGAATATAATGCGGTCACAAACAGGCAATGTTTTTGAGGTGAAAACCTTCCTAAACTCACTATTGATGAGGTTAAATAGTAAAGTGTAAGCTTGATCCGGGTCATTTTGATAAGGCAAACCGGGTAGTTTTTCCATTAAATTATTCTTAAATTGGCCTAAGCTACTTTTATTTACAGGAATAAAACTCACAATTTTTTTTTTGTGCTCTGACTGTTTTCTGAGGGAAAGTGACTAACTGGCCACAGTGATCAGAGTCTAACTCATTTATAATTAAATGACTAGAAGGTCTTAAGTTTGTAAAAATATTGTCAACACAAGTAGCACTAGTGGCAGTTATTCTAGTCGGCTCAAAGAATATATTGTACAAATTACATGACTTTCATAAAGTTATAAATTTATTTACTACAGCAGATTTTTCCAGTATATTAATGTTAAAATCTCCACAGACTACAACTGTTTTATTACTGTTACAAGTCTTTAATAATACTTCTTCCATATATTTCTCAAAAATATCATATGAAGCACATATGAAGCCTGTACACGCTCATTACAATGAACTACTCAAGCTCAATGCAAGCTATTTCAATAACTCGCTCAACAAAGAGGCTCACAATGTCCTTACGTTCTTTAAATTTCAAATTGTTACGAACAATTATTAAAGAGCCACCACGTATCATATTAACTCTGCTGAATGAAGGATGAAGGAGAGATCTAGTAAAGAGGGACGCCTAAAAATTCCTGAAAAACTTAATTGGAAAATATTATTGTCATAAATCAGTGAATATTTAAAATGTCTCATAGCTTGTTGTCGAAGGTTGTCGCTCCCTGCGCGGCAGTGGCTGCACTGCGCAGGCGACGCTAGCACGAGTCGTAACAAGATGGCGTCGCGGCCGGCTGCCCTGCTCACCACGCTCCTGCTCTGTTTATACGGTATTCTTTTACTATTATTACTCTCCTTCCATCACTATATCGAGCTTAAATGCCAAGTTTCCTCATACAGCTTGCTGTAGTAACACTGCGAACGTCTCCGCTGCTTTTCAAAAGAATACAGACCACAGGTCTGTAGTCTTTTGCAGCAGTTGCAGGAATCTTACAACAGTTCTTATTTTAGCATCTACCAACTTATTAAGTATGTTTTTTTGACCTAATATCTATAATTCTAGAATCACATCTCTTCTACCAGTCTGTTTTATTTTTACAAACTAAAAAGACCAAAAAGCATTTGAAGCGAACAACTTTGGCAACATTGTCGTGATCAAAATGTTCCCTAGCGGCCACAGATAGCGTTGCCAGGTGTTCCGATTTGCTTCAGACGTCCCGATTTTCAGGGGTCTGGGGACTCGTCCCGATCAGGTGCAAATCGGGAAATTAATTAAAAACCATTAATAATAGCAAAATAAATACATTACGTATCACGTAACAATGTCCAGTACGACAATGTGCTAATAGTGAAAGCAGCAGTGCAAAACAAAGACTTGACGCCGCTTAAAAAATGGCACAATATTTTTAAAGACAATCAAGACTTTGCAAATCTTTAAAAGTTATTTTCTTTTATGGAATGGGTATTTTCCCAGGCCAACTTAATTTGGTCTGAGAGGCGAAACCGTTTGGCACTCGAGCATGTCAAAGCAAAAATTCAAATTAAAACCAACTTTAGCATGACTTGCAGTGATCCTAAAGGCAGCAAAATCTAATAAAAAATATAAGTTTGATAAAAAATAAAGCACAACAACGCCAATAATTAATACTTAGAACTACGACGTTTTTGTAATATTTTGTCATTTCTACTAGTCCAGCAAGTCTGACTATTATTTTATGATCAAATTCAAATTTACTAGTAATATTAGTTGCAAAAAGCATAAATTAAGCTTTTTTTTACTGTCCTGATCTACAACCCTAAACCCCGATTTGTTTTACTTTCTGCCCCAATTTTAAAACAAATCGGACCTGGCAACATTACACAGGTCACTCTCTTGGTATTGAACCGCTGTTTGTGTGCAGGAGTCCGCGCGGCTCGGAGCGCGTGCAGCAACGCGACGCAGCTGTCCGTGCAGGTGGACACGCTGCTGGCGGAGTACGAGCGCGAGGCCCCGCCTGCCGACCGCGTGAGCGTCACGCTGGCGCTCGACGTGCGCCACGCTACCGTGGACGAGGCGCACGCCGTCATGCGTCTGCTCGCTGACCTCAAGATGGTGAGCCAGAAAGCGAAGCGTACATTACAGCCGCAACGGGCCGCAGAGCAACGCATTTTCATATAAAAAAGTGCGGTACGTTCCGCCTGTAGTGTGCGTTGGTTCATAGAATATCTACGAAAGTCATGAAAGCGGATTTCTGCAATGGTTTGAGTACAGCGTGGCCCGGCCTCGTCTATGCTAGCCTTAATACTATATTAACCAGTAGAGGCTGCGATTGCTGACTGTTACTGGTTCCGACATACTTTCCTAAAACGTACTTAGCTACAGCAGAAAATGAGTCGCTAACACAGCCTGATCAGTATCAGGTAGTACAAAGCTGCACAGGATAAGGCGGGAGGAAACGCCCGGGTGTCACCATTGTGTGGATCGCCCGGAGGACACGTTGGAGCATACGGTTGAGGTCTGCCCAGCTTGGGCGGAGCATCGCCGTGTCCTCGTGGAGGCGATCGGCGGCGGTGATCTCTCGCGTCCGGCCCTGGTTCAGGCCATGGTACGGAGCGAGAGGAAATGGGAGGCCGTCACCTCCTTCTGCGAAGCGGTAATGCTCGCGAAGGAGGAGGCGGAACGCGTGAGGGAGAGGCAAATTTCGGGCCCTCATGCCCCTAACCGCCGCAGGAGGAGACGCCCAGGGCGTCGGGAATCGCGAGGCGATTTCCGGCCACCGTAGGCGCGGGCTTGCGGACGGTGAGTAATGGGTGGCTCACCGTCCGATAAGGACCAGGCCCGGGTCGACGGCGCGTTGTGTTCCACGCGCGCCTCAAAGAGATGTCAGCAGATTCGAAGGGGTCCACTAGGGCCGATGCCTGCCGGGGTTGCGAAGAAAACCGAAAGGGAAATCGTGGCCCCCGGCAACAGGGCAGCCGAAGGAACACGGGTGGGTTTTAGTCAGTAAGAGTCTGACACGCCCTCCCGTTCCGCCCAGAGCGGGAGAAGTTATTTGATGATTTCCCACCCTCAAAAAAAAAAAAAAAAAAAAGGTAGTACAAAGCTGTCGGAAAGTGAAGTGAGTAGTAGTAAAAGTCTCATTAAGCACGATACATATGAAAATAGTTTTTACTTTTTTGTAAAACAGCGAAAACTAGCTGTACCATGTTTGAAAATTTTCACTTCATGCATTATTATAATGTACGAAACATTTCAGATACCTTCCTCATTTTATTTTTAAAGCACAACACATTTAAAAAAAATTAGCTTTCGCGGGACGCCTGGCAGATTTGAAACGTCGAAATTGTTGTGTACAGGTTAGCAATTATCCTTATAAGTAAATTATTATGTACAGGTAATACTGTACATAATAATTAACTTATAAGGATAATTGCTATTAAGGATTTATTTGCTTATAAGGATAGTTTACGACAGGAAATAAATATGGTCGGTGTTCCCGCCGCTATAGATGTTTCACATAAAAAACCATGTAAAGGAGATTATGTAGATATTCGCCTACGCGTTTTTTATCAGTCCGCGTTGAACGGATGAGCCGATTTTGTTCAACAAATGAAACATTACGATGACTGATACCTAGGTATCCAAATGATTTATCGTTTGTGTTCCAGTCGTGGCAGGAGCCGCGCGTGCGGTGGAACGTGTCGGAGTGGGGCTGCGACAGCGTGCTGACGGTGGCGGAGCTGCTGTGGCTGCCCGACGTGGTGCTGCTGAACGCGGCCGCCACCAGCGCGGGCGACGCCGGTCTGCGCGCGCGCCTGGACGCCGCAGGCGCCGTGTCCTGGGTCACGCGCCTCGACGTCACCGTGCCACTCGACCTGGCGCTGCAGGCCTGGCCCACGGACACTCAAGCCTGCACCTTCAAGTTTGGTTCCAGAGCCTACAACGATGACGAGCTGTTCGTAGAGATCAGTGAATTTAAAGTAAGTCGTGACTCCTGGCTGTGTAATTAAGGTCCGTGTAGTTGTACGCACAGGCGTGAGATCAACCGCGTCTCGCTTCCTCGTGCGTCATGGCTGTGTTACGCTGACCATGTGTAAAGTCTCCGAGCGCCTACTCCAGTATACTAGCATGACGCGCGAGTGTGGCTGTCTTAAATGTAGATGCAAGGAAGTCTTCCATATTCTTCGTACGTAAATAGATTGAACGTTGGTACATTGATCCGACGATCTGATGAAATGTTTAGAAAGGTATATAAGTGAGAAGACAAAACATACCACAACATAATATATAATATACTAGGTAGCTGACCCGACAGACGTTGTCGTGTCCAAATTCGAAAAATTCATAAAAAAATCAAATAGAAAACGCACTTTCAGTTTTCCCGAATTTTCGGGCAAGTTTTAAGTTTTTCTTTAGTTAGTATTAATCGATGTCGGATTATTATGAACATTGAGAACCAAAATTTGCCAAATCGTTCCTACCGCTAAGAAGTTATGCGCTTACCAACAGCATTTAATTTTTAAGTTTCCGTACCTCAACAGGAAAAATCCCTTATAGGATTACTTCATTGTCTGTTTGCCTGTCTATCAGATTGTCAAGACCCTTTTTCTCAGGAACGCGTGGAGATATAAAAGTTGAAATTAATTACAATTACGTAGGCCTCTTCAAGCTCTAAAAAAATCAAGCTTCTATGTCACAAAACCTTTAATGAATTATTCACTTTCAACTCCGACCATTGGTGAAAACCGTATGAAAATCCGTTCGGTAGTTTTTGAGTTTATTGCGTTCAGACAGACAGACAGACGCGTTGGGGGGACTTTGTTGTGTGATATAGAGTGATGAAGAATACTTATTACTTTTGCCCGCGGCTTCGCTCGTGTAATGGTCGGAAAATATCCCGCAGGAACGTACTACCGGGATTCAGTGTATCCGATATCCTAACCCAGGTCATGGCCTATCCGTGTGCTTTTCATCTAAATCCGTTCAGCCGTTAAGGACATGAAAAGGTAATAGGCAGATAATAAATTTGTTTTAGGATTCCGTACTTCAAAACGAAAAATTTAAACCCTTAAAGGAAGACTTCGTTGTCTGTCAAGACGCTTTAAATACGGCCATTTATGGCGCATATTTTGACACTCGCAAATAAACCAAGACCTATTTGGTACTTCCCGTCGGCCCAGTAAAATGAAGTTTGGCGAGAAGCAAGGTCAGGAAATCCGAAAATTTGTCATTTTTAGTTATATATACACTGCAATAATATATAATATATTTGTTCTTCAACTTTGGAACAAAAATTCATAGGCCATGGTCTTGAACTAACATTTAGTCTGTATTTAATTCAAATCGGTACTATCCACTCTGTTAAAAGTTCTTTTTCAATTGAAAAATTAAGTTTTCAATCCGGATTAGGAAATTCGGGCAGCCGAGCAAGCACAGCTTTGAAACAGAACCCTTAGGGCGCAAGTCCTACTCACACTTGTCCGGTTTTTTTTTATATAACTATATAAAACAGGTCTATATGATTCTAAATGCCTTACTTAAAATAATAATTATTCATTTTACTATTATTATTACCATTAATTTGGTTATTCTATTACCATTAATTTTGTTATTCTAGTGCCGGCATTGACCACGTAATACCTACATGTTAGAAAGGTTAGTTTAACTTTTGATAGAGTTGGCCGATTTTAATGAAATAAAGTAAATGTTAATTCAAGAAACGGAATATATAACTATATTTCTAATTCCTTAAATCTCTTGAAAAGAAGACACAAAAAAACAATATTAAATGTGAATTTTAAAATGATCCCGTATTTTACCCCTTTGGGGGATGATTTTACAAAAACGCTGAAACGCGTAAGTATTTATTTCTTACCAAAAGCATAATTTTGAATTTTCATATCCCTAAGTTAAGAAATGCTGGGTTTCCCATACAAACTTTCATCCCCTTTATGATTATTTTTAAGAGAAACAGTACCGTTCTTCTCCAGAATGCCCTTTATCTCCTTGCCAAATTTTATCGAAATCCGTTTAGTGGTTGAGCCGTGAAAAGGTAACATACAGACAGACAAGAGTTACTTTCGAATTAATATTATTAGTTAGTATAGTAATACAGTTATAGGATAGTGGACAAGTAAATATTAGTACATAAGTATATACGTACGGATGGATACTACGGATAGTATATCAAACTGTCAATAAAGAAGCACAAAAAATATCAGTTGTTGGGAATCGAACTTAGGTTTGCAAAGCAGTCGTCTAACCGAGAAAATCTTTGATTTATTGAAAGTTGATTAAAATACCCGTTTAATATACTTCATAAATTCATGCTTGACTGCTTAGCTCCATAAAAGTATAGCGGGATGATTATAATTTAAAAGGTTAAATCTGTAACTATCCGGTACATTCGTTCCCTTTTCAGCCCAGTGAAGTATTGGAATAATTCTACTGTTGTATAGTGGTATATTGTATTCATTTAGAAAGAAAGAAAGAAAAATTGGTTTATTTGTCACAGAGACACGTGCATACATAAAAGACAAGAGTAAACGAAAACAACAAAAAGTACATAATAAATCACGAGCGTAAAACAGAAATTAGTCGGCAGCTGCACGACATGACTGTGACAAGAAGGCTTCCACTCAGCATGATGCAGTGCTATGGGGAACCCACAGAACAGCGCTGATTTTCAGTGGTCACCCGAAAAAAAAAAAGAAAAGATGTACGGAAATCAAGGCACGTACAGTTTGTTACGATTTGTTTATTAGATAGGCAGGTAGCAAAATAAAATAAAATAAACAGTGCTTAGAATAAAAGACAAATACACAACGAGATATAAGAATAAATATTATTAATTATCATTAAAAAAAAATCCGCAGGCATCACCGTGCATAAATAATATAGATATCTAACTATAACACATTAACATTATTACAACACATGGAAAAACAAGTGAAAAAAATTATAAAAGTAAGTACAGTAAGTAGTATTTAAATAATAGTAAGTACGTCATTAAAAAGTTATTTCATCATACAAAGGTATTTTGTGTTATATCTCCTCTCAGGTCCATTTCCTACGAAATGTACGGGAAGTTTTTTGCAATTTTTAACTTTTCTCGAACTCAAATATCAGCAAGCACGATATCGTTTTTAACCCTAGTAACAATAAATAGGATCGACTGGCATTAAAAAGTGATTGTGAATATTGCCTATTTTTTTGCTGGCTATAAGTAATTTTTTTTCATAATCTGTGAATGTACATCAAAATGTTTCAAGCGACAATGGTTAAGGCCCTTATTGCCCTATATCAAAATCCATCCTGTATATGTTATGTTTTACTGCTTAGCTCCATAAACGTCATGATAATCTTTTAAAAGGTTAAATCCATAACTATCTGCAATATTCTAACCTTTTGGATAGTCTTTTACAATTTGAAGAATACGAACATAATGCAATATTGCTCATCCCCCATAGCAAATAACGTGATAATGTTTTTTTAAAAGTCTATTGTAACGTTTCCATTATTTGACTTATAGATTATTTATACCAATATTCAAGTTAATCAAGCCACACAGTAAAGTTCTCCCCTGTAATAATGAATACCCATTTTCACTCCGTTAGGGGTAGATTCTCCTAGATTCCTTCTGCGAAGCGGTAATGCTCGCGAAGGAGGAGGCGGAGCGCGTGAGGGAGAGGCAAATTTCGCGCTCTCACGCCCCTAACCGCCGCAGGAGGAGACGCCCAGGGCGACGGGAATCGCAAGCCGATTTCCGGCCACCGTAGGCGCGGGCTTGCGGACGGTGAGCAATGGGTAGCTCACCGTCCGATAAGGACCAGGCCCGGGTCAACGGCGCGTTGTGTTCCATGCGCGCCTCAAAGAGATATCAGCAGAATTGACGGGGTCCGCTAGGGCCGATGCCTGCCGGGGTTGCGAAGAAAACCGAGAGGGAGATCGTGGCCCCCGGCAACGGGGCAACCGCAGGAACACGGGTGGGTTTTAGTCAGTAAGAGTCTGACACGCCCTCCCGCTCCGCCCAGAGCCGAAAAAGTTATTTGATGATTTCCCACCCAAAAAAAAAGGGTGGATTTTCAAAAAACCTTGATTTACGTTTTTATTTATTTTCAGTCTCAGTATAAATACTGAGTTTCGAGGGGGTCTTTGACTGGACGTCGTAGCGGAAGGTTGTCTCGGGTGCTCCGCGTTGTAGTTTTTTGTATCGTTTGGCGTGCGTCCGCCATTTTACAAAGTCGTGTTAATTGCCGGTAAACAAACCCGACCAGTGTTTTTGTTGTTTGATGTGGCTGTGACTTTACGTGTCGATAAATAAATACAATAATACAGTGCAAAAGTGAGGTGTGCAAGGCGTTCTGGAACCTATGCGAGCAATCCAGGGCAAGCGAGGGTCTAATCGTTTGCCGAAGGTTCCAGGGCCACTCAACGACGGATCCAGAATAATCCGGTGAGATCATTCCATGTCTTTCAGGGCGTTACTTCCCTCTGCAAAATACACAACTCGACCTGAGTAGGACTGCGTCAACAGACGCGCGGAGCTCACTGTTTCATAAACTACCTACTGATCACTCAGTCAATAAATCGAATTCCTGTATTTCAAACTCAACGATAAAGTTAGCTCCAACGATAGATTCAGATACCAAAACGACTTGCATTTTGAATAGTTTCTAGCAACTGTAGCGACCAACAGGATCGAGTCCGGCCTTGGTTCAGTACGGAGCGAGCGAAATGGGAGGCCGTCACCTCCTTCTGCTAAGTGGTAATGCTCGCGAAGGAGGAGGCGGAAGGCGTGAGGGAGAGGCAAATTTTGCGCCCTCTCGCCCCTAACCGTCGGATGAGGAGACGCCCTGGGCAATGGGTAGCTCGCCGTCCGATAAGGACCAGGCCTGGGTTGACGGCGTGTTGTGATCCACGCGCGCTTCAAAGAGATGTCAGCAGAATTGACGGGGTCCATGGGCTGATGCCTGCCGGGGTCGCGAAGAAAATGGAAAGGGGTTTTAGTTTAATTTGTAATGACCTGTGCGAGTCCCAATAAATACTTTTTCTTTCTTTCTTTCTTTAAAGGGAGATCGCGGACCCGGCAACAGAGCAACCGAAGGAACACGCGTGGGTTTTAGTCACTAAGAGTCTGACACGCCCTTCTGCTCCGCCCAGAGCGGGAGAAGTTGTTTGATAATTATCCAACCAAAAAAAAGAGGGCGTGGTTTAGAAAAACTAGAAATGGCAAACTTTATAATTCACATAGATAAGTATTCATGCAAGTTTCGAGTTTATTAACTCAAGGAATAAGATTTTTCATACAAACAAAATCTCCCATTTTCACCCCCTTAAAGGTCGGATTTCCAAAAACCCTTTCGTAGTAGATGCCTACGTCATACCTGTGTGCCAAATATCAGCCCAATCCGTTCAATGGTTTGAGCTGTGCGTTGATAGATCAGTCAGTCAGTAGATATATAATATAATATATATAAGATTATCAGTGAAAGGCCTTCTGTCTACATTGTGGAGTGTTGCGAAGTAGATTCAGACAAACTCTTATACGAGTAACTTAGCCTGTTTAGTACGTGTACCTACAGCCCTAAACATTTTGAATGTGATTTTTTTTTAATGATTTCAACAGTTTCCTTAGCATGAATCTATCCTTACAGCATGCAGTGGTATTCGAGACGGGATCCTGGGAGATCCAGAAGGTGACGGGCGAAACGTCGTCCTGGCAACGCGGCGAGGAGGAGGTGAGCACTGCAACTTGGACGGTGTCGGTGCAGCGTCGCGCGCCGGCGCACGCTCTAGCCGCCGGCGCTGTGCTGGTGACCGGCGCGCTGCTGCTACTGACAGCTGCAGCGCTGCCGCCGGTGCAGCGACCCGCACTCGCGGCCTGCGCGTCCTTCACAGCCACGCTTTGGTAAGCACTCAACATTACCTGCAATCAATCAACTTCACCTATAAAGCTTCTCCCATGTTGCACTACAACCTCGGTTCTCCACCTTCCGTATCCAGTCTATAATAGCAGCCTTTTTGAGTTCCCTTGCCAATACGAGGTGCTTACTCTCAGTCGTCCACTCCGACGACTATCCGTCCTTCAGTTTGATAAACTTTAGCCATGGCGGACAACAAGCACTAGCGCTACAAACAGTCTATGCTTCTTCATCGTAATTGCACACAAGCATCTTGAGAAAACGGCTCAGAACTTCCTTGCTGTGTTTGCAGGTTGATCTCGACGCTGATCCGGCTGCCTGGCGCCAGCTCGTGCCCGCGCGCCATGTCGGTGATGTGCGTGCTGTGCGTGTGCGGCGCGCTGAGCGGCGCGTGCGCGGCGCTGGTGTTGCGGCTGGCGCGCTGCACCGCGGCGCCGCCGAGGGCGCTGCGGGCGCTCCTGTCCAGCCTCTCCACCGTGTGCAAACTGACGCCCTCGGCGGTAAGAACAAACTCAATTACCGTTCGATGGCGTCCACCACGCCCTAAGTTTCTCTAATAGAGCGTTGTCACTAAAAGGCTCATTCATTCAGATCTCACCGTGCGAAAGATTGCTACAGTGAGTTGAATAATGAAGAATCACGAGTTTGAAGAACCAAGAGCATCTACTATTACTAGTTTTGCGAGTCTCTAAATGAGCTGCTAGAATGTAGGTACAGTTACAAGCATAACTTACACTTACGCAAGATGCTAAAGCGATTTTCTGCTAAAGTATTTGTTGGGGTTGGAATGCTCAACAGTGAATATGTTATGTACTTGTTATGAAAACTTATTAGGTATGTTATGTTATGTAAATCAGTAGACGATATATGTGTGATATTTTACTGAATATAATTAGACATTTGTTCCACTTAAATGCTATGCAATATCGATGTGCATTATTGAGACGTACAAACTACCACGAAGGTCAATGTAGGTACAGCGTAGCTCGTACATTATTCATAAATATTTTGTGGTGTTACGAACATAGTAGGTATTTTCGAAACCGAAATTATGAAATGGGTTTTTTTCCCAAAGTTGTCATTGTTATTTCACGAGAATAATTTTGCGGAATGAATGTATTGATGCTCGTAACTACGTAAGTATACTACTACAGAATGCTGCACACATGCCAATCGTTGAGGCAGTTCTCGCGGAAAGAGTGCTTCACGGACAGTTTTGAGATTGTATAGGCAGTCAAATGATTGTACCTCGTATAAAAAGATAATGTAGAAGTTTATGAGCTATTGTGGTGTCATTCCAATAAATTAAAAATGTTTATTGCTATACAGCAGTAAATAACGTGGTTGGTGGTTGTGTTGCAGGGGTCGTGCGTCTCGTCGGAGAGCGGCGCGTGGGCGGCGGCGGCGCTGCTGCTGGACCGCGTGCTCTCCGCGTGCATCTTGCTCACGCTGCTCGTGCTCATTGCCGTGCAGCTGTTCTAACACCCGTGCTCGTCTCACCGCGCACGACTTGCTTCACTACGGGTCAAATGTCCCTTGACACCGTGTCTCTGGAGCCATCGTACGAAGTTACGTGACGTCACCTGAGAACAGCATCGAGTTCTAGCAAAGTTGGTGACGTCGCTCAATTTCGAGCAATGTCTGTGGAGGCACGTGTCGCAGGATTTTTGTCCCCGAGGAATAAACGGCTTAATGCTCATGTCAGTACTGCCGGCAATGCTCTTGATTCAAGTCTTGTGTTCTCGGCTGCTAATCAGTATCTCTGTAGCAGCAATAACTCGATAAGCGTTGCTGAGAGCCGGTTATCTGTACTAGCGTTCCTTGCCGAGTTGCTCTCGTGTTGCAGCAGTCGTGCAACTTGTACTCTTGTATGTCTATGCTAGATCTACTTAGTGCATCCTTCCTGTAAATATCAGTACAAGTTATTAATAAAACTAACGATAGCACGCTGTGTTTCATTTCATAATCTTCAGTCATATTTATTCAGTTATATTGTTAGAACTGTGAGCAATCGCGCGCGAGCCGAGTGAGCGCTATACATGTTGACCAAGCCTCGGTAAACGTGAGCGTAGGCAAATTGATACAAGGCGAGTGCTACGGTCTACATGTTGGCCAAGTTTGAAAGAGCCCAATGCCGACTGCCAATGTTCACGAGTTTTTGTGAAGCTGTCCACATGTAGGCCGAAATTGCCGAGAGCAGGCGAGCGCTTTTGATTATTGCAGAAAAACCGACACTATTCCGAAGTGAAACGAGTCGTAGCGAGCGATCCCAAGGTGGCAAGGCACGCCAAACGAACCGTATATACGTTGGCACTCGCCTGCACTCGGCCAGCTAGGCGAGCAACCACGAGCAATGGCGCGGCTAGACAAATGGCCTGTCTATACGTTGGTACTCGCCTTCGCTCGGTGACCTTTGACCAACATGTTTTGCCGGCTTAAGAAATAGAACAAAATACTTCAATTTGCTGCATCATTTTGTACACGGCATTTTTATTTTCCATGAAATGTGGCATATTATATAGTAACAAGGTAATTGACATTTTGCCTTCGATAGGAAATATATACTGCGAGCGTTTGTAAACGGACGATGTCGTTTGTAAAAAGCGGAATCCTAAAAATTTTGCGACATACTTAAAGGCTTGTGATGTTTGTACGTTTTTATGAATTTCCCTTAAAATATTGACTGCCAAATGTGAGGAAAGAGATGCCATTAGGGTGACCAGATCAGATTTCCGGTTTTACGGAACAACTGTATTGAAAATTCAATTCTTGCCAATATAGATAACAAGCTGCAAGCTATTCTTTGTAAAATACAAAGTCCTTACACTAACCGGTATCTACATTTTAGAAGTTAGCAAATTTGTAAGAAAACCCCAGTCACTATTCCCACTCACTGAGGACCTTCGCCCGCAAATATCGCAGTGTTAGAAGTCAAAACAAAAATGAAGTAGCCTTACCAAGCTCAAAATTAACTATCTTCCGTTAAGGACCTTTAGCCATGTGCGTGAAAATATATAATAAGCTTCTAATTTCAATTAAAGACAAAGAGTACGAAAATAAATTTAAAAACAATTTCCAAAAATACCTTATATTAAAATCGTATTACACTCTCTTAGCAGCTCATGGCCTGCGTTTCAACTTAGGCACCAGTCTCCCACAATATATACTCATCTGAATTTGTATCTTTGTCGAATCTGACCAATGTAAAACAATTTATGTATATTGTGGTGAGAAATAAAGTGATCGGTCATCGATTGATTGATGATCAATTGATGATACAATGTATAGGTTATAATACTAAGTGTGTACGTATAGTATACAACAAAGGTTTTTTTTTATGAATTACCCTTAAAACAATCATAAATCAACAATTTGTCAATTATTTGGATAAGAAAATATGCATTAATCAACTATTCTTAATTCTCAATTCTTTATTGAATTTCATAATGTTGGTAAAACAGTCGGTAGGCTTAAAACTATTGAAACAATTATAGTCCCTGTCGGGTACAGCATAGTAGGAGAGCGGAGGAAGAGCGCTTATTTGAAGAGCGTTTATATTATTTGAGTATGTCTTCTGGTAATACTAGTTTTTCTTAAATATTTTCGCTTTATTTCTATATGTTATACCTGCTTGAGTAAGTAGGTCTTTGTTATGTTATACCGATATAGTTTTAGTTAGTTATTCCTGTTGTTCAGTATTTGTTTAAATTACATATGATATTTGGTTATTTTACTGAATTTATTTGCACGATTATTCATTTATTAATTACTTGAAATTATTATTAATTGAAAATAAGTTATTGGATTGTATTTAATATATTTATTATGAATTGAAATTTAGATATTGATTGTTTTATTTGTTTAATTATGTATTTTATATTTATGTATTATTAAATGTACATTTTTAGTTAAGTATGTCATTCTTGTAAATTATAATCAGTGATCGGAGTAGTTAGATTGATTTGGGGTCAATGAACTGGCACGTATATAATGTTGTAATGTGTAGAATAAAGAATACATCAATATGAATAAGAAATGTTTAACCCTTTTGCTGTTATTGCATTGAATGCGAAAAAATATTAAGAAGTATAAAAATATATTTTTATTGATTTATTCAAGAATAGTAACAATTACAAGCAGCAGATAAGAAAACACTACTAAATTAGTCATATTATGTAAGTTTCGAATGGACGCACAACAGTAAGATTCACTTTATTACTTGATAAATAAGGAAAAAAAAACAATTTTAAATGTTTATCCATTCTATAAATTTCTAATTTAATAGTTTAAAAATCCTTACTTTTACAATGTTATGATTTCTATGACTATTCATGATGCGAGTACGTAACATCAATCTCAGATTATAAATTATAAGCAGTGAGGTACTGCTTATAATTTATAATCTAAATATTATTTAACTAAATAACATATACAAACAAATTCTGACTTTCCCAATGAAATACCCTTAACACAATAATAAATATTAATACACACAAGTATTTTTATCACTAAATGCCATTGAATCATAAAATTACGGGACAATGAAAAATTCGTACGGGACAACCCGTAACGTACGGGACATCTGGTCCCCCTAGGTGCTACATATACTTCATTGTTGTATGGGCCGCAATCATTACGTACCGCTGCAACTTATCGAATCGATAAGCTTATTTTTATTATTTGTAAGCGGTCACAGGCTCTATCATACAGTACCGCTGGTTTTATACTTACTATGAAGGTATTTAATAAAGTGTTACTTCCGGCGCATAAAGGCGACTCTTGCGGTCTTCTCTTGCCGTACCTGGTGAATGTCTGGGTCCCGCCCGGACCTCCGGTTGATGACGTGGACCCCCAGTTCGGACACAAACAGCAGGGCTGATATCAATGCTCCCAGTGCCAACACCTGTAAATTATACAATTTGTTTGAAAAAAGAAAGAAAATACATTTATTTAGCACAGACCAAAAATCACACAATATAATTAACAGCAGATAAAAAATAAAATAAAAGTGTAAAGTGCGATGTAAGAAATTAGCAGGGGAGTGTGCCTCACGGCTGCACCAAAAAGGTCCAGTTTCCCAAAGTTTTTTACAAATCCACTCATGTTTAATGTGGCTTGTTTTAGCATAATAAAATTATATTATATTCCTGTTTCACTATATTTTCCGACACGTCTGTCCTAAAGAGTAGGTACTAGTATATTTAAGAGCTGTGATATCAGACTGGATGGTTGTGCGGGCGAATCCATATCTAGCATAGTACCTTTTTTTTTTTTTTTTTTTTTTTTGTTTTCGGGGGGAAACCTTCAAAAGGCGCCCGGGCTTTGGGGATAAGACCGGGGAGTGTGGGATTTTTACCTCACTAAAACCACCCCGGTGGTCACCATCTTCACATGGAAGGGGCAGCGTTACCTCGCAAAAGACCAATCCGGCACCCCCTCTGTGCAGCGCCTGTTATGGCACATCTCTGGGGAGACTGTAAAGGGTTCTCCCCGAAACCGTCTGTGCAAGTGTGCAAGGCGGCACGTGACCACTGTGCGCCGTCTACCCTGAGGTCACTCTGAGCGGACAGAGTCCCCACTCTAAGCGCCCGTGACCCCTAATTCCCGCCTGCCCTAAAGGTTACAGACGGGGTTTCGGCGTGTTAGGCGTCGAGGCGGTTGCCTCCCCGACGCCTTCTCCTACGAGCGGGATCAGCCCTCTCACGATCCCGCTCGGCAGCCTCCTTCTGAACCATCACGGTCTCACAGAAGGAGGCCATTTCTCACCAGTTCTCCGACACCGCCAGCATAGACTTAACTACTGCTGGCAGAGACAAATCTCGCCCGATCCTGGCGACCAGGACCCGTCTTTCAGCAGCCCACGCAGGGCACTCCTCGAGCGTGTGCTGTGCAGAATCTATGCCACCTCCGCAATGATGGCAATTTGCCGTGGCCTCTCGCCCAATCCTGTTCAGGTACTCACCAAAGCAACAATGCCCGGTCAGTACCTGAGTGAGCCTATACGAGATGCGCTCCTTTCTTTTCAGCCAGGCTTCGAAGTGCGGTAGGACGGCTTCGACAACGCGCTTACGCGAATATTGTGGCTGTTGCAGCCGTTCACGCCACCGCTCGAGCGCGTGTCGCCGTTCCTGCCGCCTCAGCCGCGCAACAGCGATTCCTGGCACGCCATTGCCACTTTGGCGGATGACACGAATTCGGTCATAGACCCTCGCGTCCATATCCGCCAAGATGTCCAGCGGCGGAAAGCGTGCCAAGAGAGTTGCCGCCTCAAAGGATACAGTTCGGTATCCTCGTGCGATGCGAATAGCATCTAGCATAGTACCTGCAGTGCTGGCAACACGTCGATGATGCCGATGCTGACGAAGCCGCCGCCGGACGCCTCGCACCGCGGCCGCGCCACCAGCCACATGCGACGCGCGCGGTCCATCAGACCCACCTCACGTTGCCAGCGCATTCTGCAAGCAAACAATCATTAATTAAGAGAACACAGATCTAAATCTACGTGCGGCTTGCCGACAGTCTAAACTGACCCATTGGAAATCATACGTACCTAGAAATACTCTCATCACGCTTGTGACGAAAAAAGTCCTTACTTTTGTAATTGATATTATGATGCGGTACTAATCTAGTTTAAATGATATTCGCTGTCGAAGAGCAGAAAGAAAATGGCAAACGGCTTTACGTTTGAATTGATAATGTCGCAAAGAATAAGTATTTATCAACACACATCCATGAACACAATATCCATAAAATATAAAACGATACTGACAATTGGTTACCTCACTCCCACTCGTTTTATTTTAGTAATCTCTACAGGCTGAGACAGAAGTGCTTGTGACCGACACCATACGAACATCAGCGCTTAAACGGTTCCACCAATACGAGTATAACAGAAACTTTAGTCATGTACGTCATACCTGCTGGCAAACAGCTCCTTGTAGCCGGAGTGCTTCCTCAAGGGCACGGCCACCAGGGGCAGCTTGAACGCCTCGATCTCTTTGAGGCTGCACTTCTCGCGCTCCGTGAACGTCTGCTTTATTATGTCGTACCCTGAGCTCCTCTCTACCTGCACATTAAGCATACAGTATTCACCATCACAAGGAGTTCTAGATTAACTTCAGTTCTTGTTCCATTTCACACCGATGTTTATTATTTTTTTCATAAATAGCGGATTTACGGCATTTTGCTATAAAAAAAATCAAACGGGGTTATGACTATTGGTTGTTTCAGGTCAATGTTTACATTAAGAAAAAAGTTAACCCCAGGGTGTAGTGTAGACGTTTACACTTAGAAGCACGAAGAAAAAAGTAGGCAGATGTTTCGAATTACTTGTTGAGTAGGCCTATGCCAGGGGTCGTAACTCAACACTAACAGAAACGCACCTGGAAAGCGAAGAAGCCGGTGCGCACGCGCGCGATGCCGTCCACCACGCTATGGTAGGCGCGCTCGCCCTGCGGCAGGATCTTACGCCGGTACAGCTGCTCTGTGGACTCGTCCGGACTCTCCTGCGAGAAGGTGTAAACTCACTCACTCACTCACTCTTTCCAAAGAAACGAGCGGCCAATTTATTTAATTTTGTTTACTTAGGTAATTATGCATTTGACCTAATCAGTAATTTGTGGCGCAAGTCAGCCGGAATATTAATAGAATTGAATTGAATATTTTTTACTACCGCCTTCTATATCATCCAGATATCTTTTGATATCAAGGATGCGAATACAGAAGACCCTACAGACCCACGAGCCCATACTAACGAGGTAGTAAACTTTCTTGTAGGTGGTGTCCTGCACTCCGATGACCATGGGCGAGCGCGTGAGGTCGTCGATGGAGCGCAGCGCGTCGCTGGGCGTCTGCAGGATGGCCACGATTTTGGCGGAATAGGCCGTGAACACGAACAGCGCCGCTAGCAGCGTGCTGTACATCACGACGCGGACCGACGTTACCGCTGGCGTGCTATGGAAACCTGACCGGGAAATGAAAAACACTAGCTGTTGTTCAAAACGCGACTGGACTCTAAAAGGGTGCGGATTTTACAAGAGGCTACGTAGACAATGCTCCGGAAAAGTAATAACTTGGCGTAAGTATGTCATAGCCAATAGTGTCTTCGAAAGATACTTTTTCTTTCCTTTTTATGGTTCCGTACCAAAATGGTAAAAAGGAACCCTTATGGTACGAGTCAGTCTGTCTGTCCGTCTGTCTGTCACAGCTGGATATCTCAAGAACTACTATGCTATCAACTTGAAATTCGGAATAGTTTTAGAAAACGTTAACCCAACTATTTTACAATTAAGAAAGAAATAAAAATATGCATTTTTTTTGCAACTGGTACTTGAACGGGGATCTTAAGCATTCGAAGTGGGGCTACTAGGGCATGTAGGGTATCATACGAAAGAGCGCTATTTGGACATTGTCAAACATTTTTTAAGTTGCATAATATTCGATTTTTGACGAAAAATGTTTAAAAAAAATACCGTTCCCCCGTTATTCCGAAGTTTGCATAGAGAAAAATCTGGAATTATTCTATGTGATAGAAGTTTATGTAACGATTATAGGAAAAATAAAATGATGTTTCTAAATAGAGTCTGTCTAATGAAAGCCGAGAGTGAGTTTTTCACGTGTTCATAAATTGACAACACTGCTGCAAGTGTCACTTGTTGTCAGTTGTTATTTTCACAACCTCTTACGAAAAAAAATTTGTGTATATTTTGTCGTATTTCAAGTAAAACAATGCCTAAAACTTTAAGAAGCAGTGCGAGAAAGTTGTTATACACTATGATAAACAATTACAATCGAGTGAAAAGCGAACGCGAGGATGCATTTAACGAAAAAGTACAATTGTTTATAATAATTTCGAAAATTACTGGTAAACTATTTAATTGGTTTTGATACTAAGTAAACAAGATCTATATTTATTAGAGCTGGCCCCGTAGCCAGTTATTGTAACTAGTGACGTGAAATAACGCCCATACCTAACTCCGACGGCCGGGCAGTGTTGAGTGATGGTGCGTCGAGTTTAAAAACAATAGATGGTAAGAACTTCGTTGCGAGGGTTTGGGTTCTCAAAACTTTGATTTGCGTAGTACAATTATCTCCGGTGTCTGTGAATTTATGTATTTAATCATATATTGTAGCGAACAAATATAAGGTAGGTAACGTAACTTATGATCAAAACACAGTTTATTTACTTAAAAGGTTTTTGTATATTTTTAGCATAAAGGATTTATTTTGCTTTCCGTGGTCGTGATTTGCGTGGTTTACGTGGTAGTTTTGACCCACGCAGATCAATTGTTGACCATGCAAATGAAATAACTTTGAATATACTTGACCATTTTTTAAGAATTAATATGAATAGGGAAAATACTCATTATGTTCCTAACTGTTGAAACTATTTGGTTTACCTTTTTTTTAATAGAAACACCCTGGCCACTTGTTAAAGTAATTTCAGGTACCTAGGTACTTATTTTGAATTTAAAAAAAAATATTGTTGTTGTCATTCTTTGTGTCAATCCAAATGTGCTCCATAATATAAGCGTTGTAACATAAAATCGTATTTTATTCCAAAAGGTTATGGGCAATTAATCGATTTTAAAAAAGTGGACGCTCTACATATATTCCTATTCAAAAATGGCAAGTGGCGATTCTTCCCTGGTAAGCCCAATACAATCCACAATGACATTCTCAAAACTACGTGGAAAAGAAAATTTTCACACCTGGTCGTTCGCAATGGAATGCTACCTAGTAGATCAGGATCTTTGGGACATAGTGTCAAAACCGGCAGATCTTACAACAGCAGCAAATGCTAGAAAAGATGCCAGAGCGAGGTCTAAAATATGTTTAGCATGCCACGAAAATGTTTATCCTGTGATTCAAAATGTACAGACGGCATGCGATACTTGGAACAATTTAAAAAAGGCCTATGCAGATTGTGGTCTTGTCAGAAGACTATCTCTAATGAAAAAGCTACTAGCTGTGAAATATGAAGGAAATATGGAAAAGTATGTGAACTTAATGTTGACTACTCAGCAGGAACTGCGCGGCATGAACGCTGCCATAGAAGATGAGTTTTTAGCCATCATTCTACTAGCAAATCTTCCTGAAAGCTACAAACCACTTGTTATGACCCTGGAGCCCTCTAACACGAAGATAACATCTGAAGCTGTAGTCTCAGCACTTCTTAAGGAAGATAGCCGACCATCACCGACTACAAGTCTTACTGTACCTGATGCAGCATTACAATGCACCGTGACTAAGAAAAAGTCTTTTCATTCGAAGAAATGTACATACTGCAAGAGATTTGGACACTATAAAAATGAATGTAAAATCTTAAAGAAGAAGCAAGAAACTCCTAGTATTAATACTACTAATTACACTTCACACATTACACTTTCATCTTGTTTTAATGTGTCTCATTCCTCTTCCTCAGATTCTTGGTACATAGACTCCGGTGCTACTTCTCATATGTGTAACAGAAAGGAATACTTTCGTGAAATAACCCCTGTAATTAAGCCTGTCACTGTGGCCAACAATGACCAAATTCTATGTGAAGGTGAAGGTACAGTCGTCATTAATAATATTAATACAATTAAAGATGTTCTTTATGTTCCCCAACTAGCTGCAAACTTATTATCAGTTAGTAACTTAGTTAAAAAAGGCTTTATTGTTTTATTTTCCCTAAAAGGTGCCACTATTCTTCAAAAAGAAGGATGTAAAGTCTCAGGTTCTATTATTGCAACCGCCTCAAACTTCAATGGCATGTATAAACTTAATGTTCCTGATTCGCAAGCTCTTTTAACTACTTCCACAGAGTCTGCATTATTATGGCATAGACGCCTTGGTCACCTTAATACTAAAGCCATGAGTATTTTAAAAAATAAGTTTGTGGGCATTAACTATAATGACACACTGAACAAAATCTGTGTGCCTTGTCTACAAGGCAAACTAGCAAAGAAACCGTTCAATAATTCTTCAAGCAGGTCAAAAAATGTTCTAGAAATAGTGCATTCTGATGTTTGTGGACCCATGAGTACTCAATCTTGGGGCAAAGCTCTCTATGTACTCACATTCACTGACGATTTTTCTCGCAAAACTTTTGGATATTTTCTAAAACACAAAAGTGAAGTGTTCTCTAAGTTTGTAGAATTCAAAAGTATGGTAGAAAATCAAACGGGTCACAAAATAAAAAAGTTTAGGTCCGATTGCGGCTCTGAATATATTAATCGCAATATGACTACCTTTTTGAAAGAGAACGGAATTTTGCATCAAACTTCTGTTCCCTATAATCCACAACAAAACGGTATTTCTGAGCGAGTCAATAGAACTATTATTGAAAAAGCTAGGTCCATGCTTCAAGATGCTAACTTATCAAAAGCATACTGGGCAGAAGCAGTAAATACTGCAATTTATCTCAAAAATCATTCACCTACTCAAGCGTTAAATAATAAAATTCCAGAAGAGATTTGGACTGGAAAGAAAATTAATCTTTCACATTTACGTGTCTTTGGCTGTGAAGCACATGCACTTATACCCGTAGAAAAACGTACAAAACTAGAGTCAAAAACTCGAAAGTACATATTTGTTGGGTATTCCAGTCAAAGTAAAGGCTTTCGTTTAATTGATCCCCAAAATCCTCGAGTGGTTTTGACCGCGAGAGATGTTGTCTTCATTGAGGATAAGCCTTCTACTAGCGACACTCAAGATGTGTCTCAGTCACAGACAAGTGACATAATTCAAGTACAAGATACTGAAACAGGTTTAGACATGGAAATACCTAAAGTTTCACAAACTGAAACAACTGAAGTTCCAAATACGGAAATACAAGAAATCTCAGAAATAGAAACACCTGAAGTGTTTTTTGACTCCGAAAGTGAGACTATTGTGAAACATCCCCATGTTAATGTTGAAAGCAAAAGGAGATATTCCCTTAGAGACCGACGTCCACCAATAAGATATCCCGACAATGACACCCTAGCAAACTTGACTTCTACGAACTTTGAACCTGAAACGTTTAAAGAAGCCATGGAAGATGTTCATAAAGACAACTGGCTTAAGTCAATGGAAGTCGAATACGATTCACTAATTAAGCACGGTACCTGGATTTTGGTGGACAGACCAAGTGACCGTAAAATTGTGAAATGTAAATGGGTATATAAAATAAAAAGGGATACATCGGGAAATATAATAAAATATAAAGCCAGATTGGTAGCCAAAGGGTTCACCCAGATTTACGGGGTGGACTATCATGAAACTTTCTCACCTGTAACTAGACTATCAACTGTCAGATTGCTAATAGCTTACGCTGTTCAGCATAACTTAGAAGTCGATCACTTAGATGTTGAAACTGCCTTCCTTTATGGGACCTTAGACGAAGAAATTTATATGACTCAGCCAGAAGGATTTATAAAAGAGGACAGCAAAAACAAAGTATGTCTTTTAAAGAGAGCTTTGTATGGATTAAAACAATCCCCTAGACAGTGGCATAAAAAAGTTTGCGAAGCAATGGCAAAGTTTGGTTTAATGAAATCACAAAATGATAATTGTGTATATTATCATAAAAACCAAAATAAGCTTCTTATCGTCGCCATATTTGTGGACGATTTTTTCATATTTTCTAATGATAAGGAAATGAAACAAAAGTTTAAAAGCGCTATTAGCAAAGAATTCTGTGTCAAAGACTTAGGTTCCTTAAAAGACTCAAACTCAAACTCAAACTCAAAGCATTTATTTCAAATAAACCAATTACAGGCACTTTTGAATTGTCAAGGGGTCGGTCAGTCAGAAAGATGAAGCTAGTTGCCCATTCCAAAGCGTAGTAGGTACCTATGGAGAAGAACGGGCAAGAAACTCCATGGACACTCTTTTAAATCACAATATGTTTACAAAATATTGGTTACATCATTCATGTTAAAGTTATAAATGTGAGAACGATGCACAACGATAAAAGCGTCCGTATTAAAAAATAAAACAATTCAAAAATCAAATTAAAAAAGCCATGGCAGCTAGAAGATGACCAGTCCCTACTGACAGCGCCCGTTCACGAACATGACGCATGGATTAGCACCATTCAGCTCAACCATTTTGAAGGGAGCTAAATGATCCAACACACACGCCACCGTCAGCGAGACATTAGAGTGAGCATGACATACTGTCAGCCGCAAGGGCACATTCAAGTCAATGAAAGACGTACCTAGTAAATGGTAGCCTTAAAGTAGGTACATAGTACTCACACAT
The DNA here is from genome assembly GCA_916610215.1 of Omphaloscelis lunosa. Taxonomy (NCBI): domain Eukaryota; kingdom Metazoa; phylum Arthropoda; class Insecta; order Lepidoptera; family Noctuidae; genus Omphaloscelis; species Omphaloscelis lunosa. The sequence continues at coordinate 23,230,042 of OU744247.1, forward strand.
GTTATGAAATTATACAATTTGAAAGGGATTGAATTTATACAATGCAAAGATGAGTAGTTTCTAAATCTTCAGCAACTCCAACAGTATTTCCAAATGCTAATCAATTAGTTTATGCGCCCTTGTGGAGCAGGACCAGCGTTTAGCCAAGCATTTATATCAGCGATGTAATCCCCCAAATTATAATATGCTTGGCTGCATAGTGTGCGTTTTATATAAGATTTAAATTTCGTTTCATTCAGTTGAAGTATGTGGGGAGGTATTTTATTGTAACATTTTAAGCAGTACCCCATGAAAGATGAGTCCACTTTAGCCAATCTGAAACCTGGTTGAACTAATTGGTCCCTATTTCTAGTGATATAATTGTGTCTTGCACCTCTTTTACTAAAAAGATGTAGATTTTTCCTTACGTACATAATGTTTTCATATATATATTGACAAGGTACCGTCATGATGTTAATATCTTTAAACAGTTCCCTTAGAGAGTCGCGCCTGCGGAGGCCATATATGGCTCTGATGGCTCTTTTCTGCAGAATAAAAATAGACTCGATGTCTGCAGCCCGACCCCATAGTAAAATACCATACGACATAATACTATGAAAGTAACTGAAATAGACTAGCCTCGCGGTATCTACATCAGTAAACTGACGTATTTTTCTCACAGCATATGCTGCTGAACTTAGCCGTCCTGAAAGGGATGTTAAATGAGGACCCCATTGAAGCCTTGAGTCGAGCGTGATCCCCAGGAAAACAGTTTTATCGACAAATTCTAGTCTCTCTTGATTCAATACTATCTCACAATTACTACTTTTGACATTTGGTAAAGAAAATCTTATGCATTTAGTTTTTTTACCATTTAATACTAAATTATTAGCAGTGAACCAATTTTGGACTTGCAACAGGGCGTTATTTACGTCGTCAAGATTTGATGCACGTCTATTAATTTTAAAAATTAAGGAAGTATCATCAGCAAATAACACCATTTGCGGTTGGGTTTTTAACAAATGGGGCAGATCGTTAATATATACTAAAAAGAGGAAAGGACCTAATATCGATCCTTGTGGTACACCCATTTTTACTTTTAAAGCAAGTGAATTGACACCATTTATTTGAACTTGCTGCTGTCTACCATTTAAATAAGATTTTACTAAACTAAGCGCAAGTTTTCCAAGTCCGTAATGCTCAAGTTTCGAGATTAAGGTTTCGTGGACAACGCAATCAAATGCCTTGGAGAGGTCACAAAAAATTCCTATGGCGTCTTGGGCCTCTTCCCACGCCGTAAATATGTGCTTTAATAAGGTGACACCGGCGTCAGTCGTACAACGCCCCTTGGTGAAACCATACTGTTGCTCATGTAAGATTTTATTGGTGTTAAAATGATTGAGCATTTGATTAAGCATTACTTTTTCAAACAACTTGCTGAAAACCGGCAATACGGATACGGGTCTATAATTATTGGTGTCTTTACTGTCCCCCGATTTAAAAAGTGGTATTACCTTACTATATTTCATTAGATCAGGGAAGACTCCTTGATCCACACACAAATTAAATATTAAGGCTAAGTACGGCGCTATAGTCTCAATAATGGAGGTACAAACTTTGATTGACATACCCCATAGATCTTCGGTTAATTTGATCTTTATTTGCTTGAAAGCTTTTATTACTGTTATAGGGCTTATATGTTTGAATTTAAATTCAATCGGACAGGATGCAACGTTTGCTCTTAATAAATCAATAGAACGCGAGGGCGAGGAATTTAAGGTTTCAGTAGTTATAAGTGGAATACTGGTAAAGAAATTTACGAATTCTTGAGCAACTTCTTTGTTAGTGCTTATGAGACCACTTGAAGTTTCTAGTGTGAAATCATTATTATGTCTTTTATTCCTGTTAGTCTCGTCATTGATAATTTTCCAAACAGTCTTTATTTTATTATCGGCTGATTTGATCTTGTTGCTAATGTACAAGGCTTTAGCTACCTTGCAGGTATTTTTAAAAGTTTTAGAGTAAGTAGCAACATATTTATTAAAAGTTTCAGAGTTAATATAAGGCTTAAGGCCATACAGCTCAAACAATTTTTCCCTACTTTTCCTAATACCCTTGGTTGCCCAATCACTGAACAAAAAATTTTGGCAAATAGTTTTAGTTTCCTTTTTTAAAGTATTATTGAACTCTGTGCGCACTACGGAAAAGAATTCCTCATATAATTCATTTGCATTTTTTATAATATGACCCGGTATACTTAACGTACTAATTAAGTTATTATTAAATCTACTTAGATTGCTGGTTGTTATTTGTCTAGATTGAATCTGAATTCTTTGTAATGGTGTAATGGACTTGAAAGTAACCGTTTGACCACTATGATCAGAAGGGAGATAATTTACAATGGCTTTATGTAAGTAGTCACAACAACAATAAACATTATCGATACATGTAGCAGTATTTGTAGTTATGCGGGTTGGTTCTGAAAACACATTTGATAAATTGAATGATTTAAAGAGACTTAATAATCGACTACTATTTGAACTATTTTCTAAGATATTAATATTGAAGTCACCACAGATAATTAGTGATTTTTTTCCCGATGCAAGTTTTGCTAGAACATCTTCCATTACTGACTCAAATATGGAGTAGTTTTGATAATTTGGGGGTCTATAAACGCACACTATAACATGCTTATCTAGCTCAACACAGGACAATTCGACGATATGTTCAACCGACAGATCAACTATATCTTTACGAGTCTTAAATTTAATGGAATTTTTAACCAAGATTAGTGAACCCCCACGCAGGAGAGATTTTCGGTTAAAACAACTGCCCACACTATAATTTTTATAATTTATTAGCATTTCATATTCTTTCAACCAATGTTCAGTTAAGCAAATAATTTCAAACTTTGTTTTTTCCAAAAATAGTTCAATTTCTAATTGTTTTGCAGAAAAACCTTGAATATTTTGATGAAATAATTTCAAGGAATTCTGCTTAGACTCTTTTTTACAATTAACCATTTGAGAGCAAGAAGACACCTTGTTGTTGGTAGGTATAACTATAGTGTTAATTGTATCTTCTATTGTCTTACTATCTAGTTTAAATTTAAATTAACATCCAGAGTGAGCCCCAAGACTCCCATGCTATCACCAGGCATTGAGATCCTACTACTTGTGGACCCCACACTATTCCCCATAGTGACACATGGCTCCTCCTTCGTACAGTTATTGTAAACATTTATAGCATTAGTGCTACAGTTATTTAAGGTGGCCACCTGTACATTAGAATTATTACTAATGATTGCGGTGTTAATTATAGTACAAGACTTCGACATACTACTTATGTCTGAGTTTATATAAGCTAATAGCCTCGCTATTTTATGTCTAAACCTAATGGGCAGATACACTGTATTCCTTGTCGATTTCAACTTATCAACAAAATTGTTGGTGTCAAAAAATATAAGTTTGTCACTGTAATGACTTACTAAGAACTGGATATGCTTATTAAGCATATGTATATAATTGTTTTTTCTATTTGATAACTTCTCAAAATATGGAAAAGCACACAAAATAATTTTATCACAATTTATCTTTAAAATCTCAGTAACACTGTCAGTGATATCTTCTTTTTTGACCTGGGAACTATTACCTACAAATACAGTTATGTTGGTATTAGAATCATATTGATTTCTTGTAATTAATGTCATTATTTCTTTAAAGGATATCCCAGGTAAACAATGGTTTAGAGTAGAAAAACTCAAGTTGTTACTAACTAATTTCCCTAACCCTCTTCCTATACTATCTGAAAACATAACCGACTGATGGCAAACTTGACCTACTGACTGTACCCCTTGTGTTAATTCTTGCACAATATCAGGTATTTCTTGGTTCAGGATACAGTCTTGAGACAAACTCTCAGTCTGGGACGGGTCCTCCGTTGCCTCAGGCTGGACAGCTTCAGGGTTTGAGAACTTCTGACAAATACACTGACACATAACTAACTCATTAGCAGCAAGGATATGCTCTTTAATTTGGTTCTGCGAGCCCACATATTTAATGAAAAGGGAACTAAGTCTGCCCTCAAGTACCTGTATGTCAGACTGTAAGCGCTGTGTATCAATTTCATAGATGTTTTTGCTGTCTTCCAATTTGATTTGATAATTGTTTAATTTATTGATCAGATCAACACGTTCCTTTCTCCGTGGAATATTTTTGGAAAAGTGTTTTTGTTGTCTCTTAATTTGATTATATTTTTTAATTATTCTATTCAGTTTTGCACATTTTTTCATTTTTTTATGACTAACTTTATAACTATAATTCTGTTTCATCAAGGAATCTTCAGTAAGATCAATAGTTATTATGGAATGAGGGTTACAATTAGTATTCAATAATTCATTATGTAAGTGATTAGTTTCTTTAACCTGAATACATTCTTTTTCTTTCTCTAACTGGACAATACGACTATTAGCATAAATTAATTCATCTTCTAGGTCCCTAACTTTGCTTAAAGCCTCCTCATACAAGTTACTACAGTTGCTGAAACCATCCGTGACCACCTTCAGTTGATCGCGTTCATCAACAACATTAAGATATTGCTGATGTAGATCTACTAGCTCCCGTTTAAGGCTTGAGTTTTTGTTGACTATCTTCTTAACTTCCTCCTCACTTTCCTCACTCTCTTGTAACAATTGATTATATTGGAGTTTAGATGCTTCAAGGTTTTGGAGGGCCGTTCTCAATTTAAGTTCCATATCCTGAGCAGTAGCCTTACGGGTCATCACAGGCATGGTTTCAGGATTGATACTGAAATTAGAATAAAGAAACGGTGAACAAGAAGGACAGACAAAGTAAAGTTGGAAATGAAAGTGAAAATGGGAGAAGGTTGTTTAGTGGTGAAATAAGGTAGGCTACTAATTAGCTTGAAGAGCTATTATTATCAAAGCTATATTATCAAATTAAATGTAAAATTTGGATGCTTTTATTGTCGTAGGATTTACTTTTTCTTATGTGGGTAGGTTGCCTACTATCTTGGTATGAGAGTTTTGTATACCAAAAACGGCATTACTCTTGACCAAACCAAATACATAGATAAGCTTATTTCTAAATTTGGAATGAGTGATGCCATATCAGTTTCCACACCCATGGAACCTGGTCAAAAACTCACTTACAGAGACATTAACGCATTTAGTGCGGCCAACGCGGATGCGAGTTTTTCGGATGTTCACTATGTGCTTCCGACGCTAATGCGCGTCCATACAATTTACATAACTTTCTTCGAGTGCGGCGTGACGCACCTATGCGTTCCATTGTGCATCTCTATTGTTTCGAAAACATCCTAAAATAAGGGTGTCTACACACAAGTACGATATTCGGTTGTTACATATGTAATGTGTTACAGTGTCAGGGTGGAATAAAATTCTTTCGTGGTGTACCGACCACAACTCGCTTTCCGAGTATTGACATTGATTTGTGAGCGTGCAATAAAAAAATAAGCTTTAATTAAAATGATTTATTTTTTTTTTGATTTTTTACCCACGCCTTTCCCTTTAGGCGTGGGTAACTCCGTCCGCGGGCACGGTCGTTTAGCGGGCCGGTCGTCAATAATGACGGTTCTTTTCGCCGCCTGCAGCAGAGCCGTCATTATTGTGCCGCGACCCGCACCGCAGCTGCTCCCGGCGCCGCTTCCTCCAGGCCCGCCGCTGCCCCCAGGCCCACCGCTGCCCTCAGGCCCGCCGCTGCCCCCAGGCCCGCTGCTGCCTGCGGCGCCGCTTCCCCCAGGTCCGCCGTAGTCAGCGGCAGTTGGAGGCAGAGACTCTGACGGGACCCAGTCACTGGGATTTGTATCCTCGTCTTGCCTAACAAAAAGTTATAAATATGTAATAGGACCTATAGGCTTGATAATCATCTATGGCAATAATAACTTCAAAGAAAACTACTTAAATACACATAATAAACATAGGAGCCTCAGATCAAATAAAAAACAAAGGTTTTTATTTGGTCTGAAATTATACAGCTAAATATTTGTGTTTGGAGTTATAAAAATTATGAATATGTACTTACAAAAAATCCATTATTAAGGCAAAGGCAACGGACTCTTGACTCAAATCCAAACTGAAAGACAAGGCCTAGTGTTCAAAATAAAGAAGGGAGTACGTCAAGGATACCCCTTGTCGTTCAATTCCCAGACGCTAACAGCTAAATTGCAAACGACAACATACTATCTTTTTAGTTTATGGCCATTCAATATCAAGCTATAGTCATCGGACCGTACTGCCTAGTTTTACGTGAATTGTAATGACAATAAAATAAAAAAACTTGAGGAAAAGTTCATAGTTTATTGGGGGAGCCCTGATGAGTCGCTTTGACAAGAACGATCACCAGGGCTCCCCATAATCAACACGCTCTAGGAGCCATAAATGCCACACGCTGCGTGCCGGTGGATCCGGCGGTTGTGCTGCTGGTGCAGGCCGGGGTCTGTTCCTGCAAAAAAATAAATTATGATTTGTAGATTAAAAAAAGAAAACTTCCAAATATGAATCTACATTGAAAACCAAAATGTAACAAATATTCTTGAATGTTCTTGGTAGATCACGTATGTGTAGTTAAGCAAATATGTACTCACAGCATGTCCATGTATTCGCCGTCTTCCGGCCTGTACACCAGCAACGGGTGCAAGTTGCGCTCCAACCGCCGCATCCGATCCGGCACGTCGGCGATGGGCTCCAACATTCGCCGAATCTGTCGAAGTAAAACAAATAATGAAATCATATTTCTTCTGTATAGGTACGTACGTCTAGCGTTTGGCGTGTATTATTATTATTCCGTTATTAACTTTAACCTAATAGCCTAAAACTATTGAATTATTTAACAAAAGTGGCACTAAACAATCAATAACTGTACATACCTCGTCCACCGCCTCCACGACCAACCGCAGCGAACTCGCCGTGTCGTGGGCCTGGTGCAGCTGCTCCAATGTTTCATAAACTGGTCTGAAATGAATAAAAATCATTTCAAATAACAATAAGTACCTAATCAATACAACATTACTTGAAATATTAATTCAAATGTTGATACTTACTCATTGGTAGCAGCTACTGATGCATCAGCACCAGACCCACAACAAACGACACGGCGAATGGCCCGGCCCCAATTGCTGAACATATTATTTATTCGGAATACCAACAATATATTCGTCCGGTAGGCCGTGTTTTGTCGAGTCAAATGTATCATGTCAATGTCAAAATTAAATCCCGGCTCAAAATTTTGAACGAGTGAATGAATGACAAAACAAAATAATGTTACCATATTATTGTTTTTTGATATTCTATGTTTATTTATTTTATTCTAATATAAAATTATATGATAAAATAATGATTCCATGGAAACAATACATCATCATGATTTTGTGTTGATTCAGACTGCGTAAGATAACAAAAATATTCCGAGATCCTTTTTGTAAACATTTTGAACACAATAGATTTAAGCACTATTCTAGGTATTTCACTATTGTATTATACCGAAGCCAGGCGCCGCGCCGGTGTTAAAGACACTTTAAACAAATAGGTTCCGGCTACGGCGGACCCCTTTTGTTTAAAATGTCTTTTATGTTTATTGGACTACTAATCTATGCCGATTGTTTTAAATATTTTTTTGTAACCAAAATTAAGTGTTATTAAGTCACTTCTGTTTTGCTTTCGTGGTGAACAGACGTACTCTCCGTGCTCCCCGTTTCGATAACCTCTCTTGCCTTTTATATTTTGACCATTGCTTTCTTTCTGGACCTCTGATTTGCACCGTGATTACTTTGGCTTGTGATACTGGACTCTGAAAATACCTCGCGATTACCTTGGCTTGTGATTTTGGACTCTGGAAATACCCTGTGATCATTTGGTGTGTCGTACTCTGGACTCTGTGGTTTACTTTGTAAAAACCTTGACAAGAACTTTGTGTGTGAAGTGTGGTGAATCTTCGTGATCTTTCAGGCTGTCCATAGTAAGTACCAATAGATATTATTATAAGCTATCTTTTACTAATTTACTGGAGCTATAATTCAAAAATATGGTATTCATATCCAATATTAATGTAGCTGACGCCAACTCGTCGTAATACTTCGACATTGAAGACTGAGTCCTGAGTGAGTCATAGGTATCCAAATTTCGATCCATGTTCTATGTTATTGGGTTTGGTTTCCGCACTTAGTCCATCAGGTGGACCATTGTGCGAGGTCCACCAGTTCTCCGCTTGTGTGTGGGTGAACTCCTGTAGCCACCTGCGTATTTGGATGAAGGGGATTGGCACGATAGGCTCGGGTCCACAGACTGCCGTGTTAGATCCTCTTCTAGCAAGTAATTTCGATCCATTTCGATGTATCTATTGAATTTTTTCATTCACCCACGACAAATTGGGAGCAATCTTTATCTATCTCCTTCAACTTCTTCTATGTACCTATGCATCTTTTTCTTGATCATCTGATATTTCATTGTCTATGGCTCAGCCAACTCTCCAGCTGTAATTTTAGTTGGCTACTTATCGTATTGATTATACGGCACAAAATATACGATAAAACTTTGTTTATAGATGGCACGTAATTATGAAGATGTGAGACGTGACCTCCATGAAATCTTTGGAGAGGATATCACCGATGACATTGAGTCTAACGATTCTGACAGCGAAAGCGTCTCCTCCATCGCGTCAGACAGGTAGAGAACCCAAGAATTTATTTCTAATTAAATAATCTTATTCTTATTGTAGTGTTTGTTTCCAGCATTGAACGGTTTTTTTTAAATAGAGGTTTTTTCTCCTTTATAGCTCAAGAGTTTCCTCCGTTGTCTTGTCTCCGGATGGAGAGTGGACTGAGGAGACAGCTGTAGTAAATAATTTCCCATTCACTGGGACCCCCGAGATCAAGATCGCGGAAGCATATCTTAAAGGGCCTATAGACTATTTTAAAGCTGTTTTCGAAGACAGCTTTATGACCAGCCTAGCGGCAATGACAAATATGCATGCCCAGATTTTGAAGTCCAGGCCACTTAAGCCTAATAGCCGCCTAACAAAGTGGAAAAACACAAATACATCGGAATTGTGGACGTTTTTAGGCATCCTTTTTTTCATGGGCACTGCTAGGCTGAGTAAAATAGCAGATTATTGGAGGAAAAATTCCTATGTCAAATTTAACATAAATAAATATATGTCTAGGGATAGATTTTTGTTAATTTTAAGATGCCTTTTTTTTAACACAATTTATGAAACACGAATTAAATACTCGAAAATTGATTATTTATTAAATTATTTTAATGATATCATGAAAAAATTAATTTATCCAGAAAGGGAATTGAGTATTGATGAATCAATGGTTGGATTTAGAGGGCGAGTGATGTTTCGACAGTACATTAAAAATAAAAGGCACAAATATGGCATTAAATTATATGTTTTGGCCGATCCTAAAGGACTAGTCCATAGAATACATATGTATAAAGGTTCCTCGGATATTGAAGTTGGTGGTAAAGGACATGTCGACAAAGTGGTCATGAAACTTTTAAAGGATTACCTAAACAGCGGCCATTCTGTTTACATGGACAATTTTTATAATAGTGTCGAGTTAGCAGAAACACTGCTAACAAAAAAAACATTATGTACTGGAACATTGCTTGCCAATAGGAAAAAAAATCCAAAAGCTGTAGTTACTAAGAAGCTTTTGAAAGGTGGAAATATTTATCGATACAACGGAAAAGGTGTTTGTGTCAGTAAATGGAAAGACAAGAGAGATGTGCTCACTATTTCCACTGAGCATTCACCCCATTTGATGCCAGTGGAAAATAGGCGTGGTCGTATGGTCAACAAACCAAATATAGTTATAAAATACAATAAATATATGAAAGGTGTTGATCGACACGACCAAATGTTAGCCTATTATCCTAGTGAGCACAAATCCATGAGATGGTATAAAAAAATTGGCATACACATATTGCAAATGATGCTATTAAATTCTTTTTTTTTATTTCAAAAAGGTACGAGCAGTACTCTTTCCTTAGAGGCATATAGGGAAAAAGTGCTGCTTGAACTTCTTCCCCCTATAGCTGTCACAATTGCGCCTCAAAAGGCAAGACACATGCCCAAAGAATTAGATAGAAATGCCAGTGGGTGTCTTAAAAGGCGCAAATGTGGCAGGTGCTGGGTAAAAGAAAAAAAAAGAAAAGACACTAAAATCATTTGCCCAGATTGTGATGTCGGACTTTGTCTTTCGTGTTACGGGCCACACCACGACGAAATGCGTATGTGATAAATAATGTGATGTAATATAATAATAATGTAATAAATGTTTTGAGTGTAAATTTAATTCGTTTTATTCTACTACTTACCTACTCCCAAAAAAATAAGTATGGGTCTGATATTATTGCTCTAGTAGATAATTCATAAAATCGTATACCACTATATGGCAACACTAAGTATGTGTCGCAATTTGATTCATTCATTCACTCTATAAGTTTACGTACGAACAACAAACGTGAGTCCGTGAGGTTACATTACGGCCCAGTAACTTCACAAAAAATTGTTACAAAAACAACTGTCGTGTGAAACAACCTTTACTTAGAGCTTATAATTAATATTTAAATAAATAATTGTTTTATGACTGTCATAAAACTCAAAATTTTCAAACGCACAGAAGCGCCGTGCCGCACTTGGACAAATATTGAATGCCGCACTAATGCGTCCAGCCGCACTGGGTAGACTTTCTTCAACCGCGCATACGCGTTCATAGCACCACACGAAATATTTATTGAACGCGCAAGTGCGTTTGCCGCACAGGGTTAGTGAGCTAATTAATAAGCTTTTGCATAAAATTCGCTAATTAATCAGCAGGTAATGCGTTAATGACGATCAGCCAGATTTACCTTACCAGCAGCTCATTGGATCACTAATGTATGTTTCCATTGGCACTAGACCCGACATCTCACATGCAGTGTCATTTTTAAGTCAATTCAACACACATTACGGGGAGGTGCACTGGAGAGCTGCCAAGCGGGTACTGAGGTATCTTAAGGGTACCAAGGACCTGAAACTTCACTATCATAAAGTCATGCCAGACTATCCCATCGGTTATGTAGATGCAGACCATGGAAGTAATATCATCGATCGTCGTTCATTCACAGGTTTCTTTTTCATTATGAGTGGAGCACCAATTAGTTGGGAGTCACGCAAACAAAAAACAGTCGCACTCTCAACTACAGAAGCTGAGTATATGGCTCTTAGTGAAGCGTGCAAAGAAGCCATATACCTCAAGGCGTTTTTTAAAGAAATATTTTCTTTGGATCGCCCAATCAAAATTTATACAGATAATCAAAGTTCATTAAAATTATCTCATAACGACACCTTTCACGCACGCACCAAACACATCGATATAAGGCACCATTTTATTCGCGATTCACTTAATCAACAAAACCTTGTCTTAAATTACATTAACACACGTAATATGCCAGCCGATGTCCTTACTAAACCTTTAACAAAACTTCGACATTTCATGTGTCTTAAAGGTTTAGGTATAACCGAGGCCATAAGCTAGCTTGCTTTTGTTTTTTGTATTCATTGTTTTGTTAAGTGTTCGTGATTATTGTTTATAGTGTTTGTTATTAATTTATTAGGGTGTATATATTTTTTGTATATCTGTATGTACAGGTTGTTTCCATTACGGGGAGGTGTTGAAACTATTTGGTTTACCTTTTTTTTAATAGAAACACCCTGGCCACTTGTTAAAGTAATTTCAGGTACCTAGGTACTTATTTTGAATTTTAAAAAAAATATTGTTGTTGTCATTCTTTGTGTCAATCCAAATGTGCTCCATAATATAAGCGTTGTAACATAAAATCGTATTTTATTCCAAAACTAACAAATGAATGATTATATAAGAGAGAGTGTTATTTTTTTTAAATGTTTGAATTTGTGTTATATTTTTGTAATTTCTTTAACAAGTAATAAATAATGATGGACTGAATCTACTAAAAACCGTTTTTTGCCTTACTGAGGCCTACCTATTTTTTTACCTTATAATAAAATAACTTATTTTCAATATGAAGTAACAATAAGTAACTTTTTCATTTGAGAAAGTTAAATTAAAATTTTTATTTTCGTGGGGTGTTTTGTGATTTGCGTGGCCTCCATTTTTTTAACCTCGATTATCTCTATATCACTCTCTGCCTTTTTTATAAAAAAAAAAATACTTTTACGTATCGTACCTTTATTTTAATGTTTTGCTATTTTTGTAATTTAACTACACTCCGGACCGACGACAAGATCATGGAACTGGAAGAAACATTGAGCAGGTTACGATGGGGTATAGTAGGATTATCTGAATCCGAAGAGAGGGCGAGAACTCGATAATACACAAATCCGGGAAATTGCTCTATTTCCGGAAGGGCCACCTGCAGTGGGACTGCAGGTGGCCCTTCCGGAAATAGAGCAGAGTGGTATCAGGTTTATCGTCCATAAGTCCCTTGTAAGTACAGTAGAAGGCATGAGTCGTGAGCATCGAAGTGGAAGATCGAGAGTGTGGACCAGGGTGGAGGACCTTATACTCAGAACGTCCACAAGGTGGACCAATGACCTTGTGAAGTCCGCAGGAATCCGCTGGATGCGGGAAGCACAGAATCGGTCGAAGTGGACGTCTTTCGTCTGATGATGTGACTGTGACCTTATGATCATAAAAGCTTATCTACATAATTTTTTGCTTTATGTTTTCCTATTAATCTGTAAAAACAAAAATAAATATTCAATAATCTGCATAAAAATATTCAAGTATCAAATACGTTTTTCCATAGTAGATCCGGGGATAAACGACGTATTTTTTTGTGCCCGGTTGATGGCAATAGGCTCGCCCCCTATTACATGGGACTTAAACATAACTGGCGAAATGTGGGTGTGCCTGCTACAGGGACACCTCTGCCCAACCCTTCGGGGAAACAAGGCGTGATGTTATGTTATGTTATGTTTTTTTTTAAATTTGCCGTTCTTTTTCACTCTCAACTTTCAATAGACAGACTCTAGCACACTTTTTCAGAAATCATCAACTTAAATTACATTAGTTCCACTATCGGTCAAGAGATGGCGCTGACCTAAAACTGCAATATTCTACACGGCAGTGTGCAGTGTTAAAATTCTCTGACGAATAAAGGCCTCGCCGATGAAAATTTAAAATGGTACGGAACCCTCGGTGCGCGAGTCCAACTCGCTCTTGACCGATTTTTTTTGTATATTGGCACAAGATTGGCACCTCGTAGGTAATTTTTTAATAAGTATTAATTTAATTTGTTATTATTTAATCGCTTTTGTATGTTTTGTTATGTTTTTCACCAAATAAACCAATTATCTATCTAAGAGTTAATTACGACTGCAAAGTTGCAATTGCAAAGTAGCAAGGTGACAACTAGCCAAGTGGCGCAAGATTATTTTAGATAGCATTGAAACGATCAATAAGGTCACAACATGTTGCATTGGACGTTTGTAAGTGGAACGGTCCACATAGCTACGCGGTCCTATCGCATATATCGCTTAGAACTTCAGACACTCATCGAGCCATTCTTCTGGAACTTTGTTGGTGCTGCGTATCATCTTCACAAGTGTTACGACATACCTTTTGAATTGAGCAGGATTGTTTTGACTTCCTTAATGATAAGTACCAGAGTAGTGACGTACCTTGCTGACATAACGTGCCAAGCGCGAAGGTGACGGTCTCGGGCAGCGTGAACTGCTCAAGCTCGCGGCCCGGTCGCGTCCTCTCGCGCACCCTCCTCAGGGCCACCAGTAGCAATGCGGCCGCCGCGGCCACGCTGCCGCTGGCCGCCCACACGCCGCTGCTGAACGGCGCCAGGAACACGTTGGATACGGCCGAGCGGGACGGCTGCCGGAAGATGAACGCATTCCTGGAAACGATATATCTATTTTAGCGTACTAACGTCCCAATGCAAAGCAAAGACCGCCGTGTCCCCTTCCCTTGTCCGTGTCGTGTCGCTATCTGCAGCCAGTCCTTTTTATAGGAGTCCACTTAATATCTTTCCGCAGTTCCCGCCATCTCCTTACCTTCAAATTCGTGTACCCTGTTGCCTACTGAGGAACATTGTAAAGGCTCGTGCAGACCAGCGCGATATCGCGGGCGCTACAGGCAGCGCGACCCTTGTCGCGCCCGCGATATCGCGCTGGTCTGCACAAGCCTTAAAGCAGAACCAAATTTTGAAATTGGCACCTGCTCCGTGCTCCTCTGAAGGAAACCTAATCAGTACTCGACCTGTTTTTCTGTTGCGAATTTCAATCCCATTATGTATCGTTAGGTTTTCCCCGCAATGGTTTCATAATTAATTTAGTTGATTTTAATTAATACATTTTCGTCCTGTCATATGATTTAAATAAGTTTCATAATAAATGCTAAAATTGTTTCCTGTTGTTTTGCCTCATATATATATATATATATAAATATTGTATTATTTCATTATGATAAATGGGCGAAAAGGCGAAACTTGAAAATGCGTTAGGTTCAGGTCTATAGTTTCAAGATAGTATGGGTCTGTAATAAACTAATAGTAAATTAGAAGCCTAATCAACATTTCTGTAACAGAAAATCGGGTTCAGGCTTCAGGTAAACTGCAAATAAACAAATTCACGTTTCATTAGCTTAGCGTAGCTTCTGGCTGAAATATCAATAAAATAAGGAAACGACTAAACGCACTATAGAGAAGCTATACTTTACCCACTCTCATCACTAGTGTACGTGAGAGGTTCAGTGACCGACAAGTCCACGCTGGCTGCTGTCATCCATTAGTCAACGCTACATAATATCCACAAACTACCGCTGCGCTGAGGTTTTGTGTTCCCAACATTCTTTGTCGTTATTAAAAAATATGCTTAGACAGAAATAGTGCACACAACACGTGCTTCGTCCAACTAGCGTAATACCATGACTGCCCGCACCTCGGTTCAGTTCCTAGCTTGTATGTCGTGGCCGCAGTTAATTATACAACAGTTGTAGAAACTAACGTAATAACGTCAGTGTAACTTGTTGTTATAAAACAAACACACGTGCAATGGCACAGACGTGTTTGTCAATTAGTTATTCGAAACGTACGGGACAACAGAATGAACGCATGATAATAAGTTTTTAAACTATATTCACGCATCTATTTATGGCTTAATCATGGACTTGCAACACAAAACCTCGGAAGTCCTTGTTCGCAATTTTACGTTGAGTCATAAAGTTTACCTACCAATTGCGTATAATCAGCAGTATCTACCGCGTGCCGATACCAAAGCCTGTTTTAATTTACATAATAACAACGCGAATGATAATAACATTGATCATGATCTTATCCGGAAACTTTCACATAGTAACGCAACATTATCATTCCGAATTCTAGCTAATGCGTTATAGGGTTAAGGAATCCTTATTGGAAGGAGTCCCGACCGACCTTCCCGTCCGACCCTTTTTCTCAACGCGTGGAGGTATCAAGTTGAAATTAATATCAAATACGTAGACCTGTGTTCCGTTACTACTTTAAAAAAATCAAGCTTCTAAGTCAACGCAATAAAAAAATAAGGCCATTTATACGACATATTTTGATATACTTTCCAATAAATCAAAACCTTATAGGATACTTAGTTCCCGTTGACCTAGAATCATGAAATTTGGCATGAACCAAGGTGTCACAGCACAAGTAATAAAAGGAAAAAGTCCGAATATCGTTAATTTTTAGTATTCTCTCATTAAAAAAAAATCGGCCAAGTGCGTGTCGGACCATGCACAAGAAAGGGTCCCGTAGTTTGGATGAATTTATCCCAAAAACAAACTTAACATTGTAGTTGAAAAATATGTTTCATGTTGTTTTAAGACCATAAACTTATAGGTTTTCCAGCCGTAATGTATGAGTAAAGAAATGGTCTTTTGTATTTTTTTTTTTTTAATTTTAGGCTCAGTAGTTTCGGAAATAAGGGGGGAATGGTTAATAATATTCACCTATTTTGTAGCGGTATCAATAACGCCACATGCGAACTACGCTACAAAAGACCTGACGTCCACAAATCCTGCATCGGGCAAGCAGCGTTTACCGCGCGATGAGTGATGACCTATACATGACTTCCTGACATCAATCGTCGGGCTGTTGCCCACCAGATACGACACCCGTCTGGTCGGACGATCTTCCCTTTTCTATAGAGGATGAGTGAACATGTTCCTAATGCTTCTATAAAAGTATTAAAAGGCCTTTTAAAAGTATTAAAAAAAATGAAATCCTCACGCCCAAGCCCTTTCATTTGATATATCACACGGTAAAGTTTGCAAAACTATTTTATTTTTACTTTACCCCCGAAATGTGATCCCCATATTCAAAATTTATTTATTTACGTTACACGTCCGAGTTTTAGTCACAAAATTTCATATGTGTACCAAATTTCAACTGAATTGGTCCAGTAGATTCGAAGCAAAATGACTGTGACAGACGGATAGATAGACACACGAGTGATTCTATAGGGGTTCCGTTTTTTTCCTTTTGAGGTACGAAACTCTAAAAAAAATGCGATTACAATCATACATTTCTAGTTGGACAATTGACAGCGACGTATATCGATGTTTGGGAGAAGAATATGTTTTTCAAGTACAATTTTAAGTTTGTTCTTGGGATTAATACATCCCAACTACGGAGCCTTTCATTGTGCGTGATCCGACACACGCTTGGCTGGTATATTTTTTTTCTTATACCACTTAGACGAGGAATATTTTTTGCTTTACACCTAGCTCTACTCGTCTAGGAGATCCAGTACCAGTCACCGAAATACAACTTCAGGTCACTTCATCAGGTCCGTAGGTAAGGTCTCATCATTACTAACAAAAAGAGCCCAAACTCGGCACATCTAGTTCTAGGCCTCGAGGAGTTCCAGTAGCAGTCACCAAAGTACACGTTCACCCCATTTCATAAAGTCCTAGACGGATAGGTATTTATAAACCTTTCCTACTTTTACCGAAATAAAATATTAGAATCAAAATCTGTGACCATAAAATTATCTTACCGTATCAAGTATCAAATTTGGATTATCGAATATTTTGTATTTGTACAGCAATCTTTTCCACACGAGCCGCTGCAAAAAGGCAATACAGGGTCCACTCACGACAACCGCCGAGCGCGGACTGAGATTTCTGTCCAAATGTATACAATGAATTAAAACAGGGACCAAAAATAAAATAACCCTTAATGCAATGTTTTAAGATTCATCCGTAATAGCATAATATGTGAAAAATTTGTTTGTTTTCATTTTTTTACGACTATTTGTGACATTTTGAAACATTTTTTTTATGATTAGAATTGAATATGTGTGCCTACTTATAGTATTTTTAGAAATCCTAAATTAGGTTGTTAATAGAACAAAAAATGTACCGAAACTCAACCCGGTATCGTTAATTTTGTGGAAAATGGCAACGGAAGATTGTTTTTATAATATAAAAAAAAAACTATTATTTTGAACAAAAAAAATTCTTATTTTTGAAGATGAAGAACCAATCTATATGTGGGAGTTATATTTGATTCGGTTTAGTTTTGTCACAAAATGTACCGAAAAACAGCATAATTTTGTCCGATTTGCAAACGCACCCTATTTTTGTAGGTACTATTGTGGTATGTTCATAGAACCCGATACCGATATACCGATACCGCGAAGTGACGCATGGCGTGTAAGCAATCTCTCAAACATTCCCACGGTAAGCGAAAACAAAATCCAACGAACATACTTCCGATAAATTAGCCGTCGTGAACTTCAACAGAAAAAAGCACTACAAAGTGAATCTCGGAAGTATGGAGTGTCTTTGGATCTGTATTTTAATTTTTTGCCAGTAATTTTTCACTTTGACGTGTTTTTTTTTTCGAAGTCGCTTGTATTTTTTTGTATTTTTTTTTATTATGTTTTACTTTTTAGCTATCGAACCCTTCACCAATTCGTATATCACTACTTGCTATGTAAACAACAGCGACTTACATACTTCTTAGTATTAAAAGATCATCAAGATATACAAAGTGAATTAAACGAATTTATTATCGAACGTATTATCGAAGCTAACTTAAAAACTACCCAAGAAAACTTAATAAAATTCATACGCGGGGAGCACCGCGCAAGCTTCCTCTACCAAACAATAAAAGTTTTTTCAAAACCGGTCCACAATTGACGAACATAGGTATTGATGAAAAATCTTTTAAAAATTCATACATATATCGACGAACATTACAACCTCCTCCTTTTTTGGAACCGGTAAAAAAATAAGGTTATTTTCTAGCCCTGAAGGTATTGAAAACGATCTAATGATTCTCAGCCGTCGTTGGATCATGGATACATTGGCACTGCTATATCCTTTTATGACCTAAACCGCGTTATTATGGAGATCATAAATGCACTTGCCCTGTCTGATATCCGTCCTCCACCAGCCTACATCTGCCATAGCTGGTACCCGTGACCTGTGGGGATTACTCATGATGACCAGGTACTGACGCGAGCACGCAGGTCTCGGAGAAGAAGTCGGCCACCTGCATGCGGTCAGGTCTAATGAAGAGCGAGGCCAGCCCCACCTCAGCCTCCTGGCGCTGCAAACGCCCCACCATCCCGTCGAACGAGCCGTTGTGCGACACGCCGTAGAAGTCCACCTGTCGCAGGTCGAAGCTGCACAAACAGAACGTGACCAGACACACGTAGTTCAAGTGATGTGTGAAAATGTGACATAGTTTCCCGACGTATGGAAAGTTTATAAATAATATGACTCTACAAGACAATAATGTTTTCCAGAACCATTTGTAAGAATTTCAGAAATGTTCGTATAGTGTATCAGCAAACCTTTTTCCATTTTAATTTGATGAGTTGTTTTATTCATAGCGACGTGTTGCTAAGAATAAGTACACATTACTGTCGCGGCCTGCAACTGGGGCATTGATGATCGTGAAAATGTGGGCCGAAGCGAAGCCGAGGTACCCATATGTGAGTCCATCAATGCCTCGTTGCGACCATCAAGGCTTGTATAGAACTTTTCTCAAATAATGCGTGGAAATTCAAACTAAGTAAATTAGTTATAAATTCCAGAATCAATGACGAACAACTAATTTTACACGCGCCAATATGTTCATTAGTTTCTTCATTACTCTATAAAGCTCTATTTGCAATCCAAATCGAAATTTAAATAAAATCTTTGATATGTTACGTACTTGTGTGCCATGTGTTAAAGTAAAAAGTTCGTTCCATTTTTAAATAACACGACAGATAATTTTTTAAGTAAAAAAATTGTTACATTTTAATTTGAAGCCCTGACTCCTGTACTAGGTGGTACCTGTATTACAGGAGTCAGTGTATTCACCCGGTTTTTGAACATTAACAATTTATGCAATAAAATAATATAAAATGTTGGAATCTCTCGAGTGGTTTGTGTGCGCGTGTGTTTGTTGTGTTTTTGTGTATGTGTATGAGTGTGTATGTGTGCGTGTGAGTGAGTGAATATGATTATGATATGAATTCAATTGTATATGATTCAGCTAAAATATGTGTCACCATAAAGGAATTCCATAAAGTGGCGGTTTTAGGCCCCCAGGTACCGCAACTGTGATTTATCTCGAAGAAGGTTGTCAAAATAATGCTTGAATTTCCAAGCATGTTTGAGAAATAATATAATAGATTATCATAATAGATAATTGCTAGATTTTTTAAACCTGGTGAAAACAATGGCTATTCTGGTTGTATATAATAATTCAACAAAATATAGGACTAAATACATAGCTGCATTCCTAAAAAACTATTTTCTCAAATTCTGGAAAAATTTAAAAAGGAATAGTCTAGATTTGAAAAGAACCTCTTCATATGTAAGTTAAAACTTGTTCCCTCAAAAACAACTTAATGATCTCCTAAAACAGTGCTTCCTCTGTCCTACCCTTTTTGCTGTGCCCTACAGGGTCCATAATGATCTAAATTATATAGTTACCACCTAAGTACACATTATGGTAAAGCAATAAAGATATTGAGTGATGAGAAAAATAAATATTAGGTAGGTACCATGTTACGTCATGGTACCTACCTAATATTTATTTTTACCTACTTACTTATGGTCCGTGGTAAACAAAATATATTTTTAAGCTCATTAAAAGAATCATTTATGGATAGCAAAATCTAAAAATACATTAAAAAAATATGGTTACGAAGTCTCAAATTCATAGCAAAAAAAACTTAAGAACAGACCGTTGTAGATTTATAATAGTTTCACAATATTTGAATGTTGGTAGTTGTAACATGAATACGAACCGGAAGTGCAGGTCCTCCGCAGCCAGCATCATGAGCGGGTACGTAAACTTGGGGAAGGTGTCGATCTGCCGGTTGCGCAGGTCAGACCAACCCTTGAAGTTGTCCGGCTGCGTCACCTGGGATACACGGTTTTACAGAATAGCCTATATTAAGCTGTTCTGTTCAAAGCTACATCTAACAAAAGAAAAAAAGCAGAAATAATTAAAAAAACACAACTACCCTGCCAAACAACGAACTAAAAAGTAATAAACAAGTTGTATTAGTTAATCTGTATATACAAAGCGAAAGGTCACTCATTTTTATTTATCTGTTAAGTCAGCTTATACTCTCACCGAGGCGAGGCGAGGGATGGATGGTGTGGGGATAAAAATTTTTGCATGTACACCCTACCTATGTAAAATGTATGACAAAAATGATATAAGTTTTGGGATGTGCTCGTCAAGGCTTTCAATTGAATACCCGTATTGTAACAAATTAAGAAATTATTTTATTTACACATTTGAATATGGAGCCATTCTGTCACTTTTTCAAATATAGTCACTCGGGATGATGTAAGGATTCTAACGATACTCCATACATCCAAATCTGTCTAGGCATTTAAAGGTTATGGTGCCACAAAGAAACTCACATACATACACGAACCCTGAATACATTACACTCTTTTTTGGGCAGTTGTGTAAAAAGTAGGTACGCATTTAATTTCAAAAACGCAATTTAAAAGGCTGTTCGGAATATGTCCATAATAAATACACCTGTGTTAGTTATTATCATAATCAATGCGTGAAAAAGATAACGCCGCGTGGCTGATCGCCAATTCGCCACAGTACTTTAGAAGGAAAAGGCTACTTTTACATTTTTGATAATTACCATGTTCATCAAACTTATCCCTAGCTACAGCTAGGGATAAGTTTGATAATGCTTACAAGCCGAGCCAATAAAACTGTCTAGCGAAGTGAGATCCTTTATTATGCACCTAAACTTACAATGGAAATACCCTTCATGGACACGTTCCTCAAGTCTCTCCTCCTGGACACGGCGGAGGGCAGCGCGGCCCACAGCGCCTGCAACTCCTGCCGCGAGCAGCTTCTGGCTAGGCCCAGCTCGGTCTGCAAGTACGGCATGCCTGGCTTTACTTTGTACACGTCCACCAGGCTCTCCGGCGAGGACCATACCACGTCTGCGTCGGGCAGAATGTTGCAGGCCGATAGAGTGGCCTCGATGATGGACCGGTCAGACGAGGAGTTATGGAGCAGCAGCCAAGAGTGCCGGCAGTTGAACCCGCGAGAGACGGATGCCTGAAATAATTAATTAATGTTTCCAACCATCTGGAAAATAGAGCGATTGGACGACCTACCCAACACTTATTCTGCGCTTTTGGTTGCTCCATTTTAAAAATTCATAATAATAAGTATGTTTATATTATACCTATGTATATTAAAGAAAGCACCTAATTACATAGACGATAGGTCAGTAAATACTAAGTAAGTACTAGTAAAACTAACATATAAAATATGTATGCGGCGCGAGTCTAGCTAGTGCGTCGTCCATTAAAATTTTTGTTTGCAGTTATTCTAAGTACTGTTTGTAATATTATAAATGTGGTATTCTGTCCTTTATCGTCCGTATGGCATGCTTACTGTCAGTACAATAATAGTAGTAGGTACAGCATTACATCATCCAATTGCCAGAGCGCTAGGTGAGCCGGCGTGCTAAATTTGTATGGTGTAAAGGCAGTTACTTAGTGATCCAACCTAGTGCGATCGTACACGCTTGCTTAGCTAGTGCACTAGCTAGCGCACCAGATTAGATGGTGTGAATAGATCTGCATGCGTAGCATGACAACCATAGAAACGTGTTTTCGACGGGTTTTGTCGACGGAAGAATAGACAAAATGACAGATTGTGATTGTATATCTGTCATTTTGTGTATTCTTCTGTCGACAAAACCCGCATCTATTATGGTCAGGCTAAGCGTGCAGTCAGTAGTCACTGGGTGCGCGCTCGAACGGGATTATGTACCTATTTGTTGTAAATTCCCAATGGCACAACCGCAGTCTAAGGAAAAAAGCGCTATTATATAAATAGTTAGTTTATAATAGCCAGTTTTTTTCTCAGCAATAAATATCCTTTGACCCAGCATTTTGCGTCTTTTTTTAATCGTCATAATTGAAGTTGACACTAATAATACCAAATTTCTAGTGTTTTGATGGCGCTATTTTTGTCTTTAGGCAAGGATGTATTTCCTTAGCGCTCTTCGGACGGTGCGGTTCAGACGACGATCACTACTGAAATGTTCAATTCAAAATATTTTTATTTCACATAAACCTACATGGGCACTTATGAAACGTCAGAAGCTAGGTGCATGGTTCCAATTGATCGTTTCCTATGGAGAAGAGCCGACAAGAAACTCCACGGTTACTCTTTTAAAAATAATTGGCTTATACAATTCTATCAAATAACAGTGTGACTAGGTATGGGAGGACAGTGTAGGTCTTTCAATAAGTACCAGGTACTTAAGAAAATAAAAAATGGTCAACAAATCTACAGTCCACTAAGCCTACAGCGTTCTCACATTCACAAAATAGAAAAGAATCTATACAAAAGATATATAAATTAATAAAAATAAAAACCTATTTTAATTAAACGCAATTACATGATTGCTATTACAACTGTAATAAATCGGAATAATTATTATGTGCACAAAAGCCACTAATAAAGAGATGAAATAAACTCGGAGGTATATAATGTCAAATAATAAGATGAATATCGCACCTTTAGAATTATAGAGACCTAATTCGAAATTTGAAGATTTCAACTTTGACTCATAAAATTACCTTGCACGACCATCTTCATCGAATCTTAATAAAACATATTAAGTTAGGATTATCTGACAAGACTGACATTTAAATCTCTGTTTTATTAAGTTTCGATGAAGATGTCGTGCAAGGTAATTTTATGAGCCAAAGTTGAAAATTAAATCTTCAAATTTCGAATTAGGTCTCTATAATTCTAAAGGTGCGATATGTCAAGGACAACTGTAAAAAATAAATAAAATTAAAATAAACATGGTAATTTGGGAGCAGTTAATAAACTCTTAAACTCAAACTCAAAGCATTTATTTCAAATAAACCAATTATTGGCACTTTTGAATTGTCAAGGGGTCGGTCAGTCAGAAAGATGAAGCTAGTTGCCCATTCCAAAGCGTAGTAGGTACCTATGGAGAAGGTCGGGCAAGAAACTCCATGGACACTTTTAAATCACAATATGTTTACAAAATATTGGTTACATCATTCATGTTAAAGTTATAAATGTGAGAACGATGCAGAACGATAAAAGCGTCCGGTAAAAAATAAAATAATTAAAAAATCAAATTAAATTAAGCCATGGCAGCTAGAAGATGACCAGGCCCTACTGACAGCGCCCGTTCACGAACATGACGCATGGATTAGCACAATTCAGCTCAACCATTTTGAAGGGAGCTAAATGATCCAACACACACGCCACCGTCAGCGAGACATTAGAGTGAGCATGACATATTCTCAGCCGCAAGGGCACATTCAAGTCAATGAAAGACGTACCTAGTAAATGGTAGCTTTAAAGTAGGTACATAGTACTCACACGTTATGAAATTATACAATGCTAAGGGATTGAATTTATACAATGCAAAGATGAGTAGTTTTTAAATCTTCAGCAACTCCAACAATATTTTCAAATGCTAATCAATTAGTTTATGCGCCCTTGTGGAGCCGGACCAGCGTTAGCCAGGCATTTACATCAGCGATGTAATCCCCCAACTTATAATATGCTTGGCTGCATAGTGTGCGTTTTATATAAGATTTAAATTTCGTTTCATTCAGTTGAAGTATGTGGGGAGGTATTTTATTGTAACATTTTAAACAGTACCCCATGAAAGATGAGTCCACTTTAGCCAATCTGAAACCTGGTTGAACTAATTGGTCCCTATTTCTAGTGATATAATTGTGTCTTGCACTTCTTTTACTAAAAAGATGTAGATTTTTCCTTACGTACATAATGTTTTCATAGATATATTGACAAGGTACCGTCATGATGTTAATATCTTTAAACAGTTCCCTTAGAGAGCCGCCTGCGGAGGCCATATATGGCTCTGATGGCTCTTTTCTGCAGAATAAAAATAGACTCGATGTCTGCAGCCCGACCCCATAGTAAAATACCATACGACATAATACTATGAAAGTAACTGAAATAGACTAGCCTCGCGGTATCTACAACAGTAAATTGACGTATTTTTCTCACAGCATATGCTGCTGAACTTAGCCGTCCTGAAAGTGATGTTAAATGAGGACCCCATTGAAGCCTTGAGTCGAGCGTGATCCCCAGGAAAACAGTTTTATCGACAAATTCTAGTTTCTCTTGATTCAATACTATCTCACAATTACTACTTTTGACATTTGGTAAAGAAAATCTTATGCATTTAGTTTTTTTACCATTTAATACTAAATTATTAGCAGTGACCCAATTTTAGACTTGCAGCAGGGCGTTATTTACGTCGTCAAGATTTGATGCACGTCTATTAATTTTAAAAATTAAGGAAGTATCATCAGCAAATAACACCATTTGTGGTTGGGTTTTTAACAAATGGGGCAGATCGTTAATATATACTAAAAAGAGGAATGGACCTAATATCGATCCTTGTGGTACACCCATTGTTACTTTTAAAGCAAGTGTATTGACACCATTTATTTGAACTTGCTGCTTACATAATTATGCCGTTAATGAGATACCAGGGAAGCCACATGTGCAGAAGGAATTATTGCCAAACTTCCTTGTCTTCAACATAGTCTTTAATTTTATAATATGCTTTCTTGATAAGGACACGTTTGATGTGGGTTTTGAACTTCCCATCGCTAAGTTCTGTAACAGACTTTGGCAACTTGTTATAAAAGCGGATACTCTAAGAAATTACTTGCTTGTTTTAGTTAAAATAAATTTGGGTATCACAATTTCATGTCTACTACGTGTATTTATATTATGAAAATCGCTTCTTATTTTGAAAAGTCCTAAGTTTTTGCGAACATACAAAATACTTTCTAAGATATAAAGAGAAAGCAGAGTCAGTATATCAATTTCTTTAAATTTGTCTCTAAGGGACTCGCGAGGATCCAGTTTATAGATCGCGCGGATTGCCCTCTTTTGTAAAATGAAAATTGAATCTACGTCAGCTGCCGATCCCCACAGCAGAACGCCATAAGACATAGTACTGTGGAAATAAGCAAACTATACTAACCTAGCTGTGGCTATATCAGTCAACTGCCTTATTTTTCTAACTGCATATGCAGCTGAACTTAATCTAACTGAAATAATTCTAATGTGTAAACTAAAACTTAATGGCACCCCATTGCAATTTTGAATCTAAAGTAATTCCTAAGAATATAGTTTCTGTTATTGCATCTAGTTTTTTGCCATCAAGTTTTAAATTTAGACCTACTTGAGGTACATTTGGTAATGAAAACCTAATACATTTAGTTTTGTTCGCATTAAGTAAAAGATTCGAACCAGCTAAGCTGCGAACCATTTTGAAAGAACAGGCAAACTATCATTGACATGTAAGACATCTGTATCTTTCCTGTCTATTTTAAAAATAAGAGAAGTATCGTCAGCAAATAGAATTATACCCGATAAGTTAGCCATCATGTAAAGAGGGTCATTTATTTAAACTAAAAATAAGAAAGGGCCGAGAATTAAACCTTGAGGCACGCCCATTTTAACTAGAGACCCCGTAGACGTCGCCCCAGTAACGTGATGAATGAAGAAATGTCTCTGACTAACTAGCTTCGCTTGCTGCCGATTCTCTTGCCACAAATGCCTTTAACTGTGCGTTTGCACTGGCGAAACATTAAGTTAAAAACATGTTGAAAACTCTGTTTTCTGTCAACGTATCGACTCGCGTTCGCATTGTCATGCAACTAATTGACGCGAAACATGTTTGACGTTTCATATCACTTGACATGTTTCGCCACATGATATTGCAAACCAATTTCCTACCAAAATGTATTTGTGCGAATCTAGCAACATGTTGTAAGATTTGATTTGACATTTCATTGCATTGTGCCGATTTTTATGTTCTGTGAATCTTAATGATGGTTATGTGTCTAATTTGTGGCCAAATCGTAACGGAGTCAAAATTACCATTAACGAAACTAAACAAAATCAAAAATATTGCAACGTTTATTAACTGGGTAATATCAAAAGTAGGTAATAAAATGGCTTCAAGCGATGAAGACGATTTATTGTTTGTAGCTGCCAGTATTGTCGTCTACTTTGGACTACTCCATGTTTTGATATAAACACGGGATGTTTATCGCCATACTCGTGTAACCAAACTTATTTACTTACTCTATTTTATTCTATTACAATTCCGTTTATTAATATTGAATGGTAGTTAGTTTGACGTCATTTAGCAAACGGAAGTACTTAGCATTATTTTGCTACGATTAAAGTATCTCAATTGACTAACGTCAGAATTATAAGATTGAAATTGCGGACGGCATTCGGATTCCAACCGTCAAGTCGTACCTGTACGACTTACGACACTTAATATTATGAACGTCTGTAGACGATCATAATATTAAGTGTAAAGCTGTACTGAGTGATCATGTGCATATCTATGATTGTGTTGAACAATTAAACTAAGAAATATAAAAGTGACGTATTATTATTAGTGAAATGTTATTCGACACAACACAAGTGTGATAACACAAAACATCAAGCAATAGACAAATTGCGAGACATAGTTTGACCGAAACAAACAACAGTGCGAACGCAAACGTGAATAATCTCTGTACAAAATATGTCTAATGTGTATGTTTCTAGACAGTGCGAACGTAGATAACAACAAATCTTGACATCTGTCTTATGACTTTGTAGGTACCTTGGTTATGCCTACTGGATTCTATGACACTTGATGTATAAATTAAAGATACTGATTTTTGATTACTGTAAAATACTTATTTATTCCCGAAAATCCCAAGTACGAACAGGGTCGGCCCGCGCGCAGTAACTGGCGATCGCCCATACACACTTCTCTTTCATACTACAAACCGCTGACGCATAGCATTCGTACTTACATTGTCCCTACAACTTACTCATGTTTCGTGCAGTGCGAACGCAAGTTCAACAAAAAAATTAATGAGATTTGTTTCATGTGACTAGTTTCGAACCAACTACATGGTGAATGTTTTCTGGTGCAAACGCATAGTAAACTAGACACAAAATCACCAAAATTTCGGTTATTCCTGCCAAACGACGATTTCCCATTTTGAAATAGACTAAAGTGACAACTATATTTTAGTTTGAAAGCACTACGATGGCACTGAGTTATTAATTTAGTGAAAATGACAATTTTACTATTCTGAATTTGACGTTTTTCATCTAAAATTTTGATTGACTAACTAAATCTGACTATTTTAAATCACGATTAAAAAGGTGTAGAATAAAATTAGTTGTCATGAATAATTCACACCAACACCTCGACTTCAGGTGCAAAAACAGTACAATATCCATTTTAGTGTTTCGTACCCAAAGGTTAAAACGGGACCCCATTACTAAGACTCCGCTGTCCCTCCGTCTGTCTGTCTGTCCGTCTGTCTTCTGGCTGTATCTCATGAACCGTGATAGTTAGACAGTTGAAATTTTCACAGATGATGTATTTCTGTTGCTGCTATAACAACAAATACTAAAAAACTGAATAAAATAAATATTTAAAGGACCCCATACAACAAACGTGATTTTTTTTTGCCGTTTTTATAGTTTTTTTTTTTTTCTTTTCTTTTGCTTATATCTCGAAAATGTGTCCAATCACAAAAATAATGAAAACTCCGACCCCTTCATGAAACCCATAAACCCCTAAAATATGAAAAATTTTCATATTTTCCATACAAAAAGTAAAAAATTCTATACGAATTGATTTCGAACGAATTTTTTTAGAGCCGGAGGCGCGCAATGTGAGCTTCATTACCTCCGGCTCTAACAAAAATTCACGGTGTAGGGCAAATAAGTACCACGTGGAGTCGCGATTGTCAAATTGGATTTTAGATGTGTCCAAATTATTTTTAAAATTAGAGCCAAAATTAAGGAATTTAAGTGATAGTTCAGTTCGGTGTACAAGAGAATCGGCAGTGTAGTGTAATTCTGGGGTCACACCAACGGGAAACGCCGTTGATTATTATCAAGTCCAAGTCAAAGATTTATTTGCAGATAAATATGGTGACAAAAGTTGTTACAATGGTAGTATGATAGTATCTTAACATTTTTAATCATAACATAATGCCATGCAAATTTTTGGTAGGTACATCATTTTAATTTAAACTGAAAGAATTCTCAATTAACCAACTGCGTAAAGCCCTTCTGAAGCGGACCATTAAATTAAAGAACTCCCGCTCTTTAATTTGGTTATAAATATTGTTATAAATCTGAATACACATAGGATAACAACTTCGCCCATATAGTTTCGTTTTCATTCTAGGAATAATTAATCTATTAGGATATCTAGTTTTGAACTTACATTTATCTCGCAATGATGTACTTTATTCCTACAGGTTAACGTCCATCATCGCGATAATCACCGGCGTTTCCCGTTGGTGTAGCCCCAGCTTAATGAATAAGCTCTTTTTCATCTCGCATTGCAGCACTAGTTTAGCTCTCTGCAAATTCTTCCCACGGGGATAGGCAGAGACTACAGAACGCTACCTACTACGATCCCTATATACTCCTTTTGCTGCTCCGTCTGCTTTTGCTCTTTTTTACTATTTACACTAGATAGGTACTGAATTCAATAACTAACTATAAATATAGAAAAACAAAATGCCTCTATACCTAGTAGGTAAATAATTTTCACATTATTTAGACCTAAGTCCTTACCTATGAAATTGCCGTTTTTCATGAAATAAGTTATCGCCCTTGTTTCTCTATATTTTTTATTTTATTAATCAAAGTAATCACCCATGCAATCAATGCATTTTTGCCAACGTAGTGGTAGCTTATTGATGCCCTTTTTGAAAAAGTGTGCTGGACGGGAGGCAACAAATTCTTCAAAGGCATTTTGAACTGCCTCTCGGTTATTGAATTTTTTCCCCGCCAAGATGTTATCCAAATTCTGGAAAAGTAGAAGTCTGTAGAGGCAAGGTCTGGTGAGTACGGTGGATGACGGAGAACTTCCAACACTAGCTCTTGTAACTTGGAGACCGTCTGCTGTGCAGTATGAGGTCGCGCGTTGTCGTGCAGGAGCAGCGGAGCCGAACGATTGACCAAAGCTGGTTGGAGATGTGATAGCTTCTCCATCATTATGTTCAGTTCTTCACAGTACACATCTACAGTAATGCTCATCTCGTTTGGTAAGAAGCTGTGATGAATGACACCGGCGCTAGATCACCAAACAGTGACCATCACTTATTTGGAGGTCAGTTTTCGTTTGGGGCATTGTTTAGGTGCTGAACCAGGATGTAACCAACTTTGCTGAGCGCTTGCGATTGTCGAACAGAATCCATTTTTCGTCGCAAGTAACAATGCGATTCGATATGCCTTCGTTTGTGTGCCTGTTGAGTAGTGCAAGGCTCAACTCGACGCGTGCTTCGCGCTGGCGATCATTCAATTCGTGGGGCACCCATTTGTCAAACTGTTTTACCTTGCCAATTCGACGCAAATGGATCAATATTGTTTTGATGCTAAAATCGAAAGCTGCTGCTAATTCAGCTGTAGATTGAGAATCATCAGCTTCCACAATCGCCTTTAATTCGTCATTGTCGACTAAAGTTTTCTGTCGACCACGGGGTTCATTTCTTAGGTCAAAATTTCCATAACGGAAGCGGGCAAACCAATAACGGGTGGTGTAATCGTTAGTAGTGTTCGCTTCGTATACGTCATTGATGTTGCGTGCCGCTTCTGCCGCTTTGCTGCCACGACGGTACTCATAGTCCATAATCACTCTAATTTTTAACGTATCCACGATAGAGAAAAACGTACAAATGCAATGAAAACAGAACGCTAACCATTAAACAAATGCCACGTTTTCAAAAAAGAATTCCATATTGTAAAAATAAAAATAATTTGAACTTGTAATTCTTAGCGAAAAAAGAAAAAAAATGGACTTGAAATAGCCAGTGCGGCAGAACGGCAATTTCATAGGTAAAGACCTATTATTTATTTATTTATTTAAACTTTTCACACACAAAAAGGTACAAAGGCGGACTTTAGGCATTCTCTACTAGTCAACCAAGGGTGGTGAGAGATTAGATGGCAGGTACTCTGTTTAAGAGGAACAAAGAAAAAATAAATTAAAAATATATCATTAGAAATAAAATAGGTAGGAACACACGTTACCACTCCGATTGTATGAAACATAATGCTAATAGAGGATGTTAGTCATCTGGACGTACCTACCTGGTCCAAGATGAGGTTGGCGTCGGGGCAGGCGAGGTCCAGCAGCATGGCCTCCGGGAACCAGCCGCGTGGCGCCATGGGCGGCGCGCGCAGGAAGTCGGAGACCAGCGCCAGACGCACGCCGGCGCGGTTGCTGCGGCGGTACAGCTCAGACACTTGCTCTACAAATGTACTGTTTGTAATGTCCTTGGGAAATGTTGCTTTAATTTTTATAACAAGCAACAAGTTACTTGGTGCAATGTCTACATCTAACGATGTAACATATTATCACGGTCACGGTAATGTCAGTTTTTTAAAGCAAGATCTTGTTACTGAGATAGGAGGAAGAGCATTTTCCGCCTTGTCCTGTTCAATCGTACCTACTAATTACTGCTTAGTATTTTCAGAAAAGACACGCCATGGATTAAGGATTTAATTTTTTAAAGAGTTTCTAACACCCATTCAATATCTAGTTGTTTTTTTTTTGCTGACGCTATACGCCAGCACAAATAAACGTCAACTGCCTTAACTTTGCCTTACGTCCTATGTTTGCCTATATTTTACTTGTATGGCTATCGAAACTTTCTTATTCTAAAAATGTGTTCAAGTTTCGATTGCCATACAAATAAAATGAAAAAGATATTACATCTTTTTCACTAATAGGCAAACATAGGACGCGAAGCAAAGTTAGGGCAGTTCATTATTTTTTTGTACTTTAGCGATCTTGTAATTGATACCCACATTGGTTTGAAATAAAATTGCTGAACCTATCTGCATTACCAGGCGTCCAGCAAATGAAAGCGGTCATCATGGACAAGTCCTTGGTGAGGAAGTACGACAGTACGAAGCTGATCAGCTCCATGTTGACTCGAAGGCAGACGGGCGCGTAGTAGCACACTGTCCGCAACCCCTCATCGGAGACCGAGGCGGGTAATTAAGGGGAAGCCCTTTGCTCAACGCGATTTTATTTTACGCTTAGAATTAGATCGGTGCCTGTGCCTACTTTGTTTCTTTCGCACCAATGGGAACGAATATAGAAACCAACGTTCCCTTACTAAATGTAGGTACCTACATACACAGTTATACAGGGTAAGTTTTTATCCATTGCGCAAACTTAAACACGTGACTTTACTCATCATTATGAACAACATACTACGGGACCAAACCTGAAATCGCGTTAAAGTCAGCTGTTCCCTACAGTTATGTTCGCATAACTCGTCAAAATGTAGGGAACAGCTGATTTTTTAAATGAAAACTTCTTTAGGCGCGTTCGGCATTTTTGAAATGGGACTAAACCATTGATGTCGCAACACTGTGGTGACACCAGCTTTTGACCGTTAAAAAGACAACGCGTTGATTACCGCGGTGCGTGGAATAAAAGACATGAACGCGTTGATGCAGCCGACTTTTTTTTTAAAGTTTTCATTTCTGTCAGCACTCCGGGAGTGCTGACAGAAATGAAAACTTAAAAAACTGCTTTTTTTTTCGTGATTTCACGTTTGGTCCCATAGTAAAAGTTCTTCATAATGATGAGTAAAGTCACGTGTTAAAGTTTGCGCGCTGGTTAACAAAAAATCCTGTATGGTAGGTGGCTCACCTGGTTACCTACGCAGCCAACCATACATTTTGTTGGCGATGCAACCTGGCGACGTCGCAATGGCGTCTCGGTGAGGGTACCTACGGCCGTCTATTTGGTAATAGTGCTGACTCAGAACTATAGAGTCAAGTCAGTTAAAACAATTAACATTGAACTGTCATTCATAATCAAGTATCTCAAAATTCGAAACCAATGTTATTGTAGTTATTTAAGCTTTGTTTCTCTTTTAGAATAGAGTAGAATTTTATTTTGCAAATATGGGTAATACATAATAGTTCTTAAGATTACATTTAGCTCAGCCATTTTCTTTTATTTATTATTAAAAACAAGTTACATTGAATGCCTCACCTACTACATACCGGGTGGCAGGGACATCGACGCGAAAACTGTTACTATGGATTCAGTACATGATTCTGAACCCGCTGCGTTGAAATTTTTCGTCGGTTATTTTAAAAAAATCTGCTGTTTCATAGAAAAGTGCAATACCTACGCGATCAAAATGTATGGAATAGCTGATTGTTTTTTAAATAACCGACGAAAAATTTCAATGCCGGGGCTTCAGAATTTGGCAGAGAGCAAGTTTGGTTTCCACAAGGGGCGCTCTACGGTGGACGCCATCATGCGCGTGCAGGCCCTCACGACGGGGGATGCTGTGGCCCGGGGTGGGGTCATCTTGGCGGTTTCTCTAGTCATCGCCAATGCCTTCAATACCCTGCCCTGGAGTTGCATCAGGGAGGCCCTCTGGTATCACCGGATCTACCTACCTCTGCTGTGTGGTCGAGACCTATTTGACGGAAGGGACCGTCATCTACCCAGGTCACCGGGGAAAGTGAAACCGGCGAGAGATATCGTGCGATGTCCCGCAGGGATCGGTCCAGGGGCCGCTACTGTGGGACATCGGATACGACTGGATGCTTCGCGTCGACCTCCCTAGCGGCGTCAGCGTCGTTTGTTACGCTGATGACACGTTGGTCCTGGCACTGGGGATGTCGTACCAGGCGGCGGCCGACTTAGCGACACGCGGGGTTGCGACAATCGTCGACAGGATCCGGCAGTTGGGACTCGAGGTGGCCCTGCACAAGTCCGAGGCCATGAGTTTTCATGATCCTCGGAATGCGCCACCGTCGGGTTCCCAGGTAATGGCAGGAGCGGTTCACATCGGCGTCGAGTCGACGATGCAACTCATCCTCGACAGCCAGTGGAGCATTTTCGACGTTTGGCTCTCAGACTGGAGCGAGCCGGGGCTGTCTTGAAGCGGCTCCTACCCAATCTAGGGGGTCCAAACGCCTCCTGTCCAAGTCTCTACGGGGTCGTACGGTCTATGGCCCTTTACGGGGCACGTGGGCGCGTTCATTGAGGCTGCGGCCAGCCCGCCGGTTGAGCGCATCCCAGAGGGTTATGGCCATCCGGCTGGCCCGAGGATACCGCACGGTTTCCTGTGAGGCGGCGAGCCTCCTTGCCGGATTGCTGCTATGGGATCTAGAGGCAAAGGTCCTCGGGCACATCTGGGAGTGGCGCGAGGAGGCGAAACGCCGGGGCTTAACTCCGCTGCCGCGAGAAATCACGGCACAGCGGACAGCGCTCCGGCGGGATCTCATGGCGTCATGGAGAGTGCGATTGCCGCAACCCAGCGCTGGGCACGCCACAATAACGGCAATAAGAACCCTCTTTGAGGAGTGCCTAGACAGGCGCCACGACGTCCTCACCTTCCGCCTGACGCAGGTCCTCACCGGACACGGCTGTTCGCGGGAGGTTCCTGTTCACGAAAAGGCAGGAGGGAACGCCCGGGTGTCACCATTGTGTGGATCGCCCGGAGGACACGTTGGAGCATATGGTGGAGGTCTGCCCGGCTTAGGCGGAGCATCGCCGTGTCCTCGTGGCGGCGATCGGCGGTGGTGATCTTTCGCGTCCGGCCCTGGTTCAGACCGTAACGAGTACGAGGTACGAGAGAAAATGGGAGGCTGTCACCTCCTTCTGCGGAGCGGTAATGCTCGCGAAGGAAGAGGCGGAACGCATGAGGGAAAGGAAAATTTAGCGACCTCACGCCTCTAACCGCCGCAGGAGGAGACGCCCTGGGCGTCGGGAGTCGCAGGCCGATTCCCGGCCACCGTAAGCGCGGGCTTGTGGACGGTAAGCAATGGGTAGCTCGCCGTCCGATAAGGACCAGGCCCGGGTCGGCGCGTTGTATTCCACGCGCGCCTCAAAGAGATGTCAGCAGAATTGACAGGGTCCGCTAGGGCTTGCGAAGCGGGCCTGCCGGGATTGCGAAGACAACCGAAAGCGAAATCGCGGCCCCCAGCAACAGAGCAACAGAAGGAAAACGGGTGGGTTTTAGTCAGGAAGAGTCTGATACGCCCTCCCGCTCCGCCCAGAGCGGGAGAAGTTATTTGATAATTTCCCACTGAAAAAAAAAGTTCAATGTATGAACTTATCAAACCCGATTTCCTATAGCCTCTACACAATTATGTCAAAATCTATAAATGTTGTACCCAAATATACTCGTACCCTATACTTACATTTGTTATAGATAAAAATCGATAGTTATGAACTTACGACAATAATAGCGCATTAATATTGACATTATTTTGGTATTCCAGCCAATAATCCTTCTAATCAACATCGATTTGTAAATATAATAAATTAGCTTTTGCTCGCGGCTTCGCCCGTGTGGATATCGGAAAATATCCCACGGCTATGTACTACCAGGATTACATACCTAATAGCCGAGGAAAAGGTCATTGACTTCTACCGTTGCACCCGCGTTGTCTTCAACCATAATTATTTTGTTACACGTAATTTTAAATCTGTTATATCTTCTAAAGTATTCATTTTAGTGATATGATGTCAAGGCATATTTTAATCTAAATTAAATGCCCAATTTAAATAACAATGGTATTATATCAAATTCTGAAAGATAAAAATGGTTATTGTGGGTCATCCTTAGAAGATAGACATATGCCACCGCGAACTTTTTGTTGAACTTTTTAAGATTAACAATAATGTAGAACATAAATTTTATGTAACTTTTACGATTTCCGCGGCTCACGCCATTAAACTTCCCAACCGGCATGATTTTTTCCGACATCTTCAACAATAATCGTCAAATTTCAGCCAATTTACACAAAACTTTAATGAATTGTACACTAAAACCTTCCGTATGAATCACTCCGTCCATTGGTGAAAACCGTTTGAAAATCCGGTACCGGTTCGGTAGTTTTTGAGTTTATCGCGTTCATACAGACAGATAGACAGACGCGGCGCGGGACTTTGTTTTATAATGTGTAAGGATAACTTCTCCTTAACGTCCATTAAATTGGCGATCATTATAAAACGCGGAGTGTTTGTGGAGCAATCTTTTTGCACTATTACGTAGCATTTAGATAATAGTGCATTATGTTGCATAATGAGCACAAATTGCCCGCTTAACAAACCTAATTGATTATATACATATCAAGTAGATATTACCATTTCAAGGCACAATAACGTACGACGCTACTATACGCAGGGCCGTCTTTAACGTATTGGAGGCCCTGGGCACATAAGATCACGGGGCCTCGGTGTAGATAAGAGTAGATAATTTTTCGACTTAATTAGTATGCTAATAAGATAATTATTCAATGTCATTGCCGCATTTGGTCCTATTTTACGTATTTTGATGTACCTAGTTGGCAAATTAAATTTCTTTCAATGTGCAATGTAAAATCAATAAAAATAATACTAATATATCATTAGTTTGGGTCTAGAAACTTATTGTAAATCGCACTGCCAATCAATTATTTTATCATTAAATCGCAAGCAAAGAATGATATTTTTAGGCGGGCCCCCGTCGATCGCGGGGCCCTAGACACTTGCCCAGAGTACCCTATGGAAAAGAGGGGCCTGTCTCTTTTCACCCGCTATGGGGCTTTATGGGAACTTGGTCAGACCCGTGGTTACCTTCGTAAAATAGACGTTTGAAGCATACTAACAAGGCAGATCATATCTGTTTTAAGAGCAAATGTGAGCGTAGTATGCGCGACATAACAAATGAAATGAAATGAAATTGAAATGGAACTGAAATGAAACTGAAATGAAATTGAAATGAAATTGAAAAGAAATTAAATGAAATTTTATTTGCAAGAATTGTAGTACATACAGATGGTCGGGTTTTTTAACAAGTTCTAAAACAAATCGTTAAAACTAGCATGCAAAATTACATAAATTAAATAAGAAGCTAATAAAATTGGAACATACATCATAGTTATTTTAATATGAATAAAAATGTCAATCATAATTGGCCTAACGGAGTGCTAATCGTCTGGCCTTACCCGGGAACCTACACAAACAAATTGTCATCGAGCGGCAGCACGAAGGAGATCAACACCAGCAGACGAGAATCGGCATGGGTTTGAGCAGTAATTTAATGTGAGTAGACTTTTTCGCATTTTACTGTTCACTCCGTAAAATGCGAAAACTACGTACTACCCTACGTTATATTGGACAAAAATCGCCATTTAACGTCATTGGTTAGTTTAATAGACCTCTTGGACAAAAATCGCCATTTGGGTTGTGTATAAGTTCTTAAATTCTATTTTCTTTTATTAACATTATATCGGACAAACATCGACGATATAACGTTATTTATCTATCCCTTTCTTACGGTATATTGGACAAAAATCGCTATTTAACGTCATTTGTTAGTTTAATCGGTTGATTAAACTAACAAATGACGTTAAAAAGCGATTGGACAAAAATCGCCATTTGCGTTGTGTATAAGTTTTTTTAAAACACAAACATCGCCAATATTACGTTATTTGTTTGCTTTTTAAATACAATTAATCAATATTTTAATATTAATTTAAACTTAGAATAGTATTGTAATAATTTTAATATAGAAATGAATCAAATCGCGATAATCTCTAAGCATATCTTGGGAATTATTCCTAAATTTTACGGGGATGAAAAACTATTAAATCTTTTTCCAAATATGAATATGTAATTAGAAGTTTAAACGGATAAAACAACCCAGCGAAAAAACTTTACCTATATCATTGCCTAACAAGTAGGTTAGTCGGTAAAGCAGCAATTCTTATTAGCGAACGCGAAAATGTTTCCTCTTGGCGACCCGAAATCTTAAGCGTGTATTGCAATAGAATTAAAAAACCCTTAAAATAAAACATGGAGTCAATCATTGATTTCTATCCAAATGATACGAAGTTCCATAATATCGAAAGTTAACCTTTTACAAGACAAGGAAATTAAGGCAGCCAAAATTATAATACACAAAAGCACCAGCTTAAACGTATTTTAATATAATTTACCCGAAGATATGATTAGATTTGTCCGATTGAAACAGTGTACGAACTTAGAATCCGCGCTTAGCGTTGTGATGGAAGAGGTAAACTTACAAACTCAATACAACGCCCGTAATAAAACTAAACCAAAAAATACTCAAAGTAACCCGTTACAAGCAAATAAAAATAACACACAGATACAACCAACTCATTTCAAATTCGGAACCCCACAACAGGGATGCAATCCTCGTCCTCCCCATAGTGGCTCAGGAAGCCCTGAGCCAGGGCCGTCATGTGCATGGGATGCAAGATAATCCTGGGATTCTTCCTGTCAAGGAAGGCCAAGCATGTCTTAGCTTAGGAACACAGTTAAAGTTCTAGATTTAGAATTAATAAGTAACAATTTAGATTATAAAATTCTAAAATACTTAGAAATTAGTGTTAATATGAAAAATAGGTCAGATATTTATCTAATAAGGTGGTAATATAGTTGATATGCAATTGCAAACAGAATATAATGTTACAGTTGAGCGATTTAATCAATTGATTCCTACTTCGGGAATAAAAGAGATCTCCTTGGCTCTATGATTAAAGTAAATAATTACTGGTAATCTGGATAACGACGACGTAACCAATTATGGCCAGTTAATTAGTAGTTTAATAGTAATATACAATCAAAACAACACGCTATATTATTTTAATAAAATTACTCTAATTTCGGAAATAGTTGCAAAATTTGTTAATTCCATTAACTCTACTCGAAGCAATTTTATCTTACTAGATAAGACCATAGCTAAAATAGTCGTTTGATCTTGAATTTAACTCAGTTTCAGCAAAGCAAAAACTTAATATTAAAAACTTGCAATTTGTTCATACATAACTTTCAAACAATACTCATCAGATTAGGTGAAGATAGTTAATTGATTCAGGCGTGACCTTGCGGAAATCCATTATAAAATGATGATGTGGATATATTTAGTAACCTTTCCGCTTAGCCATTTCTAAAGAGTCTTGAAAAGACTTTAGAAATAGCTAAGCGGAAAAGGTTACTTACTAAATATATCCACATCATCATTTTAGATTAGGTGAAGTAGAAACAGCTGTTTCTTTTAGTCGAGTCAATCACTACAATCTTACTCTAATCAATTATTGATGTTACGGAGCAACTTGTTATTTTAAAAGACATAAAAATACAACAGTTACTGTCCCCTGTACATCTAAAAAAATTATATATACATAGAAAATTATAGGTACAAAGATAAAATTATACATATAAAGCAAACGAAAAACGTTTATTAAATCAATTCCAACCATCCACTGATATATCGTTTATAATTTATATCAATTACATCCATTACAATGTATAACCCCGGAACAAACCTTACCTTCCTAATCATTCCCAAACATACAATATTCTTGCGAAAGGGGTGAAAATATTAGCGCTCTCCCAGCCATTAGCCACGCAGAGAAATCAACGACACAAAGTTTCTTGGATATGAGACAGACGTCTCCCCAGCTGACGAACACGTGTTTCCCTTGCCAGTGAAATCCTCCAAGGTGAAAATCGAACTTATACAGTCGGACACTTAGGGCCTATTTTCCGGTGTTCACAAATTTTTGATGGAGGATTGCGAGAATGACATAAATCAGCACAATATTTTCGGCACCTGTATTCTGACTCTAGATGATATTTACGAAGTGAAAATCAGAAAAATCACTTCGACAGAACGATGCACACAAGCAGCGGTGGCAGTCTATATCACACCGAACGTGCATCTACCCAGCATTGCCATACCGACCAGCCTAAAGGGAAAACTTCCGATCGACTTAGATGAAATAGACTTTGAAAACTTATTGGCGCATTTCCTGAAAAGTGAAAGTGTAGTGTACAGTGATAAAAGCGAAACGCACTTTGTGTGTAATCATTTAAACATGTTAATTTTAATTATCTTATTAATTGTATTTCTTATTGGGTTTAATTTTAAAATATTATCTATTTGCAATATGAATGAAAACCATAATTCTCAGAATGCAAATGATGATTTTAAACTTAGGGAGTGAGGAGTTATGCATACCAGGCATCAGTTCCCATAGTAGTAAATCACTCGACACTCTGTTTCTAACCTCTTGTATTAATTATTTTGTTAAATAGCCATGTCACCGATTGCAGTTATTTATTATGCATCTCTTTCGTACGCTACCTTTTTCTAACACCTGTGTGAAAGCTCGTGCAGACCAGCGCGATATCGCGGGCGCGACAGGCAGCGCGACCCGTGTCGCGCCCGCGATATCGCGCTGGTATGTACGAGCCTTCAACGTTTATTTGAAGTGGTCTTCATCTTCAATATTATTATTTAGATTAACCTCTTTTTTATTAAATATGTACCAATAGTTCGTAAGCATTCCATCTGTATCGCTCTAACCGAGCACACCTAATTACTGTAAATATCATAATTAAAGTTTTTTCCAATTAGTAATGATACATTGCAAACTATAGTTTTATATAATTTAGAAGTAAATGTGAGACCATGGAGCCGTTTATTAAGATATTAAGATGTATGTTGAGTTGAAAGAGCATGGCAGTTGAGAGTACGTCATGCTCACTTAAATGTTTCGCTGATGGTGGCGAGTGTGTTGTATCATTCGGTTCCCTACAAAATGGTTAAGCTGGATGGTGCTGATCCACGCGTCATGTTCGTGAACGGGCGCCGTTAGTTGAAACTGGTCATCTCTTATCTGCCAGGGCTTACTTTTAATCTTACATTTTCAGTTGCTTTTGATTATTTTTTGTACATTGTTCTCACATATAGAAGCAACAAGGATGATGTACCCAGGATTTTGTTATATCTATATTTAAAAGAGTGTCCTTGGAGTCACACTCATACACACACATACACGCACTCACTCGACTCAGCACATCTACACTCCTCATTCTACTTTGTTTTATTTAATTTTAATTGTAAGATTTTATATTTTTTGTTTGGATACTGAAATCTCCAAAAAGCATAAAAACATGATTTTTGTGCCACTCAAATTGAAAGTCGAAACTGTCTCTCCTAAATACAGATTACTCAGTGATCTAGCTAGGAGAGCACCATTTCACCCAACAATTAATAGTACCTTATTTTTTTTTATTTTTTTTGTGGGTGGGAAATCATCAAATAACTTCTCCCGCTCTGGGCGGAGCGGGAGAGCGTGTCAGACTCTTACTGACTAAAACCCACCCGTGTTCCTACCGTTGCCCTGTTGCCGGGGGCCACGATCTCCCTCTCGGTTTTCTTCGCAACCCCGGCAGGCATTGGCCCTAGCGGACCCCGTCGATTCTGCTGACATCTCTTTGAGGCGCGCGTGGAACACAACGCGCCGTCGACCCGGGCCTGGTCCTTATCGGACGGTGAGCTACCCATTGCTCACCGCCCGCAAACCCGCGCCTACGGTGGCCGGAAATCGCCTCGCGATTCCCGACGCCCTGGGCGTCTCCTCCTGCGGCGGTTAGGGGCGTGAGGGCGCGAAATTTGCCTCTCCCTCACGCGCTCCGCCTCCTCCTTAATAGCTATTAATAGTACCTACACCATGTAAATTAAAGTATACTTTATTATAAGTTTCTTGCCCGTTCTTCTCTATAGAGATCT
This sequence comes from Omphaloscelis lunosa, assembly GCA_916610215.1. Classification (NCBI taxonomy): domain Eukaryota; kingdom Metazoa; phylum Arthropoda; class Insecta; order Lepidoptera; family Noctuidae; genus Omphaloscelis; species Omphaloscelis lunosa. The sequence continues at coordinate 23,271,217 of OU744247.1, forward strand.
ACGTTTTAGAATGGGCAATTAGCTTCAACTTTCTGACTGACTGACAGACTCTTTGACAATTCAAAAGTGCCTGTAAATGGTTTAATTGGAATAAATGCTTTGAGTTTGTGTTTTTAAAAACTATGTCACTGCCGTTTATATTTGACTAGGTAGGTACATTGTTTGTTCCTATTTCGTTAACCTAGCCGAAGTTGAACAGGGTTAGTAAGTGTAGACAGACAATCTCTGCAGCGATAATATTAATGCTTACCACGCGACTAACTGATAAGTATCGAGAACAACAAAGTCGTACATTGTATCGGTTATCAGTGCACAGTAAGGGCATAGTTTCACGTAACCTGCGTAAGTTCACACATCTCTTATCTATTATGCAACATGTTACAGAACGCTATAAAACTTGCTGCAGCAACTTATTTCCTACATGGAATGGAATCGAATATTTAACTTACAAAAATCTAGAAGTCGAATGATCGAAGACTTTTTGGTTGGTTTCTTGTCCATTGTCTACATCAAAAAAATAAATGTCATTGCTAAATCTGTTCTTAATACTAATTGGTTTTGTTTTTTTTTTTATTTCCAATTATTTGAATTAAGTATAAATCCGTGTTCGGCCATTAAATTGCACTTAAGGAAAAAAATAAAACAAGTGAAATAACGTCAACATAAATAGTCTATATTATTAATCTAAATTCTGTATCACTATAGGTTGGTGAGCGATAGCGCTGAGATGGCGGGGCAGGCGTCGGGCTGCACGAACAGCGGCGTGTAGTTGACGACGAAGTAGGTGCTGGCCGAGCCCAGCACGGAGCCCAGCTGGCCCACAGCGCCGCACAGGCGCATGCCGCGCGCGCCGCCCGCCCGCGCCCAGCCGTACACCCACATGCGCGCGTACGAGATCACGCCCGACACCACGACCCACGCTATCACCTGCAGGGCAACAGAGCACGTCAGTACACATAATAACATCGCCACAGGATGGGTAGCGCTGGCGGCTGTCAAGCAGCTATAGGAAACGCTGATTTAACGGCGGGACTGCTTGCATGGGTTCTCCATGCAAGCAGTCCCGCCGTTAAATCAGCGTCCAAAACGACTAGAAGTGAACCCGTAAACCCATAGTAAACCCGTGGTCCGGCTTTACCTTTAAATAAATATTTTCTTGTTTCATACTTTTTAGAGCGCGATTTTCAGTAGTCGGGTTTTAGTTTTTGAACTTACTTTTTATTTAAATTATTTTGGGATAAAGTATTTGCAGAGAAACTTACATTTTTTTTTTTTTGTTTGTGTTTTATTGTATAATAGGTATTAATTTTACAGCCGCGCCGTGCGTAGCACAGTCACACTTTTGCTTGTTTTTACAAATTTAAAAATATTTATTTACTTAGACAGTATGATATATATACATATTTGTAATATGATATGATACCCAACATGGCACAAATATTTTTTTTTTTAATTCATTACGTTATCTTCTCTAGAGGGTGCCATATTGCATTTAATGTGACGTCACATAATCAGCGGACGATAAAGACGCTTCCAATGATACCTCATTTGTAAAATTATGATCGGTAGTTTAGAAGTTATGAGGTAACAGATGAACATACGTACATACCTGTCAAAATCATAACCCTCCTTTTTGCTTCGCCGTAGTCGGGTACAAACTGTCATCGGCCGATTACATGAATTAAATACAACATTCATACACTCAACATAGAACTCCAGACATACTGACATGATCGTCCACTCGTTCGCGAACACGTCACACTCAGGTTTAGTGGCTACAAGTCAATCACCCTGCTCTTTTCCTTACTGCCTTTTAAATAAATAAAGCGTAATTTATATTTTGGTCTGGCGAACATGAATAATAATTTGTATTAGTGGTCATCTCAGAAATTCACTTCCATTTTTACCCGACTATGGCGAAGCAAAAAGGAGGGTTATGATTTTGACCGGTATGTAGGTATGTATGTTCATCTGTTACCTCATAACATCTAAACTACCGATCATAATTTGACAAATAAGGTATCATTAGAAGCGTCTTGATCGTCCGCTGGTTATGTGACGTCACATTAAATGCAATATGGCGCCCTCTAGAGAACATAAAGGCATGAATAAAAATAATAATATTGTGCCCTGTTTAGTATCAAATGAAAAGGCTTGACGAGCACATTACAAATATGTATATATATCATATTGTTTAAGTAAATAAATATATTTAAATTGTTAAAAACAAGCAAATTAAAGTGAGACCACTAGAAAAATGGTCAAGGTAAAGCTGTGGTCGCATGCCTGTACACCTACAAAGTTATAATGGCATGCGACCACGGCTTTACTTTGACCAGTTTTGTACCTATGTCTTGATTTATATCTGAAATAATTTTTTGTTTCATACTTTTTAGAGCGTGATGTTTCAGTGGTCGGGTTTTAATTTTTGAAATTACTTTTTGGCTATATAATATTTCACACAACTTCCATCTACAACGCTCCTAAAATGGCCGAAGTACGTAATCAACCACACTTATCATCAATTCTTCCTTTGTATGCCGCTGGCAAACATTCGCACAGATTACTGCCACTCCTAAAACCCATAACCCTACCTCAACATAAATATGACGTTGACTACGAACCGAACTAATTTAACAGACGCCAGACGACTCGAAGAGAGATTGGCGCGAATCATAAAGTAACGTAACCAAAACGTTCATGCAATCGTCTGGAACACAAAACCTCTGTTGTCCGCGAACGTTTTCTATGTCGCTAACAGAAATATGAGTAAGTGAATTTGAAGTCAAGGTCGGGTGAGTTCACGTTAGGGAAATATTTTACACCTAAATCCGCCTGTAATGTTTCCTCAGCTGGCAAACAGGCCTCCTGTCTTCGAGAGGGAGTGGGTATTACCCAATTATTATGTTTTGTTTTCACCTGAGTGTCTTACAAAGGTGATATTGATCCTTATTGTGTGCCCACGACACTCAACAGATTCGCAAATATAAATTCTTGTCTGTGCGTTTTCTGCTTGGATTCACAACCAAAGCAGAAAAACCAAGTGCTGGTAAAGCAAGGGGTTCATAACAAGCTAGTTGTTTATTACTATCATGAATCCATTTCATGCCAAATGCTATAAGTACACGTCTACCCAACCCTTCGGGAAATACAGCCGTTGTTATGTTATGCCAAGTACTAAAGCTATAATTTCATTGCGAATATCCGTCCAGATAATGATGTGGGTCATTTATTTTACAACTTAAAGCTAATAGCTCCTCCTATTTTCAGGATATCGTATCGCCCAGCCAAGGCACTGCATCTATGATAGAACATTATGTCCAGTCTGATTCTTATATTCGCACGGACTTGCTCCGGAAGTATCGACGTCTGGCATATTATGATAGTTATCATTCCATGGTATCTCTAAGATAATAGAAGCTACCAGCGAATACGACCGATAATTCCTAATCAACGCAATGATTACATAATGATAACTCAAGCTGTCCGTCAATCAATCATTCACTGCTTTTTGCATGAATTTCAGAACAATCGAGCAATTCCCGGCTTGAAGAAAGAGCCGGAGCAGATAAAAGAAAAATAATGACATGCCACTTAGTATTGAAGGTAAAGTTTGAAAAGTGGGTTAAGTACGCGAGGCAGAAGACAGTGTCGCGGACAGGTCAAGAGATGTTATCGTTTTAAGTTGTGGAGGTAGCACATCCGCCGCTCTGCGCTAAGCCGCTTGGATCCAAGGCATGCTTGTTGCCAAGTACACGATCGTGTAATTGATAGCAAGCTCTTAACTAGCCCTTAATTAAAATCGAGTGTAGATACTTGGACGAAGCAGATATGACAACAACGAAGGTAGTCTCTCACGCAAACTATTTGTCGAAGAGAATAACAGGTTACGTCAATCATATAAACATCACTATCTTGAGCAGCACAACCAGGACTGTCTACTAGGTTGCACGTCAAAGTTCACGGATAATGAACTTTGACGTGCAACCTGACGGAAATAATTATTATCTAAGTATTAAATCAGATAACTAAACTAAGTCTATACAAATACTCTCAATTGTTCTACTGTATCACAAACTTGTCTGTTGCTTCATAGAAGTCTGGCCTCGCTAAGTCTGCAATGTAATAGATGAGCAACCTCAAAAAGTTTTATATATGCTATACTTTTACTCAGTCAGTTATGTCAGTTTCAGGGTTGTAAGTAGAACTAATGATTTTGATATTTTGGCTTTTGATTTTTGCATAATAGATTATGTGTAATAGACTATGTCGTACCTATGATCTACCTCCATACGATGACAAAACTGTATCAAATCCACACTGCATCGTGCTAAAGTGACTATTCTTTACCAGGAATAAATCAGAATATAAACAAAATAACCTTTAAAAAACAAAAAGACAAACAAACTATCAAATTCCGTGAAATTCCGCCGCCAAGGGAAAATTTGCCCGAAAAACAATTTATAAGAATATTTGATGTACAAATATCTTAATATTATGGCAAAATTTTAGCAACATTGCTATCTTCTCCAAGAGGACTTGGATCGACTGACAGACTATTGTTACAGTAGTAAACTCCATTTGAGCATTTCCAGTGCAACTACCTAAAACTAAATTCAAAAACATCATAAGGTTTTCTTACTCATTATGTAGTGATTTATTGAATAAAGTAATCTCGGTTCGTAATCTTGGCATATTGCTTGACTCAAAACTCTGCTTGGATTTGCATATCGAACAAATTGTAAATAAAGCATATAAGATGTATGGATTTATAATGAGATCCACTCATGATTTTAAGCGAACCTCTGCCTGTATAAAACCCTAGTCCGTTCCCAGCTCGAATATGCCGTATCCATCTGGAACTCGTACTACGGCAAATGCACATAATAGAAAATTAAAAGAAAAAGACAAAGAAACGTAGATTTCTTCGTGCAATGCACTACAGGTGCCACAACACTTATCTACAGTATAACCAGTTGGTCAGTAAATACAAGCTTTTGACACTTAGCTCTAGACGTAAATAATTAGAAGCAATGACATTGTATAACATTGTTAATGGCAATTTTGACTGTATAGATTTAAATAATGTGTTGTGCTATGCAGTCCCCTGAACTGTCCATAGACGGCAGGTGCGTGGAGGCAAACTCTTTGCAGTAGGTACCTGCCGATCTAAAACTGGTCTACGTTCACCAGTTCGGCGAATGGCAGCAACCTCCAATGAAGCATTCGAACACATAGACATATTTACATGCTCTTTGAAAAGTTTTCGTAGCCTTTTGTATGACACACTTGAACTCTCAGACTAATAGTTCGTTTTTGTGTTTTTATAATACTCGTTTATTCCGTTTTTATAATATTAGTGCAACTGTCATGCATGAACAGTTCACCTCCTAGTGACTTTAAGGTTTTATTTATTAATGGTAATATGTGAACAGCGCTGTGGGCTACATTATTACTTAAGTTATTTATGTTTTTCTGTTTGTAATATTGCATAATGTAGCTGTTTGTTGTTCCTTTTAAATAAAATAAAATAAAAACAAAATAAAACATTGATTGACTGAGGTGGAAAATAGGTTATATGTATGGCAATACTGACTATCGTGTTTGTTGCTAATTTCGCTTAGTAGCTTATGGGAATGCATCGAATGAGGTGCGTGTTTTTGCGGGAAAATTTTAGTGAAGGTCATTTTACTAAAATAAAAAATCATAGTGTCGTTTACATTCCTAAAGTAAACGCCATCTTTACCAAAATTATTGTACTGGTTTTTATGTCCTCTGCGTAAAAGCCATATTTGCGCCAAAAAAATCAATGAGGGCAAAGTTGGCTAAAAGTCCATATAACTTTGCGCGCCAACAAAATCGAGCAAATATTGAGTAATAGTAAACTTAGCTATACTAGCACATGATCTTTCAGTTGTAGCTGATGAAGGAAAATACTTACATCTCCGTAGAAAAACCATATTAAAATTGTAATTATTCGAAAAAAGTGGGCAAAGTTGGCATGTTTCACCCACCTGCCAGCTAAATGGTTGGTTTTGGATATGTGAAAAAAATCAAAGCAGTAGTTTATATAACGAAATTATAAGGAAAACTATCACAGCTAAGTAGGCGCTACAAGTTAACGAGTAATAATCGACCAACTTATATTTGCAGTTGCAAAAACATATTTTCCCATACATTCCGTATGGGAGAACATGTTTTTAAAATACAAGTTAACTTTGTTTTTGGGATAAATTCATTCCAACTACGGAACCCTTCATTGTGCGTGTTCCGACACGCACTTGGCCGGTTTTTTTTACTTATGCAGAGTTTACCTATAGCTATGTGTGAGTGTGTAATAGCAGTTTGGGATAATTTAGATAATTTTAATGTAGCTTGATAACATCACGGACTGACCCACGTGCAACGTAGAGATAAACATAGAAATAAACATAGTTCACGACAACATCTCTAACAAAAAACTTCTATCTGACAAGATTTTCCGAAGAGCAGCTTATGGAATCGGTTCTGCACAATGTAAATATACTTCCAGTCACTAGTAGCTTCTAGCCAGTAGATCTTGGGCTATAGTTAGGTTTACACTAAGGCATTTTCTTCTGATTTAGATAAAAAGCGAATTTTAAAGTAATACTCACAACTAAAGCTTCCCCGGTTGCGCTGTGCTGCAGCGGCGGCGCAGGGCTGAGCAGCGCAGTGGCCAGAATGTAGGCGAAGGGCGCCGCCGACAGCACCAGCAGCACGCCCAGCGCGCGCCCCGCCAGCGGCCGCAGCCACACGCCCGCCAGGCACGCCGCCGGGTTGGCCATGGCGCCCAGCGTCACCGACAGGTGGTACGCCCGCGTGCCGTACGGCATGCACGAGTATGACTGCACCGACGGCAGCACGCCGTTGTTGAGCGCGTTCAACAGCACCATCAGCAGCATCACGCCTACCCAGCGCGGCGCCAGCAGCGATGGCCGCTCCGACGTGGCCTCGTCGTCCTTGGCCGCGGCCGCTGGCGCCACGCGCTCCGACTGGAAGCCCTTGTAGTTGTTGATTATCACAAAGGCGGCCAGGCTGGTCGCCGACAGCCCGCCTAGCAGCAGCAGGAACACCATGGTGTCGAAACGCGCAGGCGGGTAGTGCGGCACCAGCGTGCTGTTGTCGGCCGACGGCAGGCACTCGGGCTCGCCGCCCACGCCCTGCACCAACGCCAGCAGGCTTGACACGAACCCGCTGAGCCCCTCGCCCACCAGGTACGTGGCGAGGTACACGTCGCGAAAGTGGCGCAGATACGGGTAGAACAGCACGGAACTGGTGCAGCCTACCAGCGCCGCAAAAAAAGTCAGCGCCAGGTAGGCCACGGAGCGCTCCTCCCCGCCAATCACCGATGTCTGCTCGTATAGGAAAGCGTTGAGCACGAGCGCCAACGTGCCGATCACCAGCAGCGCGTAGATGTAGAAGGCATCCTTGACGCTGGGCAGCAGGCGGCGCATGAGTGCGTACAGGAGCAGGCCGCTGTTGGCGAGCTGCACGGCCATCACCATGGACGAGGGCAGCGCCCAACCCTCGGGTAGGCGGTCTACCAGCAGCGGCAGCTGCACGTACAGCCCGTTGACGCCGAGCCACGTGCCGATGCCCCAGAACACCATCAGCACGTCCAACGCCACCAGTCGCTGCGCGCCCCACATCTTGGCGGTGACTCCGTCTCCTCGCTCAAGGCACGGCGAGCTCTCCTTGTCCTCGTTCAACCTGCAGCACGACGAGCGCTTACACTCTCAGCAATAGCTTCACTGCCCTGAGTTTGGCGAATGATAATGATAACAAACCGTTTTGTAACGATTGTAACGATAGAAAGTATATTTACGTTATTGTACGAATTATCGTAAGCTAACTTCTCACTGTAAATAAACGTGAGAAATGTTCGCTCTATATATACTTAGTGAGTTTAGATAACGCTCGGATAAGATTGGCGACGTATGTCCACGAGCGTGGGCTGATGAAGCAATCACGGAGACGAGTGCTGCTGCTGAACAGATAGTGCACACTGACCCTATACAGCCTTCTATCAATTATCTACATGCTACCACTACTGCTACCAGCATTGTTTTCCACATGTAAACTGTATAAACTGCAAAAGTAATAGGTTCGGGAGTTCGTGTTCGAGCGTTAGCGCAACAGAGCCGTCCACTGATAATGAACTGGACGGAAACCGATAAAATAATGAAAATATAAAGGCAGTAATTATCGATAGCCACCGATTGGAAACGATCACAGATTATAGTGATATTGGAGCAGGTTCCGATGAAGACGTGTTATTAGCAGAGACGAGTCCGCGACTGCCCGGCGCAGTCCGACGCTGGCGAACGTCGCTCAAGCACTATACCATCATTAATTACGATCCCATGTCCTGCTGCTCGAGGCCATAAGTTAAGTAAGTCATTTACATTATTTAATCAGAACAATATCATGATAGTCTGTTTTAATAAATTATTATTGTGTGTCAGAGAAGTTGCGATAATTCGTACGAAATGTAAATTGACGCAATACAAATCGTCGAGGTCATTGTCACGATTAATACAGTCACTTAAATAATTGTTAATTTATCATATTATACTAATTACGACGTAAGTGGATAGTTGAAACATTGTAATTTTGTAATAAATAACTCCGTTGTCTGATACAGTAGTAAAGAGATGGACAACAACCTCTATAGCATCATACTGGGTACTCGTCCGCTAACTTGGTACCTATTTATAACATGGGAAACTAGCACAAAAAAAAATAAAGTGAATAAATTAGCTAGACTAGATTATGTAAATGCAACGAGTTGTAGCAGTGATAAGGAAACAGTACAATTAAACATACCCATTATCCATTTCAAAGAAAAACTTATTAGTAATGTAATGGTTAGTAAGAAGCACGAGCGCGGACGCACGCAGGAGGCCACGTTCAGCTTCTCGACGTAATGCAGGCAGAGCATGGCTCCCAAAAAACTGGCCAGTAACGACCACTTACATCTTAAAAAACGAACGTCTCCGCAGACTAGTTCTTATCACTCCCTTTGATTGATAATTAATTGGCCAATATTTATCGATGCAGTGTATTGTGACGTAACAGTCGAACGAGAGACGAACACGTAGTGTTAACTTTTTAATAAATTTCGACACAACCACCTTAATTAACAAGACTTTTCTGAATAAAGAGCACACAGTCCAACGTGCCAGCACTGAGCACTGTGAGCTCGTATATCTACATAAGTAAATACCACATGATTGGTGTCAGGAGCCGGGAGGCTGTTGTTCAACACTCGGCCAGTGAAATGTTTGTTCAGGGTGAGCTACTTGGTTGATAAGATGTGTACACAGGTATTAGTAGATACCTACCGGCAGGGCTGAGCCATAGCGTCGCGGGCGCGGCGGAGCAACGCGACGCGCGCGCATGCTGATCGCCGCAAGCTGGCCGTGCGCCCTTAACTGTGACACGTGCCATGAAATGGGTCAAGCGGAACAAACACCACGCCAACTATACACAGACACGTCGATACACCGCAGATGATAGAGATTGCCCTGAACGTCGGTGGCGATATGGCTGGACATATTTGTCGATAGATCGGCTGGCGCACACTGGGCGGTCGCCTCCAGACTCCTGTGTTGTTGACAGATTATTGCGTGCTAGCACGCATGATGACTGGAGGCGACGCCATTGCTACAGAATATATCTCACAATATTGACAGAGTTCGTATTTGGAAGCATCTGGGTACATTCTTACCTTATCAAGTACATGTAGTCAGCACAAACAAACAGTAAGACAGCCGGCTTTAAGTTAATGTTCATATTTAATTTAACAAACCATGGCACAATCTGTTGATGGCAATGGAAGAGATAAGTCTTGAGATATATTTTGTAACAATAAGCCTTGAAGGATGAAAAGCACATTTAATTATTAGCAAAAAAAATTATGATTGTCAATAACATAAAAATCCCTAGCCCAACATAATTTAGTATGATTAAAAGTTAAGTAATTATAGTCTATAGAAAAAAAAGCAAAAGAATATCGCTGTTATTAGGTTTTTGCCTGTTAGTTTAGCAGGTATTTAGGAATTACCCAATTTCTTTAACACAACAACAGTTGTAACATTGAGGATAATGGTAACATGCTGGGCAACATTGAATTTTACAGAGAATATTGTCTAAAGCGATATGATGCAACATAGTCTTGCAAAGGTAACATTAAGTGATGTCTTGAGAAACAAACTCTCTAAATTGCAAAAGGATGTGTGTGTAACAGTCACTATTTGTATAGATGTTCCACAAGAAGACTTGGTTGCACAATAATAATGATGATAACATTTAAGAACTAAATACTATCATCTAAGAAAAAGATAGAGATACTGATCTAAGAACAAAACTATTATGTATTAAACTACTTTGTTAGAATAAAATCAATAGTTTAATTTTTTATGTAAGAAAGGAAATTGAGTCTAAATTGAAACCTATTGGTAAGCAATCAACCAATAAAATTGCAGTCAGTTCTTGTTCTGAAGCCTACTGTAGCTCAACTGGATAATTAGTATGCTTCACTGAAACAAACCCACCCACATTTAGCAATAAGTTATTGAATAGTGAGTAGTGAAAGTAACTACATACTGTGCAAAGGAAGCTGGCATTATCCTCTCATGTATACAGAAGATAGTTCAGAAGACTTGTCACCTGGAAACCACAAAACTTCAGTTCTACCATGACTTGGCACTACTATGGAGTGATCTACACTAAGGCCGGCTCCACAACCAGCAGTTCCTTACACAACATAAGAATTACTAAGAACTGACACAGAAGGTACTAACTAATTAATGGTAGTTTTATTAATAGTAATTCTGCTGAAACACACATTTTAGAAAATTCATTAGGTAAATACAACAATTATTTAGTTAATGATAATAAGGCTTTCAATGTACAGCCAAGATTATTTAAATAACCAATTAATTCTTAAATATATTAATAATATATTCATTAAAGAATGGGGAACTGCAAATTGTGTTATTAAGGACATTCTAAATGATTATTATGAAATAATAATAAAAAGCTCTTACAAAATATTTTGTAGAGAAACATCAAGGGTACTGAACATACATTTCTGGACTCTGTGACATTGCATACAAAACTGCATATTAACACTGATGATATTCATTGGTACATTTTTATAAAATGTTTACAAACCTCGCGCTGCTCGCCATGCCGTATTTTTAAGGCACTTGTCCAGCACTTATTTTCCGTTCGGTATCACAATATTTCATTCAAGAGTTTCAATGTTGCGTACAAGTTTACTTCCTTACATCATTCTTTAATCGCTCTCTGCTTTATTAAACCCTATTAACACTGTAGGAAATCGACCTGAATGACTTTGGCTCACACTTAGAACTTAATAAAATAAATAAGTACAAAAGTAAATTCGTAGATAAACTTAGAAACTACTTAGCGACCTATGTTCAGTGAATTTGTTCCTTCCTGAATCTGAAACGATTTTGAGTTTGACTTTGACAGTAACGATGAATGAATGACAGGACAGCACACTGCACATTGCACTGCACACACAGACTAAGTAGTACTCTGCACAAGACCAGACAGCAGCTGTTCATCCAAGTCTAACAGGTTAGGGTTGTCCAATGACCAAACTAATAGGGAATATAAAAGTATAAGTCGATTACTAAGCGATTTTATATTTTGATAAATGAGGTTCGGCCAAATGGGGATAAAAACTGCCACTGCTTACTTCAGATGGCGCTGATCTCCAGCGTCTAATAATTTGACAGCTAGCCATACATTTTTGATATACAAGCAATTTTTTTTACGCATAATTATTTATTGAGCCCAGTTGTGCAGCTGTTTACTACAAAAATATGGGGACCCATGTATTTGCCAAAGATTTTAAAAGAAGAAAAGTGTGGGAGAAAGCTATCCGAAAAAAATTGGAATCCGATATTTCGTCGAAACGATGTGCTATCCTTTAAGCCTTTTTATTAAAGTAAACGCAGTGGAATTTGGTTTTTACTAAATATATTGCGTGCGATATAAAAGGTACATAACAGTCAAGTGTCGCTTAGCAACCAACAAATTCAAAAATAACCCTGGAAGTGCTTTCCTAACATTCCTTAGTGCATTTAAGGTTAAATGCTCTAAGTAACATTCCCTCTTTTTTTTTAAACCGAAGTCTTCGCAAAGCTTTACCAGTCTTTGTTTGAATAATGGCTTTGTAAATATATCAGCCAATTATTCTTGCCTAGGCACTTGCACAATTCGGATATCTCCTTCAGACACACATGTTTGTCTTGCGATGATATTCGTAAGGCGGATTATGAGCTAGTTTTATTGCAGACTCATTATCAGAAATCAGAAATCAGAAAGCTTTATTTGTGAACACAGGTCAAGTTACACATAGTGTGAGGTGTTATAAATAGGTAGATCCTCCATGTTTTGCCCAGAGGCGTACACATATAATTGTTTAAGTTTAAAAATAACAAATTGGTGAAATTCTGTCAAATTTCACGTCAGTAATAAAATCAGTTTATCAAAAGAAAAATAAATATACAATCAATTTCTAAATAAATGTCAAATGGTTCAATTACATGCCATAATCAATAATGATAATGTCGAACAAAATTCAAGGTCATTAAAACAGGTCAGGTAGGGTGTTCTAAGGCAGTAATTATAGAATTGTCGTCGAAATAGTCCTTTATTGAGTAATAGCATTTATTAGTCAAAATTCTAAATAGTTCTTTTTTTAATTTGTCCACATTTAACATTTTAATTTTTTCGGGCAGTTTATTAAATATTTTTTTGGCCATACAGAATGTGCTTTTGTTCATAAGTGCAGTTTTGCCATAAGTCACTTCGAGTTCTGACTTATTTTTATCGCGTAATTTTCTGTAGGAACTTTTAGCAGCTATTTTGTATGATGAAATGTTGGATTTGACGAATACATTTGTTTCGTATATGTACAACGATGGTAAGGTAAGGATTTTATGTCGTATAAAAGTCGGTTGGCAACTGTCTGTGCTTTTAAGGCCACACATAGCTCTGATACATCTTTTTTGGGCTCTAAAGACCAGTGGATCAATGAGCAGTACTGGCGTTTCTAATTTATCACTTAAATTTTTAAACAATCTCTTTAGCCAAATTATTTCACGGCACGCCTCACTGACAGCTACCTACTATTTCTGCTTCAGTGGACGACAGGGCAACTAAGATTTGCTTCACACTTCTCCAGGAGATTGCTGATCCAGCGAACATGCATATCAACCCGCTAGTAGAACAACCACTCCAGTTGTCGCCTCCATGATCCGCATAGTAGTTTCTCAAATTCAAATTCAAAATATTTTTATTTCACATAGACCTACATGGGCACTTATGAAACGTCAGAAGCTAGGTGCATGGTTCCAATTGGTCGTTTCCTATGGAGAAGAGCCGGCAAGAAACTCCACGGTTACTCTTTTAAAAATAATTGGCTTTTACAATTCTTTCAAATAACAGTATGATTAGGTATGGGAGGACAGTGTAGGTGTTTCAATAAGTACGAGGTAATAAAGAAAATAGAAAATGGTCAACAAATCTACAGTGCACTAAGCCACTCACATTCACAAAATAGAAAAGAATCTATACAAAAGATATATAAATTAATAAAAATAAAAACCTCTTTTAATTAAACGCAATAACATTATTGCTATTATAACTGTAGTAAATCTGAATAATTATCGTGTGCAAAAAAGACACAAATAAAGAGTTGAAATTAACTCGTAGGTATATAATGTCAAATAATAGAATGAATATGTCAAGGACGAATGTAAAAAAAAATAAGATAAAAATAAATATGGTAATTTGGGAGCAGTTAATAAACTCTTACATATTTATGCCGTTAATGAGATACCAGGGAAGCCACATGTGCAGAAGGAATTATTTCCAAATTTCCTTGTCTTCAACATAGTCTTTAATTTTGTAATATGCTTTCTTGATAAGAACACGTTTGATGTGGGTTTTGAACTTCCCATCGCTAAGTTCTGTAACAGACTTTGGCAACTTGTTATAAAAGCGGATACTGTTTATAAGAAATGACTTGCTTGTTTTAGTTAATCTAAATTTGGGTATCACAATTTCATGTCTACTACGTGTATTTATATTATGGAAATCGCTTCTTATTTTGAAAAGACCTAAGTTTTTGCGAACATACAAAATACGTTCTAAGATATAAAGAGATGGCAGAGTCAGTATCAGTTTCTTTAAATTTGTCTCTAAGAGACTTGCGAGGACCCATTTTATAGATCGCGCGGATTGCCCTCTTTTGTAGAATGAAAATCGAATCTACGTCAGCTGCCGATCCCCACAGCAGAACGCCATAAGACATAATACTGTGGAAATAAGCAAAGTATACTAACCTAGCTACGGCTATATCAGTCAACTGCCTTATTTTTCTAACTGCATATGCAGCTGAACTTAATCTACCTGAAATAGTTCTAATGTGGGCGCCCCATTGCAATTTTGAATCTAAAGTAATGCCTAAGAATATAGTTTCCGTTATTGAATCTAGGTTTTTGCAATCAAGTTTTAAATTTAGACCTACTTGAGGTACATCTGGTAATGAAAACCTAATACATTTAGTTTTGTTCGCATTAAGTAAAAGATTATTAGCAGCGAACCATTTTGAAAGAACAGCCAGACTATCATTGACATGTAAGATATCTGTATCTTTCCTGTCTATTTTAAAAATAAGAGAAGTATCGTCAACAAATAGAATTATATCCGATAAGTTAGCCATCATGTAGGGAAGATCATTTATTGTATAAACTAGAAATAAGAAAGGGCCGAGAATTGAACCTTGAGGTACGCCCATTTTAAGTAAAGACCCCGTAGACGTCGCCCCATTAAGGGTTACTTTTTGCTCCCTGTTTCTCATTCTTTTTAAATTATTCCTAATAATAAACCAGTCTCGATTATTCCTTTGAGGTAACGAAAGATTCTCTTCACTTGTAACACATTCGTATTAGTAGAGTTATCTACGGTTCTGAATACGATTCGGACTGCTTAGGTAATATCAGGCCTTGTGCCCACCATGAGATAAGCCAACGCTCCCACAGCTTGTCTACAGGGAAATATAGTGTCACAGACCTCTTCCGCCAGCTTTTTTACAGGAATATCTTTAACTATTGGTGTTCCAACGACTTTATAGTCACTTATGCCATACTTCTCCAAAACCTTTTTAGTATAGCCGGCTTGATGAACTCTTATTCTCCCATCATTGTGTCGCTCTAGCTCTAGCCCAAGAAAGTACGATGGCGGCTTCGTCGTTATTTTGAAACGTTCTTTGAGTTTCTTTCAAATAAAATTATCAGCTTCTACGTCAACAGACAAAGCCAATAATCCATCATCAACGTACAAAGCTAGCAAAATCTTTTTTTCCACGTTGTCTCACGTATAAACATAGATCTGCTTCGCTCTGTGTAAATCCAGATTTGATAAAAAAAAGTCGTGAATACACTCGTTCCAACATTTAGGCGCTTGTTTAAGTCCTAGAATTCTTATCAGCTTGCACACCTTGCCAGATCCGTTATTGTATCCCTCAGGTTGTCGCATGTATATCTCTATCTCTCTTCCTTCACCTTGCCATATAGGAAAGCTCTTGAGACGTCAAATTATTTAAGCGATAAACCTTAAAACTAGAAATACTATTGTTAAAAAACCTAAATGGCTGTCAAGGGGAATAAGCCAGTGTTGTCGGCAAAAAAGAAAACAGCTGTGGCAATATAGACTCAATCCTAATGAAGATAAGAAAAATGCTCTCAAACAATATAGTAATCGTCTCAAAAAAATTGTAAAACTTACCCAAAAATCTCAAAATAATTACCTAATATCCAATGCAGAGAACAAGTCTAAAGCCACATGGAAAATTATAAACTCTAACAAAAGCCAACTTCCAAAAGAAAATATTAATAAAATAAAAGTAAATAATCATGTAATATCAGACCCACGAATAATTGCTGAAGAATTTAATAACTATTATATTAATTTAATAAAACCAATTAATTCACTCAATAATAATAATAATTCATCAGTTGCGGACAATTTTAATAATAATAATCCTAATATGAATTTGACATCTCTCAATAACAATTTGACATTAACTAATAACTCATATAAATCTTTGTTTTTAAACCATGTAATACCTTATGACATTAATATTATAATTAAAAAACTTAAAAACACTAGGAGTGCTGGATATGATGACATTACAACATCCTCAATAAAGGAAGTTGCTCCCATCATTAGCCCAGTACTCAGTCATATATTTAACTTATGTATTGAGCATGGTGTGTTTCCGACTAAACTTAAAAAATCCGTAGTGAAGCCACTTTTTAAGAAAAATAACAAGGAAGACATGGCATGTTATAGACCAATAGCACTTATTCCTATTTTCTCTAAAATATTAGAAAAAATTATCTATAATGCATTAAATACACACTTCGAGAAGTTCAATCTATTTGCGAAAGAACAAAAAGGCTTCAGAAAGAATAAGACAATTAATTTAGCAATTTATGACCTTTTAAAAACAGTTTATACCAATATTGATAAACGTGTTCCTGTCTCTGCAATGTTTATGGATATGACAAAAGCGTTCGATTATGTACACCATGGAACACTTTTAAATAAATTATATAGTTATGGAATAAGGGGTAACGTCCACAAACTTCTGGAATCTTATCTAAATGAAAGATACCAGGTAGTTGAAATAAATAATATTAATATTTCAAATAATACCGAACAAAACCATAGATCCATGCCCAAAAAAGTAATACATGGAGTGCCTCAAGGTAGTGTTTTAGGTCCCCTGTTATTTTTGACCTACATAAATGATCTACCTAAAGTTTCACAGCATCCAATGATCCTTTTCGCTGATGATAGCACAGCTATATTTACTGGTCAAAATATTAATACTTTTGAAAACGAGATAAATTCCACTCTTTGTAATATAATTAACTGGCTGACAAATAATAATTTAATTATCAATTTAGAAAAAACTAAATTAGTGAATTTTGGGCGTAATACTAAAAATAACAACATCAATATTAATCATAATGGGACGAAAATTGAACATGTCAACTGCGTTAAATTTCTAGGGCTTTCGATTGATAAGGATCTGTCTTGGCAAACGCACATAGACACAATATGCAATAAAATTAACCAGTACTCATATGCTTTATATAAATTATCAAAAATAGTTGATCAATCAGTTCTTTTGACCGCATACCATGCTTATGTCTCGGCGACACTGAGATATGCAGTCATTTATTGGAGCAATGCAACTAACAGGGATTTAGTGTTCAAAGCGCAAAAAAGATGTGTACGTGCGATGGTTGGTATCCGTGTTCCAGATTCATGTAAACCATATTTCAAAGAACTAAAAATATTGACCTTCCCTGCAATTTACATTTATGAAGTAGCTGTATTCATAAAAACAAATGAAAATCTATTTGGTAAACTCAAATCGAAAAGGCATATGTTAAAAATTTCTAATGAGCCACATAAAACGGCTCTATTTAACAAAAGCTTCTTCGGCATTGCATCAAAAATATACAACAAAATACCTAATGGCATTCTAGAAACTAAGGAACTTCCAGTATTTAAAAATAAATTACGAACATTTTTAATTGATAAAGCGTACTACACGATCCTAGATTTCCTGAATTGTTGACCTTTTATTAGTTCCACTGTATTTTGACATGTATTAGTATTGACCATGTATTAGTTTCACTGTATTTGACATGCATTAGTACTGACCATGAGATAGTTTCACTGAAATTTTATAATGACTTACCATTTATAATAAATCTAAATTTTAATGCTATTTCCTACCTACATAATTATTGTATGCCTATAAGGCAGGACATATTGTTACTTTAATATATTTTTAAGACCTGTAATTTACATATGCCCACAATAAAGATACTTTGACTTTGACTTTGACTTTGACTTTGACTTAATTTGCGGCTATACTTAGTAATACTCGGATTGTGCTTAATTTCGCAACAGGCTAAATATCTCGTTTTCTGTGAAAAGCCAACTGCAACTAGTCTCGCTTTATGCTTGTCAATCGAGTCATCAGGGTTCTTCTTTACCTTGAATACCCACTTGCAGTTAAGCGCTTTTCTATTATTTGGTAACTGTGTCAGTTTCCATGTCTCATTCTCTTTTAGAAAATTTATCTCATTGTTCATAGCCTTAATCCACTTATCTTTTTCAGTACTTTGCATGGCTTCTCGATATGAAGATGGTTCTGGGACAGCAATGACTTGATGGATGAATTGTTCAAAATTAAATCTTTCTGGAGGTCTAATTTGACTCCTATCACGAAGTACACGACGATTACCTTCAACAGTTTGAGTGTCTTCTTCTTGTCGTTGTTCTTCATTACTATCATCTGTTTCTGAATGCAAGTGATCATCACGTTGATTAAGTACTTCTATGTGTGGTTCAATCTATGGAAGAAGTAGGGAGCTCATAGGTATTCTTTTTGATTTCAGGTTCCTCACTAACAGGTATTTCTTGGTCTAACAGAGGTACTTCTTCAAAAGATACAGCTCTGGAACGCAACAATTTAAAGTTCCTTGTATCATAAACTCGATACCCATCATCACCGTCATATACTAGAAGAATTCCTTTATGTGCTTTTTACCTAACTTATTTATCTTCTGTTTTGGGACATGCACGTAGCACACACAACCTATGATTCTGAGATGATATATTTGTGGATTTCTTATTGTACCATAACTCATACGGTGACTTTGCAACATTTGGAGTGGGTCCCGTACGATTTAATATATACACCGAAGCATCATGAACGTGTATTGAAGTGCTCTTGCCATCTCAACAATCGTGTGATTATCTCTTTCGGCGCAACCGTTTTGTTCAGGAGTACAGGGCATTGTCAGTCTCTGTTTAATCCCTTGTCTTAGCATACTTCGTACTTGTTCATTGTTGAATTCGCCTCCATTTTCACTTAGCAACTCTTGAATGACGTATCCTGATGTCTTAGCTTCTGCTAGAAAATCCTTCAAGCGTGCTTGAACTTCAGACTTTTGTCGTAAGAAGTATACATAACGAAAACGGGTGAAATCATACTTGAATAGAACAAAGTATCTATACTTAGAGATCGAATACACAAAAGATCCACACACATCAGTGTGTATTAGCTCTCCAAGTCTTGTAGTTCTTTCTCTGGTCCTAAACGTCCGTCTGTGGGCTTTTCCATAAACGCAACATTTGCAAACTTCTTTGTTATTGTCAGTGTCATTTGAATTGCATTGCGTAGCGTTGTGCGTCTCTTATGAGGCGCATGCGGGCCAGCTCGAATAGCTTTCTGAGCGTGTTTGTGGGCCGCTGGGACTCGCCGATGTGGCGGACTTGGATGCGGCTACACACTGCGGGTGGACGTGTCCAGGGCTTGCCATAAACCGGCACTCCTATGCGGTGCCGCTTTGTGATTTTATTTTCGTTTTTACTTTTATTTCTTCCTGTGGCTTTGTTTTTGTATATACTAACAATAGCTTTATAAGGTTTTGTGTGTTACTAACAGTATATGGACTACATCTGAAATATTTTTTATTTATTTTTGAATTTGATAGCAAATTCTCTTTCCATAACTTGTTTGATATGTCTTTTGTTTTGGTGTTTCAAACGGTTATGGTACAATTGACGTTGGTTAGTAGCTGTTAGTTGGTTAATCTCAACTTTAGGTGTAATGACTTGTATTTTTAGTTTGTACAAACCTCCATACTTGTCCCCCGAGTACCGACTAACTTTGTCTTACCGTCAACCTTAAATAAACATGATCGAGTATTTGACTTTGAATTTGAAAAAATAATAATTTTGTAATCTTGCTTTGTTATTTACTGTCAGTACCTCCATGCTGGATTCACCTTCAGCTTCAAATTTATTTTTATCTTTCAAAGCTCTCTCGTGAGCGCACAACTGCATGGTCAAGTTCTCGATTTTACGATCTTTTAATGTAATCAGTAGCCAACTTTCTTTAAAACTGAAATACTGCATACGGCAGGGAATCCAATATCTTGCATATCAAAAGAATTTCTGATAGTTGATTGCAAAGCTTGATTCAGATCATGCCATATATTCTTTATCGCAGACATAAACGAACCCAAGTCATGAGTGGGGTCTTTCTTATAGTTAAAAAGTTGCATACATAGATCGTAGGTTCGGTCCTGTGATCCTCGTTCGTAAAGACGGTTTAATTCGTCCCACAAATCATTCACAGTTGTAAAACGCATTACTTTTTTCAGCATTTCGTCGTTCATATTAGTATTCAATAGTAATAGTGCTTTACTTTCTGTTTTATTATAGCTGTTAGAATTTACCTTGTACTTTGTAAGAGCTTCCGCTGTGGCTCCTTCACCCAGATGTGCAAGCTTTACTAGAGTACCCTGCACTGCTTCTAAGGTGCCTGTGTTACTCTGCAGCAGCAACAACACTTTATATTTCCAAGTCGGCCAATTGCTGCCATAGAATAGTTCTATTTCGAGTTTCATTTTTGAAGAAAATATTATTCACTTTTTTTGAGAAATAAATTTTAGAGCAATTGCAAAAACAAATTAATAGACATCAATTATTACATAACAAACAGTTCGGTTTTACAAGGGGTCGTTCAACTACTAATGCCGTGTTGAACTTTTAGGTCATATTTATAATGCATGGGAAGATAAATGCGATGCCTTGGGCATCTTTTGTGATTTGTCCAAGGCATTTGATTACGTTCTTCACGAAACGCTAATCAGGAAACTCCGCCACTATGGGATCCGGAACAGCGCTCTGGATCTTCTTACTTGACCAACCCAAATGTCCTTTTATGTTGGTATTGTTCGTCGAATCGTTGAGCTTCTTATATTCTGAGTTGAGCTGCACGATAACTGACAAATGCATGCACTGACTGGACAGGCCCTCTCAATCTGTGTGATGCTTTCCTCAAAAGACCACTTCAGACACCAATCTACATGATCTTCACATGATCTGACCAAGATTATGACTGGATTTTAAAAGAGACTGTGACCTCTGAGTTTGATTCGGCCTTTTTTAGAGTAAGATAGGAAACGCCGACCTCATATAGTTTTTAAAATATAATTGAAAAGTGTTTGTACAAACCTACTTACAGAAATAAAATCATTTATCGTGCTACACTCGTGCTACAGTCCCATTCATATTTACCTATTTTTCTTGTAATTTTTGATCGACACAAATGTAAACATAAACACAACAATGGCGGTTTAAAGATGTACAACTGTGCTGCCACCTGTAATGAGCTTTCAGTTTTTAACCTCATTGCACATTGCATTAAAAAGAACATCGCTAAAGTCAGTAGACAAATAGTCGCAAGCCAACCAAATTGAGGTTGTACTCCGACAAAAAGGAAGTTTATGATTTTGACCGGTATGTATGTATGAAATATGTGTGTTCTACCGTGTTATATTGTGGTAGCTAAAAGGTTTTCCGTAGCTTCATAACTTAACTCCTGGAGCCAGTTCCTAACCTTCGTTTTGCACTTAGTTTTGGTAAGATCATAAATCGAGAGCGTTCTATTAATTTTATTGTAGAGAAAGCGACCAAGGTAACAAAAGAAACGTTTGGAGACCACATTAGTAAGTTGTTTACCATGGCGATCCACTGGATCAAAACGTCTTCGTAACAGCGAGGAGTTGAAGGTAAGGAGTCCATGCTGTTTTAGGGCCGTTTGTAGAACGAACAGCTGACGAACAGTTAAAACTTTAGGCTCTTTCTAGACATCAAAAAAGCCTTCGACACAGTCTCTGTCCCCACGCTTTTACATAGGCTAGAAGACATTGGTATAAGAGGAGTACCACTTAAACTTTTCACGGAATACCTGAGTGAGCCCAGGTACGTAGTTAAAATAGGATCAGTCACTAGTTCCGAAGAAACAGTGACTTACGGAGTAGGACAAGGTAGTGTGCTCGGACCGCCGCTGTTTCTCATTTATATAAACAGCCTATGTAACAGTATCGAAGGTGCTCAAATATTTTCCTATGCTGACGATACAGCAATTGTATTCTCGGGAGAAACATGGGACAGCGTTGGTCGCATCGCCGAACGTGGTCTATCTACAATAGCTACCTGGCTCGATCGGAACCGTTTAACTTTGAATATTTCAAAGACAAATTACATCTGCTTTTCTATATTTGACCGTACCCAGCCATTGCAAGATCTTCAGATTAAAATTCATACCTGCTCCAGCTCCAATAACACCACCTGCTCTTGTTTAAAAATCAATAAAGTATCCAGTACTAAATACCTTGGTGTTATACTTGATCAAAGGCTATCGTGGCATCTGCACCTAGAACTATTAATGAACAGAGTTAGGAAATTAATTTGGACGTTCAAATCTCTTCGCCACGTGACCACTAAGGATCTTATCTAGCAAATTTATGTCTCCCTGGGTCAGTCAATACTGACGTACTGTTTGCCAATTTGGGGCGGAGCATCTAAAACAAAATTTTTGGAGCTAAAAAGGGCACAGAGAGCGTTACTGAAAGTCATGTTCTTTAAACCGATAAGATTCCCCACGGAAAGTTTATACTCTACCTCAAACCTTTTGTCAGTTAGGAAACTGTATGTCCTGCAGATTGCATTAAAAAAACACAAATCTCTTCCCTTCATTACTTCCAAGACCCAGTCTAGGAGGAAAAATAAAGTAGCTGAAGATTTTCCAGTAAAGACTACATTTGCTACCAGGCAAGTTATTAAACAATCTTCCCGTATATATAACGCTCTCAATGAACAGTGTGCCATCTACTCTATGACATACCACGATTGCAAAAAAACACTAACTGAATGGCTCAAGAGTAAAAGTTACGAAGAAACTGAAGATATCCTACACAAGATCACATAACTAAGAAACACATATAATTTGTACACATACACACACCCACACACCCTCGCGCTACACATACCGCATATTCCACACACATACACACACTCACAAACATATTCTACACCCAGCGCGCTCCCATAATGTTAATTAGTCTTAATTATTCTTTTTGCTTATTTCTCACACATCTGTAGAATGATTGTAAACTGGAGGAGCGGAACCACCTAATACAAGCAAATCTTTGCTTAAAAGGTGACTCCAAACCTAACATAGTTATATATAACCTTAAGTGAAGAAATAAACATTATTTTTTTCTTTTTTAATAAAAGAGAGCTGTGAGATATCGAAAAGGTAGAAAAGAAGATACCTTTAAAATTGCTCTCTGCGCTCTTTCTAATTGTATGATCGTGTATTTAGGTGTACCGCCCCAAGACATTATTCAGTAGGTTAGTAAGGACTGGGCGAGGGCAAAGTAGATCGATTTCATCAGCCTGACGTCAGCCACATGTCTTAGGGTCTTAAAAACAATCAATCAAACAAGTTGCAATCTATTATAATACCTAGGTACTTTACACAGATGGTTTTTTGCAGGCGGGTGCAGCCACATGTGTTGTCATTTTGGTTAGATCAGGAGTGGGCCATTATAGAATACAACGGAGTCGTTTGAGTTGTGTGTGTGAAGCATTTTAGGGAAAAGGCAATATAGGCTAGTAAAATAAGAGTTTGAAGTTCAAAAGTTCTATGATTTGGCGTGAACCGACTAATCATGTAACATGAGCATCAAGATGCACTTCCTCTTCAGCCATTTAGACCGCTTCCCAGAAAATTGAATTTTTTTATTATTCAAGTATTTTTCGCTTAAAATGTTATATATTAATATTTCAAAAACTAGAGCTGTTAGAGAAAAACTGACAACAGATTTGGAATCAGCGTGGCAGAATCAGTTATGAAACTTCATAAAACAAAACTACTGCTTACCAGTGTAATAATATAATGGGTACTTAAAGTAATTGAAACTTTCAGTAGCGCCATCAGGATGGAATTTGGTGTGCACAAATGTGCGGTCATGCATGTAAAGTGAGGGGAGATTGTGGAATCCGTGGGAACCCAACTCTCGGATTCCATAAACCTTAGAGCTCTCTCCGCATCCGAAACCTTAAAGTATTTGGGTATGTCGGAAGCGTTGAGCATGAATGTTACTGACATTAAGCAATTGTTGAAGGAGCGCTTATTCGGCCGCTTGAAGAAAGTATTTAATAGTCTTCTATCAGGCGCCTTTAACGGTTAGGTCTTTCCGATTTTGATGTACTGTTTCGGCATACTCAAATAAACACAGACCGATCTCGATGCTCTGGATAGGAGAGTCCGTACGCTGCTGACTGCATATCGAATGCATCACCTACGGTCATCGGTAATGAGACTATGTATCCCGCAAAAGTGTAGAGGTCGAGGCTTTTTAAACGCTAAGGCCCTCCATAATCACGAGATATGCAGTCTCAGGGAATATTTTCTAGAAGCCGACGTGGGGATGCATCGAGATGTAGTCGCGGTGGACAAGGGCCTTACCCCACTCTCCTTGGCTAAAGAGAACTAGTGCAAGGCTGTAGTGCTTGACACTAACGATCGCAGGGAGGTATGGCAGAGTAAAGAGCTTCACGGACGCTACTTCCGTGCCCAACATGGGCCCGATGTAGATTTACTAGCGTCTGTAGCCTGGCTGGGTTTTGGTGACCTCTTTGGGGAAACCGACGGTGTTGTGTGTGCAATTATAGACGAAGTTATGATGACTAACAATTACCAGAGATTCATTGTGAAGGACGGCACGGTTCACATCTGTCGGGTATGCCACCGTCTAGGAGAATCAATCCGACACATTATCTCCGGGTGTGATCAATGAACTTAGTCAAACTAAATCACTGCCGTTCAGCAGTGATTTAGTTTTAAAATAAACTTTAATTACAATCTAACAGTAATTAGGAGGTGTGCTCGGTTAGAGCGATACAAACGGAATGCTTACGAACTATTGGTACATATTTAAGAAAAAAAGGTTAATCTAAAAAAACATCTGGAATGGTCCACCAGACCACTTCAGATAAACATTAACACATGTGTTAGAAAAAGGTAGTGTTCGAAAGAGATGCATAATAAATAACTGCAATCGGTGACATGGCTATTTAACTAAAATAATAATTAATACAAGAGCTTAGAAACAGAGTGTCGAGTGATTTACTACTATGGGAACTAATGCCTGGTATGCATAACTACTTACAGACGAATTATTATTAGAACTAGAGACGATCGAAACTGCGAGCCGGAGGCGCCAGACTCGCACCAGAAATTGATTTGTAAAAACGGATTTTGAACACGATTTCATAATCTGAAATCGAATATTTAACCGTTTGCGTAAAAATCCAAAAACACCCATGTCTAAAAATTTGCTTACGAATCTACATATTTATATGCCAAATTGGGCAATAAAAATGCTACCATTGGTAAGCAAAACGATTCGTTTTAGTTTATAGGAACCGAAAATACCTCGCAACTTTGAAGTTTACCGACTCGCCACGGATCGGGTGCACCGCCACGGACGCGTCAGCACTACCACGCACGTTACCTTTCCCATGGTGCGTGCCCGTGCGAACTGATCCGCGGCGAGTCTGTAACTTCAAAGAGAATGTATCCAAACTCGGACGCACCGCGACGCACGCGTCTTCGCTACCATGCACGTTACCCCTCCCACGGTGCGTCGTGCGGGTCTGTGCACGTGCGTGCGCGATATTGCGCACGCGTGGGAAGCCACCTTAATATGTACAGAATACTGTGCAGGCTGCCTGTCCACTGGAGCGGAGCGAGGCTGCGGAGCGGAGAAATGTGGCAATATTAACCAATGAAATGGTAAACTCCGCTTCAGAGCTCCGCTCCTATTGTTTATTATTAGCACATTTCTCTGCTCCACTCCATTGACGCGGAGCGGAGCGAGGGAGAATGCGGAGCTAGGCAGAGTTCACGCGACGAGGACGAGAATGAAAAAGCACATTCTACGGAAGAAAAAGATTTGTTTTGTTTTAACGGAATTTAAAGTATCTCTTTATGCATTAAATCGTTTTTGGGTGGGGGTGACCAAAGAAGTTTGCCCCCCCCCCGCCATGGATTACCTTCTGCGTTCCCTGGTAATAGGTACTGTTAATCTTACTAAAACAAACCAGAGGTCGAACCAGCACCCGAATTGTCTACCACACCTTTCACACACTTTCTATCACAATCCGAAGGATTTAAAGGATATTCCTAAACCAATGCTTCATAAGTTTGAAGAATTTGTCTGCTCGACAACCTAGGCAAATAATATAAGAACACAAGGAATATGGTTGTGTTGAACACAATGGTGCCGAGTCACAGACGCCTCTAAACTAGATTAAAAATCATTTTGGCAATGAAGGTCAGATTCCAAGTAGGTAGGTCAGATTCTAAGTGGATCAGATTCCAACTAGGTCAGATTTTGAGTTCGTAATGTACAATACGGTCAGTATTGTTACGTCGTACGTACGAGATCTTTCGAGAAAGCACGGATTACAGTGTGTTTGCGCTAAAAACTTCGAGAAGCATTCCATTATTATTAGTTTGAAGTTAAGTAGGTAACTACTTATAAAGAATATTAGGACTTGTCATTGTAATTTCGACCGTACGCCGAGGGCATAAAGTACCTATTTCTTTATTCGGTACAAGTAGGTTATTATTTTTTATACCTACTACTTTTGTATTTCCTGGTAATGTTTATTTGTTGATGTTTTTCTGGAACCGTTCTACACATAGCCAGAATGTTCGTGAATATTGGCGGTATAAAAGCAGAGCGCCGACACACGATGTAGTAGGCACACTCTGCGCCTGGCATCGGACGCGGACGGACGTGCTGCGCTGCTGATTGTGGTTCCCGATAGTGACTCAAGCGATCCTGTTCCTGAGTCATCGTTTCGTCGCGTACTGCGACGCTCTTCATAGTCGATTATTATTAATCGACTATCGTCGACCAATTAATCGGAGTCTTTTTCAAGATACGATTAATTATCTGTTTCTTTTACGGAGTATAGTCAACTGACTCTTCAAGTCTTTTTGCCCCTTCAGGGAAAAACCACAGTTTTGTGGTCCTCGGTGGAAACCATACGGTGCCAACGAAACCGAGGGGGTGTTGACCCAATCACACCCGCCGAGCCCCTTCAGGGTTAGGCAGTCAATTGGCCGGGTCCCAGTGTTCGGCCTTGGGGGGTCTCCTAGTCGGCATTGGTGACAGTTTTCCTTTCACAGCTACACACCTAGTGTCGGTCGGGTGTGTCTACACCCGGCGCACTAGACTGGTCAGGACCCCGTTGCACAATAAGATAGGCAACGGGCAAAAGCAAGCTTAGGGCTCACCATTAGGCACACAACCTCCCTGTCTATACCCGACAGGGAGGGTTTACACATCCCCGGTAGTCCGCCCGGGGAATTAGGTTTATTAGGATTATAATTAGGGAAAATTAGGTCCCAATTTAATTTAAGTAGTCATTATGGAGGCCGTACAGAGTGACATTCAATCACTCCGTAACGACCTCATATCCCTCAGGAGTGAAAACTCCAAGCTCCTCGACCTCCTTAGTAGAGTTCTCAAAAAAGAGCCTACTCTCATAAATGAGTTCGGTACCGAACTCGAAGGTCTGGCTGCTTCACAGCAGACCAATATTAGGTCCTCATCCATCGCTGACTTCAGCGATGTAATCGAGGCTCAGTTCAGTCCCTGTCCTTCAGACAGTATGGACATAGTTGAAGACGCGACCGCTGTAGCCCAGGCCCCGACCCCCCATCCATTCTATACCCCCGACCAAGAGGCTAAAGCCTCTGCTCACTCCTCCTCCTCCTCTTCCCACTCGGATGACGACGGCTTCACCCAAGTCACCGGGAAAGGGAACAAGAGGAAGAAGAAGAAGCAGAGCTCGTCCCAAGCGAGCTAAGTAGTCGTCATTGACGACTCAATCATAGTCGCCCCTCAGGCAACCCCCACCGTCACTCCCGCCGCTACTTGCACCCCCGTAGCTTCCCCCTCCACCGCCCCCCGCCTGATTGCGTCATCCTCGCAGAATGACGCACCGCGTTCCGCGCAAACCTCCGGCCCTAAAAAGGTCGCGCCGCCACCTCCTGTCTTCATCCAAGACAAGGATAAGTGGACGGCTGTTTCTAAATGGTGTGTAGACCTAAAAATAGGCTACACAAGCGCCCGTTCAACCCAACAGGGTATCAAAGTATTAGTCCCTACGTCGAAAGACTATAGGGACTTAACCAGGGTCCTGAGAGAGAGAGGTGTGTCATTCCACACCTACTCCCTCCCAGAAGACAGACAGATTAGGGTCGTCATTAAGAAGATCCCTAAAGAGATTCCCTCTTCCGATATCCTCGCCGACCTTCAGTCGCAAAATATGGGACGTCGATGAAGTGCACCGAATGCACCGTTCGCGCGGCAGGGAAGCGTACGACATGGTTATTGTCGTATGCTCCCCCACCGAGGGGCATCACCCCATCTTTAACGTTAAGACCATATGTCAACTAGTGGGCTTCACCATTGAGAAGCCCTGGAAAAATAGCGCCATAGGGCAATGCCACCGCTGCCAACTATATGGCCACAGTCAGAAGCATTGCCATGCGAAACCCAGGTGCGTAAAGTGCCTGGGAGACCATGGCACAGCAGACTGCACGCATGCGTCACCCCGCCAAGTTGCGTGCTGTGTGGCCTCGAAGGCCACACGGCTAACTACCGCGGATGTCCCAAAGCCCCTAAGGCTAACACAGCAAAGCTG
Organism: Omphaloscelis lunosa; assembly: GCA_916610215.1. Classification (NCBI taxonomy): domain Eukaryota; kingdom Metazoa; phylum Arthropoda; class Insecta; order Lepidoptera; family Noctuidae; genus Omphaloscelis; species Omphaloscelis lunosa. Next base: position 23,299,954 of record OU744247.1, read on the forward strand.
TCTAAGCGTTTAGACGCTAGGCAGCAACGCCAACAGGTTTACCAACCTTTCCCCTCGTCCCAGATACCTCAGAGGCTTAGCCCACAGAGACCTAGCCCTTGGTCTCAGTTAAATTATAACCACGAGCAGACCTTCCCGGCTCTGGTTACCCCGCGCTCCCCTCCCCCTCATACCCCGCTATACTCCCTAATGGACCCGCGAGTCCGCCCTCCTCCTCCCCCCGGCTTCCCCGCTCCCCACGTGCCTACACAGCGTAGCGCACCCCCCGCGCCCCCCGCAAAACCCAATATTAATTTGGCTACCCCGCGTCATGTTCCCACTCCCGTGGCTAATAAAAATAATAATAATATATACTCGGACCCCGCTAAAAATGCATTCAGCATAATTAGCTCCACCTTCATGACCTTCTGTACCCCAGGGCTCAACAAATGGCCTTAGACATTGTTGAAGCCAAGAAATCAGGTTGCTACGAGCAAATTCAAAACGTGTTCCTAGCTTACGAGGATATTACCTCCGCCCTCACTTCCTTCACTAGACCCTCATAATGTATAACGCCTCTTATGAAAGGTTTAAACCCCGATCCCTAAAGAAAGGTACCTTCAATGCCAATGGCTTATTCAATCAGAAAGATGAAATCGCGGAATTCCTCCGCGATCATCAGTTAGATCTTCTCCTCATACAGGAAACCTTCCTTCTATCATTTCGAATTAAACTATCGTTTAATTCGAAATGATAGGACGCGCTGTCACGCGAGTGGCACTCTCATTTATTATAAAAAGGATCTGTATTGCATCCCTATGGACCCTCCACCTCTCTCCCGATTAGAAGTATCAGTCTGTCGTCTAGGCATGACTGGTCACTCACCGATCACTCTAGTGTCGGTCTATATCCCTCCCATCCCAGCTCAGGCCTCAGAAAACTACCAACTTATTTCTGATGACCTAAGCTACTCTTCGGCATGAGCGACTCTGTCATTATGGCACGGGACTTCAACGCCAAACATCCTTCTTGGAACAGTAATATCACTAACCCCAGGGGCCGACACGTGTTCGACCTCTCTTCCATTCTTAACTTCCACATCATCGCTCCGATGAATCCTACTTACTATCCCCATATGTTAAATTACACCCCTGACGTCCTTGACATAACGCTCCTTAAGAACGTAAACTTACGACTTGACTCGATAGAAACGGTGCACGAGCTTACCTCTGACCACCGCCCAGTAATCATCCATCTTGCATCCCGCATAGGTCCCTCTGACCCTAACCACCCTCTCCCCACTAGAAAGGTGACGGACTGGAAGAAAGTAAGCGAAAAGCTGAAATCCAACACGTCCCCGTTACTAGACTCTATTCTGGACCAGTTTGACTCTATCGCTAACACGACAGCTGCGATCGACTCACTCACGGAGCGCGTGCAAACCGTCCTGAGCGATTGCTCAAGGGAGGTTCCGGCAACAGATCCCTGTTACCTGAAACTCCCGGACGATGCGCGGGCCCTGCTGACTGAGAAGAACGCAGCTGTCCGTGCCTACAGCAATTTTCTCTGCGCCGCTAACAAAGCCCACATGCGCTACTTACAGAGAACTGTGAGGACACGTATGGCGGAGCTGCGTGAAACGGGCTGGGACAAGATGCTGAGCGACCTTGAGCCTACCCACCTAGCCTTCTGGGAACTCCAGAGGAAACTTAGATCCCCCCATTCAGGCCATATGCCCCCTTTAGTCCGCCCGGACAAAACATTAGCCTTCGACGACATCGACAAAGCCGAGTGCCTAGCCGACAGTCTTGAAGCTCAATGCTCTCCCAGTACACTACCAGTAGACAAAGCTCACCTCGAGGAGGTCGACGCCGAAGTCGAACGTAGAACCTCTATCCCTCCCATTGAAGACCCTGATTTTCCCCTGCCCCCCATCGAACCAGATGAGGTACATGAGATTATCAAAGGTCTGAAAAATCGTAAAGCCCCCGGCTCAGACGGACTCACCAATAGGGTGGTCCAACTATTCCCAGCCCATCTAATCATGCTTTTGACCACCATCTTCAATGGTGCGTTAGGCAATAACATTTTTCCCCAGACGTGGAAAGAGGCCACTGTCATAGGTATCCCTAAACCAGGAAAACCCAAAAACGAGCCATCTAGTTATAGGCCCATCAGTCTGCTCAAGGTTCTAGGCAAGATCTATGAGAGGCTTATTTATAAGCGTCTCAGAGACTATGCAGAGACCAAGGGCCTCATCCCCACCGAACAGTTCGGCTTTCGAACTCAGCACTCTAGCGTGCATCAGGTCCATCGTATCGTCGAGCTAATCAGCGGTGCTCTCACCCATGGCCGACAAACGAGCGTAGTATTCTTCGACATAGCAAAGGCGTTTGACAAAGTCTGGCACAACGGCTTAATTTATAAGCTCTACAAACTCGGTGTGCCGGATCTTCTCGTGCTCATCTTACGAGACTATTTGTCGAATCGCACCTTTCGCTTCCGCATCGAAGGAGCCCTTTCCTCCCCCCGCCCCATAAGGGCAGGAGTCCCTCAGGGCTCAGTATTAGCCCCCCTCGTTTTCACGCTATTCACCAGCGACATCCCCAAACACAGATCGACGCAGTTGGCTCTGTTCGCAGACGATACAGCGATCATCTGTAAGGGAAATTCAGCTACGATGCTGCTAAACCTCCAAAGGGCTGTCAACAACCTTGGCGCCTGGTTTAGAAAATGGCGAATAGAAGTAAATCCCGACAAAAGTCAAGCGGTTAGCTTTTCTAAACCGAGAACTAGACCCCCCCCTTTCCCCCGACCTATCACCATGTTCGGCAAACCAATCCCTTGGGCTAGGCGCGCCAAATACCTAGGTGTTATCCTAGATCATCATCTCTCCTTTTCTGAGCACTTAAGACGGTTCGTTCGCGAGCCGCTTTCGCTCTGGGTAGACTCCAATTCGTACTAAATGCACGCAGCAAATTGTCACTTAAGTGCAAACTGCGCATCTATACATCGTGTATCCGACCCATTATGACCTATGCGGGTGCAGTATTCGCCCACGCCAAGTCCCATTCCATCCATAGGTTGCAAGCCTTGCAGAACCGTTTCCTCCGTAAAGCCACGGGAGCTCCCTTCTATGTCAGAAATTAGATCCTCCATCTCGACTGTAAAATCCCTACGATTCACCAGTTCCTTAAACGCATGTCCAAGCGTTACTTTGACTCCGCTCCTAGACATCGCAACCCCTTGGTTGTCGAAGCAGCCAATTATGTCCCTTCCAGAATTAGCCAGATCCGCCGTCCTAGGCATGTCCTTTCCGACCCTGATGATCCCATTACTCTCCTCCAAGAGCAGAATAGGGCCACCAGCACTATACACAAACACAGACGCCTCCCGTCATTCCGACCTCGCCGCCGAGGTCCTTTGCGACCGCGACCGTGTCCCTGAGTAAATGATACTCCTCCCCGACCCTTGCTCGAAAACGAGGTGCCAGCAAGTTGTTGCCGCTGAGCACGTAGCTTTAAACTACCCCGAATAATAATCATGTTCTAAACCAATTTTGATCCAGCCTGTCCCTTCTTGCTGTCCTCCCCTCAGCGACGCCCTAAGCCGAGGTTCGTACCCCACAGGGGGTGCCCTTAGCGAGCGTTCGCCTAGTTTTAATTTAGTTTAGTTTTTTTGCCCCTGGCTGGAGGCTTTGAGTGTAGCAGCTTAAGGCACCCACAGGAAAGTCCGGTTAAGCAGCCAAGACCTTAGTGGTCAAAACTGCGAGATGCCCGTATAAAAAAAAAAAAAACACGATGTAGTCAGTCTGATTTAGGCGATACAACGAAGCGAATCGAAGTGAACTAGAAGTGCGATATCTGAGCGAATAGTGATCAGTGGTGTATTTGTGATTAAGTTTTAAGTGTTTTGTGTTTAATAAAGTTATTTAATTGTCTGATTGGTAATAATTAATTTATCCCATACCCAGCTCGTAACAGTATCATAATTTTCAGATATAAAATTAAGCCATGTAAATAACTAAAAATCAACAAAATTTTGTTTATTCCTGTCAAACGACGGTTCCGAAATAGAATAGTCCCGTTCTGAAATAGACTCTAGTGACACAACTTAGCTATAGGTACTTATTTTAGTTTGACAGCACTAACATGGCACTGAGATAATAATTTAGTAAAAATTGTAATTTTGCTATTCTGAATTTGACGTTTTTGACCTAAAATTTTGATTGTCCAACTAAATCTGACTATTTCTAATCGTAATTAAAAACATGTGGAATAAAATTCGTTGTCATGAACTTTAAATTCACACCATAGACATTTAATAAGTATGGACTGGAAATACCTACAAAAAAAGGTGCATACCTACAACTCAAAATGTCTCTTAAAATGGCTCCCAATGCTAGGGTTGTGTCACTCAGGGAAACATAGTGTTACTATTTCGAGTATCGATACTAGTACGTAATAGTATTACGAATCTTACTAGATATCACGGTTGAATCGTATTAAAAAATTATTAGCTAATAGTCCGTTGTAACAGAAAAAAACGAGTATTGACAATTTATCACTTCCCAAACAATTTTCCGCATAATTATAATTTCATTTATAGAATTATTACTTAGCAAATAAAGTTTTCACAAATAATTGTAACGCAAACCTAATGTTTGGCAAGTGAACGTTTAAACAAAGCCAAATATTTAGTATCGAGCGAGCATGCAAGTCTTATGCCTGTTTTCACCTTCACTAAGTGACACTTAAATGAATCGCTAATAAAAGTTCACTGTTGGTTTTTCAACGGTAGACTCAGCGCTGAGAGTTGAAAATCCAACAGTGCAATTTTATTTAGGTATTCATTTAAGTGTCACTTAGCTGTCGGTGAAAACGGGCATTAGTGAATTAATTTTTTAACAATTTTATCATAAATGAACATTCGGAATAATACACATCCTTACATATTATAAAACAAAGTCCACCGCCCGCGCTGCGTCTGTCTGTTTTTCTGTCTGTCTGAACGCGAAAAACTCAAAAACTACTAAACGGATTTTCAATCAATTTTCACTAATGGACGGAGTGATTCATGCGGAAGGTTTTAGTGTATAATTCATTAAGATTTTGTGTAAATTGGCTGAAATTTGAAGATGTCGGAAAAAATCATGCGGATTGGGAACTTTATTAGCGTGCGCCGCGGAAATCATAAAAGTTACATAAAATGTATGTTCTACAGTATTGTTCATCTTAAAAACTTCAACAAAAAAATCGTATACACATCATAAAACTCTGTGGAACGGTCTCTCGGTGCTATGAACCAAAACAGTTTGCTGTAAACCACGGGCCGGACCTAGCAATATCATTTCAGCGCAGCGAAGGAACTAGTATCAGAAACTATTACGGCAACGGTACAACACTATTCCACCATGACATATCATTGTAAACAAACGAATGAAATTATGAAATAATAAAAAGGTCTGTTGGACGGAAATAAACCCATATATTAAAATTTAAGCCGTATTTAATGATCGCCTAGCAACTTTTTCATCGAAAGTTTATCACTTTATGTACTATTGCATGAAAACCGGCTACTAACCTGTGCAAAGACAATTGAGGTTGAGTTTCCTTCTTTCTTGCACCACACTTCACAATACAACACACAGGCATGTTGAATTGGTGTTTTCCAACGTATATATGTAGTTTTAAAGGAAAACTCCTCGTAATTTTCTCACAAATCTCAAAAAAACAAAAAGTAAACAACCACTTGACAGCAGAACTACCATGAACTTGTCGCATATTATGGCGGATATGGCACTTACCTACAACTGTTACTACGTCTCAACAAAATGTTGCCATTATGAGGAACAACTGAAATATTGTTGTCTCTTTTATGAAATACGATTACCACATTAGAAAGAGTGAAATAACACGATATTTCACATTCTAGTTCGTATTTCACCCATATTTGTATAAGTAAATTTATGTATAGAAGATCGCGGCGCCTCCATGTTTTTTCTATCTCAATGATTCACACCAACACCTCGATTATAGGTGCAAAAACAGTACTGTCTCTTTTTTTTTGCTTATATGTTGAAAATGGTGTGTCCTATCGCAAAAATAATGAATATTTCGACCCTCTTTATAAAAGTCATAAACCCCTAAAACTTAACATGTAGGTAATTTTTTTTTTGTACGAAAAATGAAAAATTCCTTCAAAAAACACGTCGTGGGTGCCCCACGCGCGCCTCCGGCTCCACAGAACATATATGCCCTACGGTCCGGCTCTAAACAATTCATGGTGTAGGGCAAACAAGTACCTACCACGTGGATTCTAAAATACATAATAATAAGAAGGTTTTACATAGAAGTGAATATCGACTAAATAATTTTGGAGTGCCACAGGGCAGTGTATTGGGATCTTTTTTATTCCTCATATATATTAATGATCTCCCAAATATCATTTGCCATAACACAATTTTGTTTGCCGATGACACAACTCTCATTGTGAAATGTGAAAATGCAGACACACATGAGCAAGACATAAACGAAGCAATAGACAAAATAATACACTGGTTACACTCTAACAACTTACAAATTAATATGGAAAAAACTAAAATGATCCAATTCCAAACCCATAAAAGAAAGCAATTAACGTTAAAGGTTAAATATAATGACACGATGATTGAACAAGTGGCAAGTACTAAATTTCTGGGGATAATGTTAGATCAGAATTGCGACTGGAAAACACACGTCGATTACGTCTGTGATAAACTCGACAGATTTGTCTACGCAATAAAAAGATTAAGAGTCACGGTATCAACAGAAGCTGCTCTTTGTGCTTATCACGGATACGTTTCGTCCGTACTCGCTTATGGTCTCTTGTTGTGGGGTAATTCGGTGGATATTACAAAAGCGTTTATAGTACAAAAAAAATGTATACGTGCAATCTGTGGGGCCTGGTATACGGATAGTTGTAAGCCCTTGTTTAAAAAGTGCAATATTCTGCCATTGCCGTGTATGTATATTAGAGAATTATGCCTATTTGTAAAACAGCATCCGCAATATTTCATTAAACACAAAGATGTAACCAAACGAGATGTAGTTCCCAGAAATAAAAATAAATTTAAACATGAGCTCTGTGTACCGCAATGTAGGCTCGAATTGTATAGGAGGAACTCGTACATAAATGCTGTAAAGGTTTATAACAAATTACCGGATGCTTTTAAAGATCTTCCATTGAACATTTAAAAAAAAAAAGTAACGCAATGGTTAAAAGACAAATGCTTTTATAATCTTAATGAATACATTTCAGATCGCGGAGAGTGAAACAGAAATCAATAATATTGGTATATACCTAATAATAATTTATTGATGTTCGAATTAATATTTATGACATTATCAATTATAATATACTATTATTTATGACATACTTACATTCATAATCTGACATTTTTATAAAACTTCATCACTTAAACTGACATAGGTATAACTTTGACATCAATTAAATTATTTATTTATTCCTAGTAATCGATGCAGGTGATCTTATTTGTTGTTACTGACTATTTAATTTTCTTATTTTATTTTTGTTCTGAATGCACTTAATTGTAACAATAACTTTTTGCAGATTATATTAAATATTTGCACACCATATGTAATGGTAGAATGTAAAGGGGCCATTATAGTTTAAGATCATACTTTGTAAACCTACATTCTGGCAAATAAATAGATTTTAATTTTTTTTTTGATTTGGAGTTGAGATTATCAAATACGATTTAGTCGAGTCAAAATTATTTTTAAATCTTGAGAATTTATTTGGCAGCATGGTTTTAAAGATTCTCATAGCCAAAATTAAGGAATTTTAGTGAAAGTTTAATTTTAGTGATAGTTTAGGAATTTTAGTGAGAATCGGCACCATTGCAATTGTAACTGCATTACGCATTACGTAAACACTTACTGCTTAGTTTTATAATGCTGTTGTACATGTTGCCACTTCTGTTGTCAGAACAAGTCGTTCACGAACGGAGTTGTAGGCTCCAACGAGACCACGGCTAATCAATATGGCATTTATAAATGTTACTAGGTAGATATATCATCAGTGATCATCAGTAGCTACCGCCGTATCAGCCGCGTCAATGATACGGAGCTAAACAGCTACATGGGCTCGGATGACGCGACGTGTGTGTAATATAATAAGAATACACGCAATAAAATAAAATAAATAAATATTTTTAGTCAGTATTAAAATTGGTAAATATTTATTATGACTTCTAAGTCAGTACGCTATCTTGCAAACAAAAATAACAAGTTATAGTAGGGGAGGCCTCAAGGGATGTAGGGATTTACTCAAGCACGGCAGATTAACATAAGGGAATACCTTGCACCCTGTCGATTACCTCCACCATTTATGGGGGCGCGACTCTGGGGGACCCGGTCAGATTAGTAAAAAAAAGATAGTTAGAAATACTTGAGCGCAAAAACACAAAATATAACAAATAAAAAGAACGGTCGGTTCGACAGTATTTTAATTTAAAATTTCAAAAAGCAAATACAATAATCTCCGCATGACTCGTCTCATAAAGCTTTACACGTAAAGTAGTTATCTTTAATAGTACATAATAATAAATATAACAAACAGTGAAGTACTGAGCGCGCGTGCGTGCGAGGCGCTCGCCTACTTGTCCTTCTCGCTCTCCGCCTTCCTGCCCAGCGGCACGGCCGCCCGCACCCTGCAACAACACACGCGTCACTTACTGCGCGACACTTCCGTCACATGCTACTGCAGCATGTGAACTCAAGAGAAATAAGTGTAAAGCAAATTGACTGACAATGTACTTAAATTGTCGCATATTCAAATCACTACTGTCATTATTTGACAGTCCAAAGGCTTACACCATCGCTTGTACAGGTCGTGCCATTAAAGATGAGACTTGACGCACCACGTGGTTTGACTTGCGCAGTAGACGATTTATGGGTCTCTTTAGCGGTATGAGGTCCCCGCTGGGGCGTCATCGGGGCGGGGGAAAGAGCGGCGGGAGGCACGGTCAAGTCTCATCTTTAATGGCACGACCTGTACCAATATGCTAAACAATTAATTTCCCTCACATTACATACACCTGCCATAAACATACTTCTGTATCATGCGAAGAACATGTCTGCAACAAAACGAGTGTGAAAGAGTAAGCTGGTTTGTGTATCTCAGGCAAATATAATTTGTATTTATTTTATTATTCCAAGGTTCTTGTCGCTGGCTGTATTGTAACAGATGGACATTTATTTTTGTGTTGTTAAGTGAAACTCATCAGTTTGAAGGCACTTATAGAATTGAGATATAATCGGCTGAACAGACATTACACGTAGGTCTGTGCACACACACTCGTGAGGTGTATGGACGTGGTGTAGCTAATGTAAGGAGAAATTAAAGGATGTCTAGATTGGCGGCAGTTGATGACACATCAGGCTTTAGAAAGGGTCTGTGAATAGGTATGAGTGGGACAGACGACGCTCTTCAAAACTTATGTACTGTTGTTCTGTAACTAATAGTGATGCAACGTATACTACTTTTACAAATACTCATTGTACTATTCGCCAAATAGGAATACGAATACCTGAGTCTACTATAGCTGCACGCAATTATTAGTCAAAGAAGGTGAAAGAAAGTTAAATACGCTAAGCAAAGTAAAATAAATGATTTAGATGTAATTGAATCATTAAATTCTTTCGATTAAAATAGGTATAAATCTATGATTAGCTCCACAAATACAGGTAATTTTTATTTGAAAATTATATAGTTGAAAGTTTTTTGGTGACAAATGACCCTTTTTGTCTGTATATTTCCTACTGTTGAAAATAGCCTTCCTGAGGCCATTGGAAGGTTTTATTGAGACAATTTTTACAACGTAGAGCCCTACATTGTAAAAATTGTTTCAATAAAACCTTAATTAACTAAATTGTTGATTAACTTATGCCATCTGCAGACCAAAACCTGAATGGGTGTGCAGATGGCAATAAGTTTGGGAGTTGCTCACTCCTACCAACTTAGCTAAAAACAAAAACTAAAACATCGTCACTAATTAGGAATGTCATGAAAGTATTCGGCGAATACCAATATTCGGTCATTTAATGGTATTCGGCGAATACGAATATTCGTATTCGTTACATCACTAGTAATAAATACATAAAATTGAAAGTTTCACCTAGGGCAGGACTCTTTTAGCTAGTAGTTGAAAAATAGATTTGTTTAATACTATGCTGTTCTTTAAAATTTTCATAAATAAGTCCATATTTGTGTTCGAAATTAGAAATATCATATTCAGACCCAGCCATGTGGCATTGTTGAAATTTCCAAAGAATAGGTACCTAAATACCTACACACTCCAATATTTTGTGACAAAGAGTTTAAGCAACTAGGCAACTGTCTGTTGATTACACAGCAAAATGGAAATAATGCTGATTCAAAATGTCTAACGCAAACTAAACATAGTGCCGAAATAGGTACGTTTATTTTTTTGTCTAAGAGGAGAAATGCATATCATGCAATGGTCACCTTTCTACGTTTATTTTTCAGAAACTTACAACAGCATGACAAAATTATAACTTAATGTAAATCTATATTATGGTAGTTTATCCAATTCTTTGAAAGAATTTTATGTCAAACAATGCTCATTTCTTATGTTTATAAGAAGAGGCTTTGGCCGGGCACTGAGACAATCACATTAAATACTTCATAGATAACATCGCAGGCTTTGATTACTTTGATAATGATGATGATAACTACATTGGAAGCTGAATGAGGATCTATGGGCTGGTAGCTGTAATGACATTAGGAAACCTGTACCCTAATTGCGTAATACAACACAATCTGTTTAGATTTGAAACAGATTGCTAATCCATTGCTTCATAAGTTGGAAAAAAAATCTACTCAACAACGTAAATAATGCATGTTGTTGAACTATCAAAATGAAACAAATTAGGCAAAATCGTTAACGAAAATAACTTACGCAATTAGGGTACTAGACTAGGTTTAGACAATAATATGCTCTCTTTTGCCGTTAGGGACAGTGAGACTGACAAAGTCATCTGAGGAAACCACCGGTTTCTTACGTAATTGACATAGGGTTTAAATTACAATTCCGATTGTAGTATAGTCGACCTCGTAATTGATCTACCACCCTACGACTGAATGTCACTTGCGTGTCATTAAATGTCCAGAATCATTTTTGCTTTACGACCAATGAATGTGACAGTTAGAAGTTCAATCATAGGGCTGATTTTTCAATAGTCTGATAACTTTTACCTGCGGACCAAAGATAGCGGTTTGACAGATTTTGAAGTGAAAACTTCTTTAGGCGCGTTGGGCATTTTTGAGATGGGACTGAACCATTGATTTCGCGACACTGTGACGACACCAGCTTTTGACCATTAAAAAGACATCAACGCGTTGATTGCTGCGGTGCCGATTTTTCAAGTTTTCACTTCTGTCGGCACTCCCGGTGCGCCAGTTTTTTATTATTTATTCTTCAGATAAAAGTGATCTGTCTATTGAAAAATCAGCCCTTAGTGAAGTTTTAATTTACTGTGAGTTTTTGTCGATAGTGGTAAATCTATTAATAGCTATAGCACTTACCACACAGAGACACATGAGATCGACAACACAATCAAAAACAGGATGAGTAGGTATGGGTAACTTGCACATTCTTTTAATCAAAGGTGTGTTGTGTCTAAAGTTTACAAATATAATTAATACGAACTAAATAAAAATGAATATTGACAGCGTGATGGAAGTTAAATTATTATTGGCTGTAAGTATACCTGACTCTGTAGCTTACTGTAAGGTGTGCCTGCAGTACTAAGTAGTAGTAGATAAGTGACTCACTTGGCGGAAATCTCGTTGATCTTGCCGCGCGCTAGCTCGAGGTTAGCGTCCACTTGCGCCTTGTTCATCTCGTACGCCTTCGGCAGAGTGAACAGCGCTATCCACCCTGCAAACATTACACAACACACGCTATTACTTACAAATATACAAAAAAAAAGTGCGCAGCACATGGTTCAAAATCGCTTGACACTACTTATTGTCGATATCGACCTGCTTTCTGTCAAATATTGAGTGCATGGCAACCCCCTGATGACAGATCTCCTTTCCCACTTTACTTCTAATCAGCTTGTAAAGACCAGTGGTAGCCTAGTGGTGTGACCTTCGGACTGCCAAGTCATAGGTGTCGAGTTCACCTCTGACTTTTCGGATTCATGTGCGTATTGTATAATTATCACTTGCTTCAAAAACGGTGAAGCAAAACATCGTGAGGAAACCGGCATGCCTGAGAGATATTTCTCGACGGCATGTGAAGCCAAGTCAGAGGCTCATGGGCGGCTTTAAAACTCTGACACCAGGTTAGTCACCAACCACACGAATAGAAAAAGATCAGCTTGTTTTTATTGTCTCCAGATCAAGCGTTCACAACGGCTGCATAGGAAGCGGAAACTTCATCGATTTCAATGTATTTTTTGGCTCGGAGTGTAATGCAACTGAATCAACTAGCGTGCCGGCTGATGGGATAATCACAACATTTCAAGAGCATATGTACAATGGCACTATTAGTTTGACTATTAAAGGAAGTGTGAATACAACCTGCGGTAGTTCGTAGCTGAGCTCTTTTTACGATTGTAACCTCAACCAATGATAAGCTATTCGTCACGTGCGTACGATTATTTATGAACTGTGACCTAATAATTCCATCCATTCTTAGTAATATGTGGCTAAGGCTACGACTCCAATTAAAAATAAGTATTTGTATTACTTTGTGAACACTTCGCATAGCGCGGGGACTACTGCAGTCGATTCCCAGGTCGGGTGCAGCGTTAAGTCTAGCCCCCGTCTAACATGCGACTTACGACATATGGGTGTACTGTAAACCTCTGTTTATGCTTCGGGTAATACTGCCGTGATATTGTTTTTACTTCGCACACCTATAACATTTTTTAAATGAAAATGAATTCATCGCGGGCTGATGTTACTTCAAATAAACGTCAAGATGTTTATCAGTCGACTGGAGCCGAGGCGGTTGCCCAATCGACCGTTAAACGTTAACACGCCATGAATCCGAGAGTGACTGCCTTTTTTTTGTTAGATGTTAAAAGAAAACCAATATTATTAGTTGAAGATAAGCAATTCTAATTTGGAGTTGATTAGATTTTTTTAGGGTTCCGTACCTCAGAAGTAAAAGACGGAACCCTTATAGGATCACTTCGTTGTCCGTCGGTCTTTTAGTCTGTCAAGCCTCTTTTTCTCAGGAACGCGTGGAGATATCAAGTTGAAATTAATATCAAATACGAAGATCTACGGTCTCTTGAAGCTCTAAAAGAAATCAAGCTTCGAAGTCAACTTTAATTTTGATACTTGCACGTAAAGCAAACTTAGGTATAGGGTACTTCAAGTTGACCTCTAAATCAAGAAACATGGCAAGTCTTATAGCACAAGTAAAGGAAAAAGTCCGAAAATCGTTAAATTGTAGTTTTATTTATCACATTAAAATGGGATAAACTACAAATTACGATTTCCAGTTGGAGAATTGACCTTGACTTATATCGATGTTTGGGAGAATATGTTTTTCAACTACAATGTTAAGTTTGTTCTGGGGATAAATTCATCCCAACTACGGAGCCTTTCATTGTGCGTGGTCCGACACGCACCTGGCCGGGTATTTTTTATTATGACTATATCGCGGTAGTGGCTGTGGTACAGAACTCTGCTGTATTCTAGATAGAATATTGCACAAAGACCGCCTTCTTCCATTGTGTCCATTAATTGAATAATTTTCGACACATCGCGGTGTCTTGTATCGGTGCTTTGCATCGGTTCATCTTTGAAACAGGAGTTAGGACAAGAAAGGCAGTGACCGATACGATCATTTTCCGTACCCACGCCCCGTGCTTCAACGGCAGGGGGCGACAAATTCAAGCGTGGCACAGCGCAACATTTATTAATACTAATAAATGAGACGCGAAGCACATATAATATTTTTCTACGGGTGGTGCACTGAGGAAATCATAGATTAGCTTAGGCATAGTTCGTCAAACAGTGTGAGAGGGTTGCGAGCGGGCGCAGTTGAATTCTACCAGTAACTCGATGAGAGCCTCTGTGATCAAAAACTTTAGGAAAATATTCTTTATTTTATAACTTGTTTTACTTCGCGTTAAGGGGGCGCCGCCGGGCGTCCAACCCTTTCCAACGCCCGTATGTGCAAAGGCGACACGACTTCCAATTTTTTTTGCACATTTTGACGCCCCTGTTGGATTGGCGCATCATCGATCGATACAATTTGATTAATATGTTGCTGCCAAAATGTTCGAGCTATCTTCGCTCGCCCTACCAAAGCAACCACTAATTCTTAAAACTGATGTAATTCTTAAATCGCAAAAGAAAATGTAACTTATCTCAGGCAGAGTGCTAAAATGTTCGCGGTCGCTCTTGCATATTGAGATTGAGATAAGTCAATCAAAAATCGAACCGCACATCAGATTAATTATGGCTAGAAAAGTAAAATTGTAATTGACCGAGCGAGCGTAGCGAGCGAAGCGTGTCTGGATCAAGTCTGGCAAAACTTGCTTTCGTGTGCCAGTTTGTACGTACTCCTCTACAGGTCGTATATTACAACCGATCTAGACGAAATTTGGTGTACAGGTTTGAAGATTTTTTGTAATTTTTAGTCGTCGGGGTACTTCCTCCATAATAGGGCAAAAAGGGGGGCTACTGGATACCTCCGCCTTATGAGATCCGATTTCGATGGTTCTTTTTTTTATTTGAAAGGATGAACTCTATGTTGGTCTGAAAAATTGGTGAAAATCTGATGAGGATCTTCGGCATGATGAGCAGAATAGCTTCTCAAAATGCACTATTTATTAAAACCTATTAGTAATTTTTTCTAGCTGGCTTACTAATTTTTAGTCATAATTTTTCTGTAGTCAACAAGGAACCGATACAGATTCGCTATGTCCACTCGACTGTATGTCTGGCTATCCGCGGGTTAGCTCAGAGAATCTTAGTACTAGAAAGCTGTAATTTGGCATGGGTTTTGTTTTTAGGGTACCTCCTCTTCCTACACGTAAAGTGGGCATGATTTCCTATTTTGTGGGGTGTCGTGTGGGTGTGTGAAAACTATTTTTTGAGTCAGGAATCCGTTTGCGAAATATTAAGCTTTAAAGTGTAAATTTTTGTTAGAGTCAAGTGTTGTCCCCCTGACAGCTAAATGGTTGTTTTTGGATATGTGACAAAAATCGCAGCAGTAGGATATAATATATAACGAAGGTAGGAAAACTATCACAACTAAGTATGGTTAACGAGTAATAATCGGCCAACTTACATTTGCAGTTGGAATGTATGGAAGAACATGTTTGGGGCCCGATCTAAGAATGAATGACAACACGAGTTGACAGTCTGTTGTCCTTACACCCAATGTGTTTTATCCTGTTAAAAAAAGTTAATTATTCGGGTGTACTCGCTGGTTGAGGGCAAGAAAGGCCGATCGCGGCGCAGCCACAACAAACACCGTTCCACTCCTGCAAGTGAGCATTTTTAAGCCCAGGGTGAGCACGGTATCCTCATGCATATTTCCCGGTTGGACATTGAGCGAAAAGGAGCCAAGGTCTAATCAGTGCCGAAGGAAGAGCGTTGCAGTCGAGCAAGACTATAAATTTAATTCCGACATCGTCCAGATTCCTGCGCTGCAAAAGGCTTCAGCCCAGAATTTGGCCGGCTGGAGTTGTGTTTAGATGTTACAGAGAAGCGTGACCAAAACTAAACTCCCGTGAGTGCTGTGATAATATGTTTTGTTGTTTATACTTGGGTGTGTACTGAATTTATTTATGAGTCTGTAAGGTATTTGTGTAAATGTTCTTTTATCACTAGAAATAAATGATATACCTGCTCACCTAATATTATTGTACTACCAATATGATGCAGTGTTTCAAAAGCATTTAAAAAAACAAAGATTTCAAATGTTTTTTTTGGTCAGTATATTTCTGTTTTATGACCGTCTTGCCACCGCATGCTTCTTAGTAACCTACAGCCGCAGTCGGGTTTTTTAAAGTCGGATAGGTATATTAATTATAGTATTTTAAACTGAAATGGTTATTTTCACTAATAAAGTTCTTTAAAACGGCTATTTATTATTTTTGTTTTTTTAACAAAATATCCTGTCTTAAATAAAAAACATGGTACATATCCCGTTTTAAATAACTTTAGTGGCTATTACTTGTTGTAAAAAAGTTCGTGCCCGCGAGGTCTACTGTTCGCAGAACTACTAGATCTAATATATCTCACGACTTATTTCAAACCCTACTCCAGTCACTTGTACTCTCCGTCATTGATATTATTTTTTGCACTGGTTTATACCTGGAAACCATGGAGATATCGAAGGTCAAAGTTCCAACTTAGTTTTTCACGAAAACAAGTTTTAAATGTTATATTAACTTTAAATACCCCCACAACTCCTGCACCCTTGCACGCACCCAAAACACAATGTTTTGCACGCATACAGTGCGTGCTGCCGTAAGCAGCGATTTATTT
This sequence comes from Omphaloscelis lunosa, assembly GCA_916610215.1. Lineage (NCBI taxonomy): Eukaryota > Metazoa > Arthropoda > Insecta > Lepidoptera > Noctuidae > Omphaloscelis > Omphaloscelis lunosa. Next base: position 23,316,481 of record OU744247.1, read on the forward strand.
TACCTAAAAGTTTTTAGCCAGCAATCATTCTGATCGATGTTACTTAGTTTGTCGTAAAGAATGCGTAGATGGCGGCTATGTCATGGGTATTTTTATACCTCGTAATAATTTACAAAGATGTAGAGTGTACTGACCGAGTATGATGAGCGTGATGCCGTTGAAGCAGGCGCCGACGTACGTGAGGCACCACAGCAGCACGCCGAACTTCAGCGAGTCCACCAGGTCCTCCACCAGGAACAACCTGCAGCAAAGAAAAAAAATCTGCTGTATCATACAAACATGCCTACACCCGTACGACTTATATTAATTTTTATGAAACGCGTCTTTAGAAACAAAACGAATGCACCACGTGACCTGCCTTGCTCTGCAATTTTTTTAATGTGTTTGTATACAGCGTTTTCTATAAACAGGATGTTACAATAAGCTTCCTAGAGATTTTAAAAATTGATGAAGTAGCACGTTCAGATCATTGATAAAACGTGATAAAAAGTATTGGAATTATTCATTATGATACAGCACATCAGAACGCCAGCACGCTCATGTCTCTGAACTGTATGCGAGTGACGAACCTGCGCAACTCCGCGAGCGCCGCGTTGAGGTGCGCGGTGGCCGCGGCCGCTAGCGACTGCGCGCGCTCCGCCGGCACGCTGATGTCTTTCTCCAACAGCCATCTGGAACACAAGCACACGGACTGACAAACACCATCACTTTTGCAACTGATACAAAATAGTTCTTTTTTATTCTAAAAGAAAAATCAGCACTGGTAAAAAATTAAAAAATATCTATCGCTGGATGTATAGTGACACTGACATTAGCTGTAGTCGTCGCCAATTTGAACAGTCAACGTTCTTATTCGCTTTACCTTAGTATCTTATCTTAGTTGCTTTACCACCCTAAGGTGTTGAATGTCACTTGCAAGTAGAGCCCGACTAGGGCTTCCAATACCGGATTTTTTTTGACATTTTTCAATACCTGTTTCGAAATGTCTCATAGCGAGATATCGGTATTGGTGATTTTATTTTATTATCAGTAGACACTACAGTGAAACTTTTATTACACATAATATTTCCAACCATTTTTTTATCTGGGTAAGTTTAAAAACAGTGTATTTTAATTATTTCGTGGTTTATTTAGTCAGTTAGTTACATATTCCCCCAATGTTGAATTAAGCATTGAAAACAACTGGAGGCAGAAATGGAAGCTAAAAGTCAAACGGAAGTTAAGATCCAAGCTTCTTCCAGCACTGATATGAGTCTATTATAAGAGTTGAAATGGGAATTTATGATAGTACTGGAGGCGGCCGAGAGATGTATATTGACATGGCGTATAATTATTTACTTAGCATTCCACCTACGACCGTAAAGGCAAAGAGAACGTTTTCCTCAGTTACATATTTGAGCAACCGTTTAAGAAGCTCGCTCTCAGTTAAAAGTTTAGATGCTCTTTCCTTCCTACGAACTCATTTTCAGGACGAAATTAATTAAGTTTAAAAAAAAGTATATTATTGTTTAATTGTTGATTTTAAAGAGATAATATGCATGATATTACTTTATAGCTCAAGGTACTATGTTCCACTCAATTTTCAATTTTCAAGTAACTTTATAAGTGAGGAAGAAAGAGCCTTAAAAGCAGCATGAACGATTTTGACAGATTTTTATTTGATTTTAGTAAAATATATTTTATGTTGATTTAAAAGAGTTTTAGTTTAAAACAATATCAAGATAAATACATCGTTAAATTGTAATAACTTAGATACTGATTATTCGAATGTAAACGTTTTATTTTATCCAGGTACCTACTTTTCTCATACTATGTGTCAGGTTATTTGTTAAGAAATTGTGTTTGTAACTAAAGTTATATTAAAAAAGTGTTTTTTTTTTTTAACTGGCCGAGTGCGTGTCAGACTACGCACAATGAAGGGTTCCGTAGTTGGGATGAATTTATTCCAAATACAAACTTAACATTGTAATTGGAATACATGTTCTCCCATACATTCCAACTGCAAATGTAAGAAGGTAAATCTCTCAATATTGTGCGTACAAACTTGTACGCACAATATTGAGAGATTTACCATGTTAATAGACTTCTTATAGGTTTTTCTGTAATCAATGAGTGGAAAACCATTCTCTGATTTTTTTCAAAATTTTAGGCTCAGTTTTTTCGGAGATAAAATGGGAATGGTCAATTTTCATCTATTTTCTTAAATATCTTTAAATTAATTAACTTCAAAATTATAAAAAAGTATATATTTGATATCTTCGCAACAACCCCTTTCATTTGATATGTCTTACGATACAGTTTGAAATACTTTTTTTTAAAGTTTCTTATAAAGTATAAATACTCGCTATTATTCGGTATTCGGCATTACTCGAAATATTTTTGATATTCGTCGAATACCGAATAATAGTGTCTATTATTCGACATTCGGCATTCGGCATTCGGACATAGTTGTCTCTTAATAAAAATAAACTGTTAATGAACAGTCACTATAGACTTAAAAATAATTAAACTTTTATTAATCTTTGAAAACAAATCACATTTAGTACCTATGTTAGCCAAAAATCAGTCATGTTGAAGTTAATATTGGTTAGGCTTTTTAAGTAATAATTTAATATTTAAAGTCCAAATGGGGCAGATTGCGATACAGAAAAACTAGTTTTTCTGCACGATATAGATACTGGGATCAAGTCGGTTGCGCTTTTTTATTCATAAATCAAATCTGCCTCAGACAATAAATAAACTATATTATTATTTGAGAATAAATAAACTTTTTGTAAATATTTCTTTGATCTCGATCAATAACGCCGAGTATTCGACTATTCGCCAAAGGGAATGGCGATTAATCGGTATTCGACTATTCGCTATAACGACTATTCGGGGCACCTCTAAAAAAAAAAACAAACAAAAAAACATTTTTATTCGTTTGACGGTTGTCGGCCTAAATAAAAAAAAACAATTTTGTTCGGACTCTATTTGCAAGTCATAAAACTTCAACCTACAATAACAACAACCTTACTAAAGTTCCAATTTACCTTCTGGAAGTTTTTTTCAAAAGTGATAAAGGAATTTTGAGGTCGTTTTTTTTTTTAGTTGTATAATTTACAAAAATTAATGCTTTCAAAAATATTAAATCGTTCGCCTTCTCTACGCATGTCAGCCCTCGCCAACTAATCTGGCAGCCGTGTGACATTCCCTAAAGTAATTCCCGCAAGAGCTAGCGCCGCTCGCCGATAATGATATTACATTCTAATCGATGGGAGTGTCCTTCCATTTCATTGGGCACCATAACGCTGCCCATACGTTCATATAAAACGTCTGAACATGCAAGCACTGATAAAAATAAAGGAAGTGACGAACACACTCATATTGTAACGAAAAATAAATAATAACCATGCTGTTCAAATAGTTTTTGCATAAAGTTAACATTTCTCATTTTGATTATTCTTGAACAAAGTATTTTGGCCATGAACATTGTGTAAAGATGATATAAATTGAAACTGGAAACAAAATCAATTTTATTATATTAGTCTCCACTATTATCATTATAAGGCTATTGAATATGTAGTAAATGTAGGATATAAGTATATTTTTTGTAAAGAAAATTAATCTGTTTTCAGACAAACTTATCTGTTAAATTATGACTTTCTACCTACTTGCACATGCAGGTTACATAATAGTCCTTCAAATCTTTAGGTAATTTATGTACTAATTAATTAATTCCCCTGTAAAAATGTGTACATATTAATCGTGTCTGGAAACAGATAAAAACCTGACCAATACTGGCATGTGATATTTCTTGTATTATATTAGAGATATCTATAAGATTGGGATACGCTATTATTTTTCATTATTTTTATTACTTTGCCATCTCAAAATCAGAATTTCAACTATTTTATTTGGTAAAAATATAATTTGGTAAACCATTCAATTTCTAACACAACGTTCTGACATTTTGCTAAAAAAGATAGTCGGTAGTCCTTCGAAGAGAAAAAAATATTTTACGAGGTCATACTTTTTCTTTTACTTGTAGGCTATCCTGGTTATCTGTACTAGCTCTACAAAGGCAGGGTGGCAGGGACATCGACGCGAAAACTGTTACCATGGATTCAGTGATTCATGATTCTGAAGCCCGGCGAAATTTTTCGTGGGTTATTAAAAAAAAAATCTGCTGTTTCACAGAAAAGTGTAATACCTACGCGGTCAAAATGTATGGACCAGCAGATTTTTTTAAATCAGGTTCAGAATCATGTATTCAATCCATGGTATCTAAGAGCCTCTTCACACTAGCGTTTGTTCAGCGTAGGCGTTCGATGAACGTATGCGCAGCGCAGACGCCGCATCAACGGGACGCGTGCTTCGCGTTGTCGCGGCGTCTCTGCTGGGGCACATGTTCAATTAAATGCGGAGGAAACGCCGCGAGGCGTCTGCGCTGCGCAAAGTTCATCGAACGCCTACGCTGGACAAAGGCTAGTGTGAAGAGGCTCTAACAGTTTTCGCGTCGATATCCCTGCCACCCTGACGTATTCTTTGATCTGTATTTTCTAAGCCTACGGGCTACGTTGACCTAGATTACGTACACGGTAACAAACAACGTTGCCGAGGTGTATTGAAAGTAACTCTTCGCTTGCAAAAATAAGTAGGTAACATAGGGTTCTGTTTTGCGGCCTTTGGGTACGGAACCCTAAAAAGTATCTACGTTCCCGGCGAAAAGTTTAGCTAATTCTTACTACAGAAGCTGACTTGACAAAATCCGTTAATTATGAGTTGACAGTGTCATTCAAGAATTTGTTAACCAATCTGTCCATCGGAAAAAATGTAAATAGTCTTTTTAGTTTTTCATTCATTATCATCATTCTCAGCCCACACCAACACACTGCTGGATTATATTTTATAATTAAAAGTTTTTGCTTTTTTCTGTTAATTTATGGGGCGGCAAACCTTACAGGCCCAGGCCGCTGAATCTTAAAATACGCCACTGGTCCTAATTTACTAAATAAGTTAAATCTTATAAAGATTAGATTTTATCAAAAGTAATGTCAGAAACAACGCGAGCACTGCTTATATTTTTTTTAATAGGAAGCTAAAGTCCTTCAGTCATCAAAGTTTTCTCGTATCAAGAAAATTTAAAAATACAATTCATAAAGATGGCAGCACGTTGTCACCTGAATTACAATCAGAAATATAATTATGTGCCTATACGTTTTGGACGAACTTAGATCAGGTGAGAATGATTTCGTAAGTTCTGCTAACATCTGAATAAACACAAGTGTGCTGATTACACTCCTATAGACAGTAATGTATGTTCGTTCATTAACCATTGCCCATCGTGAACGTGAGAAGTCGTCAGGAACACATCAATGGAAGCGTAGGTAACCGACGCCAACGTTTGGCAGTTCCGTGGGAGTCGAAATGTTGGTCGTTTGACGAGATGGCTTAGTGATAAATCAACGTGCGCGTTGCTAAGTGATGTTGTGGAAAGAATCGAAGTTTAAGTGAGTAGGAATATTACAGATGCTGACCAAAGATGACGGCACGGTTGGTGCAGTGGTTAAGCGATTGACTGCTGCGCTGCGTGTCGCGGGTTCGATTCCCGCACGGAACAAATATTTGTATGACCTACAAGTAGTTGTTCCGAATCAGGCTGTTTGTGTATGTGAGTTTAAATGTTTGTACCCACAATACAGGAGAAATTCCCAGTGCGGGACAAAAAAAAGGTCCTTTAGTACGGGTGTATTAATAACAATTATTACATTGTTGATGATTGAGTAACTCACGATGTCCACATGTTTGAACATTTCGGCCAGAATAATCATCGCGATACTGATTATCTTATTTTCTTCATTCAATCCATTGAATGCTTAGAATGGATCTTCTTGACTGTAGAAAATCCATGTTAAGCATTAGACATTTAATATAAAGTGGTATAATTTTAGATGGGACAGCAGCTAGGTACTAAATATCAAACCAACATACTATAAAACGTGACAATTTATTTATATTTTTCTAGCTGGCTGTATACTATCTTGCCATTACTCTAAAAGAGGGATAGCCTCTATCTCTAGGGATATTATCTGAAATAAGCACCCTGTCTTGAGGGTCTTGAGCAAATGGCACGGTTTATGGCATGAACAGTAATAAGCGGTCATAGATTAGCAGTAAGAGAGAGTAGGTACTAACTTGAATGGGTGTCCATCATTAGTTTTCTGCACGGCCTGCAGCACATTCTTGTAGATGCGGAAGGCCACGGCGGCCGACAGCGCCAGCAGCGAGGCGTAGGCCAGCACCGACACCACGGAGCAGCACGCCAGCGCCACCAGCAGTGCCAGCCCCGCGCCCAGCGCCAGACCGCTCGGCGCCGCCGCCCGCCAGTAGATCAGCGACTCCACTGCACACACCGCAACGGTCAATACAACACTTACTGCAACACCAAGCTAGCAGTGCTGACTGCGGGAAATACGTTCACACAATTAACTGGACATAATCAAATACATATTTTATTGAAAAAAGAGAAATGTTGATTAACTCTCAGGATAACCCACTCCAGTTCATCCAACGATAACTTAACGTTAAGCACTTTTTATTAATTTGTCGCGGAGACAGTTCTGACTGTAAAAATGAATCCACCGATGATCACAAATAAGTTTTTATTGCAATAATGTTAAGATTAACGGTGAACGTAAATTCAGCCCAGATACGAAGATGCGAACCGGTTATTTCAAACCTTCCAAACTTTCTCAATGAGGTTTCGTTCAAATAACCGTATGTGTTATGGAGCGAGTGAATCCAATTGCGCTAACAATGTACCGTTATTCAGTTTCGGCTGTCGTCCTGTCTATCAGACCATGAACTCGAAATATAATATGACTTTTCATTTGATAATAAATAACACTGTCAATCATACGCGTATAACCTAATAATATCCGATTGCGTTGTTTTGTTAACTCTACTAAATTGAAGTTATACTATCGCACCACATGATAAGATTATCGACGCGTGAAACCTTTTAAAAGATGAAAGAAAACTTAGGTACAGTATGTTTGGAAATAAACACCGTATGGATCGCAACTTGCCCGTCCTACGTTACACGGCTGAGGCTTCCGTTCCACGTCCACACGGGGCCGGGCGATGCACCCGCGGCGCACCGGGGCACCGGGAGCAGGGCACGCAGGGGGTGCAACGACACGTCACACACACGTCCAGGCGGCTGGGGCGCGGGTCGGGTGTGAGTTTAGTACCTGGTCCTCGGGGCGGCAGGGGCTCGTACTGCGCGTTGTGTCGCGGCGAGTGCTTGGGGCGCGCCATGGCAGCGGAGTGAGCGGCCGGCGCGCGCGCAGCCTGCCGCGCACATGGCGGGCGCCACGCGGCCCTGCCTTTCACACACGTCATCGTGACGGTGACCCGAGTCTGACACCGCAGCGCCCGCGCAACACCGCTGCCACGCGACACATCCCGACCGCTCCATACATTGTCACATTACACGCAATACTCCGACGCTCTGTTAACGCCTTTCATGGCTAGCCAACACCCTAATTACGTAGCACATTCTTTCATATCGACACTTCTACGAATAATTGAAAATGACCAAAGGAAAATCATTACATTAGATTTTTTTTAATGTTGTAGTTAGCATTTACTAAAGTATAGCCAACCACGTAATTTCTTTTACACTTTTGACATTTGACGAGGGTAAGTTTAAGATCGTAAACATCACTAAGGTTGAAACTATCTAACTGTAATATAGCTCAAATAGACCTTAGCGTTGTATGACGTAGAAGTGACAGTCAACGAAGCCTCGCATTCACTAGGAGACAAATGTCCCGCAACACGTGTCCCTAGAGATGACAGGAGACGACGAGCGACATCCGGCAACTTTGCCCGACATATCTAGCGACACGTGTAGCGGGTTTCTAGCAGTCACTAGTGACTTTAGGGTAGTAAAGAAATTCGTAATTTTTCATAGTCGAGCTCATAATTTCTCATTGCCTGTGAACCTGAAATTGCAACGCAGAACAGAACATTGTCAGGCGCAGATTATTATCCTTATTTAACTCCAGTAATTTCAACCGCATTAAGGTTTTTCGCAATTTTACGTTGAAGTACCAGACGTCCGAACAATTTTGATCGATGGATCGCTTAAATCGAATCTTTTTTAAAAAACGTCGCCCCACACTAGGAATTACTCCTGTATCGTGGGTGCGTTTCACAAACACTTAAACTCACATACACAAACAGCCAGACCCGGAACAACTACTTGTAGGTCATACAAATATTTGTTCCGTGCGGGGATCGAACCCGCGACACGCAGCGCAGCAGTCAATCGCTTAACCACTGCGCCAACCGTGCCGCCGTAACCGTATCTTGTGTGAGTCATGCTACTATATCGAGAACTTGCCGGCCATAGGAACCTATCATTTATTTATGAAGTAATTATGAGGCAGCGTCTAATAATATCTGGTGCCTTCACAAAAGGAGTGGGTAGAGAAGAGACATTCTAGAAACGCCTGTGATGATGAGGGTAAGCATAGAAACAGCTAGGACAAGACAGAGCTTAGACCACGAGCAACAACAACGCACACCTTCCGGCCGCGCGCACTTTGGAATTTGGATGCGTTTTCGTACGAAATTCACTCGTGCGTACACGTACGAATACGCACAAACGATCCCGACCTTCCAAGTACAAAGGGAGCGCGCATACGAGGTGCGACTTAGTCGTACATATACGTACGTATAGTTCCGACGTCCAAAAACAATCTGAACTTGTTGGGATTTGTTCTATTTGACGGAGAAAAACGTATCCGGTGTTCCGTACTCAATTCGTATGACCATGGTCGTACGTGTACGCACGAGTGAAATTCGTACGAAAACGCATCCAAAGTGCGCGCGGCCTTACAGTAAGTCGATCTGTCCGTACTGCCTACACTTGACATGAGTGATGACTAGACTTGTCATCCGTCAGGATAAAGCCGGACGGACAGTGTTAGGCTTTTTGACCTCTTGTCCAGGCCTATTTGACTGCGTTTTGCCCGTCCTGCTTTTGTTAGGCTTTTTATTCTCTTTATTAGGCCAGCAATGAATGAAACAAAGAAACAGGTTAAAATCGGAAACTATTGCAAAATTTTTATTATGAAATTTAATTTAAGACATTTAACTTGCAAAATGTTTTATGATAAAATTCAATCAAAAATCAAAAAAATCAAGGAGGTTGAGCTTTTAAAGCACATTTCTACCATAGAAAAATATGCAAATGAAAATGATAATACCTACCGATTAAAGACTCCTACAAACAGGGGCGACACGCGACGCGACACAAAGACACCGCTCGTCGCGCGACGAGCGGTGTGTTTGTGTCGCGTCGCGTGTCGCGCCTGTTTGAAAGAGTCTTAAAACTTTCTCATAAAAAACGTGTTTTATTTGAACTTTTAGTCAGAAATCCTTGATTATTTATTTATCACGCTTACAGGGTTGAGTTATTTAAATAGGATCAACTTTGCGAACGGTCAGAGGAAAGATTTGTTAAAGCTCCATGTAGTTTTTATTTTTATGGAAATTGTTCTACCATAATGGCGTCGCACCCATCGCATAGCGCCTGTCTACGGCACACTTTAGATACATATTAGAAATATCAAAAACAGAAAATTTTGTCAATGGATTTTGTAAAATTATTTTCGTCGGCCTGAAATCGCATTTTTGTTTCATCACCAGATATCGCAACGAAAAAAAAATTGTCGTGCTGAGCATGTTAGTCTGGCAGGATGCTCTCTCAGTCTCCAATTTCAAAACCACACGTCGCGTCGGTATCGATATCTTTTTATGTCGAACGGTTGATTCATAGCTGCCCAAGTGATACCGACTATGTATAAACTCATCCTGTATATTATTATTTTCAACAAAAAGAAGTCAAATTTTGAACAAAAATTAAAAAAACTGACTTCTTAAAAACGACTGAGAAATAAATTCGATTTATGGACTCAAATAGGTACTCAACACGATCCCCTCAAAACTCAAACTCAAAGCATTTATTTCAAATAAACCAATTACTTTTTCAGAAAGATGAAGCTAGTTGCCCATTCTAAAGTGTAGTAGGTACCTATGGAGAAGAACGGGTAAGAAACTCTCATGCACAAACTTACGAGGAAGAAAACCGACGGCAACGAAATTATAAATATAGAATGTAAACTAATGCGCAACGCGCCGGAAACAAAAACAAACTCGGGCTCAGATGTTTACTGCAGTAAATAATCATTTACAACAATAATTGTGACTTGAAGCATGTTTGTAATAAATACAAAATGCTGATGCACGTGGCACACAACATACTACATACCAGCACCAAACGAGTTTGAACACTACGTGAGCGTTGAAACTGAAAGTCGGTGCGTATGTGGTTCGTTATCAGTGTGTGCGGGCGCACCGCGCACGGGACGCGGCGACGACTGCGTGCGACTCCACGCCGCAACAAACACGCAGGGGCGCTAGCGCAGCCGCTCACTGCACGCACTTGGCACCGAGCGGCGCGGCGCGCGGCGCCGACACACGGTCAATGCCATCCAGCCTTAATTGCCTTATCAAGCTGAATACACTACTGATGATACTATGACGACGATTCCTAGGTTTCTTCGATTTTCGACAAACGTACAGATGATCTTTGTGAAGTACGTGACTTCGGTAGACAACACATCACTGTAATAATGTAGCATCGCTTGTTTGTTTGTTTGAATGATAAGGAGCAAAACCTGTGCGAAATTGATAACAATAATCAAAAGAATAACGCAGTCAGCTGATAAAAAATATGAATAGCATAGCACTGCAGCAAGTGTCTCATGTGTTGGTGTTGAAACTCGTTGATGGGCAAATTGAGTATTGATTACATTATGTTACTTGTTGTCGTTAAAGTTACATTATTAATTATTTTATGTTGGTCTTCTTCCGGTTTGATGTTTCCACGCTGTTATATAGATACGTGGTCGGAGAGTATCTCAGGTTTAGCTGATAGGACGATCGGCACTCTATAATTATACTGTTATTACTTCAGGTAAGCATTATTATAGACTTACACCACTCGAATTCTAAAGACTTTTTCTTCGGCAAATTACACTGACACACCACAGTCATTGCCGCCAATGCCATTAGTCTCTGACGAAAATAATATTTGGAAAAGGTTGCCGACAATGAGATGATTTTCATACTTTTGAACAGAATTTCTAATTTTTCTGATCTGCGTCCACATAATGAACACACGAACTTCAACGCTAAGAACATTACCACTCTACCTCTACCCCAACCAAGTTTTCGATTTGAGGAAGTGTCTACCGTAATTTCCAGATGGTAACCTGTAGTGTGGTAGAATGCTCATCAAACACAGCAGTGTGTTTGTTAATAAGAATTTTGTATAAGATCTTCTGGAATAATACCTAACAACTACTGACCAGAAAGTGACAGCTCTGCTTCAAAGTGACACTAACTACAATCCATAATCTAAAGGTTTTTTTTTTTCACCGAGGTCTTAGAAATTGGACTTTTCTAAACCTATCTTTAGTTTCAGCAACTATAACCTTCACGATCCCGGCCCCGGGGCACCGGCGTATCATCCTGTCATACAGTGATATTAGCAATGCGATGGACCGATGATGCTTTAACTAGGCGGAGCTGCGCCCGCCAGCCGCGGTCTGCTAGTATGGTAGTACGTACACACATCAAAAGTGTCTAGGGATCAAGCATTTTTATGCGGATTTCTTGAGATTGAGATGTGGCTTTGTAATAAATTTATGATTATATAAATTTATATGGATCCTTTTTGGTGCATTTCATAATTTGAAACAGGAACTGTTAATCAAATTCGAGTAAAAGATGAAAATCAGCTGTCAATATTTTCCCTATAAAAACATACAACGCATTGAAGACATTATTAGTGCTACTGTTTCCCTACTACTGATTAAAACCAACGTTATTATGGAGCGGCGACGTCATTTAAGCAGGGAAGAAATGCTCAGAGCCGTGGGAATGATAGAAGCTGGTTCCCGGCAACGTACTGTGGCTTTAGCTCTGAATACAAGTCAGAGTGTTATCAGTCGACTTTGGACACGTTACCGAAGCACTGGTACCGTGGCTGAGCGCCATGGAGGACGGTATCGCTGCACCACACGGAGACAAGACCGATACATTCAAATCTTAACTCGAAGAGCTCCAACAATAACCGCCATGATGTTAGCCGTGAGGCTTCATCACTCTTCAGGGAACTTAATTAGCGACCAAACAGTCAGAAACCGCTTGCATGAAGTGAACCTTCATTCCCGAAGACCGCTACGGGTACCACCTATAGCAATGCACAATCGTAGGATTCGATATCAATGGGCTCTTGAACACAGAAATTGGGCAGAAGAACAATGGCGTTTCGTATGCTTTTCTGATGAGTCTCGTTTTGGTATGAGACCGGATACAAGACGTATATGACACTGGAGAACCCCTGGACGCCAACAGCGATTAAAATCCTGCCAGGAAGTCCATCCTTATAGTGGTGGAACCATCATGGTATGGGCGGGTATTTGGATCGGCGGAAGAACTGAGTTGATTTGGATCAGAGGCAACCTCAACGCTCAAATTTATGCTGAGACGATTGTATCCGACGTCATCGTTCCTCTACAAGTGCAAATCGGTCCCTTATTTCAGTTAATGCATGATAATGCACGACCGCACACCGCAAGAGTTGTAAGACAGACTCTCGCCGCAGCTAACATCAATGTCCTGCTCTGGCCTGCTCAGTCGCCAGACTTGAACCCGATTGAGCATGCATGGGATATGCTACAGAGAAGAGCTCTGCCGAATATGGAGGGTATCCAGTCGCAAGAAGACCTTTTTTTGTTGTTGCAACGAACATGGGCGGCCATTCCACAGCGTGATTTGGATGAACTCATTTTGAGTATGCCAAACCGATGTTCTTGTGTTGTTAGTGTTCGCGGTTGAAACACGGATTATTAATTGTTTAAGTTACCCAATAAAATTTTAAAGAAAACTGTTATTTCAGTCTTTTTTTCGAACTTTAATGTTAGTGGTTCAAATGTCAAAAATCCCTTTATTAGGAAAATGGCAAATTTCTTTATTAATGCAAAGGTGACTTGGTTTATCGTTACTGTGACAAACGAAAACACTTTATTTGATGAATCCTTAAAGAAAATTTTAATTAATATCAATCAGGAGAAAAGTTATTGCAAAAATATATGTTGATCCCTAGACACTTTTGATGTGTGTATTTATGCATATCTGCATATTACATGATAGTAAATCGATTCCGTACACAGCTGGTCCGCATTTCTAATTCAATGGAACGGAACATTAAGTCTGTGTCGGCAGTTACAAGTAGTTTGCATGAATGAATGTGTCTGTAGGGCGCAATGTGCGGAAAGATGAAAGTTAATCACAACGTGGCGGAGGTCGCCGCGTGTCGTCACGACACCACACAGTGGTAAAAATAACGCGCAATGTCGCTGCGAGTGCGGCTTCCGAACACTGTCGCATACCGGCACGCGCTCGCTCCAAAACACATTGACATATTCTAATTCAACCGAAACTTGCATTCCTTTTTACAATGAACAACATTCTCAATCTCAAGTCCTACGACTGATGACTAGAAGTAGGCACCAGTAATAAACGCATCTACACGTCATAAAAACGTAAGGCATCATTAAATTATGTGACCACAATAGGTCTAAACAAATGGAACTGGTTAACAAAGGAAAATAACCGTGATAAGGTGAAGTAACGACCCTTTGTCTCCGGCGATAGTCTGGCCAGAGTCCTCAATAATAGGTATCTAATTGTAAGGTCCAATCCACTATGCAAAGATATATTTATCCATTTAGGTTTAGATCGACGGATATCGATGTAATAGAACATTTTATTGTTTCAACACACAACACGAACTTGTAAATTGCACAAGTTTTAACAAACGGGGCATTAACTGACAAACGAAGTGGATGCTCGCGTGATGTATGATGAAGATGATAGTAAACAGTGGCCGCCTTAGGCGGTGGCGAGCAGGGCAAACGCCCAGGGCCTCGCTCTTGCAGGGGCCTCGCGCAACAACCCGAATTGAAAAAAGTTGACATTTAAAACCACGGATAACTGTGTTTAAAACAGATTTTTTTATCCTTAAGTATTAGTTAAAACAATAAGTTTCATATAAATAAAAGGAAATGTTAACAAGAGATTTGAAGACTAGAGTGAGTAGAGACTAGACTCAGTGAAAAAAGTTAGTACCCCACTATTGGAATAGTTCTGAGAATTATTGCCACCACACCTTGACAGTTGAGTGTGCAGAAAAGAGTTTCGGGATTAAAAAATATTAAAAACATATTTAAGGAATTCCATGACACAAGATCGGCTTTCAGCTCTTGCTATTTTTCGTACCTAGCTCATTTGTTAGGTTACAATGCTTTATTAAAGATTTTAGGGCCAACCTTCGGTCCTGTGGGGCCCCAAATCTCGAGAAATACCTTTTAAATATATACTAAACAAGGCTAAAATATGTACGTAAACGGCAGTTGTTATTAGCAGTTCCCTACGTATCTATACTTAATATTATAAAGAGGTATAATTTGTTTGTTTGTAAGTTTGTATGTAGGGGGGGTAATCTCCGGAACTAGCGAATGAAGTCGCGGGCAGAAGCTAGCGCAAAATATAAAAGTAGAGTTCAAAAATTTTCAAACTTGGTTCGCTCACTCTTGCATATTTCAATCTCTTGTTTCTCCTACTTTTCTATACAGAAGTTGACAAGGTAACTCCTTTTTTAAGAGTGGTCAAAAGAAACCTTAACCTTACCGAAGCGGGTTGCTAATTTTCGAGCTCGCTACGCTCGCTCTTGCATCCTGCATTCTCAATTTTTTTTTCAACGCGGAGTCCCATTTCTTTATTTACAAATTCCGTTTCTCAATTATCATCAGAAATATTTCAATTCACATACTTTACCCAAAGGACAAGCACCTCCTTCCGCAATCCTCTACCCAAAGGATTTGCCGCCCGAAGCCTCACACTGGCGAAGGCCACCGCTGATAGTAAAAATGTAATTATCTGGGATATAACACCAATGTTATTTCGTGTTAACTGCAATGTTCTGTGTGCAGGAGAGTTCTACAAATTCGCTTTCCGAAAGTGACTTTCTAACCAATTTATTAATGAAATACTCATGAGTCTTCCTCAAAACATCATTAAAAACCATAAGGATCCGCTAATTATTGTTTACACTGACGAATGCTTCCAGCAATACTAGATGAACGCCTTGCTTGAGAAAGGGTTCTGTTACGAAAGTAATAAGATTAGGTACATTCATCCAGTAGATATGTAGGTAGTTCTATAGCCTCGTATCTATGTGACAGGTCTCACCTGTCACATAGATACGGATCACGCTTCGTGAGATATCGTCGCTTATCAGCGGGACGCGACTCGCGCTGGCACCGGGACTGGGCCAAAGGAAGCAGCTCATCACACACTTGCAGACCCTACTCGTATCATCTGCTGTGTCTCTGCACATTGTATGTTATTAATATTGATGCATTTCAAGGATTCGGATGAAACGGATGAAAGTATAATGTAAAACAGTAAGCAGTAATCGATTAGCGATCAATTAGCGTCGAAAAATAATTATTAACATTATGTATCTAATGACGCCAACGGACTCATCGCCATTATTTAATTATGTTTTCATGAATTCCATAATTAAATTACTTAAGAGTTTAATTGTTTTTTATATGTGGCCCGCATCGTGTGAGTAACATTTATGCTTGCAACAAATTCCGTCGTTCAAAATGTTGACTTCTCAGCATAAACTCGCTATTATAGTGCTGATACAAACTTCTTTCTACATTTATATCTGTATAATTCTGTAGTGTATTCGTAATTGGCGTAATGTTTAGAATAATAAATAATAATAATGTTATACTGACTGTCAGCTGTGAAGTTACCTTATAATAAATAAATAAGAGTATTCTATCTAACTATTAAATGATATTCCCACGTTCTGTAGTATGTACATTACGGTTGTCGCGGACCACCACGAGTCGTCGTGCAGGCAACAGAGATTCCGACACACATGTTATCCAAACCTCATTCTGTTCTAGTTTTGTACTTCCTTGTCGTACTATATAATATTATCTTTCTTATCGTATCAATGAATAAATACGTAGATTTGAACATTTTAAGAAACTGAATGTGTGCCGGTCTTTTGCACATTTTTTCCAACCCACTATCACATATCGTATCGTTTGCAAAAAAAACATCAGTTATGGTTCTTTTATATACATATATACCTATGCATGACGCAAAGAGGTACCTGTTATGCAAGTACAATTAGTGAGTATCCATTAGATCAAGGCGAGGCCAATAAGTGCGCAGATGAAATATGACTTATCAGTATCAGTGAGGTCACGCCGTGGCTACAGGCACAACAAACAATGCAAGTAGGAACCTAAATACTTAGTTGGAATCATAACAACGAGCATAGCATACATAGCAAGCAATACTTTTTGTTCTCCGTCATTACATATTGTACTGACCAAGGACGTACACAGAGTACCTGCTGAGCACATCAATTATTACAGTCTTGTTCGCCATTTTGACTTACTTGAATGAATAACTTAACGTAAGGCATACATTGTTCGCGTCATCACGTGCTATGCAATCAACATAGTTGCTACAACAAACAGAAGTAGATAGGAATAGCGACTTGCTCACGGACGAAGCACGTTTCAGTACGTAATAGATACCCAGTGGCACCTTTATACACATGTGTATAGATGGACATAGGATTCCTGCGACCTCCAGTATCCGACGATCAAGTTTCTCTCGTCACGTACAAAACTAGGAAACAAAGAAAAACCAGCCTTCCGTTAACTTGTAGTATAGAGCTACAACTAGCTAGTGAAACAGGGGAGACACGTGGCGGGTCAGTTCTAGAGCATGCGCTTATAATTCAATTAGGACAACATGGATGTTATCTACGTAGTGTGTCCGAAAGAACCGTTCATCGGCCCGGGGCGAGTTCCTTACAACAAGAACCAAACGAGAGTCCCGAACGTGTCTGGGAATGAGATGAACCCACGAGGCAAACTTTAATACAGAAATAACAATCCATTGTGCAAACATTTATCTCTATTGTCTCATCTTTTTGTTATAGATTACAGAATTCAACTAGTTCGAGAGACGAAGTTGAGGTTAGCGTTAAAAGAATCAGATGTCTTCAAATCGCCCAAAATCCACGTGATTGAGCAAAGAAAGAGGAAAGAGCGTATTCAGAAAGTGGATTGTGGCACCATGCCGTAATATACATAGCTTGTTGGGAGATAAAAGGACTTAAGAAAATAAAAAAAATAAGAAAATAAAAAAAAATAATAAATATATGCCAATAGTAGAATATTTTATTTGTTTTGACAAGGCGCCGTCACTTGCCGCCAGTGTAATTCGATAATTAAAAAACGATCTCCCGACATGGATTATATTAATTCGGACCAGTCAAGCCGATGGATCGTCCAACGCTATAAATCAGATTGTTACCGGCCTCAGCTTTAGTTAAAATCAGTCTAATTTCATCTTGGCTGGCGACTTGAAGTGTGCAGGGTGAGCAGCTCGGCACAGCGCATGCGCGCCGCCACACATTCATTACCAACACAATATTAATGACATCCAAGAGTCAGATGAGCCACGAGCCAGCGTCGCTATTATCTACAATACTTTATCACATACAGATAAATATAAAGACGTCGCTGTCGTAGCCGTGACGACACACAATTAGCTAGTTACGCACTGCACAGCTATTTGCACCTTTTTGTCCTATACTACAGATATAAATACTCGAGACGGTGCAGTGGAATTTATCAACTACCTGTGGTCAATGACAGTTTAAATAATTCGCAGAGTTGAGGATCAACATGGACAAGAAAGTTATAAAAGAATCGTATTGCCGGTTACAGTCGATCATATTGTACGTTGGATCTTCGTTTATGACCCACCACGTGACGTAATTCAGTGCAAATAACGTATTATTAAATAATAGTGATACATTTAGGACGGTCTTGTCGAACCTTGACTCGACACGCGGAGTTATTATTGTTCTGTCACCGGCGGCGACTACGATTTTATTGTGGCTTGGCTGAGTTGACGACACGAAACAGATTAGCCGTGATGCGCACGGAGCCGACCAACCACCGACCACGACCAGTACCACCACCATCACCTCCACCATTACTAAGTTCCACCATCACTGAAGACATCGTCCCCGAGACCGCGAGCCGGTCGACCAGTTATCGTTAATGTCACTGGAGCGGTGTTAACGCTGAGCTCACACAACACTACAAGTACGCGTGCTAGGGCGAGCGGCGGCAGTGGGTCACAGTGCAGGGCCGCAGGGCGAGGCGCGCTGCCCGGGCGGCGCGGCGACCCGGTTGGCGGCACGCCACCTATACGTATTTCTGCCCTCCGCTCTCCACGACCACTCACCTTCGGGATGCAGCCTCTGCGGGTCGAACCAGGCATCTGGAATAGAAGGCTGCGCGTTAGCGGGTTAGTCGCGACAGACAGAGAGGAAAGCGGGCGAAGCGAAGCCGGCGCGAGGGGGAGGGGGCACTTACGCGGGTCGAGGACGCTGCAGAGGGAGGGCCCGGAGTCCGGCATGGTGGTGATTTACGTAACGCGAGCGTAAGGTGGATGAAGGCGGCGGACGGAGCGCGCGCCGCGCCGGACTCTCGCGTCGATACTGGCGGCGCAGCCCCGCGCCGAGCCCTCCCGCCCCGCCCCGCGCCGCAGCCCCGCGCCCGCGCCTGCCAACACGCATGCGCACCCCCAGCGTGCTGCAGCACCACCACCGCCCGCCACCGCGACACGCATGCCCGCACCCTCACCAGGATATCGTGTTAGTCTCACAGGGTTAGCTCATCGTGCAGTTAGTATTGTAAGTACTTACTCCGGTGCAGACAGATGATTAGACAAGTTATTTACATACAAATATTAACACGAACAGAAGTAACGAGTTAGAGCGAGATAACGGTGTCTGGTACCTATGCATGTTGTGTACAGGGCGCGCGGGTGACGGGTCGCAGGTCACGCCGCGGTATACATGAAATAATGTCAGAGTCGGGCTGCACTGACCTGCAAAGTGCATTCGCCTTTTGTATTCATTGATCAGTATTAGTAAGTTCCTCACAGATCCGCGGAAAATAACGTAAAATTTGAAAGTCATGAATAAATAACAAAATAAGCGATAAGAACGCGACGCGACTTTGTTTACGTCTTATCTGTTACCTTTTTTACAATGAATTATGTAGCCGTGATGCTGACGTTATCCTCATTTAGCACACAATAGCTACAACACGTTCAATCACAATATGTGTGCTGCTAAGTATCCAGTGGATACTGATCCACTAGGTACACTACTGGCTAACATCTACAAACTTGAGACGAAACGAAAAGCGAAAGGTCATTTTACCGCTGAATACTTTTACTAAGCTGAAAGTCTTGCATTGTATTGTATTATTTCATAAATTATTCTTTGTGTGGAAATATTTTTTTGTTATAAAACAATTAAAATAAAACCAGTGAGACGCAGACAACTTTCGAAACGTGTCGCCTTCACGCATCGTAAGCAATCACATAAAAATTTACTATGACAACAGAATAAAAGCTGATCTTGTTCCGAAAAGACACTGCTGCCACAATAAAATTACTGCATTCTTTGTCGTTTCCTTGCAAAGTAATAGAATAAGCAAAGACGATTGTATGGGCCCACATATCTTTAATAATCTTCCACCTTTTTTCAGAACTATGAGCGATATAAATCGTAAATCGTTTATTTAAACATTCAAAATTACAATATAAAAAAATACTACACGAATTACTGATGAGTAAAATTTATGTAATTACTGAATTTACTGCTTGATTGCGATCATATGATCGATGGCTAATTCCTCGAAGTCATCAGATCGAACGTCCGAATTGCCGAAATTCCATAGCATCGATGTACCACAATTTTTAATAGGCATTAAATCAAGCGTCCGTTTCACCGAAAAGCCATTGCAACGAGTCCTATCCATCGAATGTCTATTGACTCGACGTGCCAGTAAATCGAAAGCTATTCTACATAAAATATTCAAGAAGAGTAGGTAAAAGAAGGAATGTAAAATGGCATAAAAAAACAAACCAGCAGGGTTACATGGGACAAAACACGTCAACCGGGTCACCTAAATCGCCAAAATTTGACCCAACGTAGAAAATTCATTTTGGGCTCAAATTTTTTGTTGAAGCATAAGCTTTTTAAATTTGAGTGGCAGAAAGTGAAATTCAAAATGGCAGATGCAAGATGGCGACCAAAAGATTAAGAATCAAAGTATTTAATTTTTTTTTTAAATACTGCCGTATACTACTCAAAATTCAAGGAAAGAAATGTCTCTTGCTTTTTTTTTGAGAAAAATTGCCGTTCACGAGAAAAAAAATCATGAATTTTTCAAATTCTTCTAGCCTGATACCATCGCATGTTTTGGTCTCATACAAACGGAGATCGCCTTATTACAAAAAAAAAGGTAAAACACATTGGTGCTTGAGGTCGTTAATTGCGAATCCAAGGTCATGTGTCAAAAAATTCAAAATGGAGGATCCAAAATGGCGGCCAAAATATTAAAAATCAACGGATTTTAATTTTAAAAAATTCTGCCGTATTCTACTCAAAATTATAAGAAAGAAACGTCTCTTGCTATTTTTTGAGTAAAATTGCCGATCACGAGAAAAAAATTCATGAATTTTTAACGGTAATAATTCGATAAACACACCAGTGATCAACATTACTAATAAAATGTCAGAAACAGGTAACTAAAAATGTTTTATGAGTTCGAAAGTTAGGTATATTACTTAATCTAGCACAGTAGTAAATACTCCCATAATAATATTTTATGTAGGAGAGATATCGACTTACTGGCACGTCAAGCCAATAGACATTCGATGGATAAGACTATCGTTGCAATGGCTTTTCGGCGAAACGGATACTCGATCTAATGGCTATTCAAAATTGTGGTACATCGATGCTATGGAATTTCGGAAATTCAGACGTTCGATCTGACGACTTCGGGGAATTAGCCATCGGGATTTTTTTTTTTCTTTTATTAAATTTCACAATTGATGATACTTAATTCACATTACTATCTAGCCTTTTAGCTAATAAGAAATTTAAATATAAGTTAAACTGCTAAGTAACTATAAAATGACGAAGTCGTCCAATAACGTCTTTCTTATTCACTACTAGCTGCGCCCCGCGGTTTCACCCGCATAAGTCTCGATCCCGTGGGAATATCGGGATAAAAAGTATCCTATGTCCTTCTCCGAGTCAAAGTCTATCCATATCCCAAATTTCACCCAAATCCGTTCATCCGTTTTAGCGTGATGCCGTGACCAAGGGAAAGAGGGATTCATTTTTATATTAAAGTTAAGAGGAAGACACTTGATTCACGTGTTCTTTGTAAAAGTCAGCACTTGCACTACACCTACACTACCCTTTTTAGTCTTCGCACTAATTCAGTGTTGTCAGGGATTTGGATCGCCTCAACATTCACGTGATAATGAAGTCTGTGTTCATGACCTTCTGCATATTTTTGTATAACTATGTTTACGACATCCAGCTTGAGGTCCGGGTGGAGGTCATTATTTCTAATGTTGGCTATACCCCTTAGTACTTTGTTTTGAAAACGTTGTATGATTTGACGATTGCTTTGGCTGATGCAGCCCCACAGCTGAATACCGTAGGTCCTTACAGGCTTTAAAACATGTTTATATAACAATTTGTTACGTATTGACAATCGCGACTATCTACCAAGTAGCCAATACATTTTTTTTGTACCGAATATCTCTGCTCTTTTCTTATTGACATGCTCTTTCCAGCGTGGTTTTTCATCCAGGGTCATGCCGGGATACTTAGCAGTATTCGCGTATGGTATTTGTTGGTTATTGATGAATACCGGGAAGTATTTTGGCTTTTTATTCGTGAAGTCAATGTGGATAAACTTGCTCTCATTCAGTTTGATACGCCATGTTATAGTCCACTCATCGATAGGATTGGTAGAATCTTGAACCTTTTCTACAGCTTCCTCGTGACTACTTCCAACAACCATGATAGCTGTGTCGTCAGCAAAGGTTGCAATTAAATTATTTTCTAGCTCAGGAATATCGCAGGTGTATAGTAGGTACAGGACCAGACCAAGTACACTTCCTTGTGGTACTCCAGCTTTTATCTGCCCAAGGTCTCAACTGGCGTTTTTTTTCTTACTCTAATAAATCTATTTGTTATATACGACTCTAGGATATCTGAAAATTGTTGAAGCAGCATCGTTTTTAGTTTAAATATAAGGCCTTCATGCCATACTTTATCAAAAGCCTGGGCTACATCAAGGAAAACTGTGGGGCACAACTTGTTCTTTCAATAATATTGATAATTGTACTTGGTCGAGCGTGGAGTGTTGTTCTCAAAATCTGAATTTATAATCGGGGATTAGATTTTCACTTTCGATTAGAGGCTTCAATCTCTTTAGAAATAATTTCTCAAATAGCTTTGATAACACAGGCAAAAGTGAGATCGGTCTGTAAGATGTTCTTTCATGAGGTGGCTTCCCAGGCTTGGCCATTATGTAAATGATTTACCTTATCACATAAGGGATAATCACAAGATAGTATTATTCGCAGATGACACTTCGCTCATTTTTAAAATCAAACGTCAGTTAGTCAACTTTGAACAAGTTAACGATGCACTCTCTAAAGTAGTGCATTGGTTTAATGTAAATAATCTTCTACTGAACGAAAAAAAGACTAAACTCATTAAATTTTCAATGCCAAATGTCAGGCAGCTATCTACCAATGTTCAAGTAAATGGAACAGAGTTGGACCCTGTTGATTCGACAGTTTTTCTTGGAATCACTATTGACAGTAAATTACAATGGGGCCCACACATAGAAAAATTGTCAGGAAGACTAAGTTCGGCCGCCTATGCTGTTAAAAAAATTAGACAGATAACTGATGTGGATACAGCCAGAATTGTTTATTTTAGTTATTTTCATAGTCTTATGTCATATGGGCTTCTTCTCTGGGGAACCTGTGCGGACATTGATACTATCTTTGTTCTACAGAAAAGGGCTGTTCGAGCCATATACAACCTAGGTCCAAGAGATTCCCTTAGAGAAAAATTCAAAGAAATAAATATTCTGACTGTAGCCTCACAATATATTTTTGAAAACCTATTGTATGTACACAAAAATATATCAAATTTTAAGAAAATGTCCGATATTCATAGTTTAAATACCAGGAATAAACACAATCTTGCTGTGCAGCGCACACGTCTCCACAAAGTAGGCAACTCGTTCATGGGTCAATGTATACGCTTTTACAACAAACTTCCCATTGACATTCGAAACTTACCCATTAATAGATTTAAAATCTGTATTAAAACTAAACTTTGTAAAAAAGGGTATTATAAAATTTCAGATTATTTAGAAGATAAAAAAAGCATGGGATTGAACTGCTCGCTCTGCTAAGCCTTGTGATAAAACTTAACATTTTAATTATTTTGTAAAATCATGAAAATATACCAGTTTTTATATACACATTGACATTGTTGAAAATTATATTCAAAATGACATGATTACTTTGTAAAGTATTATATTATTTTATTTAATTATTGTGAATGTGAGGACTATGTGGATATCATTATTATTTTCATTTTTCAGTTAGTTTTAATTATGGTCTGGCAGTTTGAGTAGTTTATGCGGCCTACCCAAATGTCCTTTCTTTGGTATTGTTCGTCGAGTTGAGCTCCTTAAGTTCTGAGTTGAGCTCCACGATTACTGACAAATGCTTGCACTGACTGGACAGGTTCACTCAAATCTGTGTGGTTCTTTCCTCAAAAGACCATTTCAGAC
Organism: Omphaloscelis lunosa; assembly: GCA_916610215.1. Lineage (NCBI taxonomy): Eukaryota > Metazoa > Arthropoda > Insecta > Lepidoptera > Noctuidae > Omphaloscelis > Omphaloscelis lunosa. The sequence goes on from OU744247.1 coordinate 23,340,414, forward strand.
ACTAATCTACATGGTCCTCATATGGCCTGACCAAGATTATGTCTGGACTTTAAAAGAGACTGTGACCTCTGAGTTTGTTTCGGCCTTTCTTCTCAGAGTAGTCAGATAGGAAACGCCGAACTCAACTAGCTTATTTTTATTTTTTTTAATATGACGTGTAAAAGTGATTCTGATATCCTATTTACAGAATAAACAATTTCATTTCATTTCATCATTATAACTTCAGCTACTTTCCATAAGTCAGGAACGTGCTTTAATCGAAATGCAGCATGAATGAGCGTGGAAAGCTTGACTATGGCTTTGTGTGGGAGAATTTGAAAAATTCCCCTGTAATTAAGTCGTAACCAAGAGATTTTCTCAGATTAATATTACTCTTAATTTCTCTAGATACTTCTTTTGGGGTATTCAACTTATATCTGAACTAATTTGTACACTTTGTATTACCCTCGCATTGTGACTCTAGGCTTCGTTTGGTTGGAATATTTGTTCTAAATGCTCAGCAAATCTTAAGGCCTTTTGTTGGTCCGTCACTGCCCATTTTCCATTTTTTCCTTAATAGAAGGAACTTGTATGATCGGGTGTTTCATGTACTTCGTAGCCTTCCATAGCGAGTAGCCTGTTTAGGGGGCATATGACATTCGAAATCAAGCAGTAAATTCGTTTTTACTCTATAAGAGAATTTCTAAATGACAATACATTGAATTAGCCGGTTTATTACAACAAACCAATGGGTACATAATCATGAATTTAAAAACTAGATACTCTTAAACTATTAAGGAAGCACTGTGCAATTGTGCAATTGTTTAATCTTAATGTATTGCATGACAATTTGACGTATTGTATTTTAACTATATTCCGAACTGTTAATATGAATTTTGTATGCCTCAATGGCTGGCGGGACATAGCAGACTTACCTGTAAGCCTGTAACTAATAAAACATCTTATGAACCTAAGATCCACAATACATTATTTTAATTTGAAATTTGAGATCATGCACTCCAGGTGCAGAAAGCTGTCAAGTCGATCAAAGGGTTTTGCAGGATTTATGTATAAACAAAAAACTGCTCAGCTGCTGCAAAAAACTGCTTCATTTGGGCTCCAAGTTCTAAATCGCAACCGCTCCGAGAGAATCACAGATTATTCAAGACTTTCGTATTGCCAAATAACCATGGAGAGTGCCGTCTTGTCTGAAGTCATTGCGAGGTTATAAGACCACGTCAGACATCCTAAGACATTTTAAACAAGACCAGAATCAACAGATCATTACGAGATTATGACTTTATGATGTTGTTTCAATATTTTTGCTTATTTACTTAATAGGTTTCGGCTTTGAATTTATCTAGAAAACAAATAAAACTAAATGTGACTCTTGAATCTTGATAGAAAGATAACTACTAAACTAACTACTAAGATAACTAGGTACTTAACTTGCAACACAAATACTTAATAGTTTAGAAGTTGTGAAGAATCGCGTCAAATGGTAGTGTCGTGGTCGTCAGTCAGTCGTGGCGGTAACTGGGCGAGTACAACGGAGTATTGCGAGAATGAGTCATCGCACTGCACCTCCATTATGGTAATGGGGATAAAAACTGCACTTCTGATGGCGCTGATATCCAGCGTCTGATAATTTGACAGCTAGCCATACATTTTTTGTAAACAAGCTACTTCTTTTACGCATAATTAATTATTGAGCCTAGTTGCGCAGCTGGTTACTGCAAAAATACGGGGACCCATGTATTTGCCAAAGATGTTATAAGAAGAAAACCGTGGTATTTCTCCCACGGTTTTCTTCTTATAACATCTCCGAAAAAAAATTGGAACCCGATATTTCCCGATATTATTTTATTTATTTGGGTTTATTGATTGCCTGAAATAAATAATATGTAATTTAATTTCGAAGAGACGATGTGCTATCCTTTAAGACTTTTATGGGAGAAAGTCGTATAGGGAAAAGTGGTATATATAGTAAGGTGATGCTCCCAAGAGAACTAAGTCTGTTTTCATTACATACAGGCACCTTTTTTTTGGTTGGGAAATCATCAAATAACTTCTCCCGCTATGGGCGGAGCGGGAGGGCGTGTCAGACTAGCGGACCCCGTCAATTCTGCTGACATCTCTTTAATGCGTGCGTGGAACACAACATGCCGTCGACCCGGGCCTGATCCTTATCGGACGTTGAGCTACCCATTGCTCACCGTTCGCAAGCCCGCGCCTACGGTGGCCGGAAATCGCCTCGCGATTCCCGACGCCCTGGGCGTCTCCTCCTGCGGCGGTTAGAGGCGTGAGGGCGCGAAATTTGCCTCTCCCTCACGCGCACCGCCTCCTCCTTCGCGAGCATTACCGCTTCGCAGAAGGAGGTGACGGCCTCCCATTTCCTCTCGCTCCGTACCGTGGCCTGAACCAGGGCCGGACGCGAGAGATCACCGCCGCTGATCGCCTCCACGAGGACACGGCGATGCTCCGCCCAAGCTGGGCGGAGCATCGCCGTGACCTCCACCGTATGCTCCACCGTCTCCTTCGGGCGATCCACACAATGGTGACACCCGGGCGATTCCTCCCGCCTTATCCTGTTCAGGAGCCTCCCGAAACAGCCATGTCCGGTGAGGACCTGCGTCAGGCGGAAGGTAAGGACGCCGTGGCGCCTCTCTAGCCACTCCTCAAAGCGGGGTCTTATCGCCGCAATTGTGGCGTGCCCAGCGCTGGGTTGCGACAATCGCACTCTCCATGACGCCATGAGATCCCGCCGGAGCTCTGTCCGCTGTGCCGCAATTTCTCGCGGCAGCGGGGTTAAGCCCCGGCGCGGCGTTTCGCCTCCTCGCGCCACTCCCAGATGTGCGCGAGGACCTTTGCCTCCAGATCCCATGGCGGTACACATACAGGCACCTGTGATGTGATAATATGTAAAATATAGTAAAGTGTGTGCGTGTTTATAGTGAGTGCTATCTCTGAAGTCTTTTAGTCAGGAAGATCATGCCCGAGTTGGTTTTCAACTCTGATCAGGTTATTTCTACCGTACGCCTCCAGTCTTTAAAAATACGAACTTAAAGTCAACAACACAAAATAACCTGTAAATTATAAAACGTTCATAATTTATTGACTTTTCCACTAAAGCTGCTTTTTTACCAGTGGTAGACGCTTCTTCTGTCCTTAGCTCGTGTTTTAATAGTGCTACACTTAAAGCCTATACATATCTAATTTTCGTATAATTTGTGATTGACACAAAAGTATAAACACAACAATGGCGGTATAAAGACGTACAACTGTGCTGCCACATGTTATAAGTTTTCAGTTTTTAACCTCATTATAGACAAACCTTCCAACTAACCAACCCTAAAGCTACACGCTCATGTTCGTGGATTTAACGTTACGGGTACTGAGAGGAGACATAGGTATTGAATACTGGAGCTTCTAACGATCAAATACCAAACTACGTATTAGAGACTACACCGCAAATATACCATAAATTAGAGCATTATAATGATAAGCATCAATCAAAAAGCTAGTTCCTGAAACAATAACAAGCCTTGTCTAATACATGATTCATCGAAATTGCTCAAGGAACATGATGTAACATGTGTATCGACTTGAGTTAATGTTGAACATTTTTGGTGCTACCATACCACCTTGCTATGTGAATGAGATCGTGAATTTTATTTAGTAACGGGACAAAATTTAATATTGACGTTATCCACACTATTATTTTACTACTGCTCCTGATAAAAGATGGAAGATGACGATCAATCGAAGTTAAATACTAAAGCTATTTTGCCCACGCTGAAAACTGGCCGTGACTTCGGATTCCGGAGCCACGGCCAGTGTACTAAATGACGTGTTCAATTCGAATGCTACAGTTGGCCTTTGTTTTAGTCCAAACCAAAGTACCTAGTAGAACGAAAGCCAACTTCGTCTGTGAGTTCTGAGACACCAGTTTACAAGAACCATAAATGTAGGTGCAGATTAAATTATGAATAATGTCCAGTCTGATTGATTTTAGACAGTGTAAGAGGTTAAGGTTATGGTAGTTACACCTGTACCCGGGTTAATTGCGTAATACACGATCAATCACAATTTGTTTCGATTAAAGATAGATTGCTAATCCATTGCTTCATAAGTTGGAAAAAAAATCTGTTCAACAACGTAATGAACGCAATGAATGTTGTTGAACTGTCAAAATGAAACAAATTTGTTGTAATCGTTTACGAAAATAAGTTACGCAATTAGGGTACTAGTAGCAAAGAATTCTCTTTTATTGAGTAGGTTGCATAGTAAATTAAGCATGAGTGACGGGTGCGACGCCATGTCCATGTCGCGCCGGTTAAAAATACCCGTGCGAGTGTGAGACGGCCACAATGACGTCATCGGCTACCTGTGTGCCACTTCAACGTGCCGTCATGTTCCCCTCTGTTAAGTTCAATGAAACTTAACAACGAAGCCAATTAATCAAAAGAACAGCTTCTTAAGGTCAATTCCTTGATAGATGAAGATTAAAAACTGAGCGCCACATATATAATATCGCTATCTTGGAAATGTCTCCCAACTTTTCTCCTACTTATTTTATTCCTTCAGAACTCAAATTCGAACAAAAATTCTGAGCCACTGATGAATAGTGATAATTCCTGAGTGATGCACCCTAGAGAGATAGATAGACACGGAAAAATCAGAGCCATGAGACTCATGTTCACTTAATTATGAAACTCTAAACCAGGCTGTCGGTGTATGTGTTGAGGAAGTCGGGTGTGATTCTCAGAAGGAGAATCTACATAGTCATGAACGGAGTCAGTCATGAAAGGGGTGATTGATTTAATAAGCGGGTTTCCCCACCGTGCACCGGCCTAATCTAATAAATTACAAGCAACTATATTTCATTCTCGAAATCAACTGTTCGGGTAGTTCGTAGACTATCTTATGAACATACTAGTAGCACAGGTAATAATTATAATACTATGCTAGTAGTTATGCTGTGGAAGTAAAAGATCGCTGGCTAGCAACAATTTGATCCGTTTAGATAAAGAGAGCAGACGGTGACGGTGTGTCTGTGCGGTGGTTGGCGAGGAGCGTATCGATCGCCGCGCCACCCGCCTTCCCTCGCGACCCCATCACCCCACATATATTGAGGCCTAGCCTTTATAGTTTATTGCATCCATGTCTGGGTTTTTCCAGATATTCACTACTGTTGCTGTTGGCAATTTATTACGAACAGATCTGGATTTATAATTATGACATTCTGTAATAAAAATGAAAAGAAACAATTTATTTAGCCTGCGAATATATTTTGAGAACTAAGCATTAGAATATATTCAGAACGAACAAATGCAATGGGATCGAGACTAAATGGCATCGTTCTTCTTGATACACTTTGTCGACGACCGCTTAATTAAGACAGTATACTATACTTCTACATTTATTACAGAAGCTTCAGCCTAATTGAGACCACAATTTTAATTAGCTTAGTCTCCCTCTCTTCTTCTGGCTAGTAGCAGCACTGCCATGGATGGAGCTACGAAAATGCCAGTTTTTGCAAGTCGTTTATCAACAAAATACAGCAGTTAGGTTATTCGATTCTGCAATATATCGGCCTTTTTTTCGCGTGATTATGAATGGGACAGTAAACAAAAGGGGGTGACAGGGAAGTGACGTCAGTGACAGATCTCGGCTTAAGGGTCACAAAGGGCGCAGCGCTATATTTTTGTGAAGAGCTTGGAATTAGGTCAACGAGTGAACACAGGCACAGTGTAAAGAGTAAACACAGGGCTGTGTTGATCTTGGAACTGTCTGTGGTTCTGCTTGCTCATTTTGTAAATATTGGTTTCTTGTCGCAAATCAACTAGGAAAATATAATACCTAGTGCATGTACAGGTACTCTATTCACCAAAAAAGTAATAATGACCATAAGAACAATCAAACCTATCGAAAAGTAGTGAAAGTATAGAATAGAATAGAATAGAATAGAATTTTATTTTGCAAATATGGGTAGTATTTTGCAAGTAGTTGGTGATATTCGTGATTCGACTGTCGACCTACATAAAGGCTGCTGAGCAAAGAGGCTCAGGAGTTACTAGAACAAATTAAACATTTCATTTGTATCAATTTCTAACAAACTATTCATTCATTTAGATTTTAAGATATTGTCTGTAAAAAACCGATTGTAAGTTAATTGATCATGCATAGTATATTAAAACAAGTGATAAACAAAGGCTAGACAAATCAATTTCCAACATGCTACCATTTCTTCGTTTTGTCGTCACCAAATAATGGTGGAACTAAACTGAACCATAATGAAACCAGTTAATTATAATTTGAAGATAAATGATTAAAGACTTTATTTGTAAATGGCGTACATTAAGTTAATGCTGAAGACTGATTTTGCAAAGGGTCTTAACAATTCACCTTCTATGACATTAAGATAGACAAGGTAAATTGTCCATCAACACAATCTATCAATATTGCACTTTTGCAGAGCGCGCCGAGGTCGATTCGGACGAGTAGATCGTTTAAGAATAAAAATAAGACAACTATGCCACTGTGCCACATAGCATCATACAAGTCGATAAGAAAAATTTCTTGAGCAGAATTAGAAGGAAGTAGAGACTTAATTCAAAACATATTGTCAATTTATCATTTAATAAGTAAGTTATCATGTCTTAACCTAACTGCGCCAAAATTAACTGCGGAAGCATAGCTGACGTAATTTTCTAAGCAGAATGTCGCGCGGAAATATCAGACGGATTTATTACCGGAATGTGACCTAATAGCCGCTGACAAAACCAAAACCCAACTAATCATAGCAGAGTTTAGGAATCAGTTTCGATTATCTGAAGCAGCCGACACCCTTTAAAATATCAGTATGTTGATACTTACGCGTGATATCATCACCGCTTCCGGAACCCATGTTTCACACACAACAATATCCACACAAAGGGCAAGTCCTCGCGAGAATGAGTCACAGCACGAGCACACAACGACACATCAATGTCAAGCGAGCACGGAACAGTTGTGAGCGGCGAGCAGAGAGCGTGCGATGTGAGCGCGCGGCGGGTTCTCTGTGAACGCAGCGCGGTGGCGGTGCTGCTTCAGCGATGCTAAAATTAGCGATGGTGGCGTCGGCGTCGTGCATACCACGCGTCACTCGCCGCCACCGCCGCGCCGACGCCGCTCCCTGCGACCGCGCACTCGCGCACCAACACCAAGCCCAGTCCCACAGTTTAATTTTGTCTTAATATTTTTTTTTTTAATACAGGATTATGAAGTCATCGGTGGATGAAACATTTTGAAAGAGACTATTACGACAAGTTTCGTCGCTTCTATGGTCGCAAAAATTGTTTGGAGGTATTCTGAAGGAAATTTTAATGTCAATAGCTTTTACGTCGAGTAGCGCTCTCATTATGACAAAGATAAGATAAAGGCTTGAAGATAACACTAGTTTCAACTTCAACAGTTATTATGAAGTTATAAGCGCCTAAAATGCATTAATGGTTAGCAACTACGTCGTTGCTAACCATTATTGCAAAGAGTGTAACAAAGAGCGAAACCGTGAACTGAAACTAGTAGGAAATAAACGATGACTCGTTCATTAACAGTTTTAAGTCCTATAATTTTGTTAAGCCGAATATTACAAAATAAATTCAGAGACAAACTGTATAAGTATGACGATGCGTGTCAGATACGACATATTAATTTTATAATGCTGGCTGTAGCCATTCACTTGTCAATCACCAAGCCTGTGCTCGGATTGGCTAGTAGCAAAGACAACTTGAAATCTAGCGTAGGAGTAAGGACAGGAGCGACTCGGACGTTGTCTGAATAATGTATGGAGCGGGCTGTCGGACGTCCGCGTGCAGACCGAGCGTGGACCCACGGGTGCCGTTACCCGGTTCTGCAGCGCGGTCAACGCTCTTGCCGCTCCACCACCTCTGCAGTCGACCTCCTCTACCCCTCCTAGCTTCGTCACCCCGCCCCCCATTTGACTGCTGTCACTATTTTATATATTTACATCCCTTTTATTTTGACAAATCTCCCAGAAAGTTCCAGAGGATGAATCTTGGTTTGATTTGAGATGAATATTACTTGCATGACGCAAGTAATATTCATCTCAAATCAAATCAATGCGGCTTATGCGGAAATTTCGTAATCTTTATTTCCTAATATTTTCTATTATGCTCATAAAACTTGCCACAATATTGTTCAGGTGCTGTAATACACTTGTATAGATAATATTGGTGTGCGCGGGCATTGTTCTCCTGTAGACGTGATTCTTCACGGTCCGTGGCATGCAGCGCTCAGTTCTCGCCTTCAAATGGAACCATTCTAATTTTCTAAAAACTTACCGTGTCGCGCAAAAAAACGCCGCGCGCTATCGACACCTCATGCAGACACGAACAATGAAATCACCTACCCATTTATAGCTATAGTTTTCCAGCACTGAAGACTATGTTTGCAGTCAGTTCATAAAGGAAAAAGAAAGGCATTTTGAAACGTTATGCCAAAAATTTGCCATTCGTTGGTACAGATAGAGCGTAATTTAACAAAGAAAGAACATCTTACCGAGTCCCATCTGGCAGAAGATGACTTCGGCCTCAATCACATGCGCTACTTGACGCTTCGGCTCAGGCGCTGCCGGCTTCGGCGGCAGGACCGGCTCCGACTTCACAGGTTCCAGCTTCGGAGGCTCTGGTTTTGGGGGCTCGGGTGCCGCCGGCTCTGGTGACGCCGACGGTTTGGGTTCCTCTGGTAGAGGCTTTTCGGGCGCTACTGAAGCGCTGGGAGCCGGCGCTGGAGCCGGGGCCGGAGCCGCCGCGGGTGCCAGCACGGGCGTGAAGTCGTGCGGCGGCTCAGGTGTGTAGGCGGCGCGCCCCGCTTCAGCCCGGGGCTCGGCTCGGTGCATGGGCGACTCGCCGGCCGTATCGGCGTCCGACTCGCTGTCTGTGAATTTGTCGGCGATGTGGTCGGCCGAGGCGGAGGGCGCACGAGGCGCCTCCGCCAGTAGCTCGCGCTCCATGTCGAGGAAGCTGCGCGTTGCGGCGGCGGCGGCGAGCTGGCGGTGCGGCGACTCGGCCGCCTCTCGCTTGCCGTCGCGGTCGAGGTGCTCAAAGTCATCCGTTGAGTCCTGATCGCGTTTCATTACGGGCTCGGCAGGCGGCGCGTCAGCGACAGGTGCGGGGTCTCCACTCGCGAGACCCCCGAGGAGAGCGTCGGCGTTGTCCATATTTCCTTACGTGACAGATAAAAAAGACCGGTATCGAGAGTGATCGATAGGGTGCGGGAGTAGCGCGAGTGCGAGAAGCTGCGAACGCGGAGGGCGGGTCCTGTCGTGCGTCCTCGCCGTATCGTACTGCGGTCTGCAAGCCGTTCGCCGGCCGCGGCTGCACGACGTCACTCAGCACGAGAAACGAACGGTATTACTCATCGCCGACCCCTCCGTTGCAGCGGGGGCGGCGCCGCTCGCCGGTAATATAGATAATAAAATGGAATAAATGAAATAATAATAAGTAAATTAAATCAAATATAATAGGTAAGTATTATATTAAACTGTTAGGATGGTCCAGTAAACAGTTAGTATAAATAAAATTGCACAAAAATATGAGAATGTTCAATGTAAGCAAGAAACTGCGAAAAGTATTGACTTTCCGATCCTGACCTTTTTTGAAGGCGCGCTAAGTAAGCACTGTTTTACCGACACTTCACAACACTGTCAATTGTATTTCGGATACAACAAGAGAAATAGAAGAAAGTTTCACGAGTGGTTTCACAAGTGAAAGCAGCGATAGTAGCGACACAACAGCTGTTACCAGTGTGACCAGTTATTTATTTTTTAAGTATGCAAAAATTGACATTTCAAATAAATGGGAATGATATTATTATTCTGTTCCTTTTGTTGTTTTAATCATAAAATGAAATTAAACGATGCAAATGTATGCGACTTGCAAAAGAAAAGTGTCTACCATTGGTAAAAGAGCAGAATTCCCGTTATAAATATGAATGTTCGCATTCTAATCTAAGTCTAAATCTTTCAAAAATACCCTAATATATTTTATAATAATAATAAAATAAACAAATTTAATTACATTTTTTGACAAAACGTAAATAAGATTATCCGGCCGTCGAGAGAATACGTTCTTGACACCTATCAGTTAAGGCGAAAGCGCCGACCCTGCCCGCGAAATTCAAATTTTCTTACGTTTTTTGTCTTTTTTAGGTCAGTCTCAGATCTCATGTTAATGATTGATTGATTTGCGGTCGTAAAAATAATAAATATATATTTACAGAATGTTAATAATTAAAATCGTAAATACAATTCTCAGTGATGGTGTATAATGTCATAAATTCACGAAATTGACATTCTTAGCAGCAAATAATTTGATATGTTATTTAGGTAACGGTGAGATGTGGAAGAAATGGAGGGAGGCCATCTTTTATGACCGCCAATCAATCAATCATTAACATGAGATCTGAGACTGACCTACAAAATGAAAAAAACATAAGAAAATTTGAATTTCGCGGGCATGGTCGAAGGTTCCACCTTAAACTGGAAGTTAATTCAGTTTCATACTAACAAATGCGTTTTGCGAATTTGATCGTAAATAAACAACTAGTCAATTGTCTAAAAAATAGTATGTGCCATTAAGCGTACCTACCTTAAAGATAAAAAATTGCTACACATAGTACGCACAATAAAACTAACAAAAAAGTAACACATACCAAACAAAAAAAAAACTGAATTTGATTGTCCTCGAGATGAAATTACGATTGATTAATTGTCCATCTGTAGTGAAATATTTATTTTCTTTTGAGGAAATAAAATAATTTGCGTATTTTACGTAGGTATATATTTCTATTGTATTTTAACCTTAAATATTATAAAACAAAGTCCCCCGCCGCGTTTGTCTGTCTATCTGTCTGAACGCGATAAACTCAAAAACTATCAAACGGATGTTCAACCGGTTTTCACCAATTGACGGAGTGATTCATGCGGAAGGTTTTGATGTATAATTCATTAAGGTTTTGTGTAAATTGGCTGAAATACGACGATTATTTATTTATTTATATATAGTTTATTGTACACCACAAAAATAAATAACAAAAAATAAATCAAACACTACAAAATATACAATGGGCGGCCTTATCGCTTTCCGCGATCTCTTCCAGGCAACCTTATTGTCGAAGATGTCGGAAACAATCATGCCGACTGGGAGCTTTACTGGCGTGCGCCGCGTAAGCCATAAGAGATACATCAAATTGACATTCTACCGGATTGAAGATCTTAAAAAGTTCAACAAAAAAGTCCGCAATAGCATATGTCTATCTTCTAAGGATGACCCACAGTAACCATTTTTATCTTTCAGAATTAGATAAATATTTCATTGTTATTTCCGAAGCTATTTTGACCGGTATTATATTAATCCTTATCTAATAAAATATGTTATTTAAATTGAGCATTTAATTTCGATTAAAGTATACCTTGACATCATATCATTTAAATTAATAGTTTATAAGATATCACAGATTCAAAATTACGCGTAACAAAGTAATTATGGTTGAGTGCAACGCGGACGCAGCGGTAGGAATCAATGACCTTTTCCTCGGCTATTATGTATGAAATCCTGGTAGTACGTTCCCGAGGGATATTTTGCGACATCGACGCGGGCGAAGCTGCGGGCAAAAGCTAGTTTATTATAATTTTATTGATAAAGATTTACAAAGCTGTAATAGGTACACCTAAATTCTACGACATTCATTCATCATTCTCCTGCCCATATCTCAATTAATTTGGGGTCGGCGCAACATGTATTTTTCTGCCATACTTCTTTAATCGTTAGTCACCCCCTTTCTAGCCATAGTCATATATTAACAATATTATTATTGATAAATGTTTCAGAACGAAACTTTGCAGACATCTGCAGTGGGCGGGGCGTGGCGTGTCTGTGTCAGACAAGTCAAAAAGTTACAATCATGTTCTGTAGAGTGCGTTTCATCAAATAGTTCCTTTGCCGTAATGTTGGCTCCACTGTTAAACTTTAACAACGAACCAATTACGTAGCGCCGTAGCGTACTCGTGTTCGTCCTGCAACAGTGCAGCCAACATTACGGCATAGAAACTATGAAACGCACTCTACAAGTGAAAGAAAATAATATCTGTCAATATTCGATTCGATAGCATTTTTAAAAAAAATATAGAAATGCGTTCATTATAATTTGTCCCGTACGTGATTGGTAGCATTGAATTTTTCAGTCAGCATTTTAATAATATTAGAGTTCAAAATGGCGACTGACAAAACAGTGCAACCAATCACGTGACTGCAAAATTCAGCGTCACGTCACGGGGCAAGTTTTATTGAACGTACCGTATCTAGTTTGTGGGGCTGTTCTTTTTATACGTATAGCTTAATGTTCCTCGTAGAGTTATAAGTTCTGTGGGAAGTTCAAAAAGATGGTTTTTCAACGTTTTTCTTGCATGAATGTTTCCGAGTGTAGAATTAGAAAATATAGCGCTGCTATGCAGCGACAACACCGCTGCACGATAGTTTCTTCTTTCAATAAAAAATAACCATTACCATGGTATAATAATATACTTCGCCTGGTATTTTCTTCCGACGATGGCCTAAGACTACGTCACGATAAGTGTTGCCATTGATTGTCCTTTTCAATAAATTTAGGAACTTTCTCATTTAGTTAATGAAAATAAAGTAAATTACTAACTACCTTAACTATTTAGTAACTCGTGTGATTCATCTATTTAGTTTTAAATTAATGAACATATTGAATTATTAGTTCATAATTGGTTTGTTAAGTTACAAATGCATTTTGCACGGGTAATTCAATCACACACAGTGGCCACACATAGAATTGACAAGTGTCATACTGACAGCTCGCCATTTCATCGCTATTGTCGAGTCGCTCATATCTATAGCGTTGTTTCGCTCGGTGAGCAAAATACTGTGGTTCCCAAACATTGGTTACTGTGAAAAGGACAACTGTGTAAACTGTGAAAGATACGTGCACAATAAAAATGGTTAATTGTACCATACTAAACTGTAAAAATAGAAGTAAAAAAGGCGGTGTAATAAAGTTTTTTCTTTTCCCAAAGAAGAGCAAATGCTAGCAAATGTGTGGCTTCAGTATTGTAGACCGAAAACAACAATAAAAACTGGTATGTACCTTACTACATATTATTTCATTTATCTACGCGTTGTAAATTCCATATAAGGCATAATAGTGCCAATCCGGCTGTACGCCCGAACATAACCTAACCCAACTAGTTTTTTACTTATTTACGAAAATATCCACATCTTGGATACGGGTCACGAAAGATTGATCTAGGTAGCGTAACCTGTGATTGGATTTTTTTTGTGTCTAGGGGACAACTAATTTACCCTTGCAATGAATTGATCAAGGTTGCTGATATAATGGAGAGAGAATTTAATAAATACCACGGTGAATCTTTGCACGATGAAAAATTCATTTTCACAAATTTGACACGAATTGTTCATGATGCCACAAAGGACTTGTATCCTCAAATTCATTATGAAGTAGTACTCTGTTTAGTTCGAACGAGGACCTATCTACGAGTAAGGGAACTAAATAAAACCATAATATGCAATCAATTAAAAAAGAAGCAAAGTAAAATAATACAAAAAGTATTAAATATGTCGATTTATTAAAAATGATAAAACATGAGTACCCGTTGTATTATTTTTATCTTTTTCCCCCACTAAAAAAGTTTGAGAGCCGCATCGCAACTGATGACGTATTCTTAGGCCAATCACGTGGCCCAGCTGTCACGGGAAGAGAATACCAGGCGAAGTATATTATTATACCATGACCATTACCACCGACTGTGACAAGTATAGTAAGGTTGCCAACCCTACTATATAATATAGTATCCTGCTATAATGGGAGAGAAATCGCAAAGCTATGATGAACACAGGCCTAAATACTAAATTTAGGCCTTTAATATAAAGGCGGCATGTGCCCACCCGCATTTTTCTGAATATTAATGAAAAATTATCGAAAAATAACTTTAAAAGGGGGTCTATTTTGAGTTTTTTATTATTTTAATTTTTTCAAAATCCCCCATGATTTTATGAACGTAGACACTCTTTTCTTTGAAAAAATGTTTTCAGCTCCTTTTTTTTTTACATAGTCGACAAATTTGAATAAAAAATGTTTGTTAATCCGATAAAATAACTCATAAGCTTTTAGAAATAATAAGCAGAATCCAAATCGAGCCAATAACATCGGAGATATGGCTATAGAGCTATTCAAAACATAAAATATTGAATAACATGAAAAATATTAAAGATTAAAAAAAAAAAGTTATTTTTAGATAATTTTTCATGAATATTCAGAAAAATACGGGCGGGCACATGCCGATGGGCGACATTGTATTTTTATTTCAATATAAAATGGCGAGATGATCGCAGTAGGGCCAGTATTAATCCCAGAAAAGCTGAATTAATGGTATTTTGTAACCTTAATTAGAGTACCTATACAAATAGATATGAGACATTTAAAAAAACACAGTGCCTCCGTTGCCGGAGCCGGCTCCCAAAAATAACGCCATTGAGAACCGTCAACCGGCATGACATTAGATACTGCCGGCAGCCGAGATTAAAAACATCAGTTGCCGGTGTACATACTCTGTGGCCGGTGTCCTGTTATTGAAGCCAGCTTTATTTACAGGACTCCGAGCGGCGGCGCGGCGTTTATGGAAATCCTTTCAGTATTCAGAACTCCAACTAATTAACCCAAACTAAAGTATTTTTTCTATATATTCTAGTCCTTTTTGGCACTTGCCGGCTGCTGCCGCGGCACCGCTCGCTTCGCTCGCTTGGCTCGTGCGTAGGGGGTCACAGTTCTAACCTAACTAACGTTACCATTTATTTTTTGCTCAAAACGAGGCATCAGTTTATTTTACTATAGCGTTATAACAAACTGGTCTAGAGATTGACGATGTGTGGATTTCACCAGACAGAATCCATCCTAGTTTAGTCTTTTGAGCGACTGGAGTTCCAGTCGGACCCTTGACTAGACCATCCAATAAAACTTCTCCGACCACACGCGTACTCAATAGCAAATCAATTTTCCCAGGCATATCAGGGCTCTCAGGTCTCTTTTATTAGAGAGGCTGCAGTACAGTTGCTTGGATTGAAGAAAACACCTGCTCACACCGACATACTTCGACTAGGCGATGATGAGGGAAACACAATTCCCTCTAAGTGGATAGTTCGATTCAAATTGCAGTCACGCCTAGATCCCACTTTTGTTTTATATGTCGATGCTTTTGAATTGAATAGACTCACATCTCATCTTCCTGAGAGAAAAATCGTTCAGGTATTGCCTTTATTTTCATCTTTAGAATTAGCGGATCCTTCCTTTGATATGCCTGGGAAAATTGATTTCCTGTTGAGTACGCGTGTGGTCGGAGAAGTTTTATTGGATGGTCTAGTCAAGGGTCCGCCTGGAACTCCAGTCGCTCAAAAGACTAAACTAGGATGTATTCTGTCTGGTGAAATCTACACATCGTCAATCTCTAGACAAGTTTGTTATAACGCTATAGTAAAGTCAGATATAAACACTCTACTGAAGAAATTTTGGGAGTTAGAGTCAGAGCCGTCAACGCATAAGGCTATGTTGACAGAAAAAGAGCAGAAATGGGAATACTTTTTCTCTAACACAACCAAAAGAGATGAAACAGGGCGATATATTGTCAAATTGCCTTTCAAGTCTGATCAACCTAGTAGTAAGTTTGATGGATCAGAAGTCATCGCTCGTAAATGGTTTCACATGCTGGAGAGAAGATTGATAAACAATCCTGACTTTAAAATGCAATATACTGCTGTTATCAACGAGTACATTCAGTTGTTGCGTATGCTGTATGCTGAATGCTATATGCGGTATGCTGAATTTGTTCCTCAGGAGTATTTAGGAAAAGATGCTGTTCTTTTGCCGCATCATGCTGTAGTACGCGATGATAGAAGTACTACTAAGGTTCGGGTCGTCTTCGACGCTTCTTGTTCAGGATGCAATGGCGTTTCGTTGAATCATGATTTAATGGTTGGCCCGAGATTACAATCAGATTTGCGTCAGATTATTATGCGGTGGCGCCGCCACCCCATAAGTATAGTAGCTGACATTGTGAAGATGTACCGCCAGATAAAGGTAAATGAAGAGGATATTGATTTTCAGCGCATTTTGTGGCGCGACAACCCTGATTCGGAGTTGCAACATTTGCGGTTGTTGCGTGTCACTTTTGGTACATCCTCTGCTCCTTACCTGGCAGTACGTTCTTTGCAGCAAGTTGCTCGTGATGAAGGAACCTGCTTTCCTTTAGTGATAGATCGTGTTCTTAAGGGGTTTTTCGTGGATGATTTCTTGTCTGGTTGTGAGTCTGTTGATGAAGGTGAGCAAATTTATCAGCAGATGAATGAGTTGTTAAGTCGTGGAGGTTTCCAGCTTCAGAAATGGTCCAGTAATAGTGAAGAGTTGTTTAATAAAATCAAAGATGGTTCATCTAATGAAAACTTGGAATTTAAAATAGATACAATTATGAAAATTTTGGGTTTAACCTGGTATAGTGATACTGATCATTTTAAATACACTGTCCATCTTCCTTCACTTGAAGCTCCAGTGACCAAACGAAAGGTGATTTCTGACATTGCCCGTTTGTTCGATCCTCTTGGTTGGCTTGCTCCAGTTATTATTACAGCTAAGATATTCATACAACGTCTATGGCTTGCAGGCATCGATTGGGACCATGAACTTCCAGATCACCTTTTGAAAGATTGGCTTCATTATAGAAACAACCTTCATAACCTCAGTAATTTTCAATAACCTCGATGGATTCACACAAGTCGACACGATACCCTTCGAGAACTGCAAGGGTTTTTGTGATGCATCTAACAACGCCTACGCGGCTGTTGTCTATATTCGATCTGTCGATTCCAACAGTCTAGTAGCATCCAAAACTAAGGTGGCCCCTGTCAAACAGGTTTCCATACCTCGTTTGGAATTAAGTGGTGCTGTACTTCTCTCAAAACTTCTTTGTGAAATCTCGGACACCTTAGAAACTGCGAAAGAAAATGTACAAGCTTGGACTGACTCTTCAGTGGTACTCGCTTGGTATAGTAGCCACCCAAATCGATGGAAGACATTTGTCGGAAATGGAGTTTCTGAAATACTTACCTTCATGGACAGTTATCAATGGTCGCACGTTCAGTCTAAGGAGAATCCTGCAGATTGTGCGTCGCAAGGAGTAAACCCTTCCGAATATGCAGAGCTTGAGTTGTGAGTGCAGGGACCTAGTTGGCTAAAAAATAAAACTATAGATTATAGCAAAAAGGAATTTAAGAAAACTAATCTAGAAGAAAAAAAAGATGTTAGATATTGTCTGTAATACTGTACTGAAAGAACAAAAAGAAAATAATATAATGGTCAAATATTCATCTGTAAGGAAGCTAACTAGAGTCATTGCATATTGTAGAAGACTTTTTAAATCAAGAGATGAAGAATCTTCTACAATTTATTTAAACTTTTCGGAAATTTATCAAGCATTACTTACATGCATTAAATTATGTCAAAAGGAACACTTTAAGGAAGAAATAGATAGTTTAAAAATAAAAGCAAAAATAGATTAAAAAGGGGTACTTACCTTACTCAATCCTTACCTAGATCAGGAAGATATTTTGAGAGTTGCTGGAAGATTAAATAGAGCAAACATTCATGAAGACATGAAACATCCTATAATCATCCCACACAAGTCCCACATGACACACCTTTTGATAGCTGATGCTCACGAACGTACGTTGCATGGTGGACCTCAATTAGTTCTTAATTATTTAAGATCCAAATACTGGCAAGTTTAAGATAGTTAATTGATTCAGGCGTGACCTTGCGGAAATCCATTATATAATGATGATGTGGATATATTTAGTAACCTGTTCCGCTTAGCCAAATACTGGATCATCAGTGCGAAGAGTGTCATAAGACAATATGTACACAAGTGTGTGACTTGCCTCCGTCATTCCGCTAAACCTGTAGCACCTTTAATGGGTCAGTTCTTTAAAAGTGGCGTGGACTATGCCGGTCGCGGTTATCACTCCACCAAAGGCTACATTTGTTTATTTTTTTGCATGCCAACTCAGGCCTTGCATTTAGAAGTCGTAAGTGACATGACATCGCAAGCCTTTTTAGCCTCCTTCAAACGCTTTACAGCGAGAAGGGGACATTGTGGTGAGATGTGGAGCGACAACGGCACTACCTTTGTAGGAGCCAACCGGGAGTTAAGAGCATTGCTCACCCACGAAACGTCTGGTGTAGCAACGGAAATTGCTGAGTGGTTAGCAACCAATGGTACAAGTTGACATTTTATTCCACCCCATTCGCCTAACTTTGGGAGGCTGGAGTAAAGTCCAGCACACACCACCTCAAACGAGTGATAGGCAACAGCACACTCACTTTTGAAGAGTTAACGACAGTTTTAGCTCAAATTGAAGCCTGTCTGAATTCCAGGCCAATATCGACGATAGGTAGTAATGCGGAAGATCCATGTCCTCTGACACCGGAACACTTTTTAATAGGTGAGCCTTTGCTGCTAGTTCCGGAATTCAATTATGAAACGTCAAATATTAGCAGTTTACAGAGGTGGCATTTGACTCAACGTATGGTCCAAGATTTTTGGATTAAATGGTCCCGTGAATATCTTGTTCAGTTCCATCAAAGGAACAAATGGTCTCATCAAACTGCAGAACCAAACGAGGGTGACGTGGCATTGGTAATGGAGGATGATTTGCCTCCCGCAAGATGGCTATATGGTCTCATTACTGAAAAGCATAATGGCTCGGACAATATCACAAGAGTTATAATATCATAATATTTTTTGTCCTCTCATCTATTTTTGTGTTGCTTCATGGTGGGCGGATAATTTAAGTTCATTTTTGTTTTTTGAAATAATAATTTTAGTTTTGGACATTCTGTCCATGGTGGGCGGGATGTTTGAGTGAAAGCTTCGTCAAGGCTCGATAGATTGCGTTGTACCATTTTCTAAATCACGCTATTATGATTTTCCACAAAGGTGTTGTAGTGAATCGTTTTATTAATACATATTGTACTCGCTGAAACTTTGTTATATTTTATGTTATTGGGCAGTTGTCGGGCCGATTAACACCAACCCCGATTTCCACTTTTTTTCCAAATCAGCGCCGGCAGCTAATTCAGCAACCGGTGCCAGCAGCAGAGGCACTCATAAAAAACCTGTTCATAGTAGCAAAAAATATGCATATAAAGAATTAAAAAAAAGACATGAACCAAACCTACTACATAATACAGGGTGGCAAAGGTACAATAGGTCTTTACCTATGCCTGCTGTACTGGCTATTTCAAGTCCATTTTTTTTCTTTTTTCGCTAAGAATTCTAAGTTCAATATTTTTTTTAAATTAGTTGTTTGTTTAATGGTTAGCGTTCTGTTTTCATCGCATTTGTACGTTTTTCGTCATCATGGAACAGTTAAAAATTAGAGTGATTATGGAGTATGAGTACCGTCGTGGCAACAAAGCGGCAGAAGCGGCATGCAACATCAACGACGTATACGGAGCGAACACTATTAATGATCGCACCACCGTTATTGGTTTGCTCGCTTCCGTTCTGGAAATTTCGACCTAAGAAATGAATCCCGTGGTCGACCGAAAACTTTAGTCGACAATGACGAATTAAAGGCGGTTGTGGATGATGAATTTGAATCTACAGCTGAATTACCAGCAGCTTCCGATATTAGCATCAAAACAATATTGGTCCATTTGCGTCGAATTGGCAAGGTAAAAAATCTTGATAAATAGGCGCCCCACGAATTGAATGATCGCCAGCGCGAAGCACGCGTCGAGTTGAGCCTTGTACTGCTCAACAGGCACACAAACGAAGGCATATTGAATTGCATTGTTGCTTGCGCCGAAAAATGGATTCTGTTCGACAATCGCAAGCGCTCAGCAAGTTGGTTAGATCCTGGTTCAGCACGCCAAACAAAAACTGACCCCTAAAAAAAGTGATGGTCACTGTTTGGTGGTCTAGCGCCGGTGTCATTCATCACAGCTTCTTACAAAACGGGATGAGCATTACTGCAGATGTGTACTTTGAAGAACTGATGATGGAGAAGCTCGCACATCTCCAACCAGCTTTGGTCAATCCTTCGGCTCCGCTGTTCCTGCACGACAACGCGCGACCTCATAGTGCACAGCCGACGGTCTCCAAGTTACAAGAGCTGGGGTTGCAAGTTCTCCATCATCCACCGTACTCACCAGACCTTGCCCCTATAGACTTCTACTTTTTCCAGAATTTGGATAACTTCTTGACGGGGAAAAAATTCAATAACCGAGAGGCAGCTCAAAATGCCTTTAAAGAATTTGTTGCCTCCCGTCCAACTGACTTTTTCAAAAAGGGCATCAATTAAAGCTACCATTAAGTTGGCAAAAATGCATTGATTGCATGGGTAATTACTTTGATTAATAAAAATAAAAAATATAGAGAAACAAGGGTGTTAACTTATTTCATGAAAAACGGAAATTTCATAGGTAACGACCTAATAGAAATACGGAAAACAAACAAACAGTGTCTAACGCCATTGTTGTTTCTGACCTGCACTTTAAGGAAGAATCTGTTTTGCCTGAACTGAAATCCCTTGATCCGTCTAAGGGACGAAGTCCTGATGGTCTGTCTGCGTTTTTTCCTAAAAATACTACTGCCTGTATCTGAAGACCACTGGCTATAATCTACAACAAATGTATCACAGAAGGTGTTATGCCAACGATTTGGAAGCAAGCTAATATCACACCTGTACACAAGAGTGGATCTAAGCGTAGTGTTGAGCAATACCGACCTATTTCTATTTTATCTACCTTGTCGAAGCTTTTTGAAAGACTGTTACATAACGAAGTGCAACCTGTCCTACATATCACTATTATACAGCAACAGCGCGGTTTTGTGAAAGAGCGATCCACGTGCAGTAATTTATTGCTAGTTTCTAGTGACCTATTTGATAACATCGACAATCGTATACAGGTTGATGTAGTGTACACGGACTTTCAGAAAGCTTTTGACAAGGTGGATCATGAATTGTTGCTAAACCGATTAGCTTTCAATGGTATTCGTGATAACTTGTTGCGATGGTTCATTTCATATATCACTAACCGTTGTCAGCGGGTTGTTATTAACGGATACTACTCTCTTGCTACTCGGGTTACATCTTGTGTCCGACAAGGTTCCATTCTAAGTCCTCTTTTATTCATTATCTTTATAAATAATATAGGTATATGTTTCATCATTCAACATTTTTGTTTTATGCTGATGACCTTAAAGTATACAGACCCATTCATAGCATTTAGGATTGCTATCTTCATCAAGAGGACTTGGATCGACTGACGGACTATTGTTACAGTAGTAAGGTCCATCTGAGCAACTACTTAAATTTTAACAAAAACAAAATCATCACAAGGTGTTCTTACTCATTATGTAATGGTTTATTGAATAAAGTAAATTCGGTTCGTGATATTGCTTGACTCAAAACTTTGCTTGGATTTACATATCAAACAAATTGTAAATAAAGCATATAAGATGTATGGATTTATAATGAGATCAACTCATGACTTTAAGCGGACCTCTTCGTACCTCTGCCTGTATAAAACCCTAGTCCGTTCCCAGCTCCAATATGCTGTATCCATCTGGAACCCGTACTATGGCAAATACATTGACATGATAGAAAACATCCATCGTAGATTTCTTCGTGCAATGCACTACAGGTGCCACAACACTTATCTACGGTATAACTAGTTGCTCAGTAAATACAAGCTTTTAACACTTAGCTCTAGACGTAAACAATTAGAAGCAATGACATTGTATAACATTGTTAATGGCAATTTGATTGTATAGATTTAAATAATGTATTGTGCTATGCAGTCCCCAGAACTGTCCATAGAAGGCATGTGCGTGCAGGCAAACTCTTTGCAGTAGGTACCTGCCGATCTAACACTGGTCTACGTTCACCAGTTCGGCGAATGGCAGCAACCTTCAATGAAGCATTCGAACACATAGACATATTTACATGCTCTTTGAAAAGGTTTCGTAGCCTTTTGTATGACACACTTGAACTCTCAGACTAATAGTTCGTTTTTGGGTTTTTATAATAATTGTTTATTCCGTTTTTATAATGTTAGTGTAACTGTCATGCATGAACAGTTCACCTCCTAGTGACTTTAAGGTTTTATTTATTAATGGTAATATGTGAACTATTTTATTTTTCTGTGTGTAATATTACATAATGTAGCTGTTTTTTGTCCCTATTGAATAAAATAAAAGTGATGTAAAACAAACGATTTAAAACGTTTTAAATAAAATGTTGCCGTTTTACCGTGCCGTTGCCGTGAACTATAAAACACACTTCTTTCATTTTTGTGGGCAATTTTTGGTCACCTTTTTTTTTTTTTTGGCAAATCATCAAATAACTTCTCCCGCTCTGGGCGAAGCGGGAGGGCGTGTCAGACTCTTACTGACTAAAACCCACCCGTGTTCCTTCGGTTGCCCTGTTGCCGGGGGCCACGATCTCCCTTTCGGTTTTCTTCGCAACCCCGGCAGGCATCGGCCCTAGTGGACCCCTTCAAATCTGCTGACATCTCTTTGGGGCGCGCGTGGAACACAACGCGCCGTCGACCCGGGCCTGGTCCTTATCGGACGGTGAGCCACCCATTGCTCACCGACCGCAAGCCTGCGCCTACGGTGGCCGGAAATCGCCCCGCAATTGACGTCATGTTTCGTTTTAATCAATTTATAGAAAATCAATAGAAAGTACATACCTATATTACCTACTACACGAAAACTTAAATTTGGGTCTACTTATAATACCGGCGCGCGGCGCCAGATTTGAGTTTAATATAGATAACTAATTATGGACAGTGTAAGATGGTAATATATAATTGAAACACTTCTTAGCTATAATTATTATGTATTTTATAATCATCAGGTGAGACTTCTTACCACGTTCCCAACCGGTCGGGTGTCGAGCCATCCCAGCCCGCGTACCATTGATCAAAAAACCCCACTACATTAATGTTGCTACATCATAATACTCCTCTCACATCCCTTCTCTTTTCTTAAAACTAATTAATCATTACAATATTCATGCAAATAATTTGGTTTCTTAACAATTCGACCACTTCTAGTTTTTTTATTTTCTACAATGTTGTCAAAATTAAATGTAACATTCTTTTTGGTTTTACCATTTATCCACATCACAATTAACATATTCGAAATTTAAATTATCATTATTTTCCACAATGTCATCTACATTATCTTTGTTACAATTACTATAGTCTATATCTATATAAGCTAAATTGTCACCACAGTTATCATCTGTTGCATTAACATTTGTTACATTATCATTAAATCTTTCATTTAGAGTATCATTTTGTATTATACATTCTAGATCTTCATCATCATAATCATATGTATTTTTTACATTAAATTTTCTATATTTTGAACCTTTAAATATATTATATCTGTTTCTCAGAACTTTCTGCCCATTTTCTAATAATACTACATATGATCTATCTTTATCCCCTTCTTTTACAATTTTACCTGGGATTAACTTATTCTTGTTTCTATCTCTAATATAAACATTTTGTCTATTATAGAATATCATTCCTTTACCTTTAACCTTCCTATCATGATACATTTTAAAACTGTCATTTTTCTTTTGTACATAGTTTTTTATTTTCTTAAACTTTGTTTCATAATCATGTCTATTCACAGGTAACAAAGAAGCTACTTGTCTACCAATCATCATCTCGTTTGGCGACTTCAACTCATTATCAATAGGCATATTCCTGTATTCTAGCATAGCTAAATCTATATTCTTATTTTCCAATAAACATTTTTTTAACATATTTTTAACTGTTTGAATGTGGCGTTCTACCATCCCATTAGACCTAGCATAATAAGGCGTTGATGTCTTATGTTTAAACCCAAATTGCTGACAGAAATCTACAAATACAGAACTTCTATATTGAGCTCCATCATCTGTATATAATAATTCAGGGATTCCCATCTAGAGAATGATGTTTGTAAAGCTTTTATATGCTCCTCAGCTGATTGGTTTTTTAGTTCACATAACTCTACATACTTAGTAAGATAATCTACTATTAATAAAAAGATTTTATTATTAAAGAAAAACATATCAGCTCCTATTGTACTCCATGGTTTATCAGGAACTTCTCTTAATTTTAATGGTTCATAACTATGACTTTTTTGATACTGTAAACAGATGTCACAATTTTTAATCATGTCTTCTATTTCTTTATACATATGTGGCCAATATAACAATCCTTTTATTCTATTTTTACACTTTTCATAACCCATATGATTGTAATGAATTTGCTTTAACATGTCACAACGTAATGATTTTGGTACTAACAAAGCTGAATCCTTGAATATTAAACCATTGGCTACATATAAGCTTTCTTTAATAGAATGATAAAACTTTAATTGAAATGGTATATCTGAATACTTAGGCCAATCATTTTGAATATAATTAATAAGCAATATCAAGTTTTCATCTTTAGCCGTTTCTTCTTGAAATATTTTTAATTTTTGTTCACTAATATTTAAATTTTCTATAATCATACAGACATGCATTTCTATGTTTTCATCGATATCCTGATTACATATGTTATCTTGTACATATGCCCTAGATAATGCGTCAGCCATTAAGAGCTCTTTACCAGGTTTATATTTAATATCTAAGTCATAACCTTGTATGCGCATTCTTAATTTCTGCAATCGTAAAGGAGTTTCATTCATTGATTTTTTAAATATCTGTTCAAGCGGTTTATGATCAGTTTCCACTGTAATTTGTTTGCCATATATGTATTGATGGTATTTTTCACATGCATACACAATTGCTAATAATTCCTTCTCAATTTGTGCCCATGATTTCTGTGAATCAGTTAGTGCTTTAGATGCATAAGCTACTGGTTTATTATGTTGTAATAAAACTGCTCCTTACCCTGTACTACTACTGTCAACCGACAGTGTAATAGGACTATTCATCTCAAAAAAAATTAAAACCGGTTCCGTAGTTAAGATTAGCTTCAATTTATTGAAATCTTCCCTTTGTCTTTCACCCCAAACAAATATTGAATCTTTTTTCACTAATTCTCTCAATGAATTTGTAATATCTGATAAGTTAGGTATAAATTTAGATACATAAGTTATGATTCCTAGAAATGTTTGTAACTCTTTTTTACTTGTGGACTCTTTCATATTAACAATAGCTCTAACTTTCTCTGTATCCGGTCTAATACCTGTGCTACTCAATATATGGCCTACATATTTGACCTCAGTTACACCAAACTGACACTTATCTTTGTTGAATCTTACTCCTGCTTGTTTAGCCCTGTTCAAAACTTGTTTTAATCTCTTATCATGGGATTCTTTAGATTCACCCCATATTAACAATTCGTCAACATATTGTTCTACTCCCTCAATGTCACAAAATATGTCATGAAAACATTTACTAAAAACTTCAGGTGCTGAGTTTAAACCAAAGGGTAATCTTTTATAACAATACCTCCCATATTCACCAGCATTAAATGTTGTATATAATTGACTTTTTTCTGATAATTTTATCATGTAAAATCCTTTAGAGGCGTCTAGCACCGAAAAATACTTAGCATTAGGCATTCTAGCAACTAATTCCTCAAAAGTGCTCATTTTATATCTTTCTCTGATTATACATGTGTTCAAATTCTGCGGATCTAAACAAAGTCTGATAGAACCATCGTTCTTCTTCGCTACAACCATAGAATTAACCCATTCAGTAGGCTCATTTACTTTTCTAATGACACCTAACCTCACTAATTTATCCAATTCACTTTTAATTTGATTTTGTAATTTAAATGGAATTTTTCTAGGTCTTTCTACAATAGGTACACAATTTTCCTTTAATTTAATATCATATTCATATTTTAACTCACCTAATCCAGTGAATAATTCACTATATTCTGACACAATGCCACTTTTATTTACCAAACTCACCTTATTAATAATACCAAGCTTTACTGCAGTTGACTAACTTAAAATACTGGGTGTGTCTAAATTCACTACAAAGAGTTTACATATACAGTCACTGTTGTTGTATCTTAATTTTGCATCACAAGTTCCAAGTATATTGATGTCAGATCCATCAAAGTTTGTCAATCTTATTATATTCTTACATGAATTTAATTGCAATTTTAATTGATTCATTGTATTTCTATTTATGATATCCACTTGAGAACCTGTATCAATTTTGAATTTTACATATTTGTTATTTACTTGGATACTTATATACCACTCCTTGTCTACGGAGTTTACTGCATAAACTGTATCTATTCTAAGCTGTTCTACCTTTTCACTGTTGACTACAGAACATTTATAAGTACAACATGATGCAAAATGATTAAATTTATTACATTTTACACATTTTTTACCGTATGCTGGGCATTTAGCATAACCATGAAACTTATTGCATTTACCACATGGTCTTGATGTACTGGCATCTTTTTTGAAGTGCTCACCTGACCTTTCTTGAAAATTTGATTGTCTGCCACTGGACGTTCCTCTCGCACCATACATTGCTTGACCTGGAGTTCTACTCCGACCCCTGGCTTTTGGCTCTCGGTTACTTGATGATGGGCGTCTGCATGTACCTTTGTTTACTGCAGCTACTTCTTTTGACTGCTCACTATTTAGAGTTTTTATTTGACTTTGAGCCACTTGTGCGGCTTTACATATACTCATGCACTTGTCAAGAGTTAAATCCGGTATTCTTAGTAACTTTTCTCTAATATTACCATCCGTAATTCCCAGTACTATTTGATCTTTTATAAGACTATCCTTCAGGTTTCCAAAATTACAATCCAAACTAAGAGATTTTAGTGCTGTATAATATTCTTCGTATTGTTCGTCCGTTTTTTGTTTTCTTGAGAAGAATAGGTATCTGTTATACGTTTCATTTGTGGGTGGACTACAGTGTTTCTCCAAACGTATGAGTACCTCATTGAATGTTATGCTTGCCTTGTCCTAGAAACTATTATAAATTATCAAACCCTCTTCACCGATGCAGTGTAAAAATAGAGCTTTTTTCTGTTCATCATTTAGACGTGTATCTGCTCCACTGGCAAGAAAATATAAGTCAAACCTTTGTTTCCAGTTCTCGAAACTTCTCTTTTTCGATTTCGTTCCGACAAAGATAATGGCGGCGGCGGTTGCAGTTGCTCCATTTCTCACCTCTTTTAATTTTTCCAGCGTCGACTTTTAGTTGTCGTCGTCCTCAGCGCCATGTAAGATGGTAATATATAATTGAAACACTTCTTAGCTATAATAATTATGTATTTTATAATCATCAGGTAAGACTTCTTACCACGTTCCCAACCGGTCGGGTGTCGAGCCATCCCAGCCCGCGTACCATAGATCAAAAAACCCCACTACATTAATGTTGCTACATCATAATACTCCTCTCACAGACACAGTACCTAAATACCTGGATTCAGTATATGATTCTAAATCCCCTGCGTTGAAATTTTTCCTCAAAAATCAGCTGTTCCATACATTTTGACTGCACTTTTCTATGAAACAGCTGTTTTTTTTTTTATAATCGACGAAAAATTTAAACGCAAGGGGTTTCAGACTCATGTACTGAATCCACGGTAACAGTTTTCACGTCGATGTCCCTGCCACCTAGTATGCTTTTTTTTCGCCATCAACTATATTTTTACAGGCTTCGTTATTAGTATATTTGATATAAAAACGTTGGCAACCCTAAAGTATACCACGATTACATCTTTAAGTAATGTAATTATGTAGCGCTATTAAAAGACGACCTAAGGACAGGGGAAGCATCTACCACTGGTAAAAAAGCAGCTTTAGTGGAAAAGTCAATAAATTATGAACGTTTTATAATTTATAGGTTATTTTGTGTTTGTTAACTTTAAGTTCGTATTTCATTAAAAACTGGACGCGAACGATAGAACTAACCTGATCAGAGTTGAAAACCAACCAGGGTTTGGTCTTCCTCACTGAAAAACCTCAGAGATAGCACTTCTAGCACTAACCAAACTCAAACTCAAAGCATTTATTTCAAATAAACCAATTACAGGCACTTTTGAATTGTCAAGGGGTCGATCAGTCAGAAAGATGAAGCTAGTTGCCCATTCCAAAACGTAGTAGGTACCTATGGAGAAGAACTGGCAAGAAACTCCACGGACACTCTTTTAAATCACCACATGGTTACAAAATATTGGTTACATCATTCATGTAAAAGTTATAAATGTGAGAACGATGAAGAACGATAAAAGCGTCCGTAATAAAAAATAAAACAAATAAAACAATTCAAAAATCAAATTAAAATAAGCCATGGCAGCTAGAAGATGACCAGTCCCTACTGACAGCGCCCGTTCACGAACATGACGCATGGATTAGCACCATTCAGCTCAACCATTTTGAAGGGAGCTAAATGATCCAACACACACGCCACCGTCAGCGAGACATTGGAGTGAGCATGACATATTCTCAGCCACAAGGGCACATTCAAGTCAATGTAAATGGTAGCTTCTCTAATAATGCTTGTGACTGATACACAAGTAGCGTCCTCTGTTGTCGTGTAGCGGAAGCAGTGAATTAGAAACGTCTTTCTGGTTGCGACGCTCGCCGTTGGGGAGCGCCAGTAACAATGAATAGTTTACGCGAAAATATCGATTTAATGCTCGCTACTCGACACTGGAGGCGCTGTTTTATGAATGAGTATTGTAATATTATGAATGAATGTTGTAGTAGTCGCCTCTCGACACTACGAGGCAGCACTGTAGAGATTACTTGAATGTTCTAGAAGTTTCTGGAACCGGAAGTTGATTGTAAACGAGTTCTTTTCCGCCCACATTTCGATTGTACTGTCCCTTTTCGCTTCCAGACACGAAAGAGTGCACTAGTTTCGTAAGTTTTAACCGCGTTTAGATAGAATTGTGAACTGTAGCCATCCTTGCCCGAAACCAGCGATTGTAATAATATTTGAAATAATAGCTGTAATAGCTAAAACCTGTGGATATACCGACAATAAATCTTGTAGTAGTGTTCGTGTGTTTTTTTTTTCATTGCTACTTGATTAGTCCTCTGTCCTCCACAATGCTTGATCTAATATGAGAATATAAACACACATATACTTTACTATAATTTATACAACATCACATCACAAGTGCCTGTATGTAATGAAAACAGATTAAGTTCTCTTGGGAGCATCACCTATAAACCACTTTCTCTCATAAAAGGTTTAAAGGATAGCACACTGTTTCGACGAAATATCGGATACCAATTTTTTTTGGAGAGCTTTCTCCCACAGCTTTCTTCTTATAACATCTTTGGCAAATACATGAGGCCCCTTATTTTTGCAGTAAACAGCTGCGCAACTGGGCTCACTAATTAATTATGCGTAAAAGACGTTGCTTGCTGACAAAAAATGTATGGCTAGCTGTCAAAATATAAGATGCTGGAGAGCAGCGCCATCTGAAGTAAGCAAGTGGCAGTTTTTATCCCCATTTTATTAATAAAAGGCTACCGTATTTTTAGACCAGCAACACCGTAATTTTGATAGATATCGTTGGAGACATTGGTCTGTGGTGATGTATTACTGAACTTAGTCTGTGGTGGTAAATTTGGTAGTGATTATATACTCTCTGTGCGTAGACAGATTATCTGTCTAGGTCTCTGTGATATTTACAGATATTGACAAGGATGGCGGCGACAGTAGTGAGTGGTTGTGTCGATGCGAATGAAATAATATCGCTCAATGAACAAAATTGCAACGGAATAGAAGGAAAGTTGCTTAATAGAAAAGTGATTAATCGTAAAAATGGTTTCGTGAAGTCAAAACATTTAAGTAATGGTGACACTGTGAGTAGATATTCATTTATTTCCTAACCTTCCAAAAATGTATAAAATGTTGTCACGATGTTAAGTTTTGCCGGTGCATTGAATATTTGAGCCTGGGTGGCTTCAGGCGTGGGCGGCCGGCTTATTTCTGGCAGCCCCGCTGACCCTTTATCTTTGTCTCGTATCGTGTACCACACGTAGGGTTACCATTTAGAAATTTGAAAAGTCCTGACAAAACCCTGACATTTCAATAAAAGTCCGGACATTTCAATAAAAGTCCGGACATTGGGTCTCAAAATCCAGTTACTTATTGTTTAATCTCGTTAAATTGATTTTTAAAGAAGATTTATATTTTGTTTTAGATGTAAATAAATATTTAAGACTTTTTTGGTATAACTTAAATAAGTTTTATTACTTGTATTCCATCTAATACAAAACTAGAGATCCGGACAAATCCGGACGGATGGTAACCCTAAACACATAGGACGTCAACCAATTCTTGTCAAGTACCATCGAGGAAACCCATAACTAACCAAAATCCTATGCACACAATGACCACATTTGTTTCCACCCCAGTTCTATAGCGGCCGAGCGCTGCAAGCAAGAATAGTCCTTATGGTGGTTATGGCTTTTCACGATGGTACATTTAAATACTTATAACATTAGTAACAATAATTGGTCAAAGGGTTGTCTTAGAGGTCCAATATTTGCATAAATTCATGACTTCCAAATAGATACCCCAAAGTGTGGGTGTAAATAAAGTGTTTAGTACACCTAATTTCGTTGACGTCTCACATAACAGGGCAAGGCTTTTGTCACTAATCGGACACAAATACAGCCGCTGAAATAAATAAATTCATTTTTTAAACTTTTACACAGTGTATGTGTCTTTCATACTGAAGTATGAAGGATTCTAAGAGGTGTAACTATAGAGATATGTATGAGATCATGCCTGAATAAACAACAAGATAAGTAGTAATTGGATACAATCAACATCACTTATCACCATCCATCATTGAGTATAGGATTCCTCAAATATCACTATTAAATGCACACTTAACATGTGCTAATCTTTAATTAAAAAACCTGCCAACAAAAGAAGTAACAAGTATTCATTCTCTTAACTGCCATTGCTTGTGTAAACAGAAATTATTTTATGTATTGAATTGATAACATCTAAAGATGAAAAAAGCATGACAGCCAGCTATACTAACTTGTGATTAATAACCCACATTATGATACAATAGTAAGTAATTATGTCTTCACATTTTCCCATATGACCTAATGATTTTTTATATAATGTTTTAGATAAAATGAGTTTTTTATTTTTTATTAATTGTTACTTGAATGACTGGTTTGTCTAACAGAACTCATTCATTTCATTGAAAGATTTGGTCATGGCTACAATTTTCTTTATTGTTTTGATGTAACCAATATTTTGATAGTGTTCATGGAGTTCTTGCCCATTCTTCTCCATAGGAACCTAGTAACCTACTATGCTTTGAAATGGGCAGCTACCCTTATCTTCCTGATTGACTGACCCCTTGACAATTCAAAAGTGCCTGTTTCAAATATAAAAAAAATATGTTGAAATAAATGCTTTGAGATTGAAACAAAGATAAAGCATATAAAAACATCAACCGGAGTGATTTGATCTCGCGTTGTCATTACCTACATCATCACGCCTGTTATTCCAGAAGGGTTATCCAGAGGTGTAGCTTAATACACTCATATTTCACCAGTTATGTTTAAGTCCAGGGTTGCCACGATTAAATCATGATTTAAATCAAATGATTTTTTAAGTGAAAACTCCTTTAGGCACATTGGGCATTTTTGAAATGGAACTAAACCATTGATTTCGCGACACCGTCATGACACCAGCTTTTGACCATTAAAAAAACATCAACGCGTTGATGACCGTGGTGCGGGGAGTGGAAAGACATCAACGCATTGATTACCGCGGTGCCGATTTTTTTCAAGTTTTCCCTTCTGTCGGCACTCCCGGAGAGCCACTGCTTTTTTTTTTCTATAAAAATCAATGATTTAATCAAATCTGTTTGATTTTACTTTGTTTCACAGAAATCAACATAAAAAACAAATTTAGAAATTATATGTTAAAGACAGGGTCTTTTATATCTGAAATATCAATAACATTAACATTATTATAATGCTTGAACAAAAAAACTAGTTTTCCAGCCTTTTCATATCCCAACCGGTTTCTTAATTTACTACATATGTTAATTGCATGAGAAGTTTACAAAACACTGCGTGGGGATTCCCCTTTTCTCTGACACCCAAGGGCTGTTCCGTTTAGTATCATAAAATGAAAAAAAAAAATCGTGCTTTATTCAATTTTTTAAATCATGATTTTACCAATCCTATTTAAGTCCCATGTAATGAGGGGCGGGCCTATTGCCATCAACCGAGCACAAATCCAAACTCCGGCTGCTACTGAGAAATTCCTGATGGAAAAAGCCCAATAATACTTTGCCCGACCTGGGAAGCGAACCCAGGACCTTATGCTCAGCAGTAGCGCTTGCGACCACTAGCCCAACGAGGCAGTCTTAAAGAATAGTTTGCATGGGTTTACTTACCTACATGATTGTTAATTTATTTTTAACAACAGCTGTTAGGTGGCCCATACATACACCTGCAATAAATCATGGTATTGTGCAATTTATCATTTTCTTTCGTGTTTACGGTTAGTATTGAAGAGTGAGAGAAAAAGTTAGAGAGTTCCAATTCTAATTTTATTACACTTATATTGGCAAATGTGTGAATGTCGACACTGGTGGTAGGTCTTGGCCACGCGAAAACATTAAAGCTTATGAGCCGTCAATGTTATTGCGTGAAAATAATGGATTTTGAATGAAACGGACTGATTCAATCATATTATGGAATAAAATATTGCGCGATTGTCCATCTAAAAAGATGTTTCTGCATGGCTGGAAGTAAACTTTAATGGTACAGATTTAAACGTTAATTATTTTTATTACACGCTTTTTACACGCTTTATATTAGCTTCACTTGTATGTATGTTTGTTTGTAACCGACTCCTTAGGGCGCTATTTTGACCCACTTTAAACGGCCAGATTTCATTCAAATTTTGCACACCTGTCAAAGACCGATGACTATGCAATAATTCGATTAAAATATCCGATTATCCTGATTAGATTCGCCAGGATTCATCAATTTCTTTCCGCATCCTTTGCATGAGAGTAAGAGAGATAGAGCGAATGCGCGAACTACGCATGCGTGCAGTTTTAGAGACTTAATAATATCCATAATATAATGATAACAGTGATTTACAAAAAATCTTCTTATATACAACAAAACAAAATATTCAGGACAGAAATCTCAAATTATTTATTTTGCGGAATAACATTTAGTAATAATTAGCATAGCCTAGGATCTACAGTCGATAAAGTCATTAACTTTAAATAAGATAAACCTTTCGGAGAGGGAACCTGAGAAACGCCTGCCTCATCTGAGGAAGGCAGCAGGCGCCCGATTTCCCCACTTCCCAGATAAGTTACTGACTTAATAAATTACAGTTTAAAAAACTAAAAAACACGCTTTTATAGTAAATTCAACAAAAAAATAGAAAAATATAATTGATTAAATTTGGATTAAGTTTTGATGTAACATTTTTTACACGCTTTATATTAGCTTGACTTGTATATTTGTTTGTATGTTTGTTACCGACTCCTTAGGGCGCGATTTTGACCCACTTTAAACGACCAGATTTCATTTAAACTTTGTAGATTTATCGAGGACCGATGACAAAACACTAATTTCATAAGATTATTCCATTATTTAATTTGAAAAGAAAGATTTTTGACGATTTATATAATTTTTATCTATAGTTGATAAGGAATTGAAGTTAAAATTAATATCCAACCATTATCTTTAGCCGATTTCTCTAATATAAACCAATTTCCGAATACCAAAGAGAATTTTCAATTCAACACAATAACCGCTAAAAAGTTTGCACGGCAGTGTAACTTGTTTGCGTCAAGACCAAGAAGGGAAACTACCAAGCGCACCGATCACCTATTTCTCGGATAAGTTACCGACTCTGATTAAGATGAAATTTTCGGAGAGGGAACCTGAGACACGGCTATCTTATCTAAGGGATGCAGCAGGCGCCCGAATCTCTCATTTCTCGGATAAGTTAATGAGTTAGAATAAACATCAATGACTTCCTGAATCGTAGTAAGACTTGTCGATATCACTATTTCGTCAATAACCTTATACCATTAAGTCTAAGTGTATATATTGATAGCGTTAAAATATTTGAATGGCTTCTAAAATCGAGATTTGACTATCAATACAGCTGTACACATGAATAATTTGGAAAATAATTACAGTTACTTATAGTTATCACGGAATTGATAGTAGATTAGATCAAATAACAGTTTAAAAAAATAAAAAAACCACGCTTTTATAAATAAACCAAACTAAAAAGTAGAAAATAAATAATAGTTTAAAAAACTAAAAAACACGCTTTACATAGAAAACCAAACTAAAAAATAGAAAATAAATTTTAATAAATT
Source organism: Omphaloscelis lunosa (assembly GCA_916610215.1). Taxonomy (NCBI): domain Eukaryota; kingdom Metazoa; phylum Arthropoda; class Insecta; order Lepidoptera; family Noctuidae; genus Omphaloscelis; species Omphaloscelis lunosa. Next base: position 23,374,905 of record OU744247.1, read on the forward strand.
TTAATTAAGCACAGTGTAAAAAATTCTAATAAATATAAACGAATAATAGTCTAAATAAGAAAAAAAAAAATTAAAAAACAAGTGTGGGGTGATTTTTTACGATATTTATATATGATCAAACGAACTTCGACAAGTGAAGTTCGATCGATATTATATTAATGGCTTCATTCTTCAGATATAACATTCACAACGTAGTTTCTCTAACCTACAAGGCAACTTCGCACTTTTTTAAATTACCCCTCTTTTTTTTTTTTTTTTGTCTGGTGTCTACGGTCAATGTTTCGAATCTCATTTCTTTTAGAGTAAAGTATAGCATAAACTTCGTTATAGGGAAATGGGGTGGGTGGGTGTTATATCTTCGAATGAAGCGATTAATATAATATCGATCGAACTTCACTTGTCGAAGTTCGTTTGATCATATATTATATTGCATCGCTTCATTCTTCAGATATAACATTCACAACTTAGATGTTTAGAGGTGAAGTTTTGCTAATAATAATCCATAAGTTGTTTACTTAATTTGTTTATTTAACGTAAGCCTTCGTTTCTTTAATAATTATTAATCAGTAATCTATTATAAATAATACATTGGCAATATTGCAATCTTAATGTAGAATCAACTTTAATCATAATAATATTGTTTAGGTTGATAACCTATACGCCTACAACAACATCAGTTTTTATTTAACTTGGGGTTCGGGGAAAACAAACCGAACTTGCGAAAGAATTTTCTTCGCGTATGGCCCGACAGTAATATTTGGCGAATGTTTGAGAAGCGGTCGTCCAGCCAGCCGCCTTTCTGATGGCGTCTATGGACAGGCCAGCGCGATGCGCCGTGGACGTGGCGGCATGGCGCGTGCTATGCGCGCTGAATGTCGTCACGTCCACGCCGCTCGCACACAACACTTGTTTAATCCATCGACTGATTGACTGCGCCGTGGCGCCTCTATGGGGTCGTTTAAACGTCAGGAATAAATTAGGTACGTTCTCAGGTCTAATCTCATTAGTCACTTGAAGGTAATCTTTTAATGTCGTAGCCGGGCAAATGCTTGGTTTATCTACAAAGTACGGTAGAGATAATATTGGTTGATCTCGGCCAGGTGCCGATGTCTTAATAATGTCAGTGACAATTATTTCGATGCCTCTGGGATTTAATTTTATGTTTGAGGTCTTGATAAGGGGGATCGTTTGAACCCTGTGAGCTGTGCAAATAGCTAACAAAATTGCTAATTTCTTAGTGATATTTTCTATTGTGAGGTCTTCATTTGGGAACCAATTAGAGATAAAGTTGAGTACCACCTGGGGATCCCAAGTACTCGTGTACTTGGGTACACACGGTCTCAACTTGTATGCTCCTTTTAGTAACCTTTTTATGCAGTCGTCTGTTCCTACACTATTTCCTAGAAGTAGCGATAGGGCAGAGCGATGACTATTAAGGGAACCGTACGATGCTCCCTTATTAAATTGATCGGATAAAAAGGTCATGACCCGTGGAATTGACACCTCAAGCACGCTAATATTATTAATTATACAGAATTCCCACGTTGTTTTGAGACAAAGAAGCTAACATTAAGTCGAGAGCGGTTGAAGGCGTCCCTCGTTGCGTGAACGCAAGCCGGAGAGCACCGCGGCACCCAGGGTAAGCGACTTGTAAAGTGGGTGGTGCGTTCTGAAACGGGAAGATAAAAGACCTTTATTTGCTTCCATAATAACAATTTCGGTAACAAGCATACTCTTTAACTGGGGATACCAAGCTTGTGATGGCCATATGGGAAAAACAAGAATACCTTCGGCTTTGTCTAAAACGATTTTTTCTAAGCATTTCAATATCACAGAAAATGGCGGGAAGGCATAAAAGTGTTTATCGTGCCAGCTTATTGTAAAGGCGTCAATTGTAAGGACATCGGGGTCTGGTCGCCAAGACACATAGCTTTCACATTTTGCATTAGTGCGGGAGGCGAATAGGTCTATCTCTGGTTGGCCTAATTGTTGTGTTATCAATTGGAATGCTAAATTTGATAATTCCCATTCTGTGTCTATGTTAATTTTTCTAGATTGTTCGTCGGCTATAACATTATCACGTGTGTTTATGTAAGAAGCTACTAACCAGATATTTTTCCTCTCGCACCACCAGGGACCGAATTACCGTTATTTATTTTATAACGTTACCAATTATCGTTATGTTAACGATAAAAAAAAAAACGATATTTTTAACGAAACCTTATAGTCAGTTAACGTTATTTAATAGCTAATATTAGTACCGGTAAAAGTTACAATTCTTATACCGGTAATTTATACGCCTATCTTTTTCTAACGATGACGGTGGAGAGACTAGAGTCATTCTGTGTTAGTACGATTAGCTTCGGCGTGTAGGTATGCAATATTGTTTTCTGTGCTGCATCGGCGACGTATACTTGATCAAAAATAAAGATTACGAGAGCAGTGTAATGTGTAAGTACATAGTTTCTATATTATTTTAATTTTCTGACTATAACACTGGCCAGTAAACATATAGGTACGTATGTACAGTCGACCACACGTCTCATAATTTGACCTTGACAGCGCCTATAATATTTACGTAGCTGGTCCATGGCATTAACTAAATTTCCTTTGAAAACCGAGTGTAATGATTCTTGAATCACAAACCCAAACCCAATTGGAATCACCATTTCCTGAACATTGTCATCATGGTGGTAAGTCATTTAGTTAGGCATCTGATCTAATAGGTCAACCTACATAGCGCTTAAATGACACGCTCGACGTTCAGCGATACGTCTTGCATCTGTGGTGAATGGGAAAATAATAACAATACGAGACGTTCACTGGCTGCTACTGTGGGTGACACGCTCGCGCGACCGGCGCGGTGGAGGCGCTTCCCAATCGTCTCTTATTATTGTTAGACGTGTTCAGACTTTCACAGTGACTACAGTTTAAAAGCGCGTTAAACGATAAACTATATTTAAAGCCTTGAATGTTTTGTATGTTATTATTATAAGTATTAGATTACATAGCAGGCTGCGATTTTAACAAGCGGCCTAATATTTCGAACGCCCGCCGCCGCGCTTATATAAAAAAAAACATAATGAAATATATAATAATGACCTACATTATTATATATTTCAGTATGTTTTTTTTTCCCATATTATTATGTCGTTGTTGAATCCAGGGCTTGAAACCTGTTTTGAAATACTTGTTAATATTGTTCATAAAACCGTTATAATTCCGTTCATCGATTAATCGATAAATTTCAAAAACGGTTATGACTAACCCTGTATAATTTTGGTTGCCGGTTATGACAGAGAATATAATTTTTAAACTCGCGCTAACCTGAATAAAGGGTTTATACCGGTTTTAGCCAGACGCACGCCCGCCGCCGCCGTTTGTTACATTAATTTGCGTATTCATTGGCGTAGAGCGAAAGCTTTGTTATTGTAGGTGTAAAAGAGATAGCATACCTAGTAGGCCATAACTCTAAACATCACGGTTCAAATAAACCGGTTAATTTTTCACTTCTAATCCGGATTTTGTAATAAAAACGGCGTCTCCTACTAACCGGTTAAACCGAAATCGTTTCTGGTTCGACATCAATGACCAAAACTGGATTGGAAAATTAATCGGTTTCCGAGTCCTGGTTGAATAGCTCGTTGATAGTTACAAATTATTGTATTTACGTTAAGTGTGGGCAATAAATAAATTTGTTTAAATAAAACATATTAATCTTGTTTATTTTTATTTTAGAAAGCCAAATCGAGGATAACGATTACAGTCAACGATGGGATGTTCCTACACAATTACAATCACAGCAACAAAATGACAGCCAGGAAACAATGATGTTAAATTTATCTACATATGCCAATTTACCAGATACAGTTAATAATACGATCACAGCCAAAGATATGAGTACACAAACAGACCCAGGCAATAGTAACATAACAAGTCCACATGTATCATCTAACGAAGCCTGCACTCTACAGAAGATCCTGAAAACTTAAAAGTTGCCAACGAATACTTTGGTATGTTTGTTGCCCAAGAACTTTCGAATGTACCCCAGATTACTGTACTGTATTATGTACAGAGACTTACTCTAAAACTTTTAAAAATACCTGCAAGGTAGCTAAAGCCTTGTATGTACATTAGCAACAAGATCAAATCAGCCGATAATAAAATAAAGACTGTTTGAAAAATTATCAATGACGAGACTAACAGGAATAAAAGACATATTAATGATTTCACACTAGAAACTTCAAGTGGTCTCATAAGCACTAACAAAGAAGTTGCTCAAGAATTCGTAAATTTATTTACCAGTATTCCACTTATAACTACTGAAACCTTAAATTCCTCGCCCTCACGTTCTATTAATTTATTAAGAGCAAACGTTTCATCCTGTCCGATTGAATTTAAATTCAAACATATAAACCCCATAACAATAATAAAAGCTTTCAAGCTAATAAAGATCAAATTAAACGAAGATCTATGGGGAATATCTATCAAAGTTTGTACCTCCATTATTGAGACTATAGCGCCGTACTTAGCCTTAATATTTAATTTGTGTGTGGATCAAGGAGTCTTCCCTGATCTAATGAAATATGGTAAGGTAATACCACTTTTTAAATCCGGGTACAGCAAAGACACCAATAATTATAGACGCGTATCCGTATTGCCGGTTTTCAGCAAGTTGTTTGAAAAAGTAATGCTTAGTCAAATGCTCAATCATTTTAACACCAATAAAATCTTACATGATCAACAGTATGGTTTCACCAAGGGGCGTTGTACGACTGACGCCGGTGTCACCTTATTAAAGCACATATTTCCGGCGTGGGAAGAGGCCCAAGACACCATAGGAATTTTTTGTGACCTCCCCAAGACATTTGATTGCGTCGTCCACGAAACCTTAATCTCGAAACTTGAGCATTACGCACTTGGAATACTTGCGCTTAGTTTAGTAAAATCTTATTTTAATGGTAGACAGCAGCAAGTTCAAATAAATGGTGTCAATTCACTTGCTTTAAAAGTAAAAATGGGTGTATCACAAGGATCGATATTAGGTCCTTTCCTCTTTTTAATATATATTAACGATCTGTCCCATTTGTTAAAAACCCAACCACAAATGGTGTTATTTGCTGATGATACTTCCTTAATTTTTAAAATTAATAGACGTGCATCAAATCTTGACGACGTAAATAACGCCCTGCTGCAAGTCCAAAATTGGTTCACTGCTAATAATTTAGTATTAAATGGTAAAAAAACTAAATGCATTAGATTTTCTTTACCAAATGTCAAAAGTAGTAATTGTGAGATAGTATTGAATCAAGAGAAACTAGAATTTGTCGATAAAACTGTTTTCCTGGGAATCACGCTTGACTCAAGGCTTCAATGGGGTTCTCATTTAACATCCCTTTCAGGACGGCTAAGTTCAGCAGCATATGCTGTGAGAAAAATACGTCAATTTACTGATGTGGATACCACGAGGCTAGTCTATTTCAGTTACTTTCATAGTATTATGTCGTATGGTATCTTACTATGGGGTCGGGCTGCAGAAATCGAGTCTATTTTTATTCTGCAGAAAAGAGCCATCAGAACCATATATGGCCTCCGCAGGCGCGACTCTCTAAGGGAACTGTTTAAAGATATTAACATCATGGCGGTACCTTGTCCATATATCTATGAAAACATTGTGTACGTAAGGAAAAATCTACATCTTTTTAGTAAAAGAGGTGCAAGACACAATTATATCACTAGAAATAGGGACCAATTAGTTCAACCAGGTTTCAGATTGGCTAAAGTGGACTCATCTTTCATGGGGTACTGTTTAAAATGTTACAATAAAATACCTCCCCACATACTTCAACTGAATGAAACGAAATTTAAATCTTATATAAAACGCACACTATGCAGCGAAGCATATTATAAGTCGGGGGATTACATCGCTGATATAAATGCTTGGCTAAACGCTGGTCCTGCTCCACAAGAGCGCATAAAATAATTGATTAGCATCTGAAAATACTGTTGGGAGTTGCTGAAGATTTAAAAACTACTCATCTTTGCATTGTATAAATTCAATCCCTTAGCATTGTATAATTTCATAACATCTGTGAGTACTATGTACCTACTTTAAAGCTACCATTTACTAGGTACGTTTTTCATTGACTTGAATGTGCCCTTGCGGCTGAGAATATGTCATGCTCACTCTAATGTCTCGCTGACGGTGGCGTGTGTGTTGGATCATTTAGCTCCCTTAAAAATGGTTGAGCTGAATGGTGCTAATCCATGCGTCATGTTCGTGAACGGGCGCTGTCAGTAGGGACTGGTTATCTTCTAGCTGCCATGGCTTATTTTAATTTGATTTTTGAATTGTTTTGTTTTATTTTTTATTACGGACGCTTTTATCGTTTTGCATCGTTCTCACATTTATAACTTTAACATGAATGATGTAACCAATATTTTGTAAACATATTGTGATTTAAAAGAGTGTCCATGGAGTTTCTTGCCCGTTCTTCTCCATAGGTACCTACTACGCTTTGGAATGGGCAACTAGCTTCATCTTTCTGACTGACTGACCCCTTGACAATTCAAAAGTGCCTGTAATTGGTTTATTTGAAATAAATGCTTTGAGTTTTGAGTTTTTTTTTTATTAAGAGGCGTCAAATCATGTTTGAAATTGCGAGATTATTAGAGATGCGATCATTTTGATTATTTTTGATATTATTTAACTTCACTTAGTTTCTTATAATTATTATTAATCACAATTAAGCTTCATTTACACTAAGTGAGTTTCGAATGCGAGTCCCGAATGAGACTAGCAGTTTGTTGAATTAGGCATTATAGTTTGACCGAAACCGCTCTACTGCGCCTTAGGAATGTGCGCGGCGAGACGGGGCGGCGTGCAAGCCGCTCATTCGTCAACGTTCAAGGGCGTCCCTCTCCCCGCCTTGCCGCGCATTCCTAAGGCGCGGTACAGCGGTATCGGTCAAACTATAGTACTTAATCTAAATCGCGTTAATGTTTAAGGTGGATCCGCAAGGGTAGCCCGCGAAATTCAAATTTTCTTACGTTTGCAGGTCAGTGTCAGGTTGTAACTTGATCAAAATGTAATTCGCGACCGTAACAAATATATATTTACAAAATTAGAATCATTAATACATCTTTCTAAGTTACAATTCGTCTATTGAATGACTTTTTCATGAAATCATGACATTTGAGAACAAATCTAACTTAGAGAGATGTGTTAATGATTCTAATTCTGTAAATACATATTTGCTACGGTCGCGAATGATATTTTGACCACGATACAATCTGGCGGAATCATTAATAAATTATTGATCTTAGATTACGTCCATACCTAGTCTATCCAACGACAATTGCTGACTAAAACACTAAAACGAAGATTTATTCGAAGTAGTAATTTTTTGACAGGAAAACAATGCCGATAGCCGACCATGAATAAATCCGACAAAGTACGTCAGAGAATAAAAAACGCCTTAAATATCAACGTGAGTTAGACTACCCGCTGTCTATCTTTTTTCTTGTGAAAAGTCTCAGATAAAGAACAATGGTGATTTTCGCTTAAGCTGCGTCTAAGGATAGAATAGATATGTGAAAAAATTAAAACAAAGTTTATTTGAAAACATAATTCACTATTTGATAAAACTTGAAGTAGTTACCTACGTACGGTAAATATTATTAAGCTCTAAATGTCAAATTATTTATAAGCCCAATTGATATTTGAATTCAAAATCGCAACCAAAATTACGGTTCATACATTTCTTTGTGCGATACTAAATGGATCCACATGTAAAATAGGTTTTTTTTTGCAGTACTTAATGCTAGAAAATAATTATGTCAAAATCAACATAACCTGTGCTAATATTTTGAAAATTGAAATAAATACTACATTTTATTTTAAAATTTGTCTGCGAAAAAGCATCATCACAAATTCACAACGTAACAATCTAGAAAAATTTGAGAGTCGCAGTAGTAGACGTTACAAAAGTTTGGTCCAAGCATGTATGGAATCTCGCCATTGTTCTTTTGACAAAATTGCTGTATTTTCATTTCAACTTTCTGTTAGAAGTTATAACGAAATAACAATAACGGTAAGTACATAATTAAAATATAAAATATTATAAATATAACATATATTTGGAATCATATTTGGGTCAATCACAGTTTGTTCAAGTAGACTAGAAGATGTAGTTGTGTACGCAAAACTTAATGTTTAAATAATTATGTTATTCAAGTCAACATTTACAATACCTACATTGAGAATAATTATACAAGAAAAACATTCTGATTTGCCAGTTTCAGGGAGAAATATGTTAAAGTGATGCGTCACAAATTTTTTTTACTGTATAGCGCATTGTTCCGAATTAATAAAATATTTTCAATCAAGTCTGATTTTAAATTATATCTGTATTTAGAAACCACGAACTTTAGAGATGAAAATAGCCTCTCTACACTGACTTGTGAGGCCGGGGCTGCTAATACAACTTGACTTAATTCATATAAATACGGAAACTTAAGTTTTTTGGTTTCCCAGTATTTAAAAATGTTGTTAGCAGAATGAAGTAACGGCACTTTTTGAAATGTATCTATTTCGTCTATGATATTTTTTACCAACTATGTAATTGATAAATCCAAGGCAGTAGGTATGTTCGGCGTACGTGTTCCGTGAACGTCTGCGCCACTGTGCGCCGCCGCCGTCTGAATCTGAAATAAAATACGCGCGACGACGTCGCAAACGCGAACGCGAGTCGTCTCGTATTCGTAGGTATCTCCGATCGTCGTAAAATGCTAGCTGTTGCCGCTCCGCTTAGAAGAGCCGAACGAAGGCGCGCCGCGCATTTCGGTTTGGCAACGTCGCCAAATGTAGCTAGTTTTAGCCAAATAACGCTACTAGTAACGCTATTTAAATAACGTTAAATCATATGATTTAACGTTATTTTTAACGTTAAATATTTAACGTAACATAACGAAATGTTTTGGTAACTTTACCGGTATTTTTGTTGTAACGGTAACCGTCCCTGCGCACCACTGCCAAATAGATCGAGATAAATCGTTCAAATGTGGGAATTGTATTCCGCCCATACGATTTATATAACTAATGGCTGTTATATTATCAATGCGTAATAATATAGCACAGTCAGAATAATTGCGAACGAACCATTTTAATGCTAAAAATACCGCTAAGAGTTCTAGGTAATTGATTTGAAACTTTAATTCTGAATCTTTCCAAGCGCCGTTAATGTGTTCGTTATTGCAACAAGCGCCCCAGCCGGTCCTGGATGCATCTGTGAATATTTCTAATGTGAATGCTTGAGCCCTTGTGTAATTGGAAGTTGTGGAAATATTTTTTGACCACCAATTCAGATCTTCCAAAATTATATTAGATAATTTAATTCATCAAAATTGTTGTTTATTTTTAAGGCCAAGTATTTTTGCCGTTCTAAAATTTTGGTGTAAATCCATCCATATTTTGCTGCGGGACAAGCAGCAGTAAGAATTCCAATTAATTGTGCAAATTCCCTTATTGTGCAGCGTGGTAAGCGTAAAAATGTATCTATTAAACTAGCTATATGAGAGCGTTTTTCGTTTGGTAAGAACATAATTAAATTTTTTGAATCATAAATAAATCCTAAATATTTACAAGTCTGTTTTGGTTCTAATGAACTTTTATTGAAATTAATAACGAAACCAAGGGACTCTAATAATTTTAACGTTTCTGTTAAGTTATCACGACATTCAGAATAAGTATCACCAATACATAATACGTCGTCAAGGTACTGAACTGATTTATAACCCCCGGCTCCTAAGATGGGACATTACCTCTTTCATAATCTTGGTAAAGGTTCTGGGTGCTATAGATAAGCCATAAGGCATACTATTAAACTCGTACAAAATGTTTTGCGCTTTATCATTCTCGAAATGAAAGCGCAAGTATTTCCGGTGATATTTAGCGATCGGAATTAAAAGATATGCTTCTTTCAAGTCTATGTTAGCCATGTAACCGTTTTGAGGTATTAATTTGGTAACGGTCCTATAATCTTCCATTTTAAAATGAAACTTAGAGATAAACTTGTTTAGTGGCTTTAAATTCAAAATAAACCGCTTGTCACCGTTTGGTTTAGAAGTAAGGAATATCTTTGATATGAATTGATTCTCGGTCGGTGAACATGTTGATTTCGCGCCTAAACCAAGTAATTTTTTGATGGCCATATTCATATCGTCTTTATCTGCCGTTGAAAGACAATTACGAGGTGAACAGGTTTACACCGGAGTTTCAGAAAATGGTATCGAAAAACCCTTACGAATCCATTCGAGAACGATGTCATTGGAAGTTATGTCAAGCCAGTGAGAATAAAAAAGACTTATTCGTCCAGAAATTACCTGTTCTATTGTTGAGGTTGAGCACGCGTTTTGTTCGTGTTCGAGTACCTCGGTTGCGCGGCTGTCTGTGACTTGCGTGCTGCAGGGGCTTGTCTCCTCTGGCCTCCGCGCCCCCCCCTGCTCGACAGGTAACGCGAAGGACCTGGCCAGTTTTCCTGATAGCGAGGTCGTGCGACTGCCGATTGAGCTGTCTGTGAGGGTTTTTGAGGCGGCAAGGTCTTTTTTATTTGTAAGCCCTGCCTTTCAATAGCTTTTGAAGCTTTTATTTTATCGGATAGTTTTATTCCGAATAGAGTGCTATCCCTTTCATTATCCTTGATAACATTTAGGAATGATCTCTCCAAGCCAGGTGTCACCAATTTGATACGTGCTTCAGTATCCATATGGTGAAGATGGGTTAAGAGGCGACAACTGTCACTTAGCATTTTAATGGCTTGAATTTTTTCTTCACCAGTAATGAGAAGAGTCATCGCCCTATTCGCGGCTGTTATCCCAGCGCCAAGAAGTTGTTGCGATAACTCCATCTTCTTATCGCGATTTCTTGCCATATCTGTAATAGCTGCCGAAATTTCGGCATTAAGTTTTGGTGCTTGTAAAAGAGCACAGTTGGAGGGGACAAGGTATTCTTTTAATAATTTGTCCTTGGTTTCTTTGGGAAGTCCTTTTTTTAATATTGGCTGCCATCTTTGTGCCAAATTTTCGTGTATGCTTTCCCCAAACTCGGGAGTGTCGTCCGATTGCTCCCCTAATGCTGAAAATATTTCGGGGTCAAGTTCATGTGCAATCGAGCGTGCATCGGTTTCTGGTATTTCTGGATCGGGAACCGGTAGCTCGGGAATATCGGTAACCTCTAAGGCTAGTGGATTCACCGGTCCATTTCTGTCCACTTTATCGGCATCTAATAATAAAATTATTTATTTTATATGTGTGGGTACTTTGACAAAAATACCTTCGTTCTATCTCTCGGATAGACCCCAGGCTTTGTATAATTTCGCAAATATGTTAAGCTGCTAATATGTTAACTGCCTCGTTGGTCTAGTGGTCGCAAGCGCTAGTGCTGAGCATCAAAAATTTCTCAGTAGCAGCCCGGAGTCTGGATTTGTGCCCGGTTGATGGCAATAGGCTCGCCCCCTATTACATGGGACTTAAAAACATAACTGGCGAAATGTGGGTATACCTGCTACAAGGACACCTCTGCCCAACCCTTCGGGGAAACAAGGCGTGATGTTATGTTTTTATGTTAAGCTACCTCATGTAAGATATGCTTATTTTTTTTGCTTTTATGCCCTCGTGTTGACTCACGGCCAACCCCCAGGCTCGCCACGTTCGATTACGAATCAAGGCAACAAAGAATTTTTTGAGGTTAAAATACCATATTGAAGCACTTATTCACCAAAATTTGTTAATATAACTAGGTAGGTACTTACCGTTATCAGCGTTATTACCGAAGCTCACGTCAGAGTCCGAAGATTCTAAAACTCGCATCACGCGACGACGTGTTTGTCGTTCCTTCTCTTCGAGTTTACGAATCTTTTTATTATACCGTTCAATTTTATCTTTAGCACTGCGCTTAGGCATTATTTCTATCTATTACTGACAAACAACTAAATTCAATATTAAAATTCGTTTTTCAAATCGGGGACTGTGTTCGCAGAACTCGTGTTGTCGTTGCCTCGCACGGAAAAAGAATGAGATTCGAAACATTGACCGTAGACACCAGACAAAAAAAAAAAAAAAAAAGGTGTAATTTAAAAAAGTGCGAAGTTGCCTTGTAGGTTAGAGAAACTACGTTGTGAATGTTATATCTGAAGAATGAAGCGATGCAATATAATCGAAATGATAATCCTTCTTCTCATATCTGTCAATAAAATATTTATAACTATTGACACCATGCACCCCATGACTTTTTTTAAATAAAACATTTTTTTCTTATTTACACTATTATTCATTTATATTTATTAGAACTTTTTACACTGTTCTTAATTAAAAAACACGGAACCTACTTAATCTATAAACCATTGTATAGATAATTTTACGTTTTTAACGCTCCAGATCCTCCACTAATTGTCCCCCAGCGGTGGCCATAGGGAAATGTTAAAAAATCCGTGTCACTCTTCACCAGTGGTGGCGAATGGAAATAGTTTAGAAAGTTTTGACGCTGTCCCCCAGTGTTGGACAGAGAGAATATTTTTTAAAAGTTGTTTCGCTGGCCCCCAGTGGTGGACAACGCGAATATTTTTTTTAAAGTTGTTTCGCTGTCCCAGCGGTGGCCAAACAAGTGGTGGACATCGGGAATAATCGAAATTTTCAGGCTTGCTTCGCTCGCTCCTGCCTTCTACATTCTCTTAATTCTTGAGCTTTTCTTCATAAGTCGACAAAGCAACTAATTCCTAGTTCTTTTGGAATGATCGAAAGAATATGTAACCTATCCGAGTGTGTGCAAAATTTTCGAGCTTGCTTCGCTCGCTCTTGCATTCTGCATTCAGTTCAAAAGAGTTCTTAGAATTGAAAATATCTAACAAAACCTAACCTATCCAAGGCGGGTTGTTAAAATGTTCGAGATAGCTTTGCTCGCTCTTCTCATAATTTACTGTACTAATTACCTACTATCCATCAAAAAGTACTGCGACTGCTACTAATTTGCCCGCGACTAATTTAGCATGTATAAGCTGCGGTCTGAATAGCATAAGTAATGTGCAGCTGGAGATATATGCACATATCATTCTTGATGGAAAAACCCAATAACACAACCCGGCAGTAGCGCTTGCGACCACTAGACCAACAAGATGTACCTCCCTAAAAATATTCTCGGCACTCATGGTGACCCCCCTAAAATCGTGGGCTGCGACCGCGCCTGGCTGCGCGTCTCATTATAAAGTTGCGGTGTGCTGGGTGGTGTACTCTTGTCTGCTACGAATCTGCTTGAATTTGTTGCCCCCTGAAGTTGGCACCCGGGGCACGTGCCCCGGTTTACCCCCTCCTAGATCCGAGACTGCAGGTAGGTACCTAGGTACCTACTGTACTGTCAGTTAGGGTTACCACCTCTTGCTAGTCAAAATCCGGTTAAAATTATTTTATTTTGATTCTATGTTTTCCATTTGAACGTACAGACGTTAAATTATCTGGTCTTGAACTAACTTTAAAAAACTTGCAGTCCATTTTAAAATTGAAATAGTTTGGATTTCTGCATTGACATGTTCGTCATTTCAGCGGGTTCTTTCTTTTGTCCATAATATCAAAAACTATAATAGTTAAAACACACTTGCAGGCGGCATTTGATAGAGGTATGGACAAAACGTAGTTTCGAGTGTTCGCGACTGCATTGGCCAGTAGCATGCTATCGTGCGCGGTCGTACGATTTTCTCCACTGTCTAAAGAAAATACGTTTATTTGCGGTAAGAAAGAACATAAAACAAAAAACAACAAGTTGCGGGAAAATATGCGTCACATCCACACAAAACGGCTATGGCTCAGTAAAATGCTGCTTGGCTATGAGAGACAGAGCCCGAGCGCTGGCTTTCAACGACAGCCGGCATTGACGATATAACGTTGACCGGTGCAGCATACAAGGAGATATAAATTAGATAAATATAAAAATAAAATAAATATAAAATAATTCTACATGTTGTCTGTCAAGTATTCCGCCAGCATGCGTGAATTTTAAATTCCGGGAAAATTTTGTTTATTTGAAATTCCTTTTTGGAGCCAGAAGATAAAAAAATCAGTGGCACTCTGGGAGTGCCGACAGAAGTGAAAACTTGAAAAAAAAAATCGGCACCGTGGTAATCAACGCGTTGATGTCTTTTAATGGTCAAAAGCTGGTGTCGTCACAGTGTCGCGAAATCAATGGTTTAATCCTATCTCAAAAATGCCCAACGCGCCTAAAGAAGTTGTCACTTCAAAAATCTTATCTGACTTCTGCGGGAGGTGGAAACCCTAAGTATAGTAGGTATATGTATCTATGTAAGCAATATTGGATTGGTTGATGAAATATTATTAATGCATACCTTTATGCATTAATTTCTATAAGTGTATGGACATTAAGTCCATTTTACTCGTAATTGCAGTTAAAGACCAGGCACTAACGACAATTTCCACGCATGCTCCGCCACCATGCACCCCGCCAATCCACTATGTGCTAAACGCTAACACATAAGTAATAAAGTTGAATATCACGTGCTCTTTGATCGTGTTCGAGCACGAAACTAAATGGCTAAGTCTCAATTCTTATTTCGTTTATAACTAAAGCAATGATAGTTAATTGATTCAGGCGTGACCTTGCGGAAATCCATTATAAAATGATGATGTGGATATATTTAGTAACTTTTTCCGCTTAGCTATTTCTGAAGAGTCTTGAAAAGACCCTGGAAGAAATCAACACGTGTTTCACCTCTCAACGAGGCATCTTCAGGATGACGATTAACTTGTCGTGAACTCGAACACGGCGTGTTGCCACACCAAGCACCGAGCGCAGACTGAGCTTTATCGCCCGTCCAACCCACTTATCCACTTACTTACCCACTTAGAGTAACGGATACAATAAGAAAATGGTTGATGATTTGATTCAAACGAAACGTCGCAACATAGTTCGTTCACTTCTATACCCACTGCCCCCAGAAAGACCACATGAATATTTAGGTAGTTTGACATACTTAGGATCAATAAGTGATAGGGTTTCAAAAACTTTGTTTCGAAATGGATTAAGGGTAGCATTTAAAACAAATAATTCATTAAAACAGATTTGCAACGGAAAAGATCGATTAGAAAATCATAAAAAATCCGATGTTTACAAGTTACATTGCGATGATTGTAATGGTATTTATATAGGTCAAACCGGTCGTAATTTTCAGACAAGATATAAGGAACATATTGCAGCGTTCCGGAACAGTAATCCAGAAAAATCCCATTTTGCTCAACACTTAATAGATACAGTTCATTCGTTAAATAATAATAACACTTTCGAAATTTTACACAGATGTGATAAAGGTTTCAGAATGTCGGTACTAGAGAGCTTAGAAATAGTGAAAAATAATACAGGAAACGTTACACTGTTGAACGAATTAAATACGAGTATGCCAAGGTCACCTTTACTGCGGTTGTTTTTTTTAAAAAGGGTATGCTCTCAAGGTGGTCCCATATAAATTATAATAACTTTGCTTGGATAGTTTTTGCGTTAGCTTCAATAATACGTATTTTTTTCCCACTTAGTATGTGAATGATATGTTAAGTTCATGTCACTGTTATTTACATTGCAGGTAGTGGTATTCCAATTTGTGTGGGGTAGGTACCACAACTAAAAAGTGAAAAATAAAACCTTTTTACAAAAAAAAACAACCGACTTCTAAAAAAAAAACACTACAAAGCGAAAAATAACTTTAATTTCGGAAGTCTGTTGATTTTTTTTTTATTGTAATAAGGTTTTTTTTTACTAATTAATAACTAAGTTTTAATAAGTACTCTTTTGTTAGATATTTAAGTACAGGTCGTGCCATTAAAGATGAGACTTGACCGCGCCTCCCGCCGCTCTTTCCCCCGCCCCGATGACGCTC
The DNA here is from genome assembly GCA_916610215.1 of Omphaloscelis lunosa. Classification (NCBI taxonomy): domain Eukaryota; kingdom Metazoa; phylum Arthropoda; class Insecta; order Lepidoptera; family Noctuidae; genus Omphaloscelis; species Omphaloscelis lunosa. Next base: position 23,390,837 of record OU744247.1, read on the forward strand.
CAGCGGGGACCTCATACCGCTAAGGGACCCATAAATCGTCTACTGCGCAAGTCAAACCACGTGGTGCGTCAAGTCTCATCTTTAATGGCACGACCTGTACCTAATGCTTCTGAACAAAATGGTACAAAGGTAGGTAGGTAGGTACTTCCTCACCTTCCGCCTGACGCAGGTCCTCACCGGACATGGCTGTTTCGGGAGGTTCCTGTTCAGGATAAGGCGGGAGGAAACGCCCGGGTGTCACCATTGTGTGGATCGCCCGGAGGACACGGTGGAGCATACGGTGGAGGTCTGCCCGGCTTGGGCGGAGCATCGCCGTGACCTCGTGGAGGCGATCGGCGGCGGTGATCTCTCGCGTCCGGCCCTGATTAGGGCCATGGTAGGGAGCGAGAGGAAATGGGAGGCCGTCACCTCCTTCTGCGAAGCAGTAATGCTGGCGAAGGAGGAGGCGGAACGCGTGAGGGAGTGGCAAATTTCGCGCCCTCACGCCCCTAACCGCCGCAGGAGGAGACGCCCTGGGCGTCGGGAATCGCAGGCCGATTTCCGGCCACCGTAGGTGCGGGCTTGCGGACGGTGAGCAATGGGTATCTCGCCGTCCGATAAGGACCAGGCCCGGGTCGACGGCGCGTTGTGTTCCACGCGCGCCTCAAAGAGATGTCAGCAGAATTGACGGGGTCCGTTAGGGCCGATGCCTGCCGGGGGTGCGAAGAAAACCGAAAGGGAGATCGTGGCCCCCGGCAACAGGGCAACCGAAGGAACACGGGTGGGTTTTAGTCAGTAAGAGTCTGACACGCCCTCCCGCTCCGCCCAGAGCGGGAGAAGTTATTTGATGATTTCCCACCCAAAAAAAAAAAAAAAAAAGGTAGGTAGGTACTCGGATGATGATAATATATCGCATATCGAATTTAGATAGAGACTCGCACATATATGGATGACAAAAACGACGTTCAAGACGTTCAAGGTCAGATTAAATTGAGTAGAATACTTCACAGACTCGATGGGTACCTATTCCTTAACCTTTTCACCGCAACGGACATGTATAGAAGTTCCAAATTTTGATCCCTCAGCGCCACGACTTCAATAGAAGTTCTTCATTATTAACTATCTTATGAAAATTAATTTACGTTATTTAAATTCTTGGTTTCCTATTATTATTTAATAAAACACTGTCTAACGCCCTGATTTTAAGCTTTCCACACAAAAGAAACCTTTAATTGATTTAAAATCGGAAAAAACAAAAATTCCTAACATTTTTAATGTCTCCAGAACGCCAAGGAATACAAATAAAGTCGGCCAGTGATGCGACGCGAAAGTTATCACTGTTTGATTTCGCTCGTAGAAATATTTATGAATACTACTATCGAAAACATTTTGATTTTCTCAATAAAATATGAACTTAGTTAACTACTTTACAACAAAGGGAAAATTCATACGGCGTATGAATTTTCCCTTTGACGTATAAAACAATAATTATAATTCTTAAATTGAATTCTGTATTAATAAATATATAATTTACTAACTACTTAACTAATAATACAATTTGTTACATTAAACGACCAGTGCTCTTCCTCCTCTCTCCTACTTGACCTATGCTGTGCCCGACAGGGTCCATAATTGTGACTAATATAATTACTTCCCTACCAACTATATACATTATGGTACGACATAAAGAATTTGATATTTGAGAATTAAATGAATACTTTAAAAGATAACACAGATTTAAAATTACGCGTAAGAACGTAATTTTGGTAAAAAGACTTAAAAAATCGAAAAATCTAATATTTACCCTCTATCTCTGTTTTTTTTTTCATAAGTTTTTACAATAATCTTAAAATTTATTAATAAGACGCCATAACAAAAGAAAAAGATTTTTTTTAAATATTTTTTCCATCGATAAAATTAAGCACAGATTCCCTCATTTCGATATGTGCACATTATAAAGACTCGCACTTATCGCAGTGTGACTCCTTGATATTCTGTTTTGCAGCAGTAGGTACTTGTTTCGCTTTATAGTGCTCCTAGCAGACTTTAAAACTTTCATAGGAAGTACTAAATACGTCATAATGATTCGACCGAGTCCAAAGAGAAAGGTATCAAAGCCTCCTATTTGATTCTCCTTTGTTTTGCTTTCAGAAGTTTGTATCGGAGGGCGGGGGCGTGCCGAAGATGGACTGGTCCCAGTACGACACGTTCCCCGGTTCGTTCGAGAAGTGCACGCTGCTCACGGCGGCGCTCACGCACGTCGGCCTGTACATCCTCATGTTTCTAGGCTTCGTCAACCAGCTGCTCTTCAAGCCCAAGGTCGCCACGGAAAAGAATAGAGAGGTATGTAACTGCTTATGTCTATAAATAAATTTTCACAAAAAAGACATCCGACTTCCACTGTAAAGTGAAAAATAATTAAAATTTCGGAAGTCGGTGGGAAAAAACTAAAGTGCAAAACCAAAGATACGGATAGTTAATTGATTCAGGCGTGACCTTGCGGAAATCCATATATTTAACGAGGCGTCGTAACTTGAACACGGCGTGTTGCCACACCAAGCGCTGAGCGCTCAGCTCGCGTGTAGATTTCTTTCAGGGTTTTTTTTATAAGACTCTTTAGAAATAGCTAAGCGGAATAGCAAAGGTTACTAAATATATATACTTCTATTGTATTTTTTAAAGATACGGATATTCGTTATTTGCCATCGACTTCCGAAATTTTACTTATTTTTCACTTAATAGTAGAAGTCTGTTGTCTTTTTTGTGATTTCTTTTTTATTTCTCGCTTTTTAGTGGGTCGGTTTGTAATTTATCTGAGTCACAATAACCTTATGTCAACTACTCATCACCTTTTACAAAATATTGCTTTTCCCGACCAGGGACGTTAATTGTTGAGGAGTTCTCCTAGTACTTCGCCATCAGCTTACACTTCACCCTATGCAGTGTGACGAGCATACATTGTTTGTTAACCATATTAAAGTAATCGAATCGCAACCCGTGAAATATTTATTATTGAGTAAGTCCGGGTGTCATTTGTGGTCTTCATCATAAGTTCCACTTCACCAAATGCTGCTTTCCGAGAGCAAATTTACTATAAAAAATACCTAAATCGCTATGGGTGTCCCATAATATTTGAAGAGTTCCCTCGATTTCTCCAAGATTCCATCTCTATCCTTGATGAAAATGGGACCACCTGGGAAGTATACCCTTTCAAACAAAAAATAATTTTCCAAATCGGTACAGCCGTCTTCGAGTAATCGGGGAACATACATAAACTGAGAACCTCCTCTTTTTTTAAAGTCGGTTAATAACAAGTAAGATTTTGAAAAAAAAATAGTTTTTTTTTCTCTATAATCGAGCCATTAAACTCCTTTGACCATTTTCTCTATTTGTCTTAGTTTTTGACTTACATTCGCATCTCAAAAACTCAGCCTGTTAGTGCAGATGACCTCCCAACTGTTCTGTAAGATGCGTCTTGTCGGCCAACTGTTCTGTAAGATGCGTCTTGTCGGCCAACTGTAGTCGAGCATATTTAAATAAATATGTGCTGATGAGACGGAACGATGTAACAGTATAATTCAGTCAGGAATTAAATTAGTGCGTGAACACACCTATGATTCTAGAAAAAAAAAAAAAACACCAATGATGTTGTACCAGCCTTGTCGATTAACCTCATGATAATCGACAAGACATGACAACCTTCGCCCCTAGGAGTCTCTTGTCTCGGAGGCCTACGTTATCATTGATTAGCTGTAGAATAGAAAATCAACGGATCGTGTCACACATGGCTAGTAGGCGCGGTGCAGTGAGCTGCGTACACGCATCGTTGAGTCTATGCGATCGATACTATTGTTAATAGTACCTACCGATAGGTACCTGCCAACCGCAAATACTGCCATGTTATTATGTTTATACGGTTTTATTCCATCGAAGTAATCTTATTTAGGACTATAGTCCTAAACGAGTAGTCAGTGCTCCTTATAAGGAGCACTGACCAGTCTGACCACTCATCTTTATAAGGACCGCTCCTTATAAGGAGACTTACAGGTCGTGCCATTAAAGATGAGACTTGACCGCGCCTCCCGCCGCTCTTTCCCCCGCCCCGATGACGCCCCAGCGGGGACCTCATACCGCTAAAGAGACCCATAAATCGTCTACTGCGCAAGTCAAACCACGTGGTGCGTCAAGTCTCATCTTTAATGGCACGACCTCTATGCAACTTATGTTCTCCTGGTACAAATAAAATGCCAGTGGGTTCCGCTTTTAATTTGAATAAGATTGTAATATTATTTTAGTAGGTTCTTGCCAAAATTACTTACACGCACACCGCTAAGTAACAACTAACAACACTACAATGAATAAAATTACATTTTGTCGGCGCCTCGACGCCCATTTTGAATGAGACAGTTTTGGTTTGAAGGCTTGTGCAGACCAGCGCGATGTCGCGGGCGCTACAAGGGTCGCGCTGCAGCGCCCGTGATATCGCGCCAGTATAACGGGCGACCCAGGTTAAATGTGGGTCATTCGCTATTCAACCACTGAAGTGAACACACGTGAACAGTTACAGCAACAAAAATACCCCAGAAGATGGATACCACTGCAGATGAAGCCGCTCAAGTCATTACACTACTGCAATCAGGGATGCGGCAATGTGATGTTGCTCGGCAACTGAACTTGAGTCGTTTTTCCGTTCGACGAGTGTTCTAACGCTTCCAAGAGTCTGGTGGCTATATCCGAAGACGTGGATCTGGAAGACAACGGTGCACATCCGAAAGAGACGATCGCTTCATTGTTTCGACGTCTGTATGTAATCGGTTCTCCAATGCTGTTGAGCTGCAACAACAACGCGATCAGCTCGCAGAACTTCTGTAAGCGTCTCCACAGTTAGAAGAAGAATGCGGGAGAAGAAAATTGCAGCTCACAGGGCAACTACAGGGCCAAAATTGTCTGCACAGCATAGGACAGACAGGTTGCAATTTGCCCGTGACCATGTGGATTGGACAAAAGACCAATGGAGGACTGTGCTCTTCTCGGATGAGACGAGGGTGTGTCTTTTCTGCAACGACAGGCGTCGAAGAGTGTACAGGAGGCAAGGGGAACGATTCGCACAAGCCTGTATTCAAGAGACAGTGGAAAAGGGGGGTGGCTCGTGCATGTTCTGGGGCGGCATGTCAATCGACGGCAAAACGAACCTCGTGTGTGTTTCTCGGACTGGAAGTGCTCACGGGCAAGGGTCGCTGACTGCTCCTCGGTACATAAAAGAGATCTTAGAAGAGCAGGTTGTCCCTTATGCTGGTTTTGTTGGCAGTGGGTTCACGTTAATGCACGATAACGCCCGCTGTCACACCGCTTTAATTGTAAGAGACTACCTGCAAGAAGTTGGGATCCCTGTTATGCGCTGGCCGGCGCGAAGTCCAGAACTGAACCCTATTGAGCACCTTTGGGATGAACTGAAACGGCGAGTACGGGCACGTGATCCTGCCCCTACCACTCTACAAGATCTCCAAGATGCCGTCGTTGCAGAATGGAACAACATTCCTCAAGAGACTGTTGTCACATTAATTAGGTCCATGAGAGAACGCATGGAAGCAGTCATCAGGGCTAGGGGGGGTAACACTAGGTTTGAAGTTGTTTTTAAGGACTTTGTTGTAATTTTTACTGATAAAATAAAATTTAACTTTTTAATAATTTGCATTAGCTTGCTTTTTTTTATTCCCTGGTAAACAAAAAAAACAAATCTATTGATTTATTCTGAAATTTAAATAAATTGCCTTTCCAATGACACCTTATAGTCATATGTCTACCTTTGATTAATAAGGGTTAAAATGACTTTGAAAGGAATTCTTATAGAGGTGCGATTTTTGTGACGCCGAGTGTAGTTAAAAAGTACTAGGACCTCATGAGTGACGAGAGTTGTTTGGACAGCGTTTGCGCACAATAATAACTGAACCCTAAATTAGTCAAAGTTAAACACGCACAATGATATTTAAAGTAAATACACCAGTTGCAGGTTACGGTCCCAAAATATTTATATTATCTCCGGCAACCTAGTTTAATAAATAAATAAATTGAAGTGAAACAATACTCAACTTATTCATCGCAATTTTAGTTAATCAATGTTTACAAATTAATTATATGGATTTATGTAGGTAGGTTACACCACCACAGTCCACAAGTGATCTTATCGGTTTACTTTGCCAACTCAGCTCATGGGTTCAGATTCTGACTAGCTACCTTGGCGATGTAGGTACCTAGGTATTAAATTGATCGGAGTTTAAAGATTGAATTGAATTTATTTACTGATAACTATTGTACATGTTTCTTGAAATTTTTATTAGGGAGTAAATTAATTTTAACAATAAAATACTGTTATACTTCACGGCCATCTGAAATAAAATTCATTAAACAAAGTAGTAATTCATTATGCACGGCGTAAGACATCGCGTTCGTTTAGATATAAAATATTATAAATATATTTTTTAAATAGAATTATCGTCATTGGTGGCACACACAGGAATGTTGCTTTTCTTTCGCGCCCGTTTCTTCATCGCAACGAAAAAATTTGCTCTCGTCAAATTATTCATTTAAAATAAGTTTACGGAACTTTTTACTAAAATAACAAATGTTAATTATGTTAAGTGATAGAAAGTGCAATAAGTGCATCGTTAGTGAAAACCTGAGACGACCGCGGTGTCCATCAACGATATTAACAGGAAAGCTGATAAATTACCTACATCAGAACTAGCAGCAGCCGCCTTAGTCCTGAGTTCCTGACCCACATTAGATGTACTTAGATCCGGAGGCCTACCACAACCCTAATAATAATAATAATAAGCCCACCGCCGTATCTCTACGTTGACGTCGTGGTGGGGCTTGCGCGCTCCGAACTCTAGGTCTGTGCCGGTAGAGTTTACTTTGCCGGAACGGGTCTGGGATGAGGAGCCAGACCAAGAGAGATACAAAAACCCGCAGGGCAGCGTGTGGCGAGCTGTTGGGCAGTAGCGACCCCACGGACCCTTTCTCCCGGGAAAAGTCTTGTTCCTCATCTCTGGCTTGCCTTTATTGGCCGGCTGGAATGAACACTGACGAGGAACGGAGCTCCCACCTCATTCTTGCCTTAATTGGCTGGCTTGAGTGGAGATTCGCAAGAGCAAACGTGCTCGGAGGAAGGAAGTATCCCAATAAGATGCTGGTAGGGATCTTGACCGTACTTCCGGGATTGTCCTGATAGCCGTGGAATACCTCTCCACTCCTCATAAGCACCTCAGGACATGTTGCCCCCTTGTCCCTTCGACACTTTGTGCTAGCGACCGTTTTCGGGGGCCCATTATTGAGTGTGCAAGTCACCCCCTGCCATTTTACCTGTGTATTTTATATAAAATATTGGTCAGTCAGAGGCCATAGTCTTTCCATAGCTCTTGATAACCAGTTCACTTAGCCACCCAAATCCATAATCCAATATCTTTGTTTCCATATCCTACAATAGTCTTGCACCAACCGGGGGTTGTCCTTGGGTGCACTTGCATAGCGCGAACAGGGATAATCATCGGTTGGTGCCTCATTTCATTCAAAACGTATAACGGGCCTCTGCGAGTTGGCTTCGGCCCCTCGTACGTCTACCAAAGGTCCGGGACCCCAGGGTCCCGAGATGTGTCAAAGACAAAAAAATAATAATAATACGCTGTATCTCTACGTTGACGTCGTGGTGGGGCTTGGGCGCTCCGAACTCTATGCCTGCGCCGGTAGAGTTTACTTTGCCGGAACGGGTCTGGGATGAGGAGCCAGACCAAAAGAGATACAAAAACCCGCAGGGCAGCATGTGGCGAGCTGTTGGGCATTAGCGACCCCACGGACCCCATCTCCCGGGAGAAGTCTTGTTCCTCACCTCTGGCTTGCCTTTACTGGCCGGCTGAAGTGAATACTGACGAGGAACGGAGCTCCCACCTCATTCTTGCTTTAATTGGCCGGCTTGAGTGGAGATTCGCAAGAGCAAATGTGCTCGGAGAAAGGAAGTATTCGAGTAAGTGCTCGTAGGGATCTTGACCATCTTCCGGGCTCTGGGATTGTTCTGAAAGCCGTGGAATACCTCTCCACTCCTCAAGCACCTCAAGACATGTTGCCCCCTAGTCGCTACGTCACTATGTGCTAGCAACAGTTTTTCGGGGGCCCATTATTGAGTGTGCAAGTCACCCCCTGCCATTTCATCCTTGTATAGTATATAACATTGGTCAGGCAGGGGACATAGTTATCCCATAGTTCAAGGAATCAAATCCACTATAGCCATCCAAACCAATAGCATATATTTTATTTTCATGTTCTACAATAGTCCTGCACCAACCGGGGGTTTTCCTTGGGTGCACTTGCATAGTCCATACAGGGATAATCGTCGGTTGGTGCCTCATTCCATATAAAATTGTCTAAGGGGCCTCTGCGAGTTGACTTCGGCCCCTCGTACGCCTTCCAAAAGACCGGGACCCTAAGGTCCCGAGATATATAAAAATAAATAATAATAATAACCCCACCGCCGTATCTCTACGTTGACGTCGTGGTGGGGCTTGCGCGCTCCGAACTCTAGGTCTGTGCCGGTAGAATTTACTTTGCCGGAACAGGTCTAGGCTGAGGAGCCAGACCAAAAGAGAAACAAAAACCCGCAGGGCAGCATGTGGCGAGCTGTTGGGCAGTAGCGACCCCACGGACCCTATCTCCCGGGAGAAGTCTTGTTCCTCACCTCTGGCGTTGCCTTTATTGGCCGGCTGGAGTGAACACTGACGAGGAATGGAGCTCCCACCTCATTCTTGCCTTAATTGGCCGGCTTGAGTGGAGATTCGCAAGAGCAAACGTGCTCGGTGGAAGGAAGTATTCCAGTAAGATGCTGGTAGGGATCTTGACCGTACTTCCGGGATTGTCCTGATAGCCATGGAATACCTCTCCACTCCTCATAAGCACCTCAGGACATGTTGCCCCCTTGTCGCTACGACACTTTGTGCTGGCGACCGTTTTTGGGGGCCCATTATTGAGTGTGCAAGTCACCCCCTGCCATTTTCCCGTGTATTTTACATAAAATATTGGTCAGGCAGGGGCCATAGTCTTTCCATAGTTCCATGTGACCAATCCATTATAGCCACCTAAATCCATAGCCCAATGTTTTGTTTCGATGTTCTGCAATAGTCCTACACCAACCGGGGGTTGTCCTTGGGTGCACTTGTATAGTGCATAGAGGGATAATCGTCGGTTGGTGCCTCAACACTTAAGTATGTCTAAGGGGCCTCTGCGAGTTGGCTTCGGCCGCTCGTATGCCTTCCAAAGGACCGGGATCCATGGTCCCGAGATTTGTTAAAATAAAAAATATAATAATAATAATAATCTTTTATTTCGACCAACAGTGGATCATATACAAAATTTCAAAATAAAAACACACAAAATAAAAACACATACAATATTAAAAAGACAAAACATATTACATATCTCGATTGCCTAGTATGTCAACCATACAGCAATGGTTCAGATACTGGCAATCGAACCTCTGCGCGAATGCCCTCAGGATGCCGCTGGAGCTAGCCCGAACCCTGCGCATCAGGGATGTGCATCGTTTTCGCATAGTAGTATAAAAACAGTCTACTTGCGACTCGGCGAACATACCTGATGCGCTACAGAATCGGGGCAGCCCCATCAGCACCCTGAATGCATTATTATATTGCACACGCAAGGCGTTGTACTGTCTGCGCGTGTATGAGACCCACAGGCCACTCGTGTAGAAAGATGTACAATATGCTCTGAACAATGTAGTTTTCACTTCAGTGGTACAACGAGCAAACCTGCGGGCCATCATATTCGCCCTAACAAACAACGCCCTGCGCTCTCGCTCTATGTCTGCATCGTCCCTCAGATCAGAGGACATCATGTGTCCAAGATATTTAAAATGTTGTAAATGTTTTAAATGTGTGTTGTTGTTATGTTGTTGTGTTGTTGTTGTTTTAAATGTTCTAATGTGCGAGAATGCCTGGCTTTAACTGACCACTTTGTACGTGATACTGACAGTGTTTTACAAGTACTATGGTGGACATTAACACAACACAACTTGTTAAGCATTATCTATCTCTCCAGTGGACACGGGATGTCTTTAATAACGTTACCTCCACGTTACTAGCTGGATGAGAAGCTACCAGAGAGGCACGTGATGCCCTTGGCGATGTAATTGTACAAAGCTAGCTGGTGGGCGCTCGTCAGCATTACACCTCCAGTAAGCACGAGATGCTCTCAGTAACGCTAATTCCACGTTACCAGTTGGATATGAAACTACCAATGTAGCACGTGATGCAATTAGCGCTGTTATTCTACATAGCTAACGCTGGTATGTACTCGTTATAAGGGGTAAGTCACATTTATATGATCTTGGCTAAGGATTTGTCAAAGGTGGTTACTACACATGGTGGTGGATATACTTCTAATTTACAAGCATGATGGCTGCGAGACAGCCTTACTTAACCCTGCACACTGTCTGTGCGTTATAAACTTGCAAAAGCATTATACTTCCTATAGTGAGTGTTGAATTCTGCCTCGCTAACTGGATTGTTATCAACGAGTACAAGGTACTCTCAACAACATTGATTCTATGTTGCTTACTGGTACATATCTGACATGGTGTGCACATGCTTAGCACGAGATGCTCATAGCATGTTATCTCAATACTATGTGATCTAGCTTTCATATCAAGGATGATATTGTACTTCTATTCAAAACTATACCGCTGAATTGCCATTTTTAACAAACAAAATATAGCTAATTAAAAGATATCACTGTGTACGAGATACTCAGTGACTTATCTAGATCTAGGTGGCTTAATTATTCTGCCATAAACTGATAAATGATATCTATTTTGTAAATTAAAACAATAATGCAAAATTGTGCAATTTTTACACTCATACATTCAATTACTGCCTCGTTGGTCTAGTGGTACAAAGCGCTACTGCTGAGTATGAGGTCCTGGGTTCGATTCCCGGGTCAGGCAAGGTGTTATTGGGTTTTTCCATCTGGAATTTCTCAGTAGCAGCCCGGAGTCTGGATTTGTGCCCGGTTGGTGGCAGTAGGCTCGCCCCTAATTACATGATGGTACTTAAACATAATTGGCGAAATGTGGGTGTACTATAGGTACACCTCTGCCTATCCCTTCGGGGAATACAGGCGTGATGTTATGTATGTATGTACATTAAATTACACAAGATACTTTGTTAACCTTTTGACCGCCAGAGTCATGTATAGATGACAAGCCAAAAAGTGCCCAGCACGCCACTGTCACGACTACATGACAGACTTTTAAACGTAAATAAATCTTATTAAACAACATTATTTTTTTATTTCTTTTGCTAATTATGTTCCTTGACTCATTCTTATTTATATTAATAAACCTCCTTTCTTAATATTTCATCTATATTTACATAAGATGACAATAACTTAAACCAATTCTAAAGTTCGAAAAACATAGTTCCCTCCACGCCAGTGTCACCATAGGATGACAAGTAGTGATGTAGCTAACAGACAACATAAAAATAATATCGACCTGAACGGAAACCTACGTTACAGTTAATTTAGTTAAATAAAAGTTTTTAGTGATTGTTATACTTGTATGAAAAGATTATAATTAGATTTTTTTGAAATTGTTTACATTATATTTTTTATTATAAAAAAATATCTATCTACAAACTTAAAAGACTGATTTTTCGTAAATGTTTTATAATTATCACTATCCCTTTCGTTTCCTCCTTTTTACATATACTGTTAAAATGTGATTTATATTCGGAATAAAAATATGAATAGCAATGGCAACCCAGACGGAATTTTATACATCGTGACATTTTTCTCAAAAAGTAATATAGCTTTTTAATTTTACACTGTTTAAATTAATTGAGTAATCACCATATTATTATCCAGCCCCGGATCTAGATTTTTTTTGAGGGGGGGAAAAAACACCGTCTGCCGCCCCCCGCTAATCTTTTATGGGGATGCGCTAAGTTAGCCCGTGAAATTAAAATTTTCTCAAAATGAAAATTTTGCCAGCAACATATTAATAATAAATTTCGATAAAAATAAATTTTATCGATCGATAATAGTCCAACAGGGGCGCCATAACGGTTGTAAAAAAAAAAAATAGAAAGGTTAAATGTGCCGCGCGTCTCATTTATTGCAAAGTTGCGATGTGCTGGGTGGTGCACTTGTCTGCTACATTTGAATTTGTCGCCCCCTGAAATTGGCGCCCGGGGCACGTGCCCCGGGCGCCAAGTTTGCCCCCCCCCCCCCTAGATCCGGGGCTGTTATTATCTACCCAAAACCCATTGCAAACTCCAAATGTTTTACAGACAATCGCATAAATTTAAATTGGACAAACTGTTGTGAAGATAAAGGCCCACACAAACTAAAAACAAACAACCTCTCACCTCAAACTTAAACTAGGTACTACTCCGTTGCGTCGTGGGTATAAAATAATACGAAACCATAAAAATAAAAGCTCTATTATTATTTCGATATTATTAATAAATAACGCTTGCACACCTCTAGTGCAGAGGCGAGCAAATTAAAAAAATCCGTGCCGGCCACGCCACAGTCATCATAGGATGACAGAAAAGTACTTCATGATTGAACATAGTGCTGTGATGGTATTGACGTGATTTTATCGATTGATGTTTTTAATTGTGGATTGAAAAGGTAAAGGGTGCCGAAATTTTGACACATATCATTATAGAGGGACACAGCGGGACAAAATAAAACTCCTGTATATTATATTTGAGGTATTTTAAAGTTTATTATTAAAAAAAAACATCGTTAAAAAATGAACAGTCAGTTTTTATCGATATAATTCGGAACTCACTACTGTTTTGTAGGTATCTAAGGTTGAATTTTTAGCTTGGCACTGAGGGCACGTCGTAGTTTTTTTGACGTGGCGGTCAAAAGGTTAACATGATTCTGTGATGTGATACAATGGCTGACGACAAATGCTGCCTATGGAAACTCTTGATTTCAGATACAAGGTGAAATGGACCAAACCTATACAAAGTATTATTCCATGCTCCCATACTTATTCATCCCATTCAGATTCCTCTAAACTGAGGAAACAAGGGATTGAGATATTCCAGAAACAAATCGTACTGGTTATTACTCCTATTATAGAGAAAGCAGTAACTGACCCTATGCTTATGAAGAACATAAGACAAACACAAATTGTTGACTAACTTGGCTGATGCAGCAAAACCAGCTGGCAGTGCCCACTACCACCAAACTAAAACCAGAACAAAAGTAATATCATCTCTAATTGACATTAACTTTAATTAATCCTATTTGATAAAAAAAAAACCGAAACAATCACAAACTTGAGTACACAATGTTTTAGCTACAAACAATAACAATTATTTAATAAATATTAAAACCTCAAGGCATTCTCATGATAATAGTGAAACTTACCAGTTCTATGGCGAAAATGTAAAACAAGCACAACATTACTTACTTTTGTAAATAACAAAATAAAACATCCTTCTACTGGGTCAATAACAGGAATCAAACCATTGAAAACCACCACCACAATATCTTATGATGAATTATTTTTGTTACTGAAAACAAAAATCAATCTATGGTGGACCTCAACAACAACCCGGCTTACATTTACACTCCAAAATAACAATTCAAGAAGACCAATACTGGAATAAATGCTTGTAAAACAGTTATATTCCTCTGATTCTGTTATTGGCTGTGGACATAGATAAGAAAATATTTGATACCTACCAAATTCAATATCTTAACCTCTCAAAGCCAGAGTGGAAGCTGACCCCAACATGTTGGGAAAAGGCCAGGCAGATTGTTTGATGGTAAATTATAATGTGATTTGAACTGCAAACGGTTTTCTATTGCGCCACAGTACGCCCACAGTAGTTAAAATATCGCTGATAGTAACGACAGAGTCACATACCTCTCTCCAGCATATTTATTTTGTTAATTTACTTTGAATATTGCCACTCTGCCGTAAATCTGGCGCGTTTCCGACAAAGAATCGGTTTCTAGTCCAAAGCAAACATCTTTCTTATAAAAAAAGAATAAACAATTAATCGTGTATGAAGATGATACAAGAAGCAGTATCCTCTGTTGTACTAGCTGACTAGCACCGTTATTCTTACAAAAAACTCCGAGGATCCCGCTCGTAATGTTATTTGCAGATCCGTCCGTCGCGTCGCCTCTAACTTTCTGCTGAGTCAGTGTGGCATCGAGGAATCGGAATCCCTTCCTCCCTGTTTATATCGCGCCCCATGGCACATCAATCATCTTTTGTAATTATATTCATTATTTTGATAATTTCACAGGTCACTGATCTTTATAATGATGATAGTATTACATCAATAAATAAAATAAATAAATCACTTATTTTGCATAGACCTAGGTACAATTATTTTTCCGTCCGATTAATAGTTATAATTTACATACAAAGAGGTAAATAATGGTTATAAAGATTAATTATGTTGATTGTTTTGCTTAGCCGAACATTAAGGTAGTAATTAATTACGTGTTTATGAATTACTTATAATAATAAATCCGCATTTATAGCTTGTACCTACGACCCTAAGTCAGCATTTAATATGTACAATCCTGTTGAATTTTAATTATATGTATCACTTACGGTTTACGCAGCGCACGCCAGTAAAGCTCCCAGTCGGCATGATTTTTTCCGACATCTTCAACAATAAGTCAATAATCGTCATATTTCAGCCAATTTACACAATACCTTAATGAATTATACACCTAAGCCTTATGGTGTCACTTTGTTTCGCAGACAGAAATTTCATAGAATCTCGTTTCGCAGAAAATGTTTCATATAATATATGAAATATATATATATTTGGTCTTTGTATTTTTATTTCGAATATTAGTGTTTTAAAGATTATTAACTTTAATTAAACATATTTCGCAGAAACACAATTCAATGAATTTTATAATCACATTTTTATATTTAACAAACTTATCAAACAGTAGAATTATTTTGAACGAATATTGTTTGTTTGGTTTATTTTTCCATTGTATTTTATTTCAAGGAAAATGTAAAAAAAAAAAATAAACAAAAAATAAAAAATAAAAATAGACGTTACGCTATCCATAATTATATAAGGGTACATAATTATTTGAACGTCGTAACGTAACGTATAGGCTGCAAGAGCGAGCGTAGCGAGCTCGAGACTTGGGGCACCCCGACTCGGATAGGTTAGGTTAGAAGGGGATGCAGAGAGGGGCCGGATCTGGACGACAGTCAGTTTGGCTTTCGGCATGGGCGCTCCACTATTGATGCAATAATGCGGGTGAGAGTCCTGGCGGAGGAAGCGATATCCCGGGGCGGGGTGATGCTGGCGGTGTCCTTGGACATCTCCAACGCATTCAATACCCTGCCCTTTTTTTTTTTTTTTTTTTGAGGGTGGGAAATCATCAAATAACTTCTCCCGCTCTGGGCGGAGCGGGAGGGCGTGTCAGACTCTTACTGACTAAAACCCACCCGTGTTCCTTCGGCTGCCCTGTTGCCGGGGGCCACGATCTCCCTTTCGGTTTTCTTCGCAACCCCGGCAGGCATCGGCCCTAGTGGACCCCTTCGAATCTGCTGACATCTCTTTGAGGCTCAATACCCTGCCCTGGAGTTGTATTCGGGAGGCACTGCGGTACCATAGGGTGCCCCGCTACCTCCGCCACATCGTTGGGGCTTATTTAGCGGAAAGGTGTGTCACCTACAGGGGACGCGACGGCGGGGGCCGGCGCGATATGTCGTGCGGTGTTCCACAGGGCTCGCTCGTGGGCCCGCTCCTGTGGAACATCGGCTACGACTGGGTGCTAAGGGGCGAGCTCCAATCGGGAGTGGACCTGACGTGTTATGCGGACGACACGCTTAGGGAAGCAGCGTTGCTGGCGACGGCTGCGGTCTCGCAGGTGGTGGATCGCATATGACGCCTGGGCCTGGAGGTGGCTCTCAATAAGTCGGAGGCTGTGGTCTTTCACGGCCCACGGCGGGCGCCACCGCCGGGATCATACGGCGTGGTCGGGGGGTCCAAATTTCTGTTGAGTCCACCATGAAGTACCGTATGGGACTGGTACTCGACAGCCGGTGGGACTTCGGCCCCCACTTTCGGCAACTGACGCCCAAGTTGATGGGCGCCGCGGGTGCGTTGTCGACGCTGCTTCCCAATCTGGGGGGCCCGAGCACCGCCTGTAGGCGGTTGTACTTGGGAATCGTGCGATCCATGGCCCTGTACGGGCTTCTGACCTGACGGCCGGCAGCAATACTGCGAAAACCGCAGAGGGCGATGGCCGTCAGAGCTATCAGGGGGTATCGCACGATCTCCTACGAGGCGGCTTGTGCACTGGCCGGATCCCCACCCTGGGACCTAGAAACGAACGCCCTCGCTTCACTGCACCGGTGGCGCGAGGAGGCGCGAACGCGGGGAGGTGGACCGATGCAGCGTGAGATCGAGCTTCGTCGGTCTCAGCTCCGCGAGGTCCTGGTGACGGAATGGTGGGACAGGCTTCTGCACCCTACCGCCAGCCTCGCTACCGTCAACGCGATCCGACCAGTGCTCGACGAATGGCTCGGGAGGAAACACGGTTCCCTGTCGTTTCGGGCGACGCAGGTGCTCTCGGGGCATGGTTGCTTCGGGAACTACCTGTGTC
This sequence comes from Omphaloscelis lunosa, assembly GCA_916610215.1. NCBI lineage: Eukaryota > Metazoa > Arthropoda > Insecta > Lepidoptera > Noctuidae > Omphaloscelis > Omphaloscelis lunosa. Next base: position 23,407,499 of record OU744247.1, read on the forward strand.
GCATAAACAGGGAGCCGGACGCTCGGTGCCATCACTGCACCCACTGTCGGGAGGACACGGCGCAGCATACACTGGCAGAGTGTGCCGCATGGGAGGAGCCGCGCCGTGCCCTCGTATCTGAAGTTGGAGCCGACCTGGTGCTGCCGGCTGTCGCTCGTTCGATGGTCGGGAGTGCCGAGTCGTGGGATGCAGTGATCTCCTTCTGTGAAACCGTAGTTTCCTTCTGTGAAACCGTAGTTTCACAGAAGGAGGCTGCGGAAAGGGAGAGGGAGATCGAGACCACTCTCCTGATCCGTAGCAGGCGGACTGGGCGTCGGCGGAGGGATGGCGGACTCGGGGACGTCCGCCACCCCCCATCCAGCAGGACCCGAGGTGGTGGCGCGTAGTGTTCCACGCGCGCCCCTATTTGACGTCGCGGGGGGAGTCTAACACCTCACTCCACCCGCGGGCATGAAGTGGTCCGCAAAAGCGGGCTGGCACCAGTCGGGGATCATGGAAGGCGCACTAGATCCCATGATCCCCGGTCCAAATGTGGGAAGGGAACACCGGGGTGGTTTTTAGTCAGTAGGAGTCTGACAGACCCCTTCGCCCGCCCCAGGGCGGAGTCCTCCGCCCTGGGGCGGACGAAGGGGTCTTTCATGGTCTATGAGGATTTTCCACCCCGGAACAAAAAAAAAAAAGGTGATGCCGGGGTCTTTAGACCCCGCCATCGTCACCATTCGTGGATTTTTTTTTAAACCACAGATATAGGAGCCCCGCGAAGCGTACTTCGTCCACTACGATGACAAAAAAATATATATTTACACTATAAAAATATAAAATATCGAAAATTAAGTGTCGAATTAAAGTCGCATGAGAACTTGGGCTGCAAGAGCGAGCGAAGCGAGCTTGAGACTTGGGGCACCCCTACTCAGACAGGTTACATCAGGTTGTTTTTTTTTTCAAAGGTATGAATGATTATGAAACGTTTAGAAACTGTCACTTGATAAAATGTTTCTCGGTAATAAGTTTTATATTAACTAATCAATGTGAGGATAAAGAATATTTGATTAGTTATTCTATGATATGAATATTAAAACGTAAAATTTTATTTATAACAAAATTCGATGATTTGAATTTATTAAAAGTAAGTATTCTGCGTATTGATTATTCTATGAAATGATAATATGAGAAAAAAAAAATGTGAAACGAAATACTATGAAAATGAAAGCCATAAAACAACGTACAACCAAGCCTTATTTATGAATCACTCTATCTCTTGGTGAAAACTGTTTGAAAATCCGTTCGGTAGTTTTTGAGTTTAGCCCAAACAGAAAGACAGACAAACGCGGCGGGGGACTTATATGTAAGGTTAAGGATGTAAGGATAATCCGTGTGTTCTGCTTTCACTCATCTAGTCGGCACGCGCAGTCATGCGAGCGCATGTCTAGATCTACGAACTGCATACAATGCCTCGCCGGACAAACATGCCCATCGGAAGAACGTTCCTTAAGAATTGCCCATTATTTCTTCATCATGCGACGCATCTTAGAAACATCTTCACCCTACAGCCACCACGGCAATCATTAAACCATTGCTAGTCGAAGATGACGCCTATTTGACAAATTAGCATGATTTCATGCTAATTTGTCAAATAGGCGTCATCGTCGACTAGGCCGCTTGTTCTGTGATCGAAGTTCTTGCATAAGTAAGCACGTATTTTAATACCACGGTGTAATAGGTGCCTACTGCTTACTGGGTTCCACGCGCTTGAGGTTTTCGACAGGGCTTAATGCATTACAAAAAGTATGACATCCGTACCATAATGAAAATACTAAACGAAGAACATTTTTCATCTTAAATTAAAAAACCGCAAAGATAAATTTGTATTTCTAATTTGGGTAAGCTGTAATTGAGTGTGCATTAGAGGATAATGTTAACTAAGTTTTTATTATTGTAAAAGATGATTGTAATGTAACTCGTTGCTAATCCTTAAATAAATAAATATTTCATAATGATATAATTTCAGTTGCAGAAACAATTGCATTTGTAGTCTACTTGATGAGTTCTAGATAATGAGACACCACATGCCAGGGTAAAAATTTGTTTTTTTTTTTCAAAATCAACATTTTATTGTACGGGAACCCCTTTTTAATTGTATTTATTTTTGTGTATTTGTTGTTATTATAGCGGTAATAGAAACAACACACACAATCTGTGAAAAATTCAACTATTTATCTATTGTTCGTGTACGGAACCCTAAAAAATAAGCACATAAATAATGAAGAAAAAATATGTGCTTGATGAATTATTTAGGTATTCGTATACGAATTATTAATTATTTATTACCAATAACAACATTTCACAAATGAAGAACATTTATCATTTTTAACCGACTTTAAAAAGGAGGAGGTTCTCAATTCGACTGCTGTATGTTTGTTCTTTTTATTACCCGATTACTGCACCAATTTAGAATTGATTTTGATGATTCATTTTTTTGTTTGGTAAGTCATACTTCAGAGCTGGTCCCATATAAATTTTGTTATCTTTGCTTGGGTAGTTTTTGAGTTAGCTTAAATAACACGTATTTTTCCCATGTCTTTATTGATGATGTTATAATAAGTTCCTGTGACTGTTATTTACATAGCAGGCAGTGGTATTCGAATTTGTGTGAGGTAGGTACCATTGCTAACAAGTTGTTTTTTTTTTTTAGTAAAAGGTTTTCTCATGGCTGACATCTTTAGTCAGTGTTTGGGTACACACGGCATGCAGTTGAATTTTGGGGATACATCAAGTTCAACTGTAGTTAGATATACGTTGGGCTTAGCCAATCTAGCGAAACCTGTCTACGTTTCCAAGGCGCCGAATGATTGCATTTCAAGGAGAGTAGAGTAAAAACAAAACACGCTAGACTAAACACCACTGGCAAAGCGTCCTCGTGAGTTCATTCGATTATGTGGTTGAATGCCTTCACAACTATGTTTCGTTCACTTGATAGAACATTAGCCGTCTCGGTTGTACCACGCAGTTCGAACGAGCAAGTAAACTGGCGGCCTTGCCCAAGAAGCGGCTACCAATCATTGAAGATAGGTCAACAACGCTTTAATTTAGGATCTTACATCATAGATGGTCATTAACAATATTATCAACATTTTATAATGCGCTCATTTCATGAGTAGGTACTATGAAACAATGATATATTTCAGCTCGTCCATAAACGAAAGACTTTAAGTTTAGAACAATACAGCTAGTGAGACATTACTGTAATGATTACAAATGGTTTTACGTCAGTGGCTACTGGCGAAACCGGTGCACAGTTCCAGTCGCCAGCACCGGTAATAGTAGTATTTGCCAGATCTGTGATACTGTAGAGCGACCTCGGAATCAATCGCTCGTCTAATAAATGTCTTAGAAAGTGTTACTGGAATCGTTTAAGTAGAAACAAATTTTTATTTACAAACTGTAGTGTTGTTAGATTTCAGGTCTCTCAAGTTTAACATTTAAGACTGTCAAAGGACTTATTACATGAAGTCGAAACGAAGTCCACTAACTTAGCAATCTTCACTCATGATCTCCAAATTCTCCAACCATTTGCCATATGGAAAATGGTTAAATGGTTAATGGGTAAATGGTTAAAAAAAAACAACCGGCTTCCAAAAATTAAGTTATTTTTCACTTTGTTGATTTTTTTTTTTTTTAACAACCTTTTATTTTTCACTTTTTAGTTGTACACCCCACATAAATTCGAATACCACTACCTGCTATGTAAATAACAGTGACAGGAAGTTATTATAACATCATCCACATAGACTAAGTGGGGAGAATACGTATTATTGAAGCTAACTCAAAAACTACCCTAACAAAGTTGTGCGCTCGAGTCGCGGCGAACGGACGCATCCACAATTGTTTTTCGCAAGAAATATTAAAGTTATAATTTTTTCTCTTCATTTTAATTTTTTTTCTTTATTGAATATTACACCTTATTTCCGGAGTCCTAGAGTTAAAAGTTGTCGCGCAGTTTCAAAGTCATAGTGGATTCCTGTCTTATCGCTCTAGCCACAGACCTGTAAATAGACAATCCGAGAGTCAGAAGATGGCGGAATCCCCAAACAAACGTGCGAGTTCCGTCCCAGATCTCTCTATGGACAAATCGGCTGAGGAAGCAAGAAAGTTGCTCGTCGCAAACGTGGACATGATGACGAATTGTATCAGGCATTTGATGAGTTCACTAATAAAATAACAAAAATTATATATGTGAGAACAATGTAGAAAGACGTGCACGTTAGAAGCGTCCGTAGAAAAACAAAGAATAATTCAAAACAAACATGAATGATGTAACCAATATTTTTTTACAATTTTTTATTTAAAAGAGAGTCCGTGGAGTTTCTTGCCTGTTCTTCTCCACAGCTACCTACCTACTACGCTTTGGAATGGGCAACTAGTTACATATGTCTGACTGACCGATTCCTATGACAATTCAAAAGTGCCTGTAAATGGTTTAATTGAAATAAATGCTTTGAGTTTATCTTTAAAATGGTGAAGGTTTCAGAAAAATACGTTTGATACATTTTGCGTGATTCTCAGTTTTTTATCCGCGTTAGACATAACTTTACAAATTAATTTCACTATGTAAATTAACATAATCTAAAATTTCCATATAATATGTTATTAAGAAAATACTATAATTTAACATATTTTTTTTCCAAATCATTAACACTCATTCTAAGTTGGTTATCCGTCATCTTAAACAATGAGCATTTTCTTCACGAGGTCGTTTCTCTAAGCCACTTTGTCAATACTGTCGTCAGGATTTAGGTTGCTGAGAATGTCTTTTTCTTTTCACATGCCATCAGCAAGAAACACTGTACATTTTCTTGTATATTTTGTTTCCCAGACGATTTTTTATAAATTTCAAAGTCTAATATCTTCTCTCACATGACACTTGAGTGAAGGAAAGGGTCTAAAGATTATATGCCAGGTTAAGGTGTTTATATGTCATAGCATACAAATTGTACCGACCCAGAATATTGTAAAGGCAAATTACATAATTTTTTAATGATTTTCACATTTTTGAGGCTCAAAATAAAATAATTATTATCCTGATAACCACGGCTTCGCTCTACATACAATGAAAGGAAAATTGACTGGACCGTCCCACGGAGGGACCGGCCTACCGGGAAAAGTTCCAGTATGCCCTGGGGCCAGACCGACCCTGTCGTGCATTCAACCTCTCCCCTATAGTCATGCCGCGGCCGGTACAAAAAATGATTATTTATCATCCGCTTACCCGGCCCTTGCGGGTGCAAGGGCCGCAAGTTACTGGTGCTAATAAACTTTGTCTCAATATCCGTTATTTTTACATGTTTCGGGAAATACTTTAAGAAAAATAAACTCGTTACAATGCAGCCAACTTAAACATATACTACCAGAATTGCCATGGTCTAAGGACCAAGAACCACACAATTCCAACAAAACATCTTAGGTAATTGTTATGATATAATTATCATTACTGAAACCTGTACTCTAATTGCGTAAAGCAGGATCATCCAACATTAGCTCTTTCTATAATTTTTATTTGATATTCACTTCACAAGTAATGAAATAATTAAAATTAATACTAACATTTGGACGCCTTTTTTTGGATGGTAAATTATCAAATAACTTCTCCCGCTCTGGGCGGAGCGAGAGGGTGTGTCAGACTCTTACTGACTAAAACCCACCCGTGTTCCTTCAGTTGTCCTGTTGCCGGGGGCCACTATCTCCCTTTCGGTTTTCTTCACAACCCCGGCAGGCATCGGCCCTAGCGGACCCCGTCAATTCTGCTGACATCTCTTTGAGGCGCGCGTGGAACACAACGCGCCGTCGACCCGAGCCTGGTCCTTATCGGACGGCGAGCTACCCATTGCTCACCGTCCGCAAGCCCGCACCTACGCACATCCAGTTTATGCTAAACTGCATACGATAACTCGATGTGTAGCCGTGTGTACTATTGTACTGTGCCGTTTACACATTGGGATTTGGTCACATTGAGGAAGGAAATATGGAGTTGTCCTTATCTCGTTGTAAATACTGAAGTACATCAAGTAAAACCAGCGTTGGCACTCGCTATATAATATCAAGCTACTTGGAAGCTACTTATCCAGGTTACTTGGAACGTCGGCTCCTAGCTTTCAATCCCAAAGTCAGAAATCTTCCAAAATATTTGTTTTACTAAAGGTCAATCTTTAGTAAAACAAATATTTTTGATCGATCGGGTTATCGATCCATGGTAATCGCACTCAATGGTGGATGTTCAGAATGAAACCAAAACGCTGATCAATCAATCTGCCTGCCCTAGCCTTTTGCTAACAGTGTTGGGATCGGCTTCCAATTATAATGAAACCACAATTTTTCACAAAAATTACTACTTTTTTTCACAACACGTAATATCGTCACAAGAAGAACCTTGTGGTTACCGGGTCAACGAAGAACTGAGCCTCCAGCCAACGCAAAATGGCCAGACATCACCTCCATTGCGAATCATGGAGGGGATGTCCCCTTCTATCTCAACGTAGATCACTACAATAACCAACCGAACATGATTTCGTTTAATAACTGTCTGATAATCATAATGCCTACTAATAATTTAAATACTTAAAATGCATTGTATGAATTAGACAATTATTTTACGCAGAATTAATATTCATAAACCGTTTCACACCCAAACTCAAACCAAAGTCAAATAATTTATTTCAAATAGGCCCATGTATGGCACTTTTGAACGTCAAAATTTACAAAATAATATAATTGAATCTAGTCGCCCCTTCCAAAAGGTAGTTTTCGTATGGAGAAGAATGGGCAAGAAACTCCACCGTTACTCTTTTAAAATGTTTTACAATAGTTTGTATAAGTACGTACATTAGTTAAATAGTTATATGTGAAGACGATGCATCTAGAATAAAATTACTATACCACAATAGGTCAAAAGAATGAAAAATGAAGTAACGACAGATAATTTAACTATGTGCTCAAATATTTACAAACATTGTAAAATTAAACGATTTTCCTAATTTTCCAATTAATAAGTCGGTGTGTGAGGAAGTAATCACAGAATGTAAAATCAATGTCATATAACACAAAATTATAAATTTTACAATTAAATTAGCAACCTGTTTGATTTTGTCTTGATTCTAAATTGTCCTATGGAGCAGGACCAGCATGTTTCCAAGCACTCTTATCTTGGATATAATCCTCTAATTTGTAATATGTTTGTTCACAAAGTGTACTTTTAATGAGTTTTAAATTTTCTTTCATTTAATTGCATTATGTCACAAGGTATTTTTTGTAACATTTAACACAGTACCCCATAAAAGATGTATGTTCTTTAGATAATCTGAAAAATGGTTGATCTAGTTTATCTTTTCTTTCTTTCTAGTATTAAAATTATGTCTATCACTTATTTTATTAAAAAGATGTGGATTTTTCCTTACGTACAATATATTTTCATAAATGAATTGGCAAGATACCGTCATAATATTAATCCTTTCAAATAGTTTCCTGAAAGATTCGCGGCGACGTAGATTATAAATGGCTCTGACAGCTCTGTTTTGCAAAATAAAGATGGATTCAGTGTCAGCAGCCCGACCCCACAGTAAAATGCCATACGACATAATGCTGTGCAAGTAGCTAAAATAGACCAAACGCGCGGTTTCTACATCTGTTAACTGTCTTATCTTTCTAACAGCATAAGCGGCCGAGCTTAGCCGCCCCGCAAGAGATGTTATATGAGGTCCCCATTGTAATTTCTCATCTAGCGTGATTCCTAGGAAAACCGTTTGATTAATAAATTCCAGTTTTTCCGCATTCAATGTGATGTCACATTCGCTACTTCTAACATTGGGTAATTTAAATCTAATGCATTTGGTTTTTGTTTTATTTAGTACCAAATTATTTACCGTAAACTAATCTTGGACTTGCGAATAGAACTATTCACGTCTTCAAGATCTTGTGACCGTCGGTTTATTTTAAAGATTAATGATGTGTCATCTGCAAATAACACCATCTTCGGTTGATTTTGAAGTAATCAGCAGTAACCAGCTTCTGAAGTTGAATAATTATAATAAAACTATAAGAATTTCCAACGAATCACGACACAATCTAATGGATGAAGCTGAATACCAGTATTTTACAAGAAGCGACTACCTATCTGACCCCCAGAACTCAGATTCTGGGTAAATGATACCCCTTGGTAAGACTAGTTGTTAGACTGGGCTTCTGACTACCCGTAACGACAGTCAAAGATCTACGAATGACAGCCGGGACCAACGGCTTTCCGAGGCACGGAGGGGTCTCCATGTAATGGATGTTCACCTGTCCACGAACCGACTGCGGCAAGCGTAGTTTAACCATTGATCAATACGTGCGGCTGTAATCATTTAGCCACGAGCCCCTGTCGAAACCAAACACTGATATCGTTCGTTAATTAATGCCATGGCCGCTGCTCCGCACTGCTCTACTCTGGCTGCTATGCGGAGTGTGGTGCGATTCTTATGAATGCTGCTTTTAGGTCAATTTAGATATACAAAATTTAACTTTTTTTTTGTTTTATGAAGTTTCTTAACTGTTTCTTAGTCATTTGAGATCGGTGATTTCATATCTACCCTCGGTTTTTTTCTAGTAGCTCTAGTTTTGATGTGATACAGGTACTTCTTAAAATGTTACGCGGCTTAATAATATTTATTTTAGTGCAAAAAAATGATTAAATTCCGTATATAAATCGATATGTCTACATTAAGAAGAACTTGCTTAACGATCCAAATAGTTTTTGTGCTGTTTGTAGTGAATATATGTTTCGAGAATGTCGTTTAAGTGCGTCTGACTTTATAAGAATGGACTACTTGGACTTCTTTGTGACTTCTTTACAAGTGTTTAGTAAGCCATGGATCCCAATTTTTTTATGTGGTAGTTGCGTAAAATCATTGCGTTTATGGGCTAGTAAAAAAAAGACCTACTTTGAAGTTCAAAAGTCCTTTGATTTGGCGTGAATCGACTAATAATCACGATGACTGTTATTTTTGTGTTGTGAATATTACCGGAATAAACCGCAAAAATCGTTCCAAATGGACGAACCCGAATTTAAAATCAGCTATTAGACCAATTCCAAATACCAGCGAAGAACCTGTGGCTGATACGCATAACACTAGAAGTTCTTTCAGAAGCCAGTGATGATTAGGACAGTGACTTTTCTTTCCCGAGTACGTCCGAACCTAAACCATTCAACCAAAATGACCTAGATGTTGAGAACCGAGATGAATGATTAGAGATCTTGGTTTATCAAAAGTAGCATCAGAACTTCTAGCTTCACGGCTAAGGCGTGAAGCTAGAAATCTGATAACCCCAGAGACTCATGTATCAGTTTACCGTACAAAAGAAAAACATTTGATCCCTTTCTTTTCTGAAGATGATTTTTGTTTTTTTGCAACAATATTTCCGGTTTGATGGCTGACATGGGATTAACAAACTATGATCCAAGAGATTGGCGTTTATTTATTGATTAATCGAAACGTAGTCTTTAAATGTGTGCTCTTACATACTGGCAATAAAATGGGTTGCTTACCCATTGCACATTCAACAAAAGTTATAGAGGTATCTCCATAACCAAGGCTAGTGTGGGATCACACTAGCATTGGTTATCGAAAAAATAAAATACTTAGAACATGACTGGCTGATATACGTGGATATACCAAATACCCTGTTTTATGTGCTTGTGGGATAGCCGAGCCAAAACAGAACACTGGACTAAAAAAATTTGGCCTTTGAGAGTGGATTTAATGCCGGGTAGTATGAATGTGATAAATGTACCTCTACGTAGTAGCCAGAGACCGCATTATATTAGGGGCTCTCCATATAAAATTTGGTCTGATAAAACAATTTGTAAAAGCTCTCAACAAGGATGGGGAATGTTTTAAATATATCAGTAAAATATTCCCGAAATTGAGCACAGAAAAAATAAAAGCTGGTATTTTTGACGTTCCTCAAATCAGGGAACTAATAAAGGATCAAAATTTTAATGACTCTATGAAAGATAAAGAGAAATCTGCATGGATTGAATTTGTTTGTTTCGTGCAAAATTTCTTAGGAAATAAAAAGTCTCCAGACTACATTCAATACATTGAGCAGTTCATGTTGCACTTTCAAATACTAGGATGTAACATGAGCATAAAGGTGCACTTCCTCTTCAGCCATTTAGACCGCTTCCCAGAAAATTTAGGCGATTTAAGCGAAAAACAAGGAGAACGCTTTCATCACGACATTCGCACGATGGAAGAGCGATATCAGGGTCGTTGGAATGCAAATATGATGGCTGATTACTGCTGGAGCATTCAAAACAAGGCTGAAGATTCGATTCATGCATGGATTTTTTTTAAATAAGCTTTTTTATGTCAGGTTAGAGAAACAACTTTTTTCACTTTATAATTAATTCGAGTATTTTTCGCTAAAAATGTAATATGTTGATATTTCAAAAACTAGAGCTGCTAGAGAAAAACTGACAACAGATTTGGAATCAGCGTGGCAGAATCATATAAAATCAGGTATGAAACTTCATAAAACAAAACTACTGCTTACCAGTGTTATCGAACTACTTAATGCGCACGCACCGAGCCACTCGTTCGCCCGCCTGACGCCTGTTGCATCACTTTCATATTCTTATTTTGTTTGTCAGAATGCTTAATCATCAGTATTACATTAGTCAATCTTTGTTCATTTATTTTAATGGCATATTCGGTATTTCGGTGTTAATTATTAATTGACCAAGAGGCTTGCATAATAGGTATGTAGGATTATTGAATTTTGTATATTGTGTATGAGTAAATGTAACTCGAATGAATAAATGAATATTAATAATAATTAGGTGCTTACGTCGAACCGCGCAATCGTTGTTGTCCCAAACTGTGTCTATGTACAGTAAGCGTTCAAAAGTGCATAGGCACGTTAAGAGTCGTATTGCTGTGAACTCGCGGTATAGTACGTATATCTGTATGTGTAAACAACACGGCACACACCGTCGTATCGTCGCGTAGTTGCGCCGCACTACCGTGTCCGTCAGAATGAACGGTCACTAGGCGTATTTAACGTTGAATTTATGTCCAATAAATGCTTCCCTATTGCTTCTATTTGCTTCCTATTCTCAAACACTTGCTTCCATCGTATTCTAGAAGAAAAAAAACATTTTAAGGGTGACCGTTCATTCTGATGTCAGGACGGCCGGTCACCGAGTCGTAGGGTCCCTGATAAATAGAAGTATTGAAATTCACGGTGGCCATTAATTACTTCCCGTTTGCTTCTCTCAATGTTTTACAACGACAATACTGTTACTATCACGGCAACAAAGATATCAACAAAAGTGTTGTTTATCAATATCTTTAGCGCCTGACAAAAAAAAAAGCAAAACTCTTATTTAACATTGCAGTTATGCTTGTGTAGGCGATAAACCTATCGTATTGTATCGGTGGCCTATAGCTAATTAATTTATAATATATGCTAATAATTATGTTTTTAAAAAGAAGTCCCTATCGTATTTAGTGACAAAAATTCAGAAAAATGTAATAAACACCTTTAAAGATAATATTTCAATTCTATAGGAAGTGTCTAATGCAGCTATTCAACAATAAAGAGTAGGAAGAAAATACATATGTGACAACAGTTTATTTTTTATATTTTTTTCATATACATAATGCAATGTGGTACCACCTTCTTAGTACTCCTTACAACTCTCTTACTTAAATCATCATAACATTCCCATACATTTCCACGCCTACAATGTGCTTTATAGTGAACCATTGTACCAATAGCAGGCGGAACAAATTCAATGATCGAAAGCAATTCATATTCGTTTTTCTGTAAAACCAACCTTGGAGGCGCTTCATGTACAAACATCAGTTCATCCAGTACTTCAACACTTTTTAAATTCCTCAACTTCAATTCAAACGACATGATACCATCACATGAAAGTCGACGGCATTGAGTCATTTCCATATTGTCGATGAGTGAACTTGCAGCTTCTTGAATATCAGCTACACTTTTATCGTGCAAACGTAAGACTGACACTTTCCTGGTTAATTTATTTATAGGACAGTCCAAGTTAGTACATGACATTTTTTCATCCGCACTGTAAAGACAGCAGTCAATCAGAATGTTATCAAAAATATATAGAACATTGCATTCACAATCTACTTCAGTCACATCTCCTCTTTGAACGTTTTTGAAATATTTTTTGGCAATAGATGATCTTATTTTATATGCTTCTTCACCGCTGTTTTTGTCACTCATTGTTCTTATTAGCTGACATAGCATATGGTCACTTCCCTGTATTGTTGGAGTTATGCTAGATCCATCAGTATATGCTGTAGCTAATGCTTGACAGACGGAGTCCAGTGCACAAGTATTTGTTGTAGTTACAATCTCTTTGCCAGTTTTGAACCTGGCTCCATTCGAAAGCAGAAACACTTTCTTTCTTGGTTCACTGGTCTGTTTTTTACGTTTACGGCTCAATATACCCAGACCTCTCCAATTCTCTACCAAACTTGGATGATCTGAGAAAATAGAATCATCTGTAAACTCCAGCATCTTTTTAACTTTTTCTTTTTGTTCGGTTACCTTTACATATTTTTTTGTTTCATTTTTTTTGTAATATTTAAGTTACTGTTCGCGATCTTCAACTCACCAGTCAAAAATGCTAAGTGTTTGTTAATAAATTCGTCTATACGTAACCTTTGAGATTTTGTTCCGATTTGAAAAAGTAGTTTTTTTAGGGTTCTGAAATAAGATTCCACATTTGAAGATGTAGGTCTGTCTATTTTAGATTTGTAAAGATTTTTCATCACATTGGACCATAAAGGAAACTGGTTCATCAAACGTGATAAGACATTAATAAATGCTGGGAAGTAGTATACGTTTTCATGACTCCCAAATTCATTGTCATCACTAAGAGTAATAATAATTTTTTCAGCCTCAATTTTTTCATGAAACCATGATGGAAGTTTTTCACCAGGTAAAATTATGTTTCCACTTTTAGTAATGTTGCATTTCAAAGAATCTTGAAATACTGAATTACTTAGATCTTCAATATTTGTATTCAATTTATCATTCTCATTAATTTCGATCTCCGTGTCGTTAACACCGAAGGCACTCAACTTTTTAAGTCTGCTTTTGGCGCTTTCACATCTTGTCATGATGCCATCGTTATTCACACCATCTCGTTAATTTAAACATACAATAATCAAATCTGAAATAATGTCTTTTGCTTTTAAATAATCGACAGAGTTTTTAAGTTCAATGAGGCACTTTATATAAAAAAATTGACTCTGTTGTCGGTATATCTAAAACATGATAAACGAAATAAAATTTTTATGAAATGACTTGTGTCAATTCGAATGTAACACATATCATTAGCTTCTTGACCTTCCTCTAATAGTCTGTAGGAATCTTCAATATATTTAGCAGTAGAATCCCATTTAGTGAAAGCCTTTACTGCTGCTCCAATTAATGCAGAGGAATCGTCTAAGTTAATTTCATCAGGAACGGGATTACATTTGCTCCATGCCTGTAGCCATTGATGTATTGTATCCATTGTCTGGCTTTCGGATATCATCTGAGAGACTGGGACCGAGCTATCGTTTTCCTGGGTTTTCATCATTAACACATATAAAAATAAATGTTTAGTCACTAACATCTTGTTATTTGGACCTAATTCCTTGAAGATGCTACCAGTAGCATCAACACTGAGAACTAATCTGTCAGATTTTTTCATTTTTTTGCAACAGCCTTCCTGGATGTTTGTCCAGTAATATATGTAAAAAGGGTACAGAGAGATATGCTTAATAACATCTTTGTATGGCGTGATACGAGTCATTATCCACAAAGATAGCAATGGATTTGTATCGTAATGTAAACTCTGTTTCTCCTCGTGTTTAATTTGCCTTAAGCAGCCAACTGTTGGCATATGGGGTGGTTCAGCGTCATCAGGTTCCATTATTTCATTTGCTAATTTGTTACGATATGTGATTGCAGATTCGTGTTTTAGTTCAGAGGACATTTCAATGCGCTGGGCTGGTGATAATTTTATTTTATTCTTAGTAATATGAGTAAAAGATGCATCAATATTTGTTAACACACACATCGAGCTATTTTATCAACAGGCCAGGAAATGACCACAGTTATTGATGATTTGCATTGTTTGCATAAACCTTTGCAAGTAATTCTATCTGTATGTTTAACAGAATAACGGTTGAAAATCCATAAACACGGGCTTTTGAATGATTTCCATATTTGCTCTCGCAATAGAGGAGCCTACATATGCTTCGGTAAACGATACTTCTGTTTAATAACAGCCCTTGCGTTTTGAGTAACTATTAATTGTTTTTTTAATGGTTGAATTTTGTTCCATTGATACAAATCAATCATAAAATCAAACTTAATTGACTTACTTGGTGAGCATTCTTTATTTTGTGCTGTACTGCTACTGATGCTCCTACTTACTAGATTTTCCGTTGCATCGAAAAAGTAATTGAAATTGTTCTTCAGAGAAAGTAAAAGTCCTTTTTCGGTAAAAGGGCTCGACAACACACATTTAATTTCTGTAAACACGGGATCACTTGCTGGTGGAAGATTATTAGGATCACAGAAAACATTTTTGTACAGTAAAAACGCTTTCTTTTGTTCCTCCAAGGGCACAACAAATTTTCTTCCCCTTTTCATTATAATATTAAACTATCAGAACACGCCAGTTATAAACAGTGACTAACTACCAATGATAACATAGAGTAATAACGTCATAGTAATAACAAATGATTGAAGCAAAAACAGAATCTACCCTCGTTTATTAATAAATGAATAATGTACAGTTGCTAGCGCCTATAAGAACACTCCCTGGGAAGTTAAGAATTGAAATATTATCTTTAATGGTGTTTATTACATTTTTCTGAATTTTTGTATCAATATACGATGGGGACTTCTTTTTAGCTGTAGGCCACCGATACAATACGATAGATTTATCGCCTACACAAGCATAACTGCAATGTTAAATAAGAGTTTTGCTTTTTTTCTTGTCAGGCGCTAATGATATTGATAAACAACACTTTTGTTGATATCTTTGTTGCCGTGATAGTAACAGTATTGTCGTTGTAAAACATTGAGAGAAGCAAACGGGAAGTAATTAATGGCCACCGTGAATTTCAATACTTCTATTTATCAGGGACCCTACGACTCGGTGACCGGCCGTCCTGACATCAGAATGAACGGTCACCCTTAAAATGTTTTTTTTCTTCTAGAATACGATGGAAGCAAGTGTTTGAGAATAGGAAGCAAATAGAAGCAATAGGGAAGCATTTATTGGACATAAATTCAACGTTAAATACGCCTAGTGACCGTTCATTCTGACGGACACGCACTACCGAAACAAATATATATTTCCGTCGCTTTTGTTGTCTAACAAAAGCGACGGTAACACACACGCATCATGCGCCTGACCTCGGCCAGTTTATGGAATTGCTAAAATTCGAACGAAATATATGTGTGCAGATAGCAGAACGCGTTAAGCGTTGGTCTAAGATTCAAACTGGCTTAGGTTCCGATCTCGTAAAACACAGTGCGGTTTTTTGCTAAAATTATTATTTTTGTTTGCAATAATAATATATTTTAACTATTGCTGTCTTTTTATTAATGCTGTTATTACAATAAAGGGTTTAGAATTAAAAATGCGTGATATGTGATAACAAAATTAAAAAATATTTATTCGTTATATTTATATTAGTTATAGCTAACAAATTGCTACAATTATTTGTCATTACTTCAGCTAAATAAGATGTGAAATAGATGTCAAGAAACTTAGACGTAATTTGTATTGTTTTGACATAAATGTATAATGAAATGTTTTAAATTTTAAATGGATTTTTTTCACCATAAATATTAGCTAGCTTATTACTAGTTAGCTTTTAAGCAATAAATAAGATTATTAGACTACTAAAAATGAAAAAACAAAACTACTTACAAAATAGGTGATTTTAAGGTTAAGTATGGGCAGTTTGTTTACATTATTTTTTTCACATTTTATTTGGCTTTAGTAAATATTGGTTGGTATTGAGATTATAGCTTAAGAATTCATTTTCTTTATGAGAAGAGGATTGAAACTAAACCTCAAATTTCAATTGTAAAATAATAATATTACTAAAATAATCTTAAACATTTTCGGTCTATCTGCGAGACGACAAACACCATATTAAAACATGTTTTTTTAACTTTTTTTTTTGCGTCATGTTTACCGCAATAAACGTTTTTTCTTTCTTTCTTTTCTTTCTTTAAAAAATCGTTACCACAAGTTCATGCAATAACGAATCTGTTGTTTATTATGTTCGTACGGTAAATATTTTAAGGTTAAAATATAGCAGTGTCCCTTGAAGTCTTAATATTATCGTGCAAAACTTAAACGTTCTTGTTTATGCCTTTCTGTCGAAAACTGCTTCCTAGCTGGTCTTCAGTGATGCAAGCCTTCAGAGTACACAGCGAACGGTTCATAATGACGTGTTTAATAATACAGCAAAATATCTCGTTGGTATGAAACCATTTGTTTCATATTCATTCACCATTTGACGTCGCTGCTCCTCGATAATAAGCCTCTTCCTCATACCTCTTAACCCTCCCAGTATTTCTCTAGAACAAAGAATAACATTGTATTTATTACACATAATAATTATTTATCATTCACTAATCGAATTAAACGTCATAATGAATTTAAAACTTTAAAGGCATCTTCTGTCTCAACAATACCTTTGATTAAGATTTATGTTTAGTAAAATATGAAATATTTAAATGATAACACTCACACTTAGTCCGGTTTCATTAAATATTTGTGTAAATTACATTCACTTTTACGCAGCGCAGTAATATTTGATCTCCCTTCAATATTTATATTTGACTGCATTTTGAAAATAATAACCACAACACCGCTAATACTTAAATACTCGTCACCAACAATAACCACGAACCAACAAAGTTTTATTAAGCGAATACGCGTAATGAACTGCGACTGTCTACCCCACAGAAATCGAAATAATTTACTTAGTTTTCTGTGGTCTACCTGCTAAACTTTAATATTTATGTGAACAAGACGACCGAAACAAAAAACGAATGATTATTGAACTAGTCATTATTAAAAAATAACAAAAACTATGAATAGTAATTATTAGAAAATTACAAGCAAACCGCAGATGAGATTTGAACCTTCGCTCGGCTCGCCATAATCGCACATACCAAAGCACGTTATCCACTGAGCTAGCATGCCATATACTGTATTGACAGCAGCAGACAAAGTGAATGTGTGTGTGTCTATAGTATTGTAACATCTTATAGAAGAAGGTCGTTAGTCAAACCGAAGCGTCAGTCTATTGCTTTGCGCGATTGCCTATGGACTTTTGGTCTGTACTGTACTTTGTACATGACGGCCAACTATTTTTTATTTCATATACCTATAGGTATAAATGTTATTTTTATTTCGAAGTGTTAATCAGTAACTCTATTAAATGGAAAAACAGATACTGTGCTATTTGACACAACCACTTGTGTGACTCATGAAGTCATGAGTAGTTTATACGCAATATCTAATCGATACTTGCAGTATATATCATTGGTTGCGGACATCGTTCGAGACTATAAAAAAATATGATATCTTTTACACTGTGATTGATTGTCATGTTTAAACTAAATGAATATCTAGCGTTTACAATGAGAGATTGATTATAATAGATTTCAAAAAGAAAAGGAAGCTAAACCACTTCCTGATTAAAAAGGCATATTACTCACTCTATAAAAGAATTCCTTGAAGAAAAATAATTATTTAATATTAAAATTATTGTGATACTTAATATAATGTAATATAAATAAAAAAGTACCTATGTATAATTAATATAATATAATATAAAATGTTACTATATATAATAACTTGAATATTGAGTACCTAATATAATTATAACCATTAATTACAATGCCTTAACAGGCAATTCAGTTCTAAAAACCTACCTATTATTAACAAAATTCTGTGCACTTAGTTCGCAATAAAGAATTTATTTGAATTTAGATTTATGCAGCACCCACTTCGTAAGTTACGAGACTGCAGATAACTTTTATTATTTTGTTTTTAAGTTGCTTATTTCATCATTTTTTACTTAATTAGTAAAAAAAAATATGTACATGTTTGCCTTAAGCAGTGACTTGGGCAGTGACTGGATCCCACGACACAGTGGGGTCCAGAGAATTTGTAAAAATTTTGCGCCTTAGGCCCTACTACTAGTTTTCTTAAATATTGTATAGTGTTTTCTGAACAAAATGAGTTTTTATGGACAACAGTTGAATGTCGTGCGCAGGGATACGCGAAGCTGTACGACCCGTTCCAGACGTTCTTCTCGCACTACTTGTACCGGCGCGTGCGACACTGCTTCAACCGGCCCATCTGCTCAGCGCCCGGCGCCGAGGTCACGCTCAAGGAGCGCGCGTCCGACGACCGCAACTGGAGCTTCAGGTAACACCCACTCCATTGCGCCATCTACTGCCACATCTCTGCTTCTATCGGCCCATCTGGTCCGCGCCCGGCCATAGCTGCGCGCTGCAACTGGAGCTTCAGGTAAAGCAGTTCATCCACAATAAAATTTCTCAGAAACCTTTCTAATTTATACCTTACCTTATCGAGATAAGAGTTACTAATGGTTTTACGTCTATCGTGCATGTCCTATCTAACACCCACGTTCAATCGCGCACACCCACGCCATCTACTGCCACATCTGCTACACAGCACATAACATGCAATTCTCAACTGTACCTTTCATAATGCAGGTCATATTGGATGGTTCTGGTTTGTAAGTTAGATGCTGCGACGGTTTAGATATGTCTAACTCGGTTGTATACAGCGCCTACAATAACTGTGACCTTATTTAGTACGGATGATGTCACAATGCTTGTTTCAGTAAGTTTCCAAAAAAAAGCTGTGTTTTATTTCGATAATTGTTTTCTGAAGTGCCGTGGTTGGTCGATACAGTGAACGTCTGGAAAGCGGTTTGCCCGGATACAGATCGGCCCGTAAACCCATCTCTGCAGGTTGGTACGGAATAATCTTATCAACACGTCCGCCAATACTGCTGACCGTGCCCGCCTGCTGGCTGTCGAAGAGAGAGGGAGTCGGGCCTCTGGCTTCAAGCACAATCGTCACCCAACATAGGCACTATGCTGGGTGACACCACCTTCCGGCTCGCTTCTTGTCTGCGTCTGAGCACTCCTTGCGAGGCTCTGCATCGCTGCTAGTGCGGTGAAGCTGTCGACTGCCAGGGATGGAAAACCTCAAACGACGAAAATATTCCAATTTTATTGCGAGTTTTTGTTCGAGCCGTTTGGGGTTTTAACACTAGGACTGTGTGGTTCGAGCGCCCACTTGATTTTTCAAGACATCGCCAAGCCGTTGGTCGACTCTTCACGTGACTAGAGGGCTGGCCTATTTTTTGGCCAAAGAAGCAGCATCGCCATACGACGTGGCAATGCTGCCAGCCTTTTGGGCACATTTTCTTTTTGACATTTGACAGTGATGCGGACGAATTTTTTGATGCCCTATGATATGTTCCACTCTATTTTTATATCATGTATATATTATTATTTTAAGTCCGTTAGCGTATATATTATGTAAATACTATGATTAAGTAAATATAAAGAGAGCGTAAAAAATACTTAATACTTTTATCAATATTACATTACAGAACATGCCTAACAACTGGTATAAAGAGGTATTTATCAAATTGTACTTGTAGCTAGTTTATCTTGAGAATGTGATTACTCAACCACACAACATCTGCGTATGAACGTAGAAAAGAATAGAAACTGTTTATTTGCATAGAATGTACGTATACAGGTCAGATTTTACAAAATAATGTTTAGTTCCATGCACAATAATGGACAATGGTACATTCTAAGCAAAAGTTTGAACTTATAACTTATAATTAATATCTAATTTGACAGGGTACGGTAAGTTAAAATTCTACATTGCCTGGGTTGCACCAAGAAACTTTAACGATATCCGGAGATTTTGAAATGAAATGAAATGAAATTGTTTAAAAAAATTGTTCTGTGAATAGGATATCGGAATCACTTATACACGTCATATTTAAAAAAAAATATTAAAAATAAGCTAGTTTAGTTCGGTGTTTCCTTTCTGACTACTCTTACTCTGAGAAGAAAATCCGAAACATACTCAGAGGTCGCAGTCTCTTTTAAAGTTTAATCTCGGTCAGGCCATATGAGTACCATGTAGATTAGTGTCTGAAATGGTCTTTTGAGGTAAAAACCACACAGATTTGAGTGGACCTGTCCAGTCAGTGCAAGCATTTGTCAGTAATCGTGGAGCTCAACTCGACGAACAATACCAAAGAAAGGTGTTCAGGTGCTATGTTTGACTGAAGACTGGTTGAAAGCACGAAAGAATTTATCAATGATAATAATTTTACGGTACAAAGTGCGTTTGTAAGAAAAGGCGCCATTCGCGGTGAATCATTAGTTCTTGTTTCAAAAAAAAAGTTGAAATGTAAACAACGTTTAGATTTAGTTAATCTTTTTATCGAGCGCACTATTTAGTTGTCTTGTGTTGAACTCGACCGATACGTTATAATTTGTGTTTATCGACCCCCCTCTCGTGATTATAATAGTTTCGAATCGGTAATGGAGGATTCACTCAATAGGTTAAAATCAAGTAATAAAAGTACTTATAATTTTTGTGGAGTTTTTAATATTAACATTTTAGATGTTAATCCATTATACAGGATGACTGATGCATCGTGTGCCAAATTGAAATGGTCGACTGGGGGGGTCACCTGCTATCCTTTCAGACCCCTAAACACTTCTCATGCCCTGTGGATTTTTTTTCATCGACTTTTTATTGTTTTATTAAAAATATACCCAAATTTTACATTCAAGTACAAATTTAAAAAAAAAGTGTAAGTCGTAGACTGAATTTTAATTTTATTTAGATGTGTATTGTATTACAGTACTTTTAAATTCAAAATTAGTGACATTAGCCATGTAGTTTTTTTTTAATTTACTCGCAGTTTCGGACTTCAATTAAAGCTATAATAATAATAATAATAACCCCACCGCCGTATCTCTACGTTGACGTCGTGGTGGGGCTTGTACGCTCCGAACTCTAGGTCTGTGCCAGTAGAGTTTACTTTGCCGGAACGGGTCTAGGATGAGGAGCCAGACCAAGAGAGATACAAAAACCCGCAGGGCAGCATGTGGCGAGCTGTTAGGCAGTAGCGACCCCACGGACCCTATCTCCCGGGAGAAGTCTTGTTCCTCACCTCTGGCTTGCCTTTATTGGCCGGCTGGAGTGAATACTGACGAGGAACGGAGCTCCCACCTCATTCTTGCCTTAATTGACCGGCTTGAGTGGAGATTCGCAAGAGCAAATGTGCTCGGAGGAAGGAAGTATTCCAGTAAGTGCTCGTAGGGATCTTGACCATCTTCCGGGCTCTGGGATTGTTCTGAAAGCCGTGGAATACCTCTCCACTTCTCAAGCACCTCAAGACATGTTGCCCCCTAGTCGCTACGTCACTATGTGCTAGCGACAGTTTTTCGGGGGCCCATTATTGAGTGTGCAAGTCACCCCCTGCCATCTTATCCGTGTATATTATATATCATTGGTCAGGCAGGGGTCATAGTCCTACCATAGTTCTTGATAACCAATCCACTATAGCCAACCAAAACCTTAGTCCAATTTTTTGTTCCCATGTACTGCAATAGTCCTACATCAATCGGGGATTGTCCTTTTGTGCACTTGCACAGTGCGTACGGAGATAATCGTCGGTTGATGCCTCATTTCATTTAAATTTGTCCAAGGGGCCTCTGCGAGTTGGCTTCGGCCCCTCGTACGCCTTCCAAAAGACCGGGACCCCATGGTCCCGAGATATGTAAACACATAAATAATAATAATAAAACTTTATTCAGCTGAAAAGGTAAAACACTAAATACAAATTTGCTTAAATCTACGAAAAATTCGATTATGCTATGTGCCTGAACTAGGTCATCCTGTATTTCAGGCGAGGCAAGGTATAATAAATATTTCTAAATAATCACATCGTTATAAAAATCTAGTCATCTAATAGGTATGTAAAAAGGTGTAAATAGTACAATAAATCTTACTTGCTAAAATCTTAGTACCTATCCTTACTTAGCTAAACTTAATTAGTACATTTTTTTTATTTAAGTACAACTAATAGTTTCTCTGTATCTTCATAGGACATACTTTGAAGAGCTTCCTTAAGAGTTCTTTTACAATTATTATAATTTAGAGAATAAATGTTAGTTCTCGCATTTAGTCTATTATAAAGTAATGGTCCTAGGAAGACAAAAAATTTGGCTGCGAAGGCATGTTTTGTACTTTTTGTAGGGCAAACTATGTCTTTCCGTCTTTTTTTAGTAAATTCAGTGCTATATGGGAGGGCTGCGTGTTGTTTTAGTACGATGCTCATTATGAATAACTGTCGAGCTGTTAGTACTTCACAGGATTTATAGAGTAGGTTAGTGGGAAAAAGGAAAGGGCGGCAACCTTAAGAATTGCTCTTTGAGCTCTTTCAATCGGTAGTAGCAAACTTTTACCTGCTCCACCCCAAGAGGTAATGCAGTAAGTCAAAATTGACTGACAGAGAGCAAAGTAAACTTGCCTAATTAATTTTGGGTCTGCAATATAACGTAGTTTTTTGAAAACGAATATTAGCTTACGCATTCTGTTATTTAATGCTTCTATATGTTGTTTAAAAGACAGGGTTTCATCTATTACAATTCCTAGATATTTTATTTTATTAGTTATATTAATATTAGGACACGTAAGCAGGCAATCTGCAGGGACCATACAAGAGTGAGCATACATCGTTGAGGGCAAAACAGATGTATGTTTGGACATTGAAAACTTAATATAATTTGTCTTAGTCGCATTTAGGGTTAGTGAGTTATGTTGAAGCCACTTATTTACCATATTAAAACCGTGTTGCGCAAACTTGTAGACTTCATGTTCCGATTCAGCAGAAAAAAGGAGGGCAGTGTCGTCAGCGTAAGATATTATAGTGCCGTGCTCTAGGTTTAGATTACAAAGGTCATTTATGTATATCAAAAAAAGAGTAGGCCCTAAAATACTTCCTTGGGGCACACCAAAGGGCGTGTTTTTTTCGTCTGCGCTGAGAACATTGCCAATCTTAACGCACTGGCTTCGGTCTTCTAAGTAACTTTTGAGAAGTTTCAGTTGAATGCCTCTTATGCCCACTATCTCAAGCTTGCGCAATAGAATAGGAATGGAGACTGTCAAAAGCTTTGGCGCGGTCCAGGAAAACTCCTACTGTGTGGTTACCCTTGTCAAGTTCTTGAGCTAGATAGTCAGTCAGATGATGTACAGCATCGGCAGTTGAAACTTTAGGTCTAAATCCATATTGACGCTCCGACAAAATAGATTTATCCTCCAGATATTTAAACAATCTTTTATTTATGATATTTTCCAAAATTTTTGACTGCTTTTTTGAGACACTCGGGAAAAAGACCCAAAGACAGGCACATTCGGAAAATATAAGTCAGTGGTGGTACTAAAATATTCTTGAATTGTTTTATGATTTTATTTGATATATTATCCCAACCAACTGCACAGTCGTCTTTCAAAGTCATGATTATTCTTTCTACCTCAGTTTCGTCAGTATCTAGCAGGGCGAAGGATGTTAAGGTGGGGTTACATTCAAAAGGCGTACTTGTTTGAAAGTGTGATTGAGCCCGATTTCTTTCTGCCAGGTTCTTTCCGACGTTAACAAAGAAATTATTTGCTAAGTTAGCAGATGTCAGCGGTGTCGAGTGTGCTTTTAATAAACCTGAAGATGACTCATTTTGTTTCGAGGTATATGTTACATTTTTAAAGCTGTCCATGTTACAGCCAGTGCTGCCATTTTAGCGCTTTCGGCGCTAGATCTCGCGCTTTTTTGCTATGTTCAGCGGGCACTTGATCATTTTAGCGCCTAACGGATAATTTAGCGCTTTCTTAATTTTTAATATGGCAGCACTATTTGTTCCGTGGAGAATAAAATTATTGTCAATTTTTTGCTCTATGCCAGCTGGGTTTTAATATGGCAATAGAGCACGGGGAATCCCATGAACATTAAGTACGGTTTGTTTCATGTTTCAGCTATGATGGAAGAAGAATTTAAATTTTTTTTAACTTGTTTTTTACTTAAAGTTGACTTTACTATACCCAAACTGTAGGTATAGAATAATATTATTATGTTTTCTCTTCTAAATTTTATTATTTTAATAGTTGTTTTTCACTACAATCACTTCGTATTTTATTTTATTTTCCACGATCAATGTGATTACACAATCTACCATACTAAACACATAGAGCAAAACAACGGAGCCGTAAACGAGATGCGTTTATACGAGTCGCAATCTGCGTCTCGCTTCCAAACCTTTATCAGAATTGTTTTAAGAGTTCATGGTAACAGCCCATGTTTAGTATGGGAGATTATTTAATCACACTGATCGTCTAAAAAGCGCTTCAGTTAAAAGTTCGAATTTAGCGCTTTATTGACTCGTTTGAGCCGATTTAGCGCTTTAATGGCTCGTGAATATATTCGAATCTAGCGCTTAGTGCACCGTTGTTAGCGCTGATTAGAGTTTTTCATCTGGCAGCACTGGTTACAGCTATTTACATGGCTATAAAAAAAAATACAAAAGCGACCGGAATCTTCCAACTCCCTCAGAAATTCTCTAGTCTATTCTCTTGCTAGTGATGTGCCACATGCCATAAAAATATTTTTACAACTTTGTGAATTCGCTAGAATTGTGAATCGAGTCACAAAATACTAAACTCTGCTTTTCTATCTTCTAATGACCTTCTCAGTCCTTTCCAATCAGGTTTTCGACCTGGCCATAGCACAGTAACGGCTCTTTTAAAGGTTACTGATGACATCCGCTGGGCTATGGACCACAAATCTCTCACCTTACTTGTACTTCTAGACTTTAGCAGTGCCTTTAACTCTGTCGATTTCAATATCCTTCTAGGGATCCTTAAATCTTTCAATTTCTCTTTTGCTACTATTGGTTGGTTCGACTCCTATTTTAAAGGCCGCTCGCAGCGGGTTCGTCTCGAAGATTCTTCTTCGGACTGGTGCTCTCTTACCGCGGGTGTACCTCAAGGTGGCGTTCTCTCTCCTCTTCTATTTTCTATTTTCATTAACTCTGTCACCAGAGTCATCTCTTCCCACTTCCATCTCTATGCCGACGATCTGCAGCTTTACAATAATTTCTTAAGGCAAGATGCGGAAGCCGCCGTGTCTGCCATGAACAGAAACCTGAATTCTATTAGCGAGTGGTCGCGGTCCTTTGGACTGCAAATCAACCCTAAGAAATTCCAGGCCATAATTATCGGCGGCAGGTATATGCGGACTAGGCTCGATGTTGCGTCGCTGTCTCCACTCTGTCTGAATGGTGTTCAGATTGAATACGCAAATACGGTTAAAAACCTGGGGGTGATCATGGACTCTCACTTATCGTGGACTGCCCATGTTGCTCAAGTCAGTCGCAAAGTGCACTACACGTTCCATTCGTTGAAGTGCCTCCAGAGCTTCTTGCCCTTGAAGACCAAAATCTCCCTTGCTCAAACTCTCATACAGCCCATCATAGACTACGCTGATGCCTGTTATTTGGATGCCACCGAGGAGCTTTTAAATAAACTTGAGCGTTTGCAAAATATCTCTGTATTCGTTTTGTTTTTAACCTTAAAAAGTATGATCACGTTTCTAATTTTCGCAAGATACTCAAGTGGCTCCCTATTCGACTTCGCAGGAACTCTCGGATATTGTGTCTGCTATTCAACATCCTTCACAACCCTATAACCATATCTCTCTTTGGGGTGGGGGGGGGGGGGGGTTACTAGAAATAAAAAAATTGCATTGCATTTTTAACATTTATTTAATAATTTTTACATATTCTGCTCAAACTGTTGGCCGCTGTTGCGAATGCAGGCCCGACATCTATTTCGTATTTCCACAGTTGTTGTACGAAGTCGTATTTCCTCCTTTATTTTATTGAACGCCGTTTCAATGCGTTGAAGTAGTACCTCCCTAGTCGGAACCTCCGTGGCGTATACCCAGCTCTTTGGCACGTCCTCAGACATAAAAGTCTAGCGGAGTTAGGTCTGGGGAACGTGCCGGCCATGCAATAGGGCCATCGCGACCAATCCACGCATTGGGTAACACATCGTCGAGATATTCCCTCACAGTCAAACGCCAATGCGTGGGACAGCCGTCATGCTGGAATACTTTGGGCACATTTTCATTAAATACGGGCACCTTGTACACTAATTCGGGCAGGTCGTTTTGAAGGAACTCCAAATAGCTATCGCCATTGAGGTTATCAGGCAGGTAATGCGGTCCAACGACCTGATTCCCAATCACTCCTGCCCAAACGTTTACACTAAACCTCCTTTGAAAAGATTTCTGTCTTTTAACATGTGGGATTTCCGTTGTGTTTGTCCAGTGGTGCAGATTATGAAGATTGAGAATCCCTTCTTTGGTAAATGTGGATTCAACCGTCCACAATATTCTTAAAAAAAAATTAGGATCATCCACATCTGTATGTAACATTAACCGACAGAATTCCACTCGTCTGTCAAAGTCGCCACCTTCAAGACCTACAAACAAATAACTCTTTTAAATTCCTGTTGAGCAGTAAATAATTGCACAATAAGATTTTTTAGGACCGGCGGACCGCCTGTATGGGCTGATTCACTACCTGGAAGTGACGTCATACCATACCCATTACCTGCTAAACAAAGGCATCGTCAAACAAAGTGTGTACGGGTTTAAAGTTAGTTTAAAATAACGTACCTTGCACCGGAGTGTAGTGGAATAGATGTTTTTCGTTTTGCTGAAGAACTTTCCACACTTTCCATATTGAAATATCAAGATGTGCTGCCACATTTATAATGCTTCTTGTTGGGTCTTCCTCAAAAAGTGCCAGTATTCTCTCGTCCACTTCAACATTATGTCGCACAATATGGCCCTTTGGTTCATGAAAAGTGACACTGCCAGTCTCGCGTATGCGTCGGTATGTGTCTTGGAAGACTCTGCGGTCAGGTAATCGTCTACCAGGAAAGCGTTCCTGGTAAAGTCCTTGTGCTGCACGAGCGTCACCATGGGCGGCTCCATAAGCCATCATGATGTCAGCATATTCTTCGTTAGAGAACGTCGCCATTGCAACAACAAAAAAGTCAACAAAGTTTAACAATAACACCAAAAGTTAAAACGTAACAAAAACCAACAAAACTCAACAAAACAAAGTAACAAAATGAAAAAAATCGCGGAGTACGGTGAACTAACACACACGTCAGGTAAGGCAGTGCAGTGATGTCTCGACTAAAATAGTGACGGATTGACGGCGTCCGTGGCAGTTCGTTGTTTGTTCAAACTAGTTTAGGTACGCTATGCAAGAAAGAGATAGAAGATAGATTTTACTTCGCGAGAGTGAGAAAACAAATGTTACCTGTTACTCAAGTAACAATTACGTAAAAAGACTTTTTCTTTTGAATTTGTAATTTAGTATTTTGTGACTCGATTCAAAATTCTAGCGAATTCACAAAGTTGTAAAAAGATTTTTATGGCATGTGGCACATTACTAGCAAGAGAATAGACTAGAGAATTTTTGAGAGAGTTGGAAGATCCCGGTCGCTTTTGTATTTTTTTTTATAGCCATGTAAATAGCTGTAACATGGACAGCTTTAATTGAAGTCCGAAACTTTGCGAGTAAATTAAAAAAAAAAACTACATGGCTAATGTCACTAATTTTGAATTTAAAAGTACTGTAATACAATACATATCTAAATAAAATTAAAATCCAGAGTCTACGACTTACACTTTTTTTTTAATTTATACTCGAATGTAAAATTTGGGTATTTTTTTAATAAAACAAAAAGTCGATGAAAAAAAATCCACAGGGCATGTGAAGTGCTTAGGGGTCTGAAAGGATAGCTGGTGACCCCCCCAGTCGACCATTTCAATTTGGCACACGATGCACCAAAGACTCTGTATATTTGGAAGTCTAATATATAATGGAGTAACATCTAAAATATTAATATCTTTAGGTCTTATAATTTAATTAACTTGTTTTTTGAACCTACTAGGATCACGAAATCTTCGTCAATTTGTCTTGATTATATATTTAGTGATTGTGATGCCAAAAATAAATTATTGTTAAGTGACTTAACATCTGACCACTGTGGTTTATTAGCTAGCTTCTCCATGCCATTACATAAAAAGCCTCATAAAATAGAATACAGGCCTTATACAGCTAGTCGTTGTAATAAGTTTAAAAATAATATAGTTCATAGAATTATACCATCTATAGATGAACACAAGAATTCTAATGAAATCTATAGAGCCCTTTTTGATTTTGTGCAAAAAGAGTACCAATCTACTTTCAAGACCAAAACTATTAACATTAATGGCACCTCCGTTGGCTTTAACCAATAGGCCACTCCAGGTATTTATTAAAGTAGAGCGAGACTATACGAGTTATATCGTCTGAAAAAATACAGGCTTGATACTCGTTTCCTAGAGTATGTCAAAAATTATTCAAAATTATTTGTAAAGGTTAGTGTTTTTGCTAAATCTAAATTTTTAAGCGATGCAATTAAAAATTCCAATAATAAAGAAAAAACCACGTGGAAAAAAAATAACAATGAAACGGGTAAGTCGGTTAAACAAGATAAACAACTTGAGATTATGGTTGACAATAAATTAGTTTATAAAGCAGCAGACGTAGCTGAGGCGTTTAATGAGTTTTTTTGCCAACATACCTATAACTACAACTCGCTCCTTAAATTCGTACCCGTCTAAAGCTGAAAACCTTTTACTTAGTAGTGTGTCTAAAAGTGTTCGCTTATTTAGCTTCGAACATGTAACGCCTCGGTATGTAGTTAATGTTTTTTACACACTCAAAGCCAAAAACACTGGTGATTACTGGGGAATCTCCATTAAACTTTCAGTGATATAATAGACATCGTAGCCCCCCTATCTAGCTGTAATTTTTAATAAATTTGTTGATTTCGGAACTTTTCCTGACCTCATGAAGAGTAGTAAAGTCATACCATTATTTAAATCAGGTAATAAAAATGACGTTGGCAATTTCAGGCCTATTTCTATCTTACCTGCATTTAGCAAAATATTTGAAAAGTTAATACTCCAGCAGTTGCTAAGAGGTTTTAATTTAAATAGCCTTCTTCAAAGAACTCAATGAACAATATGGCTTTACAAAAGGTTATTCGACCACAGATGCGGGTGTTGCTCTGCTGAACCACATATTTAATGCATGGGAGAATTCGCAAAATCGCTATTAGAGTTTTCTGTGATCTCTCCAAAGCCTTTGATTGCATGCACCATGATACGCTTTTGCGTAAACTACGTCATTACGGTGTGCAAAACGAAGCTCTAAACGTTACAAATTCTTATTTACATAATAGGTTCCAATGTGTAGATGTTAATGGTCTGGGCTACCAGTTCAGTTAGGTGTACCTCAAGGCTCAATACTGGGTCCATTCTTGTTTTTAGTGTATATTAATGACTTACCATTCAATTTGAAGGGTATCTGTGAAGTTGTATTGTTTGCAGATGATACCTCCCTTATTTTTAAAGTAGACCGGAAGAGATAAGATTTTGACGATGTAAACAGTGCACTCTCAATGGCTATGGATTGGTTTACGACAAATAACCTAGTTCTCAATGCCAAGAAAACGAAATGTGTAAAGTTCGTCCTATCAAATGTTAAAAATCTAGGGCCCAACATCGTTTTAGATAAAGAGGTGCTTGAAACTGTGAACTCGGCAGTTTTTCTGGGCATAACAGTAGATGCCAAACTTCAGTGGGGCCCACATATATCGAGCCTGGAGGGAAGGCTCAGTTCGGCCGCCTGCGCCGTCAGGAAAGTAAGACAATTCACTGATGTGGATACAGCTCGGTTAGTCTATTTTAGTTATTTTCATAGCGTTACGTCCTACGGAATTCTGCTGTGGGGCAAAGCTGCTGATATTCAAAATACATTTGTCCTTCAAAAACGAGCTGTTCGAGCAATTTACCAGCTAGGTGCCACAGTTCCTCTGAGAGATTTTTTCAAAGATATTGGTATGCTCACTCTCCTCACCGCAATTCATCTTCGCCAACATCTTATATATTAGGCAAAATATACACTTATACTCAAAAAACAGTGATATTACACAATGATAACACTAGAAATAAAGACAAACTACGAGCTCCCTTTCACCGGCTTCATAAGGTTCATAACTCATTTGTTGGGTTTGTTATAAACCTTTTATAACAAACCCTCTTCTTTGCTAGTTTTGCCTTTTAATGCGTTTAAAACTAAAGTAAAATCCAACCTTTGTTCAAAGGCATACTATTGTATCAATGACTACTTAAATGATAAGAATAGTTGGTTGCTGTGATTAACTCAAGACAATGTTTATGTTCTTTCTCCAGAATTAGCTTACCTACTGAGAGTTTATGAGTTTATATAATTGTTTATTTTATTTAAATTTATAAGACAATTTTTTTTTTTCAAATCTTTTTGTGTCTATTAAATTTTGTTTTATTGTTGACATTATCTACTCATTACAATGTTTTTGTTATGAGTTGTATTGCAATTTGTGGTTAGATTTTTTGCCTGAGCAACCGACAGCAAGTTCGTCATGCTCCCTTAGATGTCACTGCTTGCGGTAGCGTCGGGGGTCGGGTTGCCTCCTTCCCTCAAATATGGCGAGGGGGGTAGTGGCTGATCTTTGCGTTATGCTCGTGAACGGGTGCTGCTTGTGGTGACTGGTTGTCTTGCTGATCATGCTTTTATTATTGTTACTAGTAATTAACTGTTTATTTATTTTACCTCGATGGTCCTTTTTATCATATAACTTGTAATTTAGTAGTAGTAGTAGTAATTTAGTAATTTATTTCTCTCAAAAAGGTACAAATTTGGTACATGATGTTTATGTTACATGCAGATCCAAACCTTTGTGAGAGCTGGAGTCTATACTGGGTTCGGGACCTGTATGACAGATCTCCAGGCTCACCCACCCTTAAAATTACAACATTAATTTGCACTTACGTACTACAATACAAAATTGGAAAGCTCCAATTACTGAGAGGAAGGGAAATTAAATTACAAAAACAAAAGGAGATGTGCTATGAGTGTCTTTGGAGAGTGTTTATTGTTGCATTTGGTGTAGGTAAATACACCAGATGCAATACAAGAGTTAAAAAAAATTGCTGAAAAGGGCGAAATAACATCAATTATTGAGGACACGGTATGTACAGTATCGACCAAAAGTCCATAGGCAAACTCACAAACCAATAGACTGACGCTGCGGTTTGACTTACGACCTTCTTCTATAAGTTGTTACACACACACATACTTACTTTGTCTGCAACTCATACTAGTTCATAATTTCGAACAATGCTGTATATAGCATGCTAGCTCAGTGGATAACCTGCTTTGGTATGTGCGATTATGGCGAGCCGAGAGGGTTCGAATCTCACGTGCGGTTAGCTCGTCATTTTTTAATAATTACTATTCGTAGTTTTTGTTATTTTTTAAATAAAGACTAGTTCAATAATCATTTCTTTTTTGGTTTATTCGTCTTGTTCACATAAATATTAAAGTTTAGCAGGTAGACCTCAGAAAACTAAGTGAATTATTTCGATTTCTGTAGGGTAGACAGATGCAGTTCGTTACGAGTATTCATTTAATAGAACTTTGTTGGTTCGTGATTATTGTTGGTGACAAGTAAAAGCGGTGTTGTGGTTATTATTTTCAAAATGCAGTCAAATATAAATATTGAACGGAGATCAAGTATTATTGCGCTGCGTAAAAGTGAATGTAATTTACACAATTATCGTATGAAACCAGACTAAGTGTGAGTGTTATCATTTATATATTTCATATTTGACTAAACATAAATCTTAATCAAAGGTATTGTTGATCGAACAGAGGTATTGTTGAGACAGAAGATGCCTTTAAAGTTTTTAAATTTATTATGAGGTTTAATTCGATTAGTGAATGATAAATAATTAGTATGTGTAATAAATACGATGTTATTCTTTGTTCTAGAGAAATACTGTGAAGGTTAAGAGATATTAGGAAGAGGCTTGTTATCGAGAAGCAGCGACGTCAAATGGTGAATAAATATGAAATAAATGGTTGCATATCAACGAGATATTTTGCTGAATTATTAAACACGGTATTACACACTCTCTCTTGCACTCTGAAGGCTTGCATCACTGAAGACCAGCTAGGAAACCATTTTTGACAGAAAGGCATAAACAAGAACGTTTAAGTTTCGCACGATAATATTAAGACTTCAAGAGGGACACTGCTATATTTTAACCTTAAAATATTTACCGTTCTAACTTAATAAACAAGACATTCGTTATTGCATGAATTTGTGGTAACGATTTTTTTAAGTATGTAAGAAATACGACAAAAACCATATTGAAATATGGTGTTTGTCGTATTTCTTGCAAATTGACCGAAAATGTTTAAGATTATTTTAGTAATATTATTATTTTAGAATTAAAATCTGTGGTTTAGTTTCAATCTTCTTTTCGTAAAGAAAATGAATACTTAAGCTATAACCTCAATACCAACCAATATTTATTAAAGCCAAATAAAATGTAAAATAATTAATGTAAACAAACTGCCCATATTTAACCTTAAAATCACCTATTTTGTAAGTAGTTTTTTTTTTTACATTTTGAGTAGTCTAATATTCTTATTTATTGCTTAATTACTTCAACCATGATCAAAGCTTAATATTTATAGCGAAAAAATCCATTTAAAATTTAAAACATTTCATAATTTAAATATGTCAAAATAATACAAATTGCTTCTAAGTTTCTTGAGATCTATATCTAATAAATATTGCTTAATTTTGTTATCACATATCTTTTATTCTAGACCCTTTATTGCAATATCAAAATTAATAAAAAAGGCAGCAATATTAAAAAAATATTATTTTTGAAAACAAAAATAATAAATTTCGAAAAGAAAAAAACCGCGCTGTTCTTTACGAGATCAGAACCTAAGCCAGCTCGAATCTCAGACCAACTCTTTAAAGCCTTCTGCTATCTGCACACATAAGATTAATTTGAATTTTAGCAATGACATAAACTGGCCAATGTCACGCGCATGATGCGTGTGTGTTATCGTGTCTAACAAAAGCGACGGAGATATATTTCTGTTTCACGAGTACGTGACGACAGTGTGTAAAGCGTTCTCTGTGGTGTTTGTGCCGTGTTATTTACACATACAGATATACGGACTATACCGCGTGTTCACAGCAAAACGACTCTTAACGTGCCCATCCACTTTTGAACGCTTACTGTACTGATAAATTATCATTCGACTTAAAAATTAGGGCAATAGAGGAAACCTCTTGCTTAATAATGAAGAAAATTTAAATACTGATTTAAATCATCAAAATGTTACAAAAAAGTTCAACTTCTTTGATATCTCATCAATTAAATTGTAGTAATCTAAATAAATGTAATGATAATACTCTAAAAATTGTTCATCAAAACATACAGGGAGTGATGGAAAGGAATTAGAATTGGAGCTGTTGAACTGTAGTTATATTGATATCCTATGTATAACTGAACATTGGTTGAAAATCCACCAGTTCATGGTCAGCTTTAACAAACAATAAGGTTGCCAGCTCATTCAGCAGACTTAATAAAATATGATACGTGGTGGTTCTCTAATAATTGTTCGTAATAATATGAAATTTAAAGAACGTAAAGATATTGTGAGCCTCTCCGTTGAGCGAGTTATTGAAATAGCTTGCATTGAGCTTGAGTTGTTCATTGTAATGAGCGTCTACAGGCCCCCATGTGCTTCATATGATATTTTTGAGAAATATATGGAAGAAGTATTATTAAAGGCTTGTAACAGTAATAAAATAGTTGTAGTCTGTGGATATTTGAAC
This sequence comes from Omphaloscelis lunosa, assembly GCA_916610215.1. NCBI lineage: Eukaryota > Metazoa > Arthropoda > Insecta > Lepidoptera > Noctuidae > Omphaloscelis > Omphaloscelis lunosa. The sequence continues at coordinate 23,441,538 of OU744247.1, forward strand.
ATCAATATACTGGAAAAATCTGCTGTAGTAAAAAAATTTATAACTTAGTCATACAATTTGTTCAATACATTTTTTAAGCCGACTAGAATAACTGTCACTAGTGCTACCTACCTGTATTGACAATATTTTTTTACAAACTTAAGACCTTCTAGCCATTCAATTATAAATGAGTTGGACTCTGATCACTGTGGCCAGTTAGTCACTTTCCCTCAGAAAACAGTCAGAGCTCAAAGAAAACTTATGTTTTGTCCCTGTGAATAAAAGTCGCTTAGTACAATATAAAAATAATTCAATGGAAAAAGTACCGGGTTTGCCTTATCATAACGACCCGGATCAAGCTTACACTTTACTATTTAACGTCATCAATTGTGAGTTTAGGAAGGTGTTCACCTCAAAAACATTGCCTGTTTATGACCGCGTTATATTTAGTGATTGGGTATTTACAAAAGTAAGCATAGGTTATTTGAATTGTATCATGAAAAAACATAACCATGATGAAACTTTTAAAGAATCTGTCCTCAACAAAAGCCATAGACATTCAAAATAAAATCTTGAATTAAAAAGTTTTGTCGACGGAAGAATAAACAAAATAAAAGATAAACAATCACAATCCGACATTCCTCCGTCGACAAAACCCGTTTCTACGGTGGTCATGCTACGCGTGCTGGACAACTTGGAATATTATTAATTTAGAAACGGGAAGAACGACAGTACGGAATCATGACTTCCATCTAAAAATCAATGATGTAGATATTAAGGCAGACGTGGAGGTGGCAACTGAGTTTGAATATTTCTTCACTAATATTCCCATTTTAACAACCAAAACTCTGTCAACGTCATCCTCCACTTCTGCTTACTCAATTCTTAAAGAATGTGTACCAGAATGTGACAAACTTTTTGAATTCACAATTATTACTGCTAAATACATTATAGAATTTTTTAAAAAACTTGATGTAAAAAAAAATCTGCTGACCTTTGAGGATTATAAATAATGTGATTAGTTGGTACCAAATTATTGGCAGAATTATTTAAAAAGTCATTGCATTGCTCAAAAGAAGCAAGTTGTTAAGGCAAATTTTTGGCTGAAATAGAAAAAAATATGATAACGACACAGCAGTCCTTTGCAATAGTTAGAAACAAATACAAATTATTACCAATATAATTATTAGTGTCAACTAGATGGAACAGATTATTATTGAATATCTAATTATACAATATCATATTTAATTCAAATCTTAAGTTATTTTCTTCGTGTGGCAAACTATTATTATATGGTAATATAAACAACACAATTTTTCTTAAACTTAGATTACACAATGTTCTATAATATTGGAGCAATTCTCCTTTGTTCACATTTCCCCAATTACCCATAAAAAATTTTAATTTAGTTTCCTGGTTAAAGTTACATTTAACAATTTCTTTGATAATGTAAAATAAAGAAGAACCTGTACCCTAATTGCGTAATACAACACAATCTATTTCGATTGGAAACAGATTGCTAAACCATTGCTTCATAAGTTGGAAAAAAAAATCTGCTCACAACGTAAATAACGCAATGAAACATTCATTGCGTTATTTACGTTGTCGAGCAGATTTTTTTGAACTTTTAAAATGAAACAAATTAGGCATAATTGTTCACGAAAATAAGTTACGCAATTAGGGTACAGGCATACAGTAATTTATTATGAAGTGTTTTGACAGCCTTTTCAAGTTGTCAGCCGTATCTCCGGTTATCATTAAACTTACTTTGGTGCAACTCACACTAAGAAATCCTTCAAAAGTTTCCAAATACTTTTTTTTACATCTAAGACTAAATATTCGGTGTAACGATATTATTTGTTGCATTTCATAATCAATATTCTAGTTCGCTAGGTCTTACTCCACGTTACGTACGTGTACGTTTCTTATTTCCATACAGTAATATTGCCAAATTAATCGAAACTGGTAAATATTGGACAGCTATTTGCGACGTTGCCAACTTTTAGGATAAACGCTTTAAATTGAAATTTATATTGTTATTGTATTTTAATTTAAGAGCGACTATAGTTATCTGCTGAATCGTTGGTCCCGACTGTCATTCGTGGATTTTTGACAGTCGTTACGGGTCATCAGTAGCGAAAATCTGACAACCAGTCTTACCAAGGGGTATCTCGTATTATGCAGCCGAATTAACGGCCAAACCCAATAACATATCTATCACCAGTTTTGACATACTGGAGAAAGAAAAACCTATCTATCTATGGTTTAAGCGTCCCAATAATCTGTCAGAGAATAATTAATCTTACGGAATTGTGGGACAACATTCAATAACAGATAGAATTATAGTGTCGTCGACCATCAATAGCGATCTGCCTTTTACTGAAAATAGGTTATTGGGTTCGGCCGTTAATAGGTTGTGGAGGTCACATAGGTAATCGCTCCATGTAAATACTGGTATTTACTAATTAATACTGGCTGCATCGGGTTAGACGGGAAGCCGAACCCATCGTTGGGAAAAGCTCGGTAGATAAGTTTATCTACTATAAAATCTGATACAAAATAATAGCACTTAAGTATTCGGAAGGTCGTAAGGATACAAGGTTAAGAACGAAGCTGTAAAAATGAAACCTGTATGTAATTGTAACAATGTAATTCGGCGTATACATCCCGTCCTTATGTACTTCAAGAAGAAGGTAAAATGTAGCCTTGTGACGAATTACGATAATACTTTTGTTTAGTGATAGCGTGTAAATGTTTATTGCTTGCCCGTATACTCATGTTGATAATAATAATTACAGTTACGAGCTTGAATAGCACTCTGGCAAAGAAATTGGGGACATGAAATGTAATAGCAGGCCCACGAATTAAAGTTGTTTGTAGCGACTGCGCACGAGTACAGCAGGACTGGCTCGTTGTTCTGGAGGTCGCAGGCGCAATTGCTATGTGTCGAGCAGTTCCGGCGGCCACGCATACGATCATCTCAGCAGAGTGTTGTGGTACTTGTGCTGCAGGTTCACGGGCGTCGAGCGGCGCTGCATCAACCTGGGCTCGTACAACTACCTAGGGTTCGCGGAGGGTGCGGGCGGCAGCACGCACGCCGCCGTACAGGCCGCGTGCCGGCGCTACGGCCTGGCCATGTGCTCCACGCGTGCCGAGCTCGGCAACACGCCGCTGCATCAGGAGCTCGAGGAGACCACCGCCAAATTCCTCGGGGTCGAGGTACGCGCTCACTTCACAGACAGCTGGAACCGGAACGCGCCGACGATCCAGTTCGACGCCGCTTCTCTCGCCATCGACTGTACACGGCAGTGTTGCAGGCGGCGCTGGTGGTGGGCATGGGGTTCGGCACCAACACGCTTGGCCTGCCCGGCCTGCTGGGCACGGGCTGCCTGGCGCTGAGCGACGAGAACAACCACGCGTCGCTGATCCTGGGCCTGCGCCTGGCGCGCGCCACCGTGCGCGTGTTCCGCCACAACGACGTGCGCCACCTGGAGCAGCTGGCGCGCGCCGCCGTTGCCGAGGGCCACTGGAGGAAGATCGTCATCGTGAGTCTCGTGTCGCGCGCGAGCTCCACGCGCTGAGCTCGCGTGCCTCCTTCTCAAAACCTAAGAAAAACAACAACCTGTTTCTAAAACAACACTACAAAGTGAACAATAACTTTAATTTCGGGAGTTGGTGTCTTTAAATTTTGTTTAAATTTTTTCTTGCCGACTTGTGATTATTAATCGGTTGAAGGAAACAATGGAAATTAAGAAATTTATTGGGATTACATTTTTTTTTCACTTTGTAGTGCTTTTTTTGTATAAGTTTGCTTTTTTTCTCTTTTTAGTTTTAGTACCTACCCCACACAAATTCGTATAACACTACTTGCTATGTAAACAACAGTGACGGGAAATTTTATAACATCAACACTTCAACACACACAAACTGGATTTAATACGTATTCTTGAAGCTCACTTAAAAACTACCCAAGCATAAATAACATTTAAATGGGAGCACCGTGCAAACTTCTACTAGCAAATGGTAAAATAATCACATAAATCAAAGTACATACTTAAAAAAAAAAGTGTGCGGTCGGGGGACCCCCGCCAGGAACAAACATCTTTCTCACGTATGATTTAAACCAAAAACATTTTTTTTGCGGCTGCCATCTTGGATTTACATTCTGACCTCAATATCGGCTTTACAACCCTCGAAATCTATGAAAATGACACCCATGACGAAAAATTTGAAAACTTTCGCAGTCGCCATCTTGGATTTGCATTCGACCCCACTAACGGCTTTAACATCCTCAAAAACCATGAAAATGATACCAATGATGAAGAATTTAAAAATATTCAGAATTTTTTATTTACCTTTCGACCCCATTATATGGGCTTTAGCACCTTCGAAAACTGAAAACGTCACCCATGACAAAAAAAATTAAAACTTTCGCAGCTGCCATCTTGGATTTACATTTAGACCCTACTGTCGGCTTGAACACCCTCGAAAACCAAGAAAACGTTACCAATGATGAAAAATTTGAAAATTTTCAGAACCGCCATCTTGGATTTACATTTCGACCCCACTTATTGGCTTTAACACCCTCGAAAACCATGAAAACGATACCCATGACGAAAAGTTTTAAAATTTTTAGAGCCGTCATCTTGAATTTACATTTTGGCCTCACTGTTGGCTTTAGCACCCTCGAAAACTATGAAAACGACACCCATGACGAAATAGTTGAAAATTTTCGCAGCCGCCATCTTGGATTTTCATTTTGACCTCACTATCAGTTTTTTCACCCTTGAAAAACTTAATACGATATGAAAAATTTGAAAATTTTCAGAGTCGCCATCTTGGATTTTCATTTTGAACAAATTCACATTTTCTCGCTCTCTCCGGCAGTGTACTCGGGCCGATGTGTATAATTTTTGTCCCATGACACTAATCGATTTACTGTTTTCTATTGTTTTTTTTTCTGCTGGCGTTCTCTCTGTTTGTCTTTGTCTTTAAATTAGAAGAAGATAGTCGCGCAAGTATTAACACTTTTTAGCGTGACTATTTCTGAATGTTTACAAGCCGCGTTAAAGACCATCGTTCCAAAAATTGTCAGTCATGGGGCCTGCCGACAAATAAAAACTTAAAACTGGTATTAGCGCCATCTAGCTTCTATAGTCTGAACTTCGTCGCGAGCATGTCGGTGACGCGAATCTATAAGTTTATCGTACCAAAAATCCCTTAACGAGCCTAAAGAAGTTTTCACTTCAAAAATATACTGAATTCATAAACTTCTCTTTTGAAAGTTTCATATGAAACTGTTCGTCGTCGTCGCTATTAAATTGACGCTGACCGTAACACACATACCGGTCCTTGCAGGTGGTGGAAGGCGTGTACAGCATGGAGGGCAGCATCGTGCCGCTGGGCGCGCTGGTGGCGCTGAAGCGGCGCCTCGGCCTGCAGCTGTACCTGGACGAGGCGCACAGCGTGGGCGCGCTGGGCGCGCGCGGCCGCGGCGTGCCCGACCACGCGCGCGTGGCGCCCGGCGACGTGGACGTGCTCATGGGCACCTTCACCAAGAGCTTCGGCGCCGCCGGCGGGTACATTGCTGGTCGGTTGTCGCATCTGTTGACTATCCCTATAGTGTATAAATATTTTCTTTTATAAGTACAGTAAGCGTTCAAAAGTGGATAGGCACGTTAAGAGTCGTTTTGCTGTGAACACGCGGTATAGTCCGTATATCTGTATGTGTAAATAACACGGCACAAACACCACAGAGAACGCTTTACACACTGTCGTCACGTACTCGCGAAACAAAAATATATCTCCGTCGCTTTTGTTAGACACGATAACACACACGCATCATGCGCGTGACATTGGCCGGTTTATGTCATTGCTAAAATTCAAATTAATCTTATGTGTGCAGATAGCAGAAGGCTTTAAAGAGTTGGTCTGAGATTCGAGCTGGCTTAGGTTCTGATCTCGTAAAGAACAGCGCGGTTTTTTTCTTTTCGAAATTTATTATTTTTGTTTTCAAAAATAATATTTTTTTAATATTGCTGCCTTTTTATTAATTTTGATATTGTAATAAAGGGTTTAGAATAAAAGATATGTGATAACAAAATTAAACAATATTTATTAGATATAGATCTCAAGAAACTTAGAAGCAATTTGTATTATTTTGACATATTTAAATTATGAAATGTTTTAAATTTTAAATGGATTTTTTCGCCATAAATATTAAGCTTTGATCATGGTCGAAGTAATTAAGCAATAAATAAGAATATTAGACTACTCAAAATGTAAAAAAAAAAAACTACTTACAAAATAGGTGATTTTAAGGTTAAATATGGGCAGTTTGTTTACATTAATTATTTTACATTTTATTTGGCTTTAATAAATATTGGTTGGTATTGAGGTTATAGCTTAAGTATTCATTTTCTTTACGAAAAGAAGATTGAAACTAAACCACAGATTTTAATTCTAAAATAATAATATTACTAAAATAATCTTAAACATTTTCGGTCAATTTGCAAGAAATACGACAAACACCATATTTCAATATGGTTTTTGTCGTATTTCTTACATACTTAAAAAAATCGTTACCACAAATTCATGCAATAACGAATGTGTTGTTTATTAAGTTAGAACGGTAAATATTTTAAGGTTAAAATATAACAGTGTCCCACTTGAAGTCTTAATATTATCGTGCGAAACTTAAACGTTCTTGTTTATGCCTTTCTGTCAAAAATGGTTTCCTAGCTGGTCTTCAGTGATGCAAGCCTTCAGAGTGCACGGAGAACGGTTCATAATACCGTGTTTAATAATTCAGCAAAATATCTCGTTGATATGCAACCATTTATTTCATATTTATTCACCATTTGACGTCGCTGCTTCTCGATAACAAGCCTCTTCCTAATATCTCTTAACCTTCACAGTATTTCTCTAGAACAAAGAATAACATCGTATTTATTACACATACTAATTATTTATCATTCACTAATCGAATTAAACCTCATAATAAATTTAAAAACTTTAAAGGCATCTTCTGTCTCAACAATACCTCTGTTCGATCAACAATACCTTTGATTAAGATTTATGTTTAGTCAAATATGAAATATATAAATGATAACACTTACACTTAGTCTGGTTTCATACGATATTTGTGTAAATTACATTCACTTTTACGCAGCGCAATAATATTTGATCTCCGTTCAATATTTATATTTGACTGCATTTTGAAAATAATAACCACAACGCCGCTTTTACTTGTCACCAACAATAACCACGAACCAACAAAGTTCTATTAAATTAATACTCGTAACGAACGGCATCTGTCTACCCTACAGAAATCGAAATAATTTACTTAGTTTTCTGAGGTCTACCTGCTAAACTTTAATATTTATGTGAACAAGACGAATGAACCAAAAAAGAAATGATTATTGAACTAGTCTTTATTTAAAAAATAACAAAAACTACGAATAGTAATTATTAAAAAATGACGAGCTAACCGCACGTGAGATTCGAACCCTCTCGGCTCGCCATAATCGCATATACCAAAGCAGGTTATCCACTGCGCTAGCATGCTATATACAGTATTGCTCGAAATTATGAACTAGTATGAGTTGCAGACAAAGTAAGTATGTGTGTGTGTAACAACTTATAGAAGAAGGTCGTAAGTCAAACCGCAGCGTCAGTCTATTGGTTTGTGAGTTTGCCTATGGACTTTTGGTCGATACTGTACCTCCGTCTCATCTTGGTGGAATAGTATATTGCTTTCATAATTCAAATTATCAAAAATTCGATGCACTCACGACGGCAGGCTCGTCGAAGCTGATCAACTGGATCCGCCTGCACGGGCACGCGCACACGTACGCGCACAGCATGGCGCCGCCCGTGGCGCAGCAGATCCTGTCGGCCATGCGCCAGCTGGACACGCCGGCCGGGCGCCAGCGCGTGCGCCAGCTCAGGGAGAACACGCACTACTTCAGGGAACAGTGAGTACTGGCCAGGCTTGTCGTTGATCTACTGGCGGTCCGATATTATAGTAACCACCTGTGACCGGATTACACAGTGCCATTTAGGGTTAACAACCTCAAATTATATCATTTCTTAAAGTAGAATTGTTTTAACGAGCTTTTATTTAATATACTTTGTATGTGTGTCTGCTACGTTTCAAAAGAACTATAGTCTGACAATTGTTGTCACAGCCTATGTATGCACGGGCGCTTTTTTTTAACGTAAGGTTTCTTGACGCGCACTGGATATTCAACGCTCGGATGAGTGGTTGAAAATCCAACTATGCACTTTTTCAACGCATTAGGGATGATGCACTTCGTCGGATTCTCAACGTTTTTTCGAGTTGAAAATCCAGTAAAATGATGTATCCGAGTAAAATTATATAGTGTCAAATATTGAACGGTGGTACGGAACACTTCATGTGCGAGTCCGAATCGTACTTGGTGGGTTTTTAGTTCAGTTAAATGAAAATACTAAACGAAGTATATGTTTCATCTTAATTTTTTTATAAAATTGCAAAGTTAAATTTGTATTTTCATAATGATACTGTGAATTACAAAGTTATTTTTTGCAGTTGCAGAAAATCGCTCATATTTAATTAAAATACCTTAGGAATCGGAGTTTTTAATATTTGCTAATTATATACATTATATGGTACATGATAAACAGACAGGCGGACGGCGGTCCGTCTGTCTGTCGGACGGACGGACAGACGGACAGACAGCTGAGGCTTAGTAATAGGATTCGTAAAAATAAAAGAAACACATTATTGACCCAATACAGGGAATGCTTAAAAATGTTTCTCCAACGCACGACTGGAGTTTACTCCTAAGAATTTTTATGTCTAAGTAATTAGATTTCAGTAAGAAATTGATATTATGTTGTGATCTCAGGTAGATTCATATTAGGTTCGTGTTAAAATACTTATTTTGATCCATTAACAGTGTTAAAAGTTAATTTAGAAGGAAATTTTAGCCAATTCAAATTGTCATAATTACGTAACTTGCAGACTAACTTTTGTTTTTATAGATATTTCTTTAATTTTGGTCTTAAATGAAAGGTCTAAACTTAAAACCATTTGTCAAGTTTAGTTCATGAAAATCGGCCCGCGGAACAAAAAGATACGGTCATTTTTATGTATGGAAATTTTGTTCATTTACCGATTCGCGCGCGCAATGCGACAACACGTATCTACTTAGTTGAGCAAGTTTTAAAAATCATAACAGGTGTTAAAAGTACAATATCTAAGTGTCATAATATATCCATGTGTAGACAGTTGAACGTGTATCGTGGTGCATAACAAAGTTCTTCAATCCATCAAATCACACAGAAGATATCATCGTTTTTCTTCAACTCAACGGCAAAAATATTTAAACTAACACCAGCAGCCCGTGAGTCATCGTAGCGCGCAGCAGCTTTTTCAGATAGCTGTCCAATTGGTATTAGACCAAAACTTTCAATAATAGCTGCACCATGCATAAGAACTTTATGAACACTTGAAGGCATATAATACCAGCTATATAATTCCAAATACAGTTGCATGGTCACTTGAGCATATTCGTGAAATTTCGCTGTGTCAATGTGGTAACCTGATGAAATTGCCTCTAAAATGATTGCAAATCGCCTTATTAATTCTTCACTAACACCAGTTATCTCAGCAGTCATGTTTGGATTTGCAAAAAATCTTCTAGCAGTATTTCATTCGTGGAGCCGTGCCCTTGTTTAACAACATCAATCAGAGGTCCCATTCTATTTTTAAAAGCGTCTTGTATGTATTTCTTTCTTCTTTCCATGATGCACTTGTTGTCTCCCTTTACTGTCCATGTCTGTATCGTTAATCTGTGGGCTATATGCAGAATTCATTCCATCAGTCGTATCCAGGTATGCAATGATGACAATCCGTATTTACAGAGATCTGGATCAGTCGGTTTTGATGCAATTAAGGGCAAATTATTCATCTCTGTTGGAGTGGCTTTACAAATGTCGCATCTCTGAGATGAAGTATCACATAAAATTGATGTTGCTTTTCCGTCTATCATAGTCATTAATAAAGAGTGTGAAATTTTTATTTCTCCAACTTCTGTTTTCACTAAATTTACAATCTCTTCCTCAATAGCACTTTTTTCCCGCAATATCGTTATTTTATTTTCTTTCACAAATTCGAAAAAGATTGGACGACACCAGTAAGATGAATTTGGTGAATCGTTTTGCCAGATAACTTGTTCGCCGCACACTAATTTTATTGGCACTAAACTACCCATAAATATGCTTGAATCGTCAAGTTGACTTTCTTGTTCATCGTCTGTTTGCATTTTTTGTTTGTAATTGGCTTGATTAGAAGCACCGTCAAATCCCCACTTACTGATTAGTGTAAATTCTTTACAACCACTATCTATGACGAGTGACGTCATTATTCTTGTTCTCGTTATATCCAATAGAGCTTGTAACTTTATTTTAGCTGAGGTTTCTGTCACTGTAATAGCATCTTTTGGTGGATAGCATTTCTGTTTCGCATGTTGCACTTGATAATAAGATGGAAATATATTACTGTCTTTTTCGTTAACACTTTTTCTTAAAGTATTGTATTGCCACTTGGTCAGCTTAAGTGATAAAAATAACCCTAAAGCCTCATCCGGAGAAAACACAGGTTTTGTTTCTTTAACAGATATGCACTTTTTAACTTTTTTTACATCTTGGGGATTCTTTAGTAAATGTTCTAGTATTTTAGCAACCTCCTCATTTCCATCCGCTTTCAACTGCTCAAAATATGCATATTTTATTTCGTCCGAAGATAAATGAAAGTTTTCTGCACGTTTTTTTTTTTCTGTTTATGCGCTAATTCACAAAAAGGTTTTCTTGGGCTTTGTTCGGTGGAGACACCGACAGAAACTTTTGATGGTGATACATACTGAGTTGATGTACTCGGTGCTGGTTGATTTTCATTACTGCCTATTAAACACTTAATAAAGTATGGCCATATTATGTTTTCTTGTAACCATTCACTATTTTTAGTTGTGAATATATTTTCTTTACGATAAGCGTTTTCACATCTTCTATTTAAATTTAACAAAATTTTGCACAAAACAACTTTAAGGTCTTTTCGTGATCATCACTTAATTCGACTAAAAATTAAGACCTTATCTCACTACACAAACTGTCATTATTTTTAATACTGCCACTGTTTTTTAAAATAACGAAAAGATCAAGGTTTGTCACTAAATTTTCAAACATTTTCACAAATACAAAATAACAAATAAGTAAGTAATGAATGTGTGGGGGTAGTGCGTCTATTTTGGTGGGTAATAGAACACTGAAGTACGTTTGAATGCAACCGAACATTCCGTAGATACCCTATCGTTGCACCAATCACGTTACGACACGTCATAACTTGTTGTTGCGCTCGCGCACTCTTATCCCTTGATTCCCGGAAATAAGTCTCAAAACAAATTACGTCATACCTACCTATGGTGGTGGAAAATGTCGAACATTGTTTTTTTTTAAAGAACTAAGTAGGTATTGAGGTTTTCAGGCCGTTTAGTATACATTATTTTCAATTTCAATTTAATTGTAATAAATTGCTTAACTAAAATAACATGACTCTTCCTACAAATTTGATATGGCTATATCTCCGAAAGTACTCGTTAAATTAAAAAAAAGTCAAAGAATAAAACGTTTAAAATTTATGCCTAGATACCAAAAAAATACATTTGATTTCTTAAGACCCAACCTTGTAATCCCAGCCCACTGTGCCGCGGTGCGACGACGCTTGGCAAGGTCACGGATACAACTAGCGGGCGCACTCGAGTAATACTCGAAAATATTCGTAGCGTTTGTGGAACCGCGCCGTGTTTGTACATACGAACACAGCGGTCATTTCTGCGCATTAAGATTCCCAATATGCTCTCTGGTATTAGTCGCACGCCTCCTCAAGCCTCACCCCACTCAGCATCTGAACCAAACCTGACATCGACTGCTAATACTAGCAGCGATACAAGTATAAATATAACCCAAAGGAAAAGGAAACGCAGTGTAGATGACATGATAAGAATGGAGAAAATGATGGAAGATATGAAGGAAATGTTTTCTGGGAAAATGAGTTCGTTACAATTGGCTCTTGAGGATATACGGTCACAAAATACTGCGATCAGCTTGCAAAACTATGAAATAAGAACTCAGAATGAAAAAAATCAAAGAGACAATAGATTTCTTATCAGAAAAATATGATGATGCACTTGTGGAAATTAACGGTTTACGGGCAGAATGTAGCAGTAACCAAAAGGTTATAAAAGCGCTTGAAATCAGGGTAGACTTCTTAGAAAAGCAACAAAAAGCGGCTTCGCTTGAAATTAAAAATCTACCGTCGTCATCCCTTGAAACCCGCGACTCCCATACGGGTGCAGTACGAAAACTGGGTCAGATCATCAGTCAACCCGTGAGTGCAACAGATATAAAAAACATCTTCCGTTACAAGAACGAGTCTGACGCGGTGGGTCCAGTCTTGGTAGAATTCACGTCGGCAACCACTAAAGAACAGTTTCTAAAGTCAACCAAAGACTTTAATAAGCACAACAAGGAAAACCGCCTGAACACATCCCATCTAGTAGAAAACGGACCCAGGCAACCCTTATATGTAAATGAAGTGCTCACGGCTATTACCAGACGACTGCATTATCTCGCCCGAGAACTTACGAAGGAATTCGGTTACCATCAATGTTGGATTGCAAACGGCAAGGTGTATATTCGTGAAAAAGACGGAATGTCAAGCCGCCTCATCAAAACCGAAGAAGACCTCGCGGAGCTCCGTAAGAAAAAATGCCCATCACGGTACCTTCAACTACATGCTGTCTTTGTCATTACAGTTTTGTTAACCCTAGTCCAAACTTATACTATTCCGTTAATAATTAACACTAACACTAAAATTAATCAATTATTCATACACTGTTCAAAACAAACAAGCTTGTTACTAACATTAACTATACACCCTACAAAATACAATGTACACATCTATATATATAAAAATGAATCCCTATTTCCCTTGGTCACGGCATCACGCTAAAACGGCTGAACGGATTTGGATGAAATTTGACAAATGAGTAAACCATGACCCGGAGAAGGACATAGGATACTTTTTATCCCGATATTCCCAAAGAATCGAGACTAATGCGGGTGAAATCGCGGGGCGCAGCTAGTCATATATACAATCACGTTACTTGCACTTCACATCCATAACGCTCACAAACTTAATCAGCCGGCATACCGTATAAATATGCCTAGTATATGTTCTATCGCACCTGCTCTGTACCAGTATATTATACCTCGTTTGCGTTCGGACATTGCCATTCGCGTTGCCGGAAATATTTCCCTAAATTTTTGCTGTGGCGACGTTAAGGGAAATGAGAGAAACGGCAAGGGAAGCGACCTGTTTACACATTCGCGTTGCCCATTTTATTTCCCATTTACAACAATAGAAATTTGATGAAACTATTTTTGAGACGTGTTGACGTTTGTGTTGCCAGAGTCTTTTTATTATTTATTATTATTATGAGTTAATTTGTAAACATTTGGTCTAAAAAGCTATAATTACTTAAGTAAATGACTTATATTTCTGTTTTTTATGCATATTAGTAAGCTGAGTATACTTTGTATATACACACATACATAATCTCGAAGTAAAAGGTGCGCAAAGGAACGTAACGTCTGACTTTTAATTAACGCTCGATTTTATTCCTCATAAAATTTTCATATCGTGGGCTAAATATGAAAATCGTTTCTTAAGGAGTCAACTCCAAAAATAAAGTAGTCTACAGTTAATTTTTTGCACATGTAATAAATAATTACATACATTTAAATAACATAGGTATACCGGGTCCACAAAATCGTTATCCATCCTGTTTGTTGTCTATTTGAGATCTGTGAAGCGAACGTACTGCAAAGCATGTTTGGCAGCGGCAGGTAACGTGCGCTCGAAAAACCGACATCGAATGGCAGGGGTGCCACATGTAAGGTCCTCGCGCATATTTGGGAGTGGCGCGAGAAGGCGAAACGCCGGGGCTTAACTCCGCTGACGCGAGAAATCACGGCACAGCGGACAGAGCTCCGGCGGGATCTCATGGCGTCATGGAGAGTGCGATTGTCGCAACCTAGCGCTGGACACGCCACAATTGCGGCGATAAGACCCCTCTTTGAGGAGTGGCTAGAGAGGCGCCACGGCGTCCTCACCTTCCGCCTGACGCAGGTCCTCACCGGACACGGCTGTTTCGGGAGGTTCCTGTACAGGATAAGGCGGGAGGAAACGCCCGGGTGTCACCATTGTGTGGATCGCCTGAAGGACACGGTGGAACATACGGTGGAGGTCTGCCCAGCTTGGGTGAAGCATCGCCGTGTCCTCGTGGAGGCGATCGTTGGCGGTGATCTCTCGCGTCCGGCCCTCCATTGTGTGGATCGCCTGAAGGACACGGTGGAACATACGGTGGAGGTCTGCCCAGCTTGGGCGAAGCATCGCCGTGTCCTAGTGGAGGCGATCGTTGGCGGTGATCTCTCGCGTCCGGCCCTGATTCGGACCATGGTACGGAGCGAGAGGAAATGGAAGGCCGTCACTTCCTGCGAAGCGGTAATGCTCGCGAAGGAGGAGGCGGAACGCGTGAGGGAGAGGCAAATTTCGCGGCCTCACGCCCCTAACCGCCGCAGAAGGAGACGCCCAGGGCGTCGGGAATCGCAGGCCGATTTCCGGCCACCGTAGGCGCGGGCTTGCGGACGGTGAGCAATGAGCTCACCGTTCCATAAGGACCAGGCCTAGGTCGACAGCGCGTTGTGTTCCACACGCGCCTCAAAGAGATGTCAGCAGAATTGACGGGGTCCGTTAGGGCCGATGCCTGCCGGGGGTGCAAAGAAAACCGAAAGGGAGATCGTGGCCCCCGGTAACAGGGCAACCGAAGGAACACGGCTGGGTTTTAATCAGTAAGAGTCTGACACGCACTCTCGCTCCGCCCAGAGCGGGAGAAATTATTTGATAATTTCCCACCCAAAAAAAAGGGGTGCCACATGTGATTTTTTATTTCTCCCTAAATTTGAAATATTTTTTCTCCAAAATGGTACCATTTTATAAGTTTTACCTAAAGGCAAAAGTTAGTACTATCAAGAAATTTTAACTAATAATAAAAAACAAAGGAGTAATAAAACCCGCTTTCTGTTTGGCAAATGAAGTAAATTTAAAACATAACTTGTCAGAAAACAACGGTTCAGCTTCCCAAGCTGGTCTGTATCGTCTTGATTTTGACACGATTGAATAAATAGTATACACTATTAACACTAGTCTTTGAACTTTGAAGATAGTTTTGATAGATCGAAATAAATCTTATCTCTGCGAAAGTGCAAAACAATAACAACACAGCAATCATGAGTGAATGAAACGAATGAACAATATGCAGATTATGTAGAATATTGTGGAAGTAGAATGAACCAAACCATAGACTATTAAGAGATAAGAACTAAATAGCGAGCGTACTCACAGATTTCAAGATCTGTGAGCGTAATGTTTTATCGGGTGTGTTCGCAAAATATGATACATCCCGTAGGAAACTATAAAAATAAAAACACCAAAATTCTCCATGATTTTTTTCTTTTCTCCAATAATTTCTCCAAATATTTCATTTCTGCAAAATTTCTCCAGGAGTCAAAATTTTACCCAAAATTGCGAAAAAAATACCCAATCTGGTAACGCTGCCGAATGGCAAAGTTGAAATAAGTGATCACACTTTGATCAAATACCCAAACACCCCTACCAGGCATGTGACTCCTGGAACTACTCGACGAGTAGAACTAGGTGTACCGAGTTGGGGTCGTTTTATTAGTTATGATGAGATCTTACCTCCGAACTTGATGCAGTGACGTGAAGGTGTACTTTCATATTCATATTCATATATTTATTTGCATTCCATAATGTAGGTGTAAATGGCTTAAAGCTAAGGTACAATTACGGACCCTGTAGGGCACAGCAAAAACAATAAAATTAATTCTTACAATAAAATAAATACAAAAACAAATTAAGTACCTAACAATCAAACAATTTTTAAATAATTATGAGATCAGTTATAATAATAATTAGATAAGTTCAATTTAACATAATATCATATTATAATATTGATCTATATAAGTATGAATGTATCTAATGTATTTAAGTATTAAAATATTTTTATGTCTGACAGATCGGTATTTATGTTTATCGCCGCGGGTTGTGAAAAAGTTCATGTATTTTCTGACAAATTTGCATGTTTCTAGGGATATAGGTAGATGATAAGGTGAGTATTCTATGTCTTATGAAAAAGGGTTTACAGCTATCGGTTTGTTTTATGTTGACTATGATCCGAATTAATTTCTTCTGGAGAATGAAAAGCGTAGGCGCGTCTGTGCTATTTCCCCACATTATAATGCCATAGCTGAGCCATGCATGAGCGTAGCCATAATACATAGTAAGTGCAGTTTGCAAGTCGGTAGTTATTTTGACTTCTCGAAGTGCGTAGGTGAATTTTGAGAGTTTTGATCGTACTTTTTTAATTGGGCCTTCCATGTAATGTGTGTCTATTGCGAGTCCTAATAGCGTAAAGTCAGCTATACTTCAATTTTTGTGCCGTTTGTTGTGAAATTAACTGGTATTGGGGATTTTTGCTGAGGGTAGAAAGTCATTAGTTTGGTTTTTTTTTATAATTAATCTCTAGGTTGTGCTCATCCATCCATTTTGATGTTTTATTTAATATTGTGCTCAGTTGATCGTTGATATTGTTATTAGTTTGGCATGTGGTAAGCAGAGATATATCGTCTGCGAGTAACACACATGGTACTTTCATGATTTTGGGAAGGTCATTGACGTAGATGATGAACAGGAGACATCCAATAACACTGCCCTGGGGAATTGATGCATTTATAATCTTCTTATCGGACCTTACTTGTATTATTTGTTTTTGGTCATGGTTAAAATGTTCTATTTGCACATACTGCTCTTTATCTTTTAAGTAGGACGCAAACCACTTATGTGTAGTTTCACGAATTCATATTCCGTATGTCTAATAACATTTTAAACCGTACTTTGTCATATGCCTTTGTCATGTCTAAAAGTATGCCGACTGCATATTTTTTATTATTTATAATATTTATAACTTCTTGCATATATTTATAGACAGCTAGGGTGGTTGATGGATGTTTCCGAAACCCGTTTTGACCTTCGTCAAAGATTCTGTATCTTTTGCAAAAACTGTACACACGGTCACACATAGCCTTTTTGACATTTATTGAAGCCGGGCATGGGTTGGTAATTATTAGGGTCAGTTTTCGAGTTTTTCTTAAATAAGGGTTTTACAATAGCTTTTTTAAGTTGATCAGGAAAAGTACCTTCATCAAAGGACTGATTTATTAAAACACAAAAGGGTTCAGCAAGTTCATCTGCACATTGTCTAATCAGAGATGGAGGTAGTTCATCTATTCCGTGATTTTTTTTGTTTTTTAGATTTTGTATGATTCTATGCGTTTCTAGACAGTCTAAAGGTCTAAGAAATAGAGAATTTTCAGAAGGGTTGAGTACTGGCTGGCCTTTGGCCTCACGGCCGGTTTCTTCGCCTCTTGATGCAAAAAAGTTATTGAATTTGTATACTATTTGTTTTGGGTCTGAAACTAAAGTATTATTAATTTGTAATTGTATATTATATTTATCTGTAACTGTTTTTTGTTAGTACGTTCTTTCACTATGTTCCACATAGCTTTGACTTTGTTTCGAGACATTTTAATTTTTTTAATGTATTGATGTTTTTTTAGATGTTATTACCGACTGTTTTAGACTTATTTTCGTATTTTCTATAGTATTTTTTGATAATTGGATTGTCAGACTTAATGTTTAAAATTTTTAATAATCTTTTGTTTGTGCATGAGATCTTTATAACTTTAGATAACCAAACATTTTTATAATGTGTTTTTAATTATATTTTATTTTTGGTATTTTTTTGTTTAGTATAGTAGTTAATAAGTCATTAAAAACTTTATAATTTTGATTTGCGTCGTTAGTTTCTAAAATAATATCTCTCCAATTAACTGACTTTAATGCAGATTTGAAATTTTCAATGTTATTTTTGTTGTGCAGTCGTTTTTCCGTATACCAAGCGGTTTGCTTCGCGTA
Source organism: Omphaloscelis lunosa (assembly GCA_916610215.1). NCBI lineage: Eukaryota > Metazoa > Arthropoda > Insecta > Lepidoptera > Noctuidae > Omphaloscelis > Omphaloscelis lunosa. Next base: position 23,459,677 of record OU744247.1, read on the forward strand.
TGGTCGTCGCGGTATTTTAAATTATATAACTGTACCACAATGATCTGAAAAACCCAGTTCTTCCACAGATGTATATAAATCTATATTTTTAAAGTTTGTAAATATTAGGTCAAGGCACGTTGACGCTGTTTGTATTGTGTGTGTGGGACGTTTAATGTGCTGTGTGTGTTTGTATTCTGACATAAGGTCTAAGAAGGCGTTAACTTTGGAGTTATTTTTCAAAATATCGTTATTAAAGTCAACACCGATGACTGTTTAGTTTCGTGTATTTATTATTTATGTACGCTAGTATTAGATTGAGTTGGTTATAAAATATATTTTCTTCTCTTCTGTTCCAGTACATTGTTACTAATAGCAAATTTTCGTTAGGTATTTCAATCGCACAAACTTCCAAAATATATTCAAGTGACATCTCGGTTATATCGCATCTTTTTATGTAGTCTATGTGTTCTTCTAGTAAGATGCAGACTCCGCCGCCTCCACGGTTTTCTCGATAGTAGGATGCTGCGACTCTGTAGCCGCTAAAGTCAATCGCGCTTAATGTCATTCCATTTCCATTATGTCTTGCTTATTAAATAGACTTTGGATGTTCTGAAATAAAATATTAAAATGTTGCTCTTTGTTTTCGAAATCTATTGCCTTCCTCGTTTTCTTGAAATGTCCGGCCGTTATTTGGTGCGCTTCGTCTATTTATATTGTTTACTTCGTTTTCAGTTTTGGGTGGAGGGTATGATATTGTTTCGTCTTTGTAACTTATGAGTTTCCCTTCAATATACAGTTGATTATTTCTAATTACAGCTTGCTGTTTTTATAATATCTTCAGAGTTTAGTCTTTTTATTTCGTTTTGGAGTGCTTCAGTTTGCTCATTCAGTTTTTCTATTTGAAGGTTAATTATGTTTTTAACTGTCTATATCAGTCTTTCGTTGTTCGTTTTGTAAGAACAAAGTGCCTGTCTTGTTTTATGTCTTCCTTTAATTTTAATATGGCTTTGTTAATTTCTGTTTGAATAGTTGCTTTTATTTCTAGTATAATTGATGTATTATTTTCTTTTAATTTTAAGGATATCAATTCGCTCAGATTATGTAGTGTCAGTGCAGGTTGATCGTCATTCTCTAAACTTGTTTTATTACATACTGTATCACCAAGTATACTCATGTGTTCAGAGCATACAGTGTCATTGAAGTTGTTTTAAGTTTGTTTCTGTCGCTGAGTAATATTAGGCTCTGGTGTTTAGAAATTAGCGTCTATTTGGTGCGGTCTGGTTTGGTCAGGTCATTCCATCAAGTTCGGAGGTAAGGCCTCATCGTAACTAACAAAACGAGCCGAACTCAGCACACCTATTTCTACTCGTCGAGGAGTTCCAGCAGCAGTCCCCGAAGTACAGCTTCAGATCACTCCATCACGTCCGGAGGTAAGGTCTCATCATAACTAACAAAACGAGCCCAGACTCGGCACACCTATATCTACTCGTCGAGGAGTTCCGGTAGCTGTCACCGAACCACACATTCAGGTCACTTCTTCAAGTCCAGAGGCAAGGTCTCATCATAACTAACAAAACGAACCTAAACTCGGCATACCTGGTTCTACTCGTCGAGGAGTACCAGTAGCAGTAACCGAAGTACACCTTCAGGTCACTCCATTAAGTCTGGAGGTAAGGTCTCATCATAACTAAAAAAACCAGCCCGAAGCCCACAGCCCACATCTGTCTACTAGTAGAGGGCTCCCAGTGCCTAGCAGTCACTGAAGTAAGTATTTTTATCTAAGTATTATTTAGTAAAAATATAAACAACAATACGAATATATTTTTTTTAGGTGCCTATGTATATTATAAAGAAATAATTTTAAAAAATACTATCCAAATTTGTTCATTTGACTACTATTCCCGCAGTTAACCGTGCGTACACTTGTGTGTGTGACCTGTGTCAATGTAGTAATTCGATTCTATACCTATCAATTTTGCAAACGCGTCCTTAAGAAAATCCAAACTTGAATTCAAATAACAATGTCAGACTAAAATTTACCTCGATAGTATAACAGGGTAACTCGCTCCCGGGACACATATTCCGATAACGTCATTAAATCCCATGAATAAATAATGAATAAATAATAATCCACAGACTGCGCGCGATGGGCGCGGTGACGCTGGGCCACCGCGACTCGCCCGTGGTGCCGCTGCTGGTGTACACGTTCAGCAAGATGGCGGCCACCGTGGAGCGCCTGGCCGCGCGCCGCGTGGCCGCCGTGGGCGTGGGCTTCCCCGCCACGCCGCTCAACAAGGCGCGCATACGGTACGCGCACTCGCGCTGGGGATACATAACCCCACGTGAATAAGTCAAAATAAAAAGTATATTTTATTAAAAAAAACTAGGTGACCCGATAGACGTTGTCCTGTCTTAAATATGTTTGAAGCCCGCATTCTGTCGTTCGCGCCGACTGTCAAACGACCGACAGATATGTGAAAGCAGTAAGGTTACATTAACAAAGTTAATATGGTAGTTAAGTTTTCTTATATTTTCTAATTTTCCGCGCAAATTTCTTATTTTTTTCTTTCATAAGAACCTTCTGACAAATTACAAACACAAAAAAAAAAAGAATTTGCGAAATCGGTCCAACCATTCACGCGTCATGTCGTGACCAAGGGAAATAGGGATTCATTTTGATATATATAAAAACAAGAGAAAGGGGGTAGGTTTATGGTCACAAGATTCTCTTAACTCCCTTCGGAGTAGCGCAGTACTCTCCTGGCTCAGCCTGCTGAGACGATGCGCCCAGGCTGGCGGTCGAGCTGGCCCGGACACCGCTCGACGTACAGAGCTCGATGTTTCCGAAATTTGCCGTAAGGTAGTGGCCCGGAACCCAGCGATCGGATAAACACGATAGATTCCGATTAACTTCGATAAGATCAAGCCGGTACTTTGAATCCTGAAAATAACGTCCAGCGTGTCACAAAATGGCCTATTGTCATCTCCGCTGATTGTGACACCAAAGCATATATAAGCAACGCGAGATGTACTAGTGCGCTAATGAAGGAGGTGTGTGGTTTTCACAATGTTCGGAGTTTACATGGATGGAATGGAATTGGAAACAATGGCATGACTTGCACATTTTGAGTAAATGTAAAATACATATAAAATGCGCAGAGCTAATGGGAAATAGGTTGCGAGGAAATAATAACGCAGAAAGCTTATTACGCTAAACAAAAAATGGTAATTTGCAAATAGGTACAAGCCCTAAGTTGACTTATGTAGACACACAAAAATATAAAACATAATTAGCAATTCAAGACTTACCCGGTATGGGGTTACGAAAACACAAATCTTTATAAAGACTACGTATGTAAGTAAGATCACAAGTGATTCAGGATCAAGTAAACGTGCGTCTTCGCCTGGAGCAGGAATTGGAATGTCTGGTTACCGTGAGTGGAATGACCACGACGGTGTCGCGCAAAGGTTATCGCTCCTCATTCAAGCGTTCGGATACGCCGACTGCGCGCATCACTAGAACGGACAGCTAATTTATGTTGTTTAGTAACCTTCACCGGACACGGACGTCCCTAATATTATTACGTATGTTGTTTAACTTTACATTTTATTGTTGTCATTTTGTTATTTATAAAAAAGTAACGATACGACTTCACACCGTTATCACCAGTTTCTAAAAGAATCAATTCAACCGCTGTTTTCGTTTTAGTAGAATAGCATCTCGCAGGTCAACCTAGGAGCTTGTCGGCTGCTTAACCCGACTTAATAAATTAAGGCCTCCGGCCAGGGTATAAAACTTATAAATTAAGTGACTACACGCTAAGGGCACCCTCTGTGGGGTACGGACCTCGGTTTGGGGCGTCGCTGGGGGAGGGCTGGATCGGATCAAGATTATTTTAGAACGACTTTACGGCGCGGGCTGGCTCCGGCCAGGGTCGGGCGGGATGCACGGACACGGCGCCGAAGGCCTCGGCGGCGGGGGCAGAAGGACTAGTAGCCCTACTGTTCTCCTGGAGGTTACAGCGTCATTGGGAATGGTGAGAGTATGCCTTGGTCGGCGAATTTTGCTAAAGCGGAAAGATGTGTAACGGGTGGCCGCCGCTATCAGGGGATTGCGGTGCTTTATATATAACATAGTGATTCATGAACTGCTGGACGGTGGTTATTCTGAGATATAGATGAAATTTCTCATTGCGCACATAGAAGGGGCTCCCGTGACATTTTTTAAGAGACGGTTCTGGTGGGTCTGCATCCTATGGAGATAGCTTGGCTTAGCATGTGTGGAGACGACGCAAGCAAAAATCATGATGGAGAGGATGACCGCGTAGTAGATGCGGGAACGAGCCGCACTTAAGTGCCTGCTGAAGGAAAGTTGGTAGTCAAGGATCGCATCTGGATATTTTGATCGCTTCTCTCAAGAGATCGGCGTGCCGTACATAGTGATCGGACTGGGAAGAGGGGATGTGAGACGACGGTCTCGAGAAGAGAACCGCCTGCCTCGTATCGGGATTGACCTCGATTCTTCATTTCCGGAACCAAGCGCAGACGTTTGCGAATATCTGGAGAATGCGAGCGAAGAGTCCTGACAGCGACCAGTATAGTAAATGGCCGTGTCGTCGGCGAATAAAGCCAACTGAGCCTTTTTACTCTTAGTAATGTCGCTGGTGAACAGCATGAAGATGAGGGGAGCAGTGGCGGTACCTTCATAGAAGCCAAAAAGCCCGGCTTGCCCTAATAAAATCATAATTCTCAAGAACAAACCTAGGCCTACCAATAAAAAGAAATAAAAAAAGAAACAGTCAGTGAACCCGAACTCAATCATGCATGTCATAGGAATAACCAAATTTCGAAATCCCCGTTTTTTCTGCCGCGCGCACTGAGCTAGGTTGCCGAATCATTCATTTAGTAATCATATGAATAAAATTTAAATTCCGCGCGCTTTGTTGCGCGCCAATACAATGCATTCAATTGCGCCTTCTCGCTCACACTCGTGGGCTTCTTATCTGGCTTGCCTTACCTTTCTTTGTCTCGCAGTTTTCGCCTACAAATTGCTATAGAAACATTTACATTAGTTGATATATTGGTAAGTACATATACGCAGATTTCTATGAAATGAAAAGCCCGGCTTTTGAGTGCACAGAGTACTTTTTATTTTGAAAGGTCTTAAGTCGGCGCAAACGGCGCAAATGCACTATCCGCTTTGTTGACCCGCGTAAAGTGAGTTGCAAGTCTGTGCGACGCGACGACGAATTTGTTATTGTATATGTTTTGAAATTAATATTTTGAGACTAGAATTTTATTTTCCACGTGCTGAAGTAATGAATTAGTTTTATTGTTTAAAATGATGTGATAGTTATTGCGGCGATGTTATTCCGCGCTTTTGTAAGTGATTATAGTGATATTTTTATCATCAAATTCGGAGACTGTGTTCGTAAAGGTATTTTGAGTTTGGGCATATTGAGTTTTCTGACAATAAGTAACTCTTTACTTCACCGTAACCAACCTCAAATTACTGTAACTATTTCTCGGAAATAAAAAACAGTATCTTTTGTTAGTCGAAGAATATATTGAAATACTTGTAGGCATTCGATTGTCTATTATACAAATTTATGTAGGTGAATAGCTGGTGCCATGAAAGCACATGACTAGGGTTGTTTTTATGGCATTCGTAGTTTTAGTAAACCACTGAAAAATAAACCATCTTATGTACTACATCTTGACATCATAAAAGACAATAATGTTCGCATCGAAGAGATTCTTCATAGGTGTTTTGAAATAAATATTAGAGTTGGCTATTGTCATTAAAATAAATTATAAAAAAATATTTAAGTAGGTAATATCTCATGTTAACGTTTTCAATCGACATTAAATTTTAAACTCGTAAAATTATGCGTACGGCAATAGAACAACAAATCGATAATGGAACAACAAATCGATAATCGATAATGGAAGCCATCTAGTGGCTTCTTATTGAAAAATTTTGTATGTGACAAGCGAATATGAATTATGGTAAAAAGGTTCGGCTAAGCGGTGTGATTACGCACATTCATTAATGTAGATGACGCTTATGACAATTACATACTAATGCCAGACCTCTTCGAATTTTAAAGGTTTTCTAACCAAAATTATAATAATGTTGTACCATGAGCAACATATGAAAATCAGTAAATCCCTCACTTGGCTGTTTTTTTTTTATCGTAATAAGTCTGGCGCCACTGAAGGGGAGATAGCACAGACCCCTGCGGGTGTAGTAAAACCACAATAGAAACCTGTTTTGTCGACGGAAAAACAAAACAGAATCACAATCTGTCATTTTGTCTATTCTTGCTGCTGCTTGCGCGTATGTGGTGAGGGGAGGAAACTAACCCTCGATGCGATAGCGGAAAGTGCGAAACGACAAAAATTCGCGTAACTGAGCACGAGACGGTCTGGCACTCCGAGTTGGAAAAGCTTATGTAATGAGTTGTTGTGCCAGAGTTTATCGAATGCTTTCGCTATGTCGAAGAATAACACGCCCGTCATCGCGTTACGTTAGAAACCAGCGCTTCAGTGCTCCACGATGCGGTGGACTTGTTGAATGTACGAGAGTTGTAGTCGGAAACCAAACTGCTCGTTGGGGATGAGGCTCTTAGCTTCGACATAGTCTTTAAGACGTTTATAAATAAGCATCTCGTAGCTTCTCGTTTTGCCGACAACATTGAGGAGACTGATGGAACGATAACTCCTGGGCTCAGCCTCGAGCTTGCCTGGCTTGGGAATAACGGTGACCTCTTTCCACGCTTACGGAAAGATGTTGTTGCTCAAGGTGCCATTCAAGATGGGGGTCATGAACATTATGAGAAGAGGGGGGAGGAGTTTGTATTCGGTATCAACAATAGAGAGGACTCCTTATTACTAATAAGGAGTCCGAACAAGGGGCTTTCGTAGCGTGGAGCCCTTTATTGATTTCGTGCACGTCGTCTGGAGTGACGGGAGGCAGAGGATCATCAGGGTCTTCAATGGAGAAGCTATATGTTCGCCTTCAGCGTCAACCTTTATAAGGTGCGCTTGGTCTCATTCAACAGCTATGATTAATTGTTGTTATATAGTTAACATCAGAAAACGTACTATCCCCTAAAACACACATGCATGTAAATGCACAATTTATTATTTAGTTTTCAATTTATGTTAATTCTTAAAAGTAACTCAAACTCAAAGCATTTATTTCAATTAAATCATTTACAGGCACTTTTGAATTGTCAAGGAGTCAGTCAGTCAGAAATATGAAACTAGTTGCCCATTCCAAAGTGTAGTAGGTACCTATGGAGAAGAACGGGCAAGAAACTCCACGAATACTCTTTTAAATTATATTGTTAGAAAAAAAGCGAGACATCTGCGTGAGCATGACATACTCGCAACCGCCAGGGCACATTCCAAGCCAATGAAAGCCATACTACCCGATATATGGTAGTTCTATAGTACATAGTACTCACACCTGTGCTTTGCAATTATACAACATGTTAAAAAAAACCCTGTCTGAATCTGTGAGAGTGTTGTTAAGTATCGTACTGAGAGTCTATTTCTGTGGAATTTTTCAGGAAAAAATGAAGAAGGGGGTAATTTTGGTACAAAAAATTTGAATTGTAATTAACAATATTTTTTTTATTTTCAATTTTTTGTTACTTTTTGGTAATGTTATTGCAGTACCTATGTGCCGTTTTCGGATCGGACAGGTTTTTTTTACATATTGTATAATACACTAGCTTTTGCCCGCGTGGATGTCTGAAAATATCCCACAGGAACGTACTACCGGGATTACATACCTAATAACGGAGGAAAATGTCATTGACTCCTAGTGCTGCTCTGTGGTTACGTGTAATTTTGAATTTATGAAATCTTTTAAACTATTGATATGATTTCCATAATCTTAATTAAATTCCCAATTTAAATAACATATTTTATTGGATAAGGATTAATTAAATACCGATCAAAATAGCTTCGCAAATAACAATAAAAAAATTATCAAATTCTGAAAGATAAAAGTGGTTACTGTGGGCCATCCTTAGAAGATAAACATATGCTTTCGCGGACTTTTTGTTGAACTGTTTAATAAGATGTACAATCCTAAAAACATTAAGAGTCCGTGCACAAAATTCACTCGACAGACTTAGGTAAATTAATTGCGATGCAATGTTTGTGTGCACAGTTCACGCATACACGCCTAAACATCGAGCGTAGTGATCGCTTAAACAGTTTTGACCCTGTAGATGATATTTTCTTAAGTTACGTAGGTATGGTTAAGAAATAAGTCTGAAATGTTTGTGTATATTCGTTAAGTACATTTATAACAATCAATATAAAAATGCTACAATTTGGTGGTAGATGCACTTAGGTAGGTACAATTAGATATTCAATAACATTGAAGCGTTTTACATAAACACGAGTAGTGGTATGAGTGGTGGCTGTTGGTGGTGCACAATGGTGTGCTGGTGCCAACGCTTATGTATGGAAGTGAATGTTGGTTGTGGCAAAATAATCATGAAACTAGAATAAATGCAAAAGCATGTGTAGTCTGACTATGAATGATAGGCTGAGGAATGATGTGATTTAAAAGAAGATGTAGAGACAACAATTAAAAGGGGTATGCTGAGATGGTTTGGTCATGTTGAGAGGATGAATGAAAGGCAAATAACAAACTGTATTTCCAAGGCAGATGTAAAGGAAAAGGCCGGGGGGTGACTCCCTAGGTGGACAAATACTGACCTTATTGGTCTGGTCCTTATGGTCTTCAGAAAGGCCAGGTGCGTAGTACTCGAAACCGGCGTGCGTGTATGACAAGATGTATGAACTTAAATGAAGCAAAAGGAGTATGTAGGGATCGTAGCAGGGGGCGTTCTGTAGTTTCTACCTACCCCCAGTGGCGTGCACACAGTTTTAAGACAGGGTAGGCAGAAAATTTTACTCACCAAAAATACTGCACGTTAGTTTTGGTTCGTCGTCTTGTCGATTGATGATGTAGGTACTTGCGAAATGCCAGCTCAAATATCCATAGATTGACTGATTTTATAGACATATCAATTTACGGATATTCGAAGTAGCCTTTCGGCGCGTTTGTTTGATGTTTTGTAATGTTTATGTGATTTGCAAAATTTAAATAAAAGCAGTGAAAACATGGTGGTGTGAGTATACTATATAAGATTGTTTTATTTGTATATTAAATCTACACGCCTATCTTTCTGTAAGAATGTCTGCAATATGGAATCGTAAAAGTTGGGAAGGCGTTTTATTTCCGTAAGAAGGTTTTTTTCTATTGAAATCATGGAAAGATCTGTAAGTCGTTGCTGGCCTTGTGTATTTCTTAAGTAGGTGTGAATACGTTTTAGCGACGAGAATGACCTTTCGGTTGACGCACTGCTCGCGGGAACTGTAACAATTAATTTTGCCAAACGCAGCACTTCGGGAAAAACTGTATATTTATGTTATAAAAATGAATCCCTATTTCCCTTGGTCACGACATCACGCTAAAACGGCTGAACGGATTTGGATGAAATTTGGGATATGGATAGACCTTGACCCGGAGAAGGACATAGGATACTTTTTATCCCGATATTTTTACGGGATCGAGACTTATGCGGGTGAAACCGCGGGGCGCGCAGCTAGTTTATGTTATTTTCGTAAAAAAATCTATAATTTTGTAAATACTAAAGTTTTTGAATTCGGCAGATTTATAAACACATTTGAGCTCATTGATAAGGCGGTCTAAGTTAAAGTCGTATAATTTATAAACATTTACGAATTGCGATACTAGTTCAACCGGAAAATTGTTATTATATTTATTGAAATTTTCACATGAAAGTAGTCCAAAAAATTTTAACTCTTTCAGATTTTTATACCGATCGCGACATTCGTTGGATATATTGTCTATAATTTCAATAAAAATCCGCTTAAAATTGATTTTTGCGTCCACAACATAACGTTTTCGTTTTGGCGGGCCTGTGATTATTTTTACTCTTTCAAAAATTAATTCAAACCTAGACCTGAATGATACTAAAAACGATTCAAACTCGTTAATTTTTTTAATGCAATAAGTTACATCTGACGTCTTTTTTTGCATAATTTCGTAAAGCACATCAGTTTCTGCGAATATTTCGTTAAACACATGGAGTAAAAACTGGAATTGAAAGTCTTTTAAATTATGTAACAAATACGAAACTTGAATTAATGTCTCGCCATCCCAAGAGTCTTCGTTTTCAGCCATATCCTCAAATAAATAAATTAAATGTAAAGAAGAATTGAAAATTACATTTACAGTACGCGAATTGTAAGTCCATCGAGTGTCAGCAACGCGAGGCAATTTTTTCATATCAGCCATTTTATTATAGTGGTTTTGCCTTTTGGTACTATTATTAAAGAAATTTGCTAATGTTTTTATGAGATTGAAAAAACGTTTAGTTTCCGGAATACGTTCGCACGATTTGGAAAGTACCAAATTAAGGACATGGGCGGAACACCAAACGTATTCAGCAAGAGGACATTGCTGGCGAACCAGCGACTGAACGCCGTTCCGTTCAGATGACAGGACAGCTGCACCGTCATATGTCTGAGCTACTAATTTCGACAAACATTTAAATTCTGATAAAATCCGCAGTATGATGGCACTTAAAGTTTTCGCGGTGCGGTCGGAACTTACGTCAATATATTTTATAAATCGATCAAACACTTCTGACTTATGAAAATATCTTAAAACCAGTACTAGTTGCTCTTTGCCACTTACGTCTGGTGTTTCATCGACCATCACAGCCACAAAATCAGTGGAAGCGATTTGTTGTTTTATTGTTTCGATCATTACAGACGCTACACTAGAGATTAGGTCATTTTGAATACGATTTGATAAACCCGTAAATGAGCTAGTGCAATTTTGTAAATGGTTTTCCAACACTCCGTCGTATTTCGCGAGCACGTCGACCATTTCTAAATAATTGCCCTTATTCACTGACGAAGCTGATTCGTCATGTCCACGAAAAGCGAGCTCTTGTTTCCCCACAAAGCAAACAATGTCAATTAGTCGTTGAAAAATATTTCGGTTCCGATCCACTTTCGCGTTAATGTCGATTTGTATCTGAGAGTTTAAACGCGTCTCTATACGATTTTTTCCAAAGGTGTGATATTTAAGGGCAGCTTCCAAATGTTTTTCAGATTGTTCATGTTTTCTCGCGGCGGTAGGAAAATTATGAATATCAGCGTAACCGATGTCGTTCCAGACGGTTTTATTATTTGAAAATAGTAGACAAACGAAACAAAATAACCGATTACTGTGTATGCAACCTGTCAGCCAATGATATGAATCATATTGTTTTTTATGGAATCTGCGATTCACTTTACCTTTAGTTTGTATTAATTGCAAATCCGGTGTACCACGACCTATCTCGATAACTTGTTTTTTTTCACCGAAAGATAGTTTTGAAAACGCATCATGTTTTATTTTCTCAATACACACACCATCTGAACAAGTTTCACAGACAATATTATCAATTTTACACTCTTATTATCAACATTAAAATTCTAAATACCCGATAGCGTAGTCACAAACATAACACACATCAAACAATATGGCGATTATTGACTTTTGAAAATAAGTAGTAAAAAGAGAAACATAATACGACAAAAAATTATGGTCATCTACTATATAAAATTCAATGAAACAATGTTACTTAATAAAATATTTGCATTGCATAGCAAACTTTCGTTCGGAAATGTTCGGTACGAGTCGTAATTTTTCATGTTAGCTGTTTATAATACTACAAAAAGACACTGGCTTTTCATGCAGTTGTGTGCGTGATTTTTGTCATTGTGTGTCAGCAAAACCCACGTAGCTATAGGAACGCACACACATTAAATCCGCATGGCCATGACAGCACACATATAAGTCACTAAGAGAGTAATAATTTGTGTCTTTTGCCGTGGCAATGGCGAGGCCCTGCTAGTGCAGCGCGAATCTTAGTCTTAATGATACCACCGGCACTCGATAGGTGGAGCTGATTTATGAATTAGGTATTTTTATCTTGTTTTGTTTATTGATAAAATAATATTAGATCTATTATCAGAACTAGGGTAGGCAGTGTCTTTCTGTCTTTATGGGCCGCACGCCACTGCCTACCCCCATGGGAAGAAGGCGTGAGTTTATGTATGTACGAGTAGTGGTGCTGATTTTCTTATACACAGAAATATCACTAAAATTCCTTACTTTTGGCTATGAGAATCTTAAAGCTATTCTGCAAAAAAAAAAACTCTTTTAAAAATAACGTGGTACTTGTTATGTGAATATTTTTTAGAGCCGAAGTCGCGCCCGGGGGGCAGACTTGATGTGTTTTATTATTTATTTATTAAGTACTTTAAGCCACAAATGTACAGAGGCGTATTTAATGCCATAGGTGTTTTATATGGAATTTTTCACTTTTTGTATGGAAAATATGAAAAATGGTTACCTACAAAAAGGGGGTAGAAATTTTCATTATTTTTGCTATAGTACACACCATTTTCGAGATATAAGCAAAAGAACAGAAAAATGATACAGTACTGTTTTTGCACCTGAATTCGAGGTGTTGGTGTGAATTTTAGTTCATGACAACTAATTTTATTCCACACCTTTTGAATCGCGATTAAAAATAGTCAGATTTAGTTAGACAATCAAAATTAATAACTCAGGAATCGGGAAATCGTCGTTTGACAGGAATGAACTAAACTTTGATGATTTTTAGTCTAGTTTAGAGGCATTTGTGACCAGAAAATTGGCACCAGTATATATAAATGGATCTGGGACACTTGCGCGCACCCATTTGCGCGAAAAAGTTGCGGAAAAAAGATTTCTTTATAACATCACGTCATCAATTTCAAACGGCCCCAACACTTTGAAATTGATGGCGTGATGTTATGAAGAAATGTGAAAATTTTCGCAGCCGCCATCTTAGATTTACATTTTGACATCAAAATGGGCTTTGGAATCCTCGAAAACTATAAAAAAGACATCCATGACTAAAAATTTGAAAACGATCGCAACCGCCATCTTGGATTTTTATTTTGACCTCACCAACGGCTTTAACACCCTTGAAAAACGCGATAACAAAACCCATGTAAAAAAAAAAATGTTACAGCTGCTATCTTAAATTTATGTCTTGACATCAAAATCGGCTTTGGAATCCTCGAAAACTATAAAGAAGACACCCATGACGAAAAATTTTAAAACGTTCGCAACCGCATCTTGGATTTTTATTTTGACCCCACCATCGGCTTTAACCCTTGAAAACCACGATAACAACACCCATGTCAAAAAAATAAAAAATTCTTGCAGCTGCCATCTTGGATAATTATACATTTTGACTTCACTTTAACACAGTCGCCATCTTGAAATTACATTTAGACCTCTCTATCGGCTTTAGCATCCTCGAAAACTATGAAAACGACACCGGGTTGAAAAATTTGAAATTTGTCAGCAGCCGCCGCCATCTTGGATCTTTATTTCATTTCATTTCATTTTAAGTAGTCTTCAGTAGCGTTAAAGAACTTCGTTCCAAAAAATACTTCACTTATTGCTACTACAGCATATCGGCGCGAGCATATCAGTGACGCGAACCCATAAGTTTTTCCCCGACAAATGATAAATGATTTTATTTTTGTAAGTAGGTTTGTTCAAACACTTTTACACGTTAATCATATTTTTTTAAACCAGATGAGGTCGACGTTTCCTATCTGACTACTCTGAGAAGAAAGGCCGAAACAAACTCAGAGGTCACAGTATCTTTTAAAGTCCAGACATAATCTTGGTCAGATCATGTGTAGAACATGTAGATTGGAGTGGTCTTTTGAGAAAAGCATCACACAGATTGAGAGGGCCTGTCCAGTCTGTGCACGCATTTGTCAGTTATCGTGCAGCTCAACTCAGAATTTAAGGAGCTCAACGATTCAACGAACAAAACCAAAGAAAGGACATTTGGGTAGGCCGCATAAATTACTCAAACTGTCAGACTATAATTAGAACTGACTGAGAAAAAATTTAAAACAAAAAAATGAATTACCCACATAGTGAAGACTATGTGGGTAATTCCTTTTTTTGTTTTAACAACATTCACAATAATTAAAATAATATTATATAATACTTTAAAAGTAAATATTCATGTCATTGTTTATAGAAAATTCATTAATGTCAATGTATATAAAAACCCGGAAATAATCTTGGTCAGAGCATTTCATTTGAGAACCATGTATATTTGTGTCTAAAATAGTCTTTTGAGGAAAGAACCATACAGATTTGAGTGGACCTGTCCAATCAGTGTTAAAAGGAACTCAATGATTCGACGAACAATACCACAGAAAGCACATTTGGGTAGGCCGCATAAAGTACTCACAACTGCCAGATTATCATTAAAATTAACAGAAAAATAAATAAATATCAGACCAAAAATCACTACAATCAGAACCAACCAAGTGACACAAAAATAAAAAAATAAAAATAAAAAAACATCTAAATCAGTCAAGTCGTTTCGGATAAGAATAATTACGAACACGTACACCGGTATTTCATATTTTTATTGCCAGGTATGCAAAATTTTAATGTTCTTTAAAAAGAAGCAAAGTATTTAAAATAAAATGTGGGTCAAAATGTAGTCGACGTACAATTTCTGGAATATGTTAACATCGGAAACGTGCGTGCGCATGTGCGTGCTGCGACGCAAAGTGATACGTCCTCACGCTGGGAAGGCCCGGTCGCTTCCGACATAGACTAATAAATATGCTACTGACTGACGGGATCAGTGTTGTTATCGTAGAAATCTGAGCTGCCGTATATCACAATCTGATTTGCCGTATTTTAAGGGAAAAAATACTAAATTATATATAATAAAATACTATAACATAACATCATAACATAACATCACGCCTGTAATCCCCGGAGGGTTAGGCAGAGGTGTACCTATAGTACACCCACATTTCGCCAGTTATGTTTAAGTCCCATGTTATAGGGGGCGAGCCTATTGCCATCAACCGGGCACAAATCCAGACTCCGGGCTGTTACTGAGAAATTCCAGATGGAAAACCCAATAACACTTTGCCCGACCCGGGAATCGAACCCAGGACCTCATACTCAGCAGTAGCGCTTGCGACCACTAGACCAACGAGGCAGTCTTGATAAAAATACTATAATTAATAATAAAATACTATAATTAAATACTAATATTTAAAAAATGTCTATTCCACATTTGTTTCTTCCCCATAAAGGTTTCTTATAGTTTCTATTACTTTAGATTCATGTTTGTCTAATTTGTAGTTATCCTTGCTTCTCGCACCATAAACTTGGTAATCTTTACTATTGCGGTACACAGCCTCTCCAGGTGACAGATATTTGAGTTTCATTCAATAGGCTAGTGAAAAAACGTTTCGTTTAACCTATAGTCAATTGCCGTATTTTGTTATTCGGCAATGAGAGGTCTGCCGTATGCCGTATTTTCCGAAAAAGATCGTGGAATGCAGTATAATACGGCAATTGCCGTATCAATAACAACGCTGGACAGTATGCGTTTTCCGCGGTCGGTAAAATAGTCACTTTGCCATTTATTTACAAAATGAAATACAGATATTCTATTTCACGAATTCCGTTCGGCTTTGATTGTAGTAGTGACGTATCCCGACAAGCGCGCTTGTGTGTGTAAAAGTAGGTAACGTTAGCAAAAAAATCTGATATATATTCAAGTCGAGATTTAATAATCTAAATAAAATTTTGGTTTTAAAAGTATATACATTTTGTAAATAAATTAGATTAGGTTGCAATAAATACAAAAATATTAAGAATATGTAGGCATTTAATTAAGCATTGGTGTTACAGAATGGAAACGAAACAAGTAGGACTATTCAGTATTTTCAATCACTATCAGATAAATTTACGATTTCCGATTCCGTTTTGCTGTCGTCAGAATCATCTTTTACATTGATTATAAATTCAAAATCGAGATCAAAATATTTCAAGTAGTCTTTTTCAATTTTTTCAACATGAGCACAAGTTTTTTGCCACGTTTCACTGCTAACTTGGCCCAAACTTTCATTGATCAGTCTTTCCGTATTCGTCATGTTTTGCTCGATATTTTTAGATGCGACATAATTTTTAACGATCCCCCAAATATTTTCAATCGCATTTAATTCTGGGTGATAAGGGGGAAGGCGTAAGACATCAAAACCCTTGCTTTTTATAAAATCGTCAATCTTGTAGATTACGTGTTGGGCTTTGTACTTCTTTATTGTATCGTACAATTCCAATTTAAGAAGAGATTCATCAAATGCTATACCCTTATCCATTGCTGCATATCGGCTTTCTTTGTAGATTGCGTCGGTAGTCGTTCAGCCCGTGTGTTGTGATAAGATGCATTGTCTAAGACAATGACAGAGCGCGGAAGGAAATTGGGTAGCAACTTTTCATTTAGCCATTTTACATAGTTATCATAGCTCATATTTGAATGATAATCACCAGCTGTTGAGTTGGCCTTATAAACCAAGGAAGCATTTTCAATAAAACCATCCTTGGTTCCCGCGTGCACTAAAATAAAGCGAGTGCCTGTGCTATTTTTTTTTTAAAAACGGAGTTCTTTCCTTTTTTTTTGCCCAGGTGTTGTTTCGCACGTGTGTCGAAAGGACGTAGCTCTCATCGGTGTAGACAATGGGCCGACTTTGAGAGCGGTACTCTGTTATTTTTTTAAATATTTTAAACGCCACATTTGTATATCATGACGCTCCGTCAAGACTTTACGGTTGTTCTCTGTTTTGCGCCACTTGTAACCTAATTTCAACAGTAACTTGCGAACAGTTTCTAAACAACCTTCGAATCCGATTTTTTCATTCAATGCTGTTCTTAACTTAGCTAATGTTGGAATTTTTTTATGGACAATATGGAAATCTTGTACAGTACTGCGAACCACATCGGCTGTAAAATTATCTATATCCACTTTATTATCTCGCTTTCTCCTTTTCTTCATAGGTGAAGTGAATTTTGATGAAGTGGATGGCAATTCCTTCTCTTCTTTTAATATTCTTTGAACTGTTTTTTGGCTCACACCCGTAGCTGCAGCTGTACGGCGTGTAATGTCTCGTAAATGAGACAAATCACAGTTGAGTTCCATTAATGATTTTGTAAATTCATATTCTTCTCGCAGAAAATGATAAACACTAGCTATCATGTTTCGACCCTAAAACAAAATGTAATCAAAATAATTAAGTAATATAAACATTTTATAACACAAAAAAACATTCATTTTATAAATACTTCTATTGCTATATTAAGTATCTTTGTATAACATTTTAATTGAAAACGTATAAATAAATATTAGCTCACTATGGACAACTCTTCTTTATTTTGTTGCCATGCTGACCTTACTCCGTGAAACAATTTGGCGCGAACTAAAAACCACTACTGATCCGGACCGTGTCCCGATCGACACTGAGCGCTCTCGAGGTTACGCACACAAAAACAATGTGCATGTGCACGCTTGACAACATTCATAGCCAAACGGACTTCGTGACATAGAACATCTGTAATTGGAATATAAAATATGGATTCTATTAAATGGTTAACTTAAGATTAATTTGTAATTTTTAAAATTTCTTAATCCTGTTTCTAAGTATTAGAAAAGGATACTTATTTGCCTTGAAGTGTTAAAAAATAACGTTATTTAAACTTTTTAAAATCATTTTTTTTTTAAATCAAAAGTAATTCCTTCTAACGAAACGATCAAACGTCAGTCTTCCGTCAATTTTTGGAAAACTTATTGCGTATTTCAGTGATTTTCCACGAATCCTTATTTGAAAAAAATCCCTTTCTGTTCCATTTTCCCTTTTCAAATCACAAACAATTTTGTTTAAATTATGTTTCCTTTTCTCACAACGAATGAACAAAATTGATCAAAATCAGTTGATTTCGTGCACGGACTCTTAATTTTATGTAACTCTTACGGTTTACGCGGAGCACGCCAGTAAAGCTCCCAGTCGGCATGATTTTTTCCTACATCTTCAATAATAATTGTCATATTTCAGTCAATTTACACAAAACCATAATGAATTAATTATACACCTAAACATTGCTCATGAATCACTCCGTCCATTGGTGAAAACCGTTAGGAATTCCGTTCGGTAATTTTTGAGTTTATAGCGTACAGACACACGCGGCGCACAGTGGTCTGAAAATCAAGCTCCATACTCATAGAAACTTAACGTCAGAAATTAATAAATAAAAATATGTTTTGTGTTTAGTATACCTCCCTTTGTTTTACTAATATAGTATGAAGGGTATGAGTAGCTCCACGCGTGAGATTTTTTTTTTGTATGGAATAAAACACTTAAAGTGCGATCAAGATGACATACAATTCTTTTGCCTTTCGGTGCCGCTTTGCATGTAGCAAGCTTTGTAAATTTTGAATTTACAGTTGGTGATCTTTCAAATATTTGATTGTAAAATACCATCAAATATTTGAAAGATCGTGAAGTTACATATCGCTTTGAATATGAAAATAGTATGTAAACTAATACTCAAACAAGAAGAGACAAACATACACACACACACACCCTCACACACTCACAAACTCTTGCCTTTATAATATTAGTGTGATTATAAAGGCGAAACTTTGTGTGTGTATGTTTTTCTCTTCTTCACGCTCAAACGGCTGAACGGATTTGGATGAAATTTAGCACACATATAGTTTATAACCTGGAATAACACATAGGATACTTTTTATCTCGGTATTCCCACGGAATCGAGACTTATGCAGCGAGTAAGGAATAAATATGTACTAAGGATGTTTTTACATTTTTATTTTAAATATATGGTTAAAAGTGAAGAAAGATAAAAACATGTATTAAATAGTTTATGTAAAATACGTTTGGGGGAACTGTTAATGAAATAGTTAATACTAATACATTACAACAAAAATTATGTGCAAGAAAGACAATAACAATAAAAGTAACGTCAAAATTTTACATTGGTCAATTTAAGACTACAATAACTATTTACAGCTCCTATAACTATGATATATTAAATATTACTGTTTAATTATATTACTAATTAATTATATTAATTAATTTAATTATATTCTTATTATTAATTAGTTTAATTATATTCTTATTATTATTTTATTATAATTATTTGCTATAACTACTTATACAAAAACGTTTAGCAGAGAGTATCTTTGCTGTCGTCAGTCATCTAAATCCGAGTCCAGCATTGACGCATTAATATCAATAAATTCAACATTCTCTTTGTCTAGATTGCATTGTCAACAATGAGAAGAGATTTCATATAATCAGTAATAGGTGTATTTACTGATTTTCTCAGCACAGGTCTTATGTTGGAAAGGTAGGGATCTGACGAGACAAGGAGACTATTGAAAATGTCTTCGTTTGTCGCTTTTCGACAAAATTTGCGCGAATGCTGTTCTCGGATTTTCTTGAAGTCTTTGTTTCTGGTTTCCGATGCCTCTTCGGATAATTTGCCAATGGGCATAATATTGAAGTGTTTAATAACTTCAGCACCGTGCAGTAAAAGTTTGTGGACACTCGATGGCATGTAATACCAGTCATAGAGCTCCACATACAATTCTGCTGTTTGGCGCGCAAAGTTTTTAAACGCCTCAACATTTATGGGCTCCCCACAGGCCATCACACGCATAAGTGTTGCAAATTTTTGGATCAAACTAGGATCCAAGCCTGTAATAGCTGCAGTATTGGCAGGATTACCAAAAAAATTCCTCGCTGTGTTTCCATGGTTTGTGGTTCCGGAACCTGAAACAAAAATTATAAATGAATCAAAACTAATCCGCAACTTTGTAAAGAATAAACAGAACTAACGTTATTTGAAAAAAATAAGATTTTAGAACAACGACTGTTATCATAACTCACCTTGTTTAACGATGTCTACTAGGAGGCCTATTTCATCACGGAACTGCTGCTGTATGGTTTGTTTTCTACTCTTCAATGACTCTTTGCTGTCTGCATCTCTGGCTTGCCATGTTTTGAAGTCTAGTCTATACGAAATATGGAGTAGGCACTCCATACATCTAATCCAAGCATGAAGTGTAGATAAACCATACTGATATATATCTGTTGAAACAGGTTTTCTGGAAAGAAAGTGAATTAATTAATAAAAAGATACACAGCATTACGGTAATCTGAAATTATTCAAAACTTACTCTGAGATGTTCTCTAACTTATTCATTTCCGAAGGGGTAGCTTTACAGATGTCACAAGTCTGCGTTGAAGTATTTGACAGTTGCGAAGTGATTTTACCATCTAGCATGGTCATAAGCATTGAGTGCTTAACAGTATGAATTCCCATAATAGACGGCTCCGGTGCTGCAATCTCAGCTTCAATCAAAGCCTGTTCTTCATCTGTAATATTTATTTATTTATTTATTTATTTAACCATTCATGCACACACATATAAACAGACAAGAAGAAAGGAACAGAAAAATACGTACAAAGGCAATGCTTATTTCTAAAGAAATCTCTTCCAGCATACCTGCGACAGGAAATTATAAAAAATGAGATGTAGACAACGTGTGTAACCGTAGAAGATAAAACAAAAACATAAATCAAAGAAGAAAAAAAAAATACAATTTACTATTTACACAAACTACTTACAATATAAGAATATACTTACATACATACTTCTAAAATAAATATCACTACAATATATATAATAATAATGTGATTTAAGATAACTATGCAACTATGACGAAGTGGAAAGATAGTGTTCTTTCACTCTTCGTTTAAATGTTTCAACAGTACGACAGTCCCTAATGTCAGGCGGAAGTGATTAATAATAAGATGAGTGATTAATTGGTTTTCATTTTCAAATTTAAAATAGAGCGGTCTGCAGAACATTGTGGAAGTGGTTTTGGATTCTCCCCTAACTTTTCTTCACCACAAATTAAGCGCAGAGGCATAAAAGAACACATAAAATTGCTTGAATCATCTTCACCCGCCATTGTTTGTTTGTACAAACTTTGCCCTGAAGCACCATCAAAGCCCTACTTGCATATCAATGTTAGCTCTTTGCCATCTAGCGAAGATTCCAAACGTAGGAATTTCCCAAATCTAGCAAAAGTTTTGTCCAAAATCGCTTGAAGCTTTACTTTTACCCCTCTTTCGGTGATTTCTATGGTGTATTTTGGTGGGTAACAGTCCTTCTTCGCTTCTAAGATAGCAGTATATGAAGGATATAGTAGTATTCCTTCTTCTTTTACACAAGCTCTTAATGTGTCAGAATTCCTAAAGCTTTATCAGCGGAATATATAGGCATAGCTTTCTTGGACTTCAACAATTCCTTTATCTTTGTAGCCTCTTCGGGATGCTCTGTTATCAATTTTATTATATCTGCTACATTTTTGTTATATGCACTTAAACCAGTTGCATAAGCAAGGCTTTCAGTGCTATGCGTGAGGAGCTCTTTCACTCTTCTTCTCTTCTGTAGCGGGCTTAGCTCCGAGAACACTGTTCTTGGACTCACAACAGTTGATGTTCCAACACTGCACGTCTCCGGTTTGTATGATGTTGATGCACCCTCATTTACACCAAAGTCAAAACTGTAACGTGGTTGCTGCTCTTCTAACACTAAAGAAGGTGTCATCTTGTCCTTCATGAACTCGGGCCATTTTATGTCTTCTTGCAGCCATGTCTCATACTTTTTTATGAAAGTATGTCTCGTGCGATTACACGAAATCCATTTGTTCCTCAACAACAGACATGAGTCTGACAGAATTGTTTCAATTCTTTATTTTCGTTTTCTGACAAATCAACGGCATTGACAAAAACTTCATATAATACACTGGGCTGTGAGAAACAGCTATTGTTAGCCACAAACATAAAAATATCCAAATTGGTACTAAAACCTTCCATCATAACACGAAAACAAATCGAACGTAATAAGTATAGTAAGCGCGCACAAGTGCAAAGAGATACTGAGTGTAGTTAGTTTAAATGTCCTATTTATATTATAACTACCCTCATTAACGCTCGCTGTCTCATAATGCTTATTAAATTAAAATTCAACAATAATGACGGTGATTAACAAATGAGTTATTTCGTGAAATGAATTTTGTAGTAAAATGTAAATAATCTACATCGTTTTCTAATATTTTCATAATAAAAGTCATTAGCAGGTTATTAACTAACGTCAATATCAGTTATGTGGTTGGTTACTTCGTTTAATTATGTCAAAGATTTGAAAGATCACCAACTGTAAATTCAAAATTTCCAAAGCTCTACATGCAAAGCGGCACCGAAAGGCACAAGAATTGTATGTTATCTTGATCGCCGTGTATGGTGCAATAGCTCATGTGAGTACCAGCCCATCAGTTCTATTCAGTTTTGAAAAAAAGCACTTTAAGTGTTTTATTCCATACAAAAAAAAAAAAATCTCACGCGTCATACTATATTAGTAAAACAAAGGGAGGTATACTAAACACAAAACATATTTTTATTTATTAATTTCTGACGTTAAGTTTCTATGAGTATGGAGCTTGATTTTCAGACCACTGTGCGCCGCGTGTGTCTGTACGCTATAAACTCAAAAATTACCGAACGGAATTCCTAACGGTTTTCACCAATGGACGGAGTGATTCATGAGCAATGTTTAGGTGTATAATTAATTCATTATGGTTTTGTGTAAATTGACTGAAATATGACAATTATTATTGAAGATGTCGGAAAAATCATGCCGACTGGGAGCTTTACTGTCGTGCTCCGCGTAAACCGTACGAGTTACATAAAATTAAGAGTCCGTGCACGAAATCAACTGATTTTGATCAATTTTGTTCATTCGTTGTGAGAAAAGGAAACATAATTTAAACAAAATTGTTTGTGATTTGAAAAGGGAAAATGGAACAGAAAGGGATTTTTTTCAAATAAGTTAAGGATTCGTGGAAAATCACTGAAATACGCAATAAGTTTTCCAAAAATTGACGGAAGACTGACGTTTGATCGTACCACTGTGCGGCGGGGGAATAATTTATATAATATATGTGGACAGTTTTAGAATTTGTTTTGAATTTCGTCTTATCCATTTAAAACAGTTCCCCATGAAAGATAAGTCTACTTTAGCCAGTCTGTAACCTGGTTGAACTCATAGGTCCCTATTTCTAGTACTATGATGTCTATCATCTTTTACTAAAAATATGTAACTTGAATGTATGTATTAAAGTTAAATAGTTGTTGTTTTGTAAAAAGTTAATTAAAGTTACATTAGTTGGTTACGGAGACGGATAATGTTGATATTGTTTTACATGTGGCTGCAGGTTCTGCCTGTCGGCGTCGCACTCGCGCGCGCAGCTGGACGAGTGCCTTGCGGCTGTGCGCAGCGTGGTGGACGAGGTGGGCCTCGCCTACTCGCGCCAGTACTCGCCCGACCACTAGCGCGGCGTGGTGGACGAGGTGGGCCTCGCCTACTCGCGCCAGTACTCGCCCGACCACTAGCGCGGCGTGGTGGACGAGGTGGGCCTCGCCTACTCGCGCCAGTACTCGCCCGACCACTAGCGCCAGTACTCGCCCGACCACTAGCGCGGCGTGGTGGACGAGGTGGGCCTCGCCTACTCGCACCAGTACTCGGCCGACCACTAGCGCGGCGTGGTGGACGAGCTCGACGTCGCCTACTCGCGCCAGCACACAACTCCTACCTCCTAACACATCATCGTATACTAGATATACTCAATAAATTATTTTCTCACGCTTCCATTTCTTTTATTTGCATACATACAATAACATTTTATTATAGTGCGGTGCCGAATCGCTTCTTGCAATTCGGAATTTAGGTTGCACACAACATTGTGGTCAGTCGGTTGTTGGAAAAGTAGTAAAGAAGTTTTAAAAAGTCAACAAAACACGCAAGCCGGCAAAAAGCTAAAAAGATCCAAATTGCAAAGTTGAGGTCAAAGAGTACCTATAATAACTAAAGCTGCTGAGGCGTACGCACGTAACTGAGACAATTCGAGTTTCACTGGCGGAACTACTCGCGGGCCGAGGTGCTTGCGCCTTGTGACATGGTTGTTGCTTCCGTTATGCGTAATGACGCGTTAGGAACTACGGACTGATGCAACGCAACACTCTCCATGATTCAAGCGCGCAGACCAGACGTACACGCTATGGTGCCGGGGAATTTGTTAGGTATTATCTTGAGTGTCATGTTATTGCAGCAATTTCATGGTATGTATCAGTCTGCACGCGGCATATTTAATGCCTGATCGCGACATGTTCATATATCCAGACGGGCGCATAGCTTGAGAGTAGTGATACCGGAGACTAGAAGCCAGCCTGTCGCCACTAACTTCAAGGTTCTACAGCGAAATGAATTTACTTACCAACAGAAAAAATAAACTGATGGAGGGTCGAACCTCCACTAGTGAAAAATCGCCACACACAAAGTAAAAAATCGGCCCAAAGAAACAATCATTATTGATCTTGTATATTTTTAAATTGTTATCTGGCAGGTATTGATAAAAAAATGATTGTCATCAACACAACTTTTGATAACCTACTCGAGTGAATGTAGGACAGGTGATACAGCAGATCTACTGATTACTATTACTACTTCTACTCGTTTATGAAATATGGCATAATCGCGCGATCAATCAAGTCGCGTATATACGTCATTATTCCCCTGGGTCCTAACAGAAGGTGATCTTCGCATGAATACGCCATTACGCGGTCGTTTAAGTACCTGAATAATGATATATTCATATAAACGATCACTTAATCGTCGCGTTCGGTTAGGACGCAGGGTAACACAACTCGCGGTCGCTCATGCGTCACCGGATAATCTTGAGTTTATATGTACTAAAAATATTATTGTCTATCTTGTTATCTGAAATATTCGGTGATACCTATACGACTATAGTGACTCCAAAAAAAGAAAGATATTGAAATACGTAGGTATTTGTTGTTACCTGTTTCCGCAAATCGGGAGGTTCGTAAGTACCTATAGATAGTGCCATCCACGAAGGAGCGCCCCACTCCGCCCCGCTCCGTTCTAAAGTACAGCGTACATGACCATACGCCTCGTTTTGAACGGGAACATCCCTTTTTTCGGTTCTTCATCCTGGTGTCCTCGAGAAAAACCGGGGACGCAAAAGTGTCCCGTTTTCAGAAACTGTCGTTGGGTGTTCAGTTAAACTTTTGTATTTTATGTCAGCCATGAACAAATGCACAAATGCACCAAGTCTTTTCTTTAGTGAATAAATTGTGGACGTCTGAAAAAACCCAGTCACAGATTCCGGTCCTTATGGCGATGTTGATAACTAAGGTGAATATTAAAAAAAACGTGCCAAGAATTTTATTCTTACTTAAAATCATCAGCTGTATTAGAACAAATTTGTCCTGCTGACAAATATAAAAGTGACTGACTTTATCTTGCTTAAATTTTTGTACTACTTATATAATTTCGATTTTTTTATGTTTTTTTCTTTTTGGGCTGGTATTCCCAAAATTGAGTTTCGTTTTAAAATCGGCCCTACTAATTGAGATGAATAAACCGATGTCCCGGAAACCGATGTCCTTGAGTAAAAAAGATAAATGGTCACGTTAGTCATCGCGGAGTGGGGCGCGTCTTCGTGGATGGCTCTATCTGTACTAGCACGTACTAGTATATTTTTGAGGTGAATAAACGGTGGTGCTATTAACCGTCCTGAGTTAAAACATTCGTAGGTGGACAGTGGAAGTGATAGCATGGTTTAGTCACTATAGCCAAATTTAAAATAAAAAAAACATTCGATTCCTTTCGTTCAAAAAGCTTAGTGAATATAGGAAAAGTGACCCAAATACTGCCACAGGCCGATATCTACAAGCTCAGCAAATCAGTTAATGAATATATATGTATATCCATATCTGCTTATCAATCCGCGGTGCAGATACGATAGATAACAACAACGGAGGATTCGCAGGTCGCCACTAGTTCCCCACGCTCCGCGCTCGCAGCTCCTGCCCTCTCGAGCTAGCGTATTATGTTACGTGAAGAGTGCCGACTGCCGAGGCTGTGACTGGCACGTGTATTGCGTCTGCGTGAGTGAGGCATGGCGGGCAGTGTGCGCTATGCGTGTGCCGCGCTGCTGCTGGCGGCGCTGCTGCGCGCGGCGCTGGGCGACGGTAACGTGTCCGTGCTGTGGAAACAGTGAGCCATCCGCGACCACATCCAGTTTTATAATTCATTATCTATCAGCAATCACACATCACCTTCTTCAGCTCAGATTCAGGACTGTTTGTTTGTTATTTCTACGTCCTTTTGTAATTTATGGTACCTATATGAAGTTGTAGCTTGCTTAACAGCAGTGATAGCCTGGTGTGACCGTCCGTCCGACTGTCAAATCATAGGTCTCGACTTCTCGAGTTCGAACCCAAGGCACGCACGCACCTCTGACTTTTCGGATTCATGTGCGTACTATTTAATATCACTTACTTCAAAAACAGTGAAGGAAAACATCGTGAGGAAACCGGCATACCTGAGAGATATTTCCCGTGAATGGCGTCCCTCCGTGGCGGCTTTCAAATTCTAAGACCAGTACCCTAATTGCGTAACTTATTTTCGTAAACAATAATGACAAATTTGTTTTATTTTGACAAATCAACAACATTCATTGCGTTATTTACATTGTTGAGCAGATTTTTAATTTTACTACTATGAAGTTATGGATTAACAATATGTTTCAAATCGAAACAGATTGTGTTGTACTTATTACGCAATTAGGGTACAGGTTAGTCACTAATCACACGAAAAAGGAAGAAGTACCTACTTAGTAGATAATAAATGAGTTTTTGATATATCTAGGACTTTAGGACGAAAAACAATCTATGACATAAAGAAATCTGGTAAAAAGTCATGAGCTCGACTTCACACGAAACTAAAACTGCAAAGTTCAGCGTAAAAAAAATACCAAGGTTGCGTTCTTTTACTAAAAATACAGGTCCGCTAGGGCCGATGCCTGCCGGGGTTGCGAAGAAAACCGAAAGGGAGATCGTGGCCCCCGGCAACAGGGCAACCGAAGGAACACGGGTGGGTTTTAGTCAGTAAGAGTATGGCACGCCCTCCCGCTCCGCCCAGAGCGGGAAAAGTTATTTGATGATTTCCCACCCAAAAAAAAAAGGGTTTGATTCCTGGCGTGTCATGAAAAAACAATAATGCAATTTGTTTTTTTTTTTTTGTATTAATAATCGATCTCTAGTCAAGAAGAGAAAAATTGTCAGGAGTTTGATCACAACACTACCTACTATTACGTTATAACAATTAAAACCCAGCTACGACAAAAAAGTCAAGACAATCACAGTTCACAGACAGACAAATTAAAGATCTGGAGTCATTACGTGTTAGGGCATAAATCGAACAGTACCCTAATTGCGTAATACAACATAATCAAAATCTGTTTCGATTTTAAACAAAATGCTTCATACGTTGGAAAAAAATCTGCTCAACAACGTAAATAACGCAATAAAAGTTGTTGAACTGTCAAAATGAAACAAATTAGGCAAAATAGTTTACGAAAATAAGTTACGCAATTAGGGTACTGATTACCTACGTGTGACTTAGTCTGACGTCACATAACCTATAACTAGCGAATGATCAAGATTAGACGCTTCCAATGATACATCATTTACTCAAATTATAATGAGTAGTGTAGAAGTTATGAGGGAACAGATAAACATAAATACCGGTCAAAATCATAACCCTCTTTTTTGTTTCGCCGTAGTCGGGTAAAAATGAGCTACTTTGTCTACCTACTTGAGTTATTCGGATACTTATAGACTCAAAGTATAGCAACGCGTCCGTTCTAGTTTCTTATGCTACATAATGTTGGCATTTCACATCGCTGTTCGTGTTCGCGTATGCGTCTTATTTGCCGAAACACGACGATGTAAAGTATTCGCCTATTCACCTATAATTGTCTGTTTTTCACGAATCTTGCAAACTGGCGCGATATCGCGGGCGCTACAGGCAGCGCGACCCTTGTAGCGCCCGCGATATCGCGCTGGTCTGCACGAGCCTTAAGACGAACACACGACGCAAATACACGAACACTCGTGTCCGCCGGTTGTCGGTTTTTGGTTCTATCAAAAGATTGCGAATGTACCGAATTCGTTTAACGTCCCCACATGGCCTGCTCAGTAAAGTGCGGTGAACGCGTTCAGATAAGCATTTAGCAAAATTATTCTTGAATGTTCGGCATATTCGCTGTTCATGACGATGTGTGGACAGTGTGTTAGCCAGCTATTCGGACTTCTACACCATATAGCCTAGCCGAATGTTGGCACTTCACATCGTTATTCGGTTTTCGCGTTTTTTACTGTGTTTTATTAAATTTTAAGTTTTATTCAATATGAAATTAATATTCAAAAATATTTTTGTTATCTTCTTCCTAATCTGAACGCAAAGATGGACGTGTTAACAGCAGCAGCGAATTATTATTTTCTCTCTGTTAGTTACCATTACATGTTATGCGTACATAAAACACCGCACTCGACTGAGAAAGCCATATGTGTGGGCGGTAAACGAGCTTATTCGGTATAATATTAGCAATCCAGTGGCATGGCGTAGCGTAGAAGGGGCGGCAGGGGCGGCAAAATTTCACAATCCTTATATATTATAAAACTACAGTCCCCCGCCGCGTCTGTCTGTCTGAACGCGATATACTCAAAACTACCGAACGGATTTCCAACAGTTTTCACCAATGGACGGAGTGATTCTTGCGGAAGGTATTGGTGTATAATTCATTAAGGTTTTGTGTAAATTGGCTGAAATATGACGATTATTGTCGAAGATGTCGGAAAAAATCATGCCGACGGGGAGCTTTACTGGCGTGCGCTGCGGAAACTGTTAGATATCCATCAAATTTATGTTCTACAGGATTGAAGATCGCGAATATCTTCTAAATCATAATAATCTTACAGAATTTGATAAAAATTCCTTTGTTATTTCCGAAGCTATATTGACTGGTATCATTATATCCTTATCCAATAAAATATTTTATTTAAATTGGCCATTTAATTTAGATTAAAATATGCCTAGACATCATATCATTTAAATGAATGGTTTAAAAGATATCACAGATTGAAAATTACGCGTAACAAAATAATTAATAACTTTTTAAATTCAATAACCTTTTCTTGAACTATTAGGTATGTAATCCCGGTACTACCCGGTAGTACGTTCCCATGGGATATTTTCCGACATCCACGCGGGTGAAGCCGCGGGTAAAAGCTAGTAAATAATAAAAATATGTTTATCACATCTATTCAAAAAGAGCTAGTTTATTCTTCGTAAACAGGGACTAAAATAGCTTTTTAATCCCTAGGGATTAAAAGTGATTTGAATTTGGAATTTCGATATTGTTAGTAAAAGTTCCAATCAGCAAATAGATCAAACAAGAACATTTTATGAACAAGTAACAGGCTAGCAATAGAGAGAGAAAGTGTGAAAAATGAAATGAAAATCCAAGAAGGCGGCGACGAAATTTTTTATTTTTTCCCATTGATGTCGTTTTCATAGTTTTCGAGGGTGCTAAAGCCGATAATGAGGTCAAAATGTAAATCCAAGATGGCGGCTGCGGAAATTTTCAATTTTTCGTTATGGGGGTCGTTTTCATAGTTTTCGAAGGTGCTAAAGTCGATTGTGAGGTCAAAATGTAAAAACACGATGGGTGCTGCAAAAATTTTGTTCTTTAAATCATACGTGAGAAGGAACTTCGTTCCTGAGAGAGGTCGAATCACACATGTTTGTTTTTCTCATATAAGGTGATAAAAAGTAGAGTCTTCACCTCGGGAGCAACACTATTTTAAGCTCGAGAGACATACTTTGAATCCCTCGCTGCGCTCTGGATTCTACTTTAGAATCCTTCGTTCCGCTCTGGATTCAAAGAAACACTCTCGCTTTAAAAATTGTTGTTTGCTCCCTTGGCAAACAATCTACTATTGAACCATTTCATATTTTTATCGCAACTACAAATTCGGACCGATTGAAAACAGTATGGAATTATTCATTACTTAAGGCTCTTTCAAACAGGCGCGACACGCGACGCGACACAAAGGCACCGCTCGTCGCGCGACGAGCGGTGCCTTTGTGTCGCGTCGCGTGTCGCGCCTGTTTGAAAGAGCCTTTATTCTGTGACGAATTCGGGGAATCCCCTTTCTTTGAATGATATTTTGTAGCGACTGCTGGCAGCACCGTCTATACTGACTTGCGGTGATTCCCCGTATTTTATTTTATGCTTAGATAGTTTATGACTAATAATCAGCGAGAATGACTTCTATTACATATACAGGGCGTCCCATGGATATGCCACATGGAGGGAAAGTACCTTGAATATTGTAGATGGAACATTTTACTGAAAGAAGACATTATTTGAATTTAAAAAACAATTTAAACTGTAGTCAAAGATATTTAAATAATTACATAGTTGAACCGGGAATCGAACCCGTTTCATGAGAAAAATAATCATCATAAGGATTATTTTTTGCTAAATAAAGGCTCTTTCAAACAGGCGCGACACGCGACGCGACACAAAGAGCCTTTATATAGTGTCAATAATAAAAGGAAGACCATGAATTTTAACATTTTTAATACAAAATTAATCAATTTATCAAATGCTCAAAATGAGTCCCTTCCTGTTGAATACAAAGTCGCACTCTTTTGATTATTTCGCTCCCTGTCGATTTTTTGGTCTTGTTGTGGTGGGTATTTAGAATAATACGTCTAAGTTCTTCTTGTAGCTCGTGGACACTATCATACTGGTTCTTGTAAACTAAATTTTTTACATAACCCCTTAAAAAAAAAACTAACGGGGTTGGATCGAGGGATCTCGGCGGCCATCTTATTTGTCCATTTGTCCTGATCCAGGGATGAGTGTTCATTGAGATAGTCCCTTGTTCTGTGACTGCTATGAGCCGGAGCCCCATCTTGCTGAAAAGTAAGGTTTTGTCGTTCTGCAACCGGAAGATTATTTATCTCATTTCTCAAAATCTCAAGTATTTCTAAATACCTTTCCGTATTCAAATGCCCTTCGTAAAAATGTACTAAGAGGACCCGGTTTTTTACAATCCCACACCAACAGTTGAACGAAAAACGCACTTGATTATTAGTCTCGCGGATACGATTCTCCCTGGACCAAATGTGATTATTGTGTCGGCTGTACATACCATTATTGCAGAAGTTTGTCTCGTCTGACCAGATAATATTATTTAGAAAATACTGATCGTCTAGGATGAGCCTCTCGATTTCATGGCAGAAAATAAGTCGTCTTTCAGCATCACCGGGCAGTAATTTTTGTACTAATCGCCCTTCAATGTAATTTTTGAATTTGTATTTTTTAGTACACGGGTGTATTTTGTTTTTCGAAATTCCGATTACTTCTTCACCTTCCCTCACTGAACTTTTAGGATTTGCCTCAAAGTATATCAAAATGTCGAGTTCATCGTCAGTGTTTATCATTTGGTGCCGCGGTTGTGGTAAGCGATGATCGAAACGTCCCAAATTTTGCAGATTATCCACCAACCGTTTCATAATAAATTGGTGTATTTCTATCAGGATATCTTTCGCGGTGCCATTGTAAGGCTAAGGTTATGTTTTCCATTAAATCAAAATTATTTTGATATGCCATGGTTATGTAAAAAATTCACGATACAATGCAAAAATCCTACAAAATCACATAAACAAAAGAAGTAAAGTTTGAAAATGGAACACATTTTTGAATTATTTCTTTATGATCAGCCAGCCGCATTGCGATGGACAAAATAATTTCGGCTCAGGATACGGCTCGATTTGTTGCATACAACCAGGTATTTACTAATTATGTACCTATCTCTTTATCATTTTATCATGCACTTAAATTATAATAGGGAAATGATGCGTACTTCTCAAGTGGGTAAATTTATTAGTAATAGGTACTTATGATAATATCAGTTGTATGTCCTTACGGCAATGTCACCTTTTCATTTTTCTGAACAAAATTTCACATCAAATGTTAAAATTCATGGTCTTCCTTTTATTTTTGACACTATGTTATTTAGCAAAAAATTAATCCTTATGATGAAGCCTTTCGATCGGTATGATAAAGCTACATACAGGTGATTATTTTTCTCGTGTAATGGGTTCGATTCCCGGTTCAATCATGTAATTATTTAAATATCTATGAATGCACTTTAAATTGTTTTTTTTTAATTCAAATAATGTCTACTTGCAGTAAAATGTTCCGTCTACAATATTCAAGGTACTTTCCCTCCATGTGGCATATCCCTGGGACGCCCTATATAGGTATTAAGTTCAATATTGTTTTTGTTGTGTTTAAACGTAATTGTAAAACTTAGATAAACTTTTTTATTTAAAATCTAACCTGTATAATACAAAATAATGATGACTGTTCTTGCCGAAAAATTCTCTAGAATTAATGTATGTAATGTACCTATAGTATGTAACATTAAATTGAATTACCTAAATAAGACGTCAGAATTGTCTTCCGTCCCGGGCGGCGACACCCGCTACGCCGCTGTAGCAATCCTTTAATATGTGACCAAAAACCAACAACCGGCGAATGCGAGTGTTCGTATTTGCGTATTCGACTTGTCGTGAAAAATAGGCAATTATAGGCGAATAACTTCACACTGTCGTATTTGGGCAAATAATACGAATACGCGAACACGAATAGCGATGTGAAGTGCCACCAGAATATAACACAGTAAAAAACGCGAATACCGAATAGCTGAAGTGCCACCATAACAAGTAAACATTTTTTCAGAAATTGTTTTCAAGTGCACATGTTTTTTTTTTGTGCCCTATAGGTATACTAATCCTCCAGTGTGCTTATCAATAATTTGTGTATTGTGTAAGCTAAACTACATTATAGTAAGCGGCGTTGTCTGTCAGGCTCACGTTCGAGGAGACGCACGAGCTGGTGGTGACCCCGGCCGTCGAGTTCATCTTGTCGTTTGCGCCGGTGAGCCCACTCTACACAAACTTTACATCCATGATAATGAATGCTTGTACCTTTACGGATTTTTTGTTGATTGTACTTACTATATGTGTAATGCAAGCTCCTTCATATTTGTAGCACCCGGCACAGGGCGTGTTTCCGATCCGAGTGTGGGTCAAAGCCGATAGTGGTGACACCTCGCGACCGCTGCTCGTCACAGCGAGACGCAGAATAGGTAAAGAAAATAAAATTTAATAGATCTAGCACACAACACATTGTCTTCGGTAGGTACTGAATATATATATATATATGTCCCTGCCGTAGTCTCTAAGTTTATCCTAAACACTTAGGAGGTAATAGGTACCGCACCGGCTCCATCTTATCATCGCACTATGTTACCGGTTTACCTACAGGTAATCTATGTATGGATTAGTCCGTGAAACACAAAACACTCCTTGTCGTAATCTGTTATACTTATATGGATAAATGTACCGTCAACTGTGGCAACATTACCATATTTTTTTACTTTTATCCAATCTACTCCAACATGGACTTAGTTGTTTAAGTTTTTATTTATTTATTCTGTAAAAAAGGTGTGTTTCTTTTAGTTGAACCATTGAATTATACTAAATCTCACATAGAATCGCTGTAATAACCAAGATTATGCTCGGGGTAAAATTGACACATTTTTGGCAACTTTACCTAGCCTACAGTTTACATTGAATGTGTATCCCAGAGTGCACGCGACGTCAAGTTACCAATGGTTCTGGCGCTAAAAAGCTATGTATTTATTTTTAAAGCTATCATCTTCGATATGGTAAGCAATACCAATACATAGATAAAGTTGCCCCGAGAATTTCAAAATTGTTATAGAAACGGGTGGATGTCATCAGGGTTGTCAAAAAATAATAAAACATTAAATTATATTTTTAATAATTATTTATTAAGGAACCAAGCTATAGGAACTTTATTTTTTAGGCATAACAGTCAATACCTATTGCAATTGTAAAAACAGTACCCAAATCTATTCTAGAAATTAAAACTTTGCCTAAAAACAGTAATTAATTAAATACTTATCGTAATTATAATCAAGAATATTCCTTAAACAGAAAAAAAAAAACTCAAAAACTAAAACAACTCTCTAAAACTTCTCTCTTCAAAATCAATAATCAAAATAACACTCAAAAATAATAATCATCGTCTATAAAACTAATTCAGTCTCTTGTTAACTAATGGCAAATTTGACAACCCTAGTCATAGGTAAAGTCGTCTTTGTGCTAAGTAAGGTAACTTTACCTAACCTCAAACAACATTACCCTTTCCAATAATTCAAGAAATAAAAGATTTATTGGACTGAATCATTGTTATACACATTAATAACAATATATCATATACTATTTAATATAAGTCTCTTATCTGCACTTTGATTTTCTGTAGGAAACACCAATCTTTACACGATGACGTCGCGAACTTAATTGACCACATATAATAAAAAAGCTCACTATTTTGACATTTAACGAAGTTGCCAGCTTGAAAAACTTTTCGGGATACCACAATTTATTATAAAATCTACCAGTATGTCTAAAATTGCGTCAACTGCCACAGACAAAAAAATATTTCATGGAAACTAGTATAGGGTACGCCTAGGTAAAGATGCCCATGGAAAGTAAAGATGCCACAGTTGACGGTACGCATTCGTTTGAAATATTTATCTTCTTCTTTCCAAATCACAGATAAAGGCTAAGACAATCAAATGAACTAATTAGACTTCTCCAATTCAAATTCATCTTACAGTGGTACTTAAGGTCGCAAGATTTTTCTGACGACTCGCTTAATAAATTGGCCATTGTCTGAGAATTCTGTAACTGATAGATCAGATACACAGTCAGCAACTAGCCATCGCCCTGCAGGCGATGGCTAGTTGTACGAATCACTGCTGATTCGTAATAACTTGCACGGTATATTGAGAGTGAAGTGTGCATGTGGGTGGCAGGTGCGTGGACGTGGCAGCTGCCGTACCGCTCGGGCGCCAGCATGCTGTACGAGCTGGAGCGCACGCTGTGCCCCGACAACAGCGTCGACACCGAGAAGCTCAACGACGACTGCGGTCAGTACCATCTGTGAGGCGTTATGCACAACACATCACAGTCGAAGTCAGATGCTCCACACTTTACGCACACTACCAGCGCCGAGCTCGCACGCCTCGGTGCCATCACTGAACAACTGGTTCTTGCCAAGTGCGCGTGGGTTCGATTCGCGCGACGAACAAAGTTTGTATGTACCATACTATTATAATATATCTCACATAACATTTAGACATACATCTTCGACATAAGTACTGTATTGGAAGATGTATGTCGGCTACACACCCGTGATACAGAAGAAATTCCTAATTGCGTTTTCACAAAAAATCTGAAGTGTTTCATGAATTTAGTATCGGTGCCTACCAAACAATAATAATGTAATGCCGTTAGATTCTGAAGACCCGACTTTGCCTACGACGGGCGAGTTCTCCCTGCACGTGGGCTCGTCGTGCGCCATGCCCACGCGCGTACAGCTGAGCGCCAACTTCGCGCGCGACTGGCGCCTGCCCTTCCAGTCCTCAACCGCCGTGGAGACGCAACAGGTACACGAATATACTGTCCATTACGTGGTACAGTGCACTATCCTGGGCGACCGTATCGAATTCCAATTAGTCGAGATTTCACGATACTGCATCTTTTATAGTCTGAACTATTTACTAAGGACAAATATTCCGCGCAATCGCGCGATGGCCCACGACCTTGTCCGTACTACCTATTCGATATCGCGAGATATGTTGTCGTACGACGCGACGCCGAGACATCGCTTTATTTCGTGCGATGTATTTTTCTATGGTCCTAGTGAATATCGGTTTTAGTATTAGGTACAAGTAGCAAGTAGTATTTTCTGGCACTTACTTCCATGATTAACACTGAACACTTGTTAAATTCGTTTATTTATACCTACTCACTAACATTGCAGGGAGCGCCGCACGTTAATTTCTACGGATGGTTGCCGGGACAGAACAACGTCCGGCTGGTAGTGGAGTCGGAAGACGACGTGTGCGCCACCATCGCCGTGCAGAACTACACGGTCAGTAGCACCAGCAACCAGCGGCCCTGCCATGGGCGGTTACTTGATGTGCAGTACAACATCCAGTATAAAGATTTGAGTCAGGCATTTAAGTGTACATCATTTTATTTTGTTCTGTAAAAGTTTGGGGATAGTCCAATGCCAGTCGGAAATAACAAGTTCTCCAAACGTTACTTTGTCTCCAAACGCAGGTAAGTTTTGTAGTAGAACTAGAATGTATAGTCATACTTTCTTCTACTAAAACTTACATGTGCTTTCGAAGGCGCATGCATAACTTTCATCGTCACAGCGTTTATTAAGAACTAGGGTACTTAATACTTCTGATGGAGATGTCTGTATCCGTATTCTAAGTATATAATTTATTGTTGTGTAATGTTGGGGTTTCCAAGGAAACAACCACATCTGTTAAGTATTATTTATTGAATGAATGAATAATTATTTAATAAACACATATGAGGTATAGTGCAAACTCAGCATACATTATCAAGTTATAAAGAAGTCTACCTACTTACTAAAGTAAAGGAGCATACATAATATATATTGTTACACTTCACCTCCCGGGGATAGCGAAAAAAAAACAAGAAAATACGATTAAGTACATCTTTTTTAAATTTTACTAAATTATTATTAGTTATTTATTTAAAAATAATATTGGTTACGCCAATATGGTGTTTGCGTGTAATACCTATTTATAAATAACTATAATGCTTGACGTTGGACATTTGAACTGACTAGGTACGAAAACGGGATGGCTCGCCTAGTTGAAAGTGTCCAGCAATCACTCCATGGGCTTTGTTCCTGCCGCGGCTAAAGGAGCTCAAGTAGTATGAAGTTCTACTGGCCGCATTGCATTTCGTGACTATCTTCACGTAAAGAAAAAAAAAGTCAAGATGGCGTGAGTGTATAATCGTATCGCATCGCGTGCTGTTCCGTTGACCATCCAAAACCGAAAATAATCCATCTCTGGTCGTCGGTGTGCCGCGTCATCGCGTCTCAAGCTAAATTATCGCTGAGATTGTCCATATCTTCGCTATAAATGAAACCCGCGGGTCCATCGGCCCATCGCAATTGCAATAACATTTTTGAACTATGAACTTCGGTGT
The DNA here is from genome assembly GCA_916610215.1 of Omphaloscelis lunosa. Classification (NCBI taxonomy): domain Eukaryota; kingdom Metazoa; phylum Arthropoda; class Insecta; order Lepidoptera; family Noctuidae; genus Omphaloscelis; species Omphaloscelis lunosa. The sequence goes on from OU744247.1 coordinate 23,496,821, forward strand.
GTGAAGTGGGCTTCGGTTTTGAGTGCAGTTTGAAGCAGTCCCTCTGGAGCTGATCGCAGACGTGGCCAGCAAGGTAAGCCTCCCAAGTACCTACCTAAAGGTTTTCTAACTGTTCACCGGCAGGCTGTTGCAATTTCTAGAATATTATTACGAATCAGCGACCCTCCATTTTTGAGGTTTACCGCAGCGTATCGTTTTTAAACAACAATTCATATTTTTAGAATCTAACGTTAAACTATACGCACCATTTTGGTCCTACGAGCCCGGATAGAATTATCCTTTAAGCTATAAAAATCTAGAAATTATTTACGTAAAATTGCATATCGTTTGCGGAAACTCGTCCTTATTGCGTTATAGGTAAAGTCTAATATCATCTGCATTCTTTATCGAAGTCCCGTTACATTTCATATTTTTAGTTGTGTAATTTCACATTAATATTACTAAATCATATCGAAAATCATATACCTATATACTATTACAGTGATTTGTGTCGTGAAATAAGGAATTTTCCAAGAATTAAAAATCAAACGAACTTACCAAGTGAAGTTCGATGATAATTATGTGAACAGCTTCATTCGAAGCGATTTATTGTTTACGTATTGTAGCAGCGCCTCCATGTACCAGCCTTGCACGGATTTTTAGAGGTAAGAAAAAGTTTTTTTTTTTTTTTTTAAGTAGTTTACTTTCATTTTACTGGCAACACTATTCGTTTACCCCTATTTTGCTCCCATATTTCTCTTTAACGGTTCACAGCCATCTTAACATCATTTTGTTGAAAGCTAATAAATATTTCACATTTTTATTTATCTAGGGTAGGGTAGGTAACTTTTCTAGGGAGGGTATAAATCGCTTCGAATGATGCTGTTCACATAATTATCATCGAACTTCACTTGGTAAGTTCGTTTGATTTTTAATTATGTGTCACAGCTTCATTCGAAGCGATTTATTGTTTACGTATTGTAGATGTTCAGAGACAAAAATGTGAAATTAAACAAAACAGGTGAGTAATCACAAGTGCCTTTTATTATATCTAGATAACATTGATTTAATTATATTCTTAATCTAATGTTAAATATTTGTTACAGATTATGACCACCAGTAAGTACTATAGTGGCAAAGAGATTTGGATCAGTTACAACCTGCCTATTATAATGGTTTGCGAAGACGGAAGATGATACACTCCATCCGGCAGTTTTTCTGATTAGGTCAATATTGACTCCAAGTCTATTGGCTGAGGATATGGCTGCATGACGAGTGCTGTGAGCACTAAATATAGACGTATCTATACCGCTACTGTAAAGTGTATCTTTTATCCAGTGACTAAGTGTTTGTGATGAAACTTTTGAGTGTGGTTTTTTGTAGCTTACAAATAAATAATCATTTTTGCGAAGCGGTCGAGTCTTATTTATATAAACCTCTAAGCATTTAGCGGGACAGATCTGAGGACGTGCGTCGAAAAACGGTATTCTTAAAACTGGTTGTGAAGAATTAGGTTTGGAAGTTTTTATCAAATCAGGTATAGTTATAGTTATGTCAATAGAAGAATTTACTTGAACGTTGCCTAATTTTATTAATGAAAATGTTTGAACGCGATGCGCAGTCACCAAAGCCAATAGAGTTATAGTCTTTTTGGAAAGAGTTTCCAAGTCAAGGTCTGTGTTAGGCCATTTTTGTGCTAAATAATTTAGAACGGTGGTTGGATCCCACGTCAAATTATATTTTGGATTACTAGGCCTTAATCTGTAAACTCCTTTCATAAATCGCTTAATTCTATCATCGTTTGTCACATTACTGTCTTAACAACAAGGATAATGCAGATTTATATGAATTGATAGTACCGTATTTTGCCCCTTTTTCAAAAATTGTGGTTAGAAAATGAATGACTACAGGAACTGACACCGAGGAATAATCATAACCATGTTTATGACAATAATTTAACCAAGATTTTATACAAACATCGTATTGTTTATAAGTAGAATCAGATAATGATGATAACATAATTTCAATAGATTTATTAGATAAATATCTTTTCAATAATGTTTGCCTGAAAGCTTCGCGGCAACCAATTTCAGGGTGCGGTGCAGATTGTGAGGGGTTCTGAAAGGAGAAGTTAACAAATTTACGTTTGGTTCAAAATAGATTGGTTTAGAACAAATTATTTTTTGGAAAACAGGGAACCAGGGTTGTGTTGGCCAATATGGTACAACTGCTATGCCATTAGCTTTGTCATTAATTATTTTTTGCATTGTTTTTGTAATAAGTGAAAACGGTGGAAATGCGTAGAATAGTTTATTTTTCCATGGAATGGTGAAAGCATCGATTGCATAAGCATCAGGGTCATTTTTCCAAGTGATGTACTGGGGACACTTAGCATTACACCTACTCGCGAAAAGATCTATTTCAGGATATCCAAAACTATGTGTTATTTGTCTGAATGCATCGTCATTGAGTTCCCATTCAGTGTCCTGAAATTTCATGCGCGATAATTGATCTGCTTCATAATTATCTTTAGTGTTTATGTAAGACGCAAAAATAGTTATCCTACGCCTTTCACACCACTGCCAAAGTTCTTTAGTGATATTATGCAAGTGTTCAAACTGTATGCTGCCCATGCGATTTATACAAGATATAGCAGTTACATTATCAATTCGTAATAGTATTTTTAAATTATACGATTCGTGGGCAAAACACTTAAGTGCGAGAAAAGCGGCTTTTAACTCTAACTCGTTAATATGTACGGTTCTTTCACTATCTTTCCAATAGCCAAAACATTCACCTGTGTTGCAATAAGCTCCCCAACCCGTACATGACGCGTCGGAAAAGATTTCTAAATCATATCGATTACAGGTTAAAGAAAATGCACCATGATCAATATGATCTAACCACCACAACATATCACTATGTAAGCTGTTGGGGAGCCGGACTAACTGGTCATAACTAGGATTGGCAAGTAAACAGGAATATTTAAATTGTTCAAAAAGTTTAGTGTAAAGCCATGCATATTGAATTGCAGGACACGCTGAAATTAATAAACCTATGAACCGAGCAAATTCACGAAGTTTACATTTACGCTTTTTCAAGAAGCTAGAAATATATTCTTTTATTTTTGACTTTTTTGTACCAGGTAATTTTAACAACATGTTTTTCGAGTCGAATTCGAAACCTAAAAACTTGCATACTGTTAGCGGTTCTAAGCAGCTTTTTTCTGTATTTATTATAAAACCTAAGTTTTTAAGTAATGTTATCGTTAAGTCAACGTTATTTTGACATTCACGAAAAGTAGTTCCAATACAAAAGGTATCGTCGATATACACTACTGATATCATGCCATGGGTTCTTAGATATTCCATTACAGGCTTTAATAATTTTGTAAATACATATGGAGCAGTGCATAAACCAAACAGTAGACAGTTAAATTCATAAAGGGTATTATTATATTTAAAACGGAGGTATTTTCGGTGAGATTTATGTACGAAAATTAAGAAGTAAGCATCTTTTAGATCAATTGATGCCATATAACAGTTTTTTGTTATAAGCTTTGAGGCTGTACGATAATCCTCCATCTTGAAATGTTTGGTCTCTATGAATTTGTTTAAACATTTAAGGTTCAATATGAATCTCTTGTCGCCGTTTGGTTTTGGCACTAAAAACACACTCGATATAAATTCACCTTTAACAGAATTACAATGAGATATTGCATTAAAATCTAGTAGGTTTTTGATTGATTTATCAAAATCTTGGGCTTCTTGAATATTCTTAGGAAAAACATTAGGAGAATCAGTACGATATGGTGAACATTTAAAAGGTATTTGGTACCCTTTTATCCAGGATAGAATCGTTTTGTCAGTAGTGATAATTGACCACTTTTTGAAAAAATACTGGAGCCTGCCAGCGGTTAGTACCTGATCAGTTACTTTCGATGCGGTGGCCTCGTCGGGGACGAGTAGCGGCGCGAACTGCCGCTGGTTTGCGGCGGTGGCGGCGGCCGATACGCAGGGCGCGCAGCTCCTCGCCTCGTATTGTTCGGCTTGTTGTCCGCCTTGCGGTGCTGAGGGTTGAAGCTTAAATGGCCCTTATTAGGGCCTTTTGGGACACCTTTGGGCTTGTTAAATTTTAGTCTTAGGGCGTGTTTCAAAGCATCTCCTGATTGCTGTATAGTCTTGGCGGCTTTAACTTTATCGGTAACATTTTCCCCAAATAAGAAACTGCCCCTTTTTGTTTAAAGCAAGGTGTCCTTTAAATTTATATTAATCGATGAAATGACAAAGTTACGTCTTGTTTTTGTCTCCCAAAAATGGCTGTCGCATAATATACGACAAGCGTCACTGATAGGTTTCAAGAGTTTTTGTTTGGACGTTTCATTTGAAATTATCATGTCAGTAGCGGATGCTAAGGCTGACAATGCTATACCAAGCTGATTTTGCTTGTACATGAGAGCCGAATCTCTTTTTACCAGAGTATCCTGCAGAGCTTTTTTTTTTTGGGTGGGAAATCATCAAATAACTTCTCCCGCTCTGGGCGGAGCGGGAGGGCGTGTCAGACTCTTACTGACTAAAACCCACCCGTGTTCCTTCGGTTGCCCTGTTGCCGGGGGCCACGATCTCCCTTTCGGTTTTCTTCGCACCCCCGGCAGGCATCGGCCCTAACGGACCCCGTCAATTCTGCTGACAACTCTTTGAGGCGCGCGTGGAACACAACGCGCCGTCGACCCGGGCCTGGTCCTTATCGGACGGCGAGCTACCCATTGCTCACCGCCCGCAAGCCCGCGCCTACGGTGGCCGGAAATCGGCCTGCGATTCCCGACGCCCTGGGCGTCTCCTCCTGCGGCGGTTAGGGTTAGGGGCGTGAGGGCGCGAAATTTGCCTCTCCCTCACGCGTTCCGCCTCCTCCTTCGCGAGCATTACTGCTTCGCAGAAGGAGGTGACGGCCTCCCATTTCCTCTCGCTCCCTACCATGGCCCTAATCAGGGCCGGACGCGAGAGATCACCGCCGCCGATCGCCTCCACGAGGACACGGCGATGCTCCGCCCAAGCTGGGCAGACCTCCACCGTATGCTCCACCGTGTCCTCCGGGCGATCCACACAATGGTGACACCCGGGCGTTTCCTCCCGCCTTATCCTGAACAGGAACCTCCCGAAACAGCCATGTCCGGTGAGGACCTGTGTCAGGCGGAAGGTGAGGACGCCGTGGCGCCTCTCTAGCCACTCCTCAAAGAGGGGACTTATCGCCGCAATTGTGGCGTGCCCAGCACTGGGTTGCGACAATCGCACTCTCCATGACGCCATGAGATCCCGCCGGAGCTCCGTCCGCTGTGCCGCGATTTCTCGCGGCAGCGGAGTTAAGCCCCGGCGTTTCGCCTCCTCGCGCCACTCCCAGATGTGCGCGAGGACCTTTGCCTCCAGATCCCATGGCGGTAATCCGGAAAGGAGGCTCGCAGCCTCACAGGAGACCGTGCGGTATCCTCGGGCCAGCCGGATGGCCATGACCCTATGGGACGCGTTCAACCGGCGGGCTGGCCGCAGCCTCAATGAACGCGCCCACACCGGCGCCCCGTAGAGGGCCATGGACCGCACGTATCCTGCAGAGCTGCCTTTACTTCCGGGTTGAGAGCTGGCGCTAGCAGTAGGTCACAATTTTTAGGGACGAAATAACTTTTTAAAAGTTTTTCCTTTACGTCCTTAGCCAAGCCCTTAGTAAGGATGTCTTGCCAACGATTGGCAATGTCTTTATGAACAGACGGACCCATGGTTATGTCTGTCTTTGGAGCATCGCCGAGTAACTGCAGAGTGTCTTCATCTAAGTCTTGGTCTTCCATCACTTCTGGCTGTGCTTCTGCTGAGGTACCGGGTTTAGGCGACAAAGGCGCGGTGCATAGCGGTGGTGGAGCTGGTGGTGGTGAAGCAGGGCATGGTGAACAAGCACGTGGCGAGGCACGTGGCGATGGGGAGGCACTAAGCGGCGATGCAGGAAGCGGTGAAGCTTGAAACAAGCAGGCTTCCTCATTTTGTGACATACCACAGTTCACATCTAGTTGGTGTGAAAAATCTGCGAAAAACGTTTCTTTTTAGAATACGTTCTATAATAAATGGACCTTTTAACGTGACAGAGGAAACCCAAGCTTGGTAGCCTCGCATCCCTTAGGCAAGAAAATTGTTATCTTAAAGGTTATGTGACAGTATCAGCCCAAGTATGGCAGTACGCATCACTTTTTATAATGACAGAGGAGACCCAAACTTGGTAACCTCGCATCACTGATAATAGTTTCATAATAATTGTGTAACATACTGTGTAAGTCTTCTTCGGATGAAGAATAAATATGGTGATTAGTCGTTGCCTGCAATTTATTTTGCAATTTTTGTATTTTTCGCCGTATTTCTTCTTCAGTTTTTTCTACCTTCCTTTTCTTTCCCAGTTTGAGAAGCTGTATCTATTTGTAGGAGCGGAGACGTGCGAAGACTTGAGCACGGAAACGCGGAATGATGTTAAGATGGCTGTGAACCGTTAAAGAGAAATATGGGAGCAAAATAGGGGTAAACGAATAGTGTTGCCAGTAAAATGAAAGTAAACAACTTAAAAAAAAAAAAAAAAAAAAAAAACTTTTACTTACCTCTAAAAATCCGTGCAAGGCTGGTACATGGAGGCGCTGCTACAATACGTAAACAATAAATCGCTTCGAATGAAGCTGTGACACATAATTGCGCGTTATAGGCCAACATTTGGTTTTAGCGGGTAGGTTCGTGGGTTGTATACCGCGTGCACAATCCTTGCAAAACGGTCATGGTACCTTTGTTATAGATTGATTTAGTTCTAATTAACTGAAGTTTTGTAGGTAATGTTATCCTATTAAATCGCCTCGTATTGTACGAGTATTTAATCGCAATACAGTCCACTCCGCATTTGATTAAATTATTGCAATTTAGTTAAATTAATCGCACTAAAAATATTTTTAATTTAATTTTAGATTACAACATTTCATTGGTTATCTACACCGCACTTACCTAACGCTAAAGTTGTGAGATCGGATAAGTTATTTCTGTATTACAACTACGTAAAGTAAGTTTTCGCATGGTTGGATATTATTTCCATACCTACTAAAACTAAAGGTTGTTTTTTGAACCTTGGTTTCTTAACTACCATCGCGCCTATAAGTTATTTAGGTTCAGCCAGTGTAGGTACATACTCTTGTGTTCATTCCGTGTTGAGTTACATCTAGGAAGGTACATTAGATATTTATCGAGATACCTAGGTGTATTCCCGCAACGCAATTTTTTTCTTTAGCTACTACACTTGATCCTTTGTTGTAAGTGTTTGCCTATCGGAAGGTTTCGTACGAGACATATGCTAAATACGTACTTACCGAGAAGGTGTGAGTATCGTACTTATAAAAAGTTGATAATTGTATAGCCTTCATTAAGTTATTGTGATAGGTCATGCGCACCGTCGGAGATTTGATTCCGTACCTATTTATTTAATTGTGTTACTTTTGTTGGACTATTTATTGCTTTTTCGTTCCATTAGGGTTCCGCGTGCTCAGGCGATAGTTAGTTCCGTACACAATTATTTAACACTGTGATTTATTATTTTATAATAGTTCAGTTGTTTACCGCACCTTGTTGCCATTTTTGGTACTAAGGTTCCGCAGGTCAGGAAAGGTGGTTCCTACCTATTTTATTTTTACCTGATCAAGCATTAAATTTCTTTCTTTTGTTTTGAATCACAGTTTTCGTACCAGCTTGTTAGGGTTCCGTGTTCTGAGATATAAGTGAGTTCCGAATTGATATTTTTGTGTAAATTTAGTATTGATTTCTATTGTAATTAAAATGGAAGATTTACAAAATAAACTAAAAATGTATGAGGGCAAACGCGCCGCATACTTTGCTCGTACACAAAAGTTATTTGATTCTATAATAAACCTCAAGACCGAAAGATCGCGGGACACTTTTATTGCGCAAGCTCAATTAATTGATCTAATTCGTACTGAATTTATAACTGCTATTGATAATATAAACATTATTTCAATGAAACTTAATCCAACATATGAGGTTAATTATAGCACATTGTCGTCATTTGACGATCTGGCGTGCGAAATCAAAAGTGTTCTGAGTTCCCTAACCTCAACAAAAGAGTCTCCTAGCTCGAATAAGGCAGGATCTTCGCATATCAAAAAAACTCGAATCGAATTACCTATCTTTGATGGTGACATTCAGAACTTTCCGTTCTTTTATGAGACATTTAAACGGGTGATTCATACAAACTCCGATCTTTCGGATTCTGATCGCATTCATTATTTGTTGGGCCATCTCAAAGGTAAAGCCAAAGGCGTGGCCGCCGGTATTGTTCCCGCTGCAGAAAATTATCATGTTATCTGGGACGCGCTTATCGCTAAATATCAGGACACGCGCGCTTTAGCCGTTAATTATTTAAATCAGCTGTTTTCTTTAAAGGCAGCTGGTTCTTCGCCCGTTAATGTAGAAAAGGTTTTTGAAGCGTCGACTACGATTCTTTCGTGAAGTTCGTACGAGAACAGGTAAAGATTCTTTATAGCACCGCGCCGCAGAAGCCTGAGCGCTCGACTGCTGGCGCCATCGCTAAGTCCCCCCCCGCACCCTCCAGTAGGGTATCGCAGGTGTATGTAGCTACGTCACCTAAATGTTCGCTTTGTCAGTCGGTGCACACAAACTTATATAAGTGTAGTGCCTTTTTAAAATTAAATACGAATGACAAATTTAAATATATAAAAGATAATCGCTTCTGCGGTAATTGCCTTAGTAGTCAACACACCGTATCTAAATGTAAATCAAAATTCTCGTGCAAGAAATGCAACGGTAAACATTTCCCTGTTACATTTTGATCAACCGCCGCCTCCACAACCGTATCCCGCGCCGGCAGTCGGCGACGTGCCGTCTGCCAGTGCCGTAGACCAGACCCCGGATCAGGAACGCGTTTCTTTGTGTACTCATTCGGCTTCGGCTCATAATAGTACTCGCACTACGGAGGTTTTAGCTACTGCGAAAGTGTTAGTGGTAGGTAGAAAGGGGAAGGATTTTGTTGTTCGCTGTCTATTGGACCCGGGTTCTCAGAAGAACTATATTACCACCCGATGTTGTCGTATGCTTGGACTACCAATACGTGATGATTCTATAATAACGGTTAAAGGTATCGGTGGTACATCTCAGTCGGTCCGCGGTTCAGTAGACTTCACCTTTAGCTCGCGCCTTCGCGCGCAACCCAAGTACTCGATCGAGGCACTGGTTCTCGACGAGATAACAGGACAGCTTCCATTGTGTCCGATAAATGTCGCTGATCTCTATCATATCGATTCGCATCTATTCGCTGATGATACTTGGGGAATGCCGGGGAATATTGACATCCTACTTGGAGTAAAGTTGTTTGCTAAGTTATAGCAACCAAGTAAAGTTACTTCGACCGTTGGATATCCAGATGCATTAGAGACTGTGTTAGGATATATATTTATGGGAGACGCGCCTATTTTAGACCCTCCTACCGCTACGATGTCGTTTTGCGCGACGTCTTCTTTGGAAAGCTGCGACTTGCGTAGATTCTGGGAGATCGAGGAAATTCAGGCTTCTTCAATCACCAGTGTGGACGATAAACACTGCGAGCAGTTTTATTGTTCTACCACTACTCGCACCCCATCTGGCAAGTATGTCGTTGCTTTGCCACTGAAGACGGACGCTTCTGCGCTAGGAAATTCTTTCGAAATCGCTCGTCGTAGGTTTCTTAGCCTCGAACGTAAATTTAATTCGAATCCTAACGTCAAACTTCTCTATGATGACGTCATTAAAGATTATTTCAAAAATAGCTATATTTCCTTGGTGGAAGGAGTTTTGCCAAGTGAAGTCTCGTTCTATATCCCACACCATGCTGTCATTCGCGAAGACAAGACAACCACTAAGTTACGCGTGGTTCTTGACGCAAGCGCGAAGTCAGACAATGGTACCTCGGTAAATGACATCCTTTACGCTGGTCCCGTTCTTCAAGCGGATCTGCTAAATATTTTATTGAACCTGAGACTCTTCGCTGTAGCCATAACTTCCGACGTTAAAGCTATTTATCTTAAAAAAGGGATTCGTCCTGAAGATCGTCCGCTTCAGCGAACACTCTACCGATTTCACGAAGATGAAGATTTAAAGATCTTTCAGTTTTCAGTTCTACCTTTTGGCCTGAAGTGCTCTCCTTTTGTCGCGATTCGCACCATTCAACAATTGTGTAAGGACGAAGGGCACCAATTTCCTCTGGCCAGTGAGGTACTAAACCGAGACATTTATATGGACGATATAGCAAGCTCTACCTTTAATGTAGAGCAAGCAATAGAGTCATCTCATCAGCTGATTAAAATATTTGCACTTGGTGATTTTGAGTTGACCAAATGGTCAAGTAATAGCGCTGAAGTCCTTCAGGCTATTCCCGAGTCATTGCGACTCGCGCACAGTGTCGATCTAAGTAAGGACTCGACCCTGAAAATTCTTGGGCTACGCTGGTTTCCCGACCATGACTATTTCGCATTCCAGGTCACCCCTGATGTTCGCCCTTGCACAAAAAGGAATATCTTGTCGTCTATCGCTCGTCTTTTTGATGTATTGGGATTAGTCGCGCCCATGATTTTGTACGCTAAGTTACTGATCAAGGATTTGTGGCTTGTCAAAATAGGATGGGATGAGGTCCCACCGAATCGCATTGTTCGCCTTTAGGAACAATTTCAAGCTGAGTTGCCTGACGTTTCTCAACTTAAATTCGCACGTCATATTGGCGTTATTGAAAATTGCAAAGTTTCAATAGTGGGCTTTGCGGATGCCAGTGAGAGGGCTTACGGTGGTGCTGTCTATGCCCACGTAGTCAAGCCGGACGGTGACATCATCATCTCACTGGTATGTGCAAAGTCCAAAGTCGCACCTCTTAAGGTTATTTCGTTGGCTCGCTTAGAGCTATGCGCCGCACTCCTTTTATCAATTCTGATCAAACGAGTTTTCGTTCTCTACTCCGCCCGATACGCCATTGAGGCTGTCGTAGCGTTCTCAGATTCAACTGTAACTTTGAGTTGGATTCATTCCTCGCCACATCGCTGGCACACTTATGTGGCCAATCGCATCGCTAAAATCCAAGAAAACTTGTCGTCGGAGCACTTTCTCCATGTCAAGGGATCTGAGAATCCAAGTGACTGTCTTTCTCGTGGGTTAACACCTGCCCAGCTAGTTCATCATCCATTGTGGATGAGTGGACCGCCATGGCTAAAAACACCCCGACACGAATGGCCCGTGAAGCCATTTGTATCCAGTGAGGTGCAGGAGCTGCCAGAGATGAAGCCTGTGGCTCTACCCTCAGTTACGAAAGCAGACTCTTCTGCTACAGATACCAGTTTTCTAACTGAAGACATTCTGTACCATCGTGCGAGTAGGTTTTCCTCTTGGATGAAATATCTAAAGACAATTTGTTTCGTCTATAAATTCCTCAAACGTCTCCCGAAGGGACCCGTTACCGCATCGGACTTGGAGTTCGCCGAATTAGTAGTGTGGCGCTCTGTTCAGCGGATCCATTTCGAATCAGATCTCGTTCGCATAAACCGCAAACAATTATGTTCAAAGCCAGTACAGAAACTTAGCCCGTTTCTGCATAATGGACTTATTCACGTTGGTGGACGCTTAGCCAACTCTGAATTAGACTTTGACTCGCGTCACCAAATTTTACTTCCTCGACAGGACCACGTAGTGAAACTTTTAGTTTCCTACTATCATGTCAAAAACTTTCATACAGGTCCGAACTTGCTTCTGTCTCTTTTGAGACAGAGGTATTGGATTCTGTCCGCACGACGTATTGTTCGTCATGTAACTTTTAACTGTAATATTTGCTTTCGAGCTAAACCACGACCGGTTTTTCCAATCATGGCTGACCTGCCGCAGTCACGTGTTGAAGTCGCTCCTAAAGCATTTTCACACACTGGGTGTGATTACGCTGGACCGCTCAAGATAACGTCTGTGCGCGGCAGAGGCCAAAGAAGTCGTAAGGCTTATATCTGTCTTTTTACGTGCTTGACAACGCGTGCTTTGCATCTGGAAGTTGCCTCAGATCTCAGCACCGCGAGCTTCTTGTCAGCACTAAAACGCTTTATATCTCGCCGTGGTCCCATCGAGTGTCTGTATACGGATAACGGCACCAATTTCATTGGTGCTCGTTCTTATCTTCGCGATCTCTACCAATTCTTGTCGCAGGAATATCGCCCCTATTGGGAATCGGAACTGGCGGAACATAAAATAACTCTCAAAACCATCCCATGTAGAGCTCCACACTTCGGTGGGTGCTGGGAAAGTGAGGTAAAGAGTGTAAAAACGCATCTTCTGAAAGTCGTCGGTCAACAAATACTCACTGTGGATGAGCTTAACACTATGTTAGCTCAAGTCGAAGCTTTGTTAAATTCTCGACCACTCTATGCACTTAGCTCAGATCCGTCAGAACCTACCGCTCTAACACCTGCACATTTCCTTAATACGAAACCGCTTGTGTTTTTACCCGCTCGCGAAGTTACTGAAACGCGTTTACACCTTATTTCACGATACGAGTTAACTGATCAACTCGTCCAATCTTTTTGGAAGCGGTGGCGAAATGAATATCTGCACACCCTCCAAACGAGGCAAAAATGGAACACTCCCTCTAACCCAGTACGGGTTGGTATGGTCGTTGTTTCAATGCAAGATAATGTCATGCCCTTGCACTGGCCGTTAGGTTTAATTACCGAAATCTTTCCGGACAAAAAAGGGATATGTAGAGTCGCATCAGTGAAGATACAAGGTGGAACGCTTCAGAGCAGACCGATTGTTAAGTTGTGCCCTCTCCCTACTCAGTAAGCATTAATTAGCTTAGCATAATTTTAGGTTAGGGTTAGGACAATTTTATAATACATGTAACTAAGTTTTCTTTTATCATCTAACTTAATTATTTTTATTAGGTTTCCTCGCTTGAGGTAGAGTTTTCGCGACGATATGCAATTATGATATAATTTCGCTTTCTTTGTGTTTTGAAAGTAGGATCTTTCAAGCCGGGGAAAATGGTTACGCCAATATGGTGTTTGCGTGTAATACCTATTTATAAATAACTATAATGCTTGACGTTGGACATTTGAACTGACTAGGTACGAAAACGGGATGGCTCGCCTAGTTGAAAGTGTCCAGCAATCACTCCATGGGCTTTGTTCCTGCCGCGGCTAAAGGAGCTCAAGTAGTATGAAGTTCTACTGGCCGCATTGCATTTCGTGACTATCTTCACGTAAAGAAAAAAAAAGTCAAGATGGCGTGAGTGTATAATCGTATCGCATCGCGTGCTGTTCCGTTGACCATCCAAAACCGAAAATAATCCATCTCTGGTCGTCGGTGTGCCGCGTCATCGCGTCTCAAGCTAAATTATCGCTGAGATTGTCCATATCTTCGCTATAAATGAAACCCGCGGGTCCATCGGCCCATCGCAATTGCAATAACATTTTTGAACTATGAACTTCGGTGTGTGAAGTGGGCTTCGGTTTTGAGTGCAGTTTGAAGCAGTCCCTCTGGAGCTGATCGCAGACGTGGCCAGCAAGGTAAGCCTCCCAAGTACCTACCTAAAGGTTTTCTAACTGTTCACCGGCAGGCTGTTGCAATTTCTAGAATATTATTACGAATCAGCGACCCTCCATTTTTGAGGTTTACCGCAGCGTATCGTTTTTAATCAACAATTCATATTTTTAGAATCTAACGTTAAACTATACGCACCAAATATATTTCAAGTTATTAGTGTATTATAGATATATAATTACTTATTACAAATATATGGGTATCTATTTATCCTTATCATTAAGCATGGCAATGTTACTTAAAATTAAAATAAATCAAATCTATTGACAAAAAAGCCTAGTCCTATTTTTATGAAATAATTCAATTTTATTCTTTTTTATATTACAATTTATAACCTAAGTCTTCAACAACTGTACCCCACCTTCAAATAGCGTACCTAGCTAATGTACTACGTGCTACAATTTTTTAATAAAACCAAATAATCTTTCTCACATATTGTAGATTTGGCATATCTATCATGTATTTCCTTACGTTCATGTTTATTCAACAACAAATTATTCTTTGCATCGGCATGTGCTAACTGTAACCTGTATTTTAATTGTAATGGATAATTTGTTTTTGAATGGACTGTGTTGTTAAAACTAAAGCACCAAAATGGTAACCAATTGCTGCATGTGTCTGTATGATTGTCACAATGGATCCTTTAAAGGCACCCAAAGTTTTGTGAGCCTTTCAAGAGCTCTAATAAACTGATGGTGATAGGCTGTAGAAGAAAATTTTTAACATTGAAAATTTTTGTTAATAGTTGCAGAAATAAATTCTGTTCCTCGATCGGTAGCTATTGTTTCTGGAACAAATCTTAATATGAACTATCTAATAAATGCATCTGCAATGGACACCGTTTCTTTGTTTTGCAAAGGAATAGCTTGAACAATTTTTGTTAACTTGCGAGTTAGTCTGCATAGTTAATATATAACAATTACCACTTTCGTGTCTATCTAAAGGACCTAGATCTAAGTAAATCTTTTCAAATGCTGAAGAAACCGTTCTAGTAATTTCCATTGGTCTTTAATGTAACGAAAATATTTAGATTTTTGACATATTCTTGGACATCCTTGTCGATACATCTGCAATCAAAATCTTGGCCACTCTCAAGCAGGTCAGTTGACTAATTTTTCTAAAAACCTAACAGATATTATTCAGAAGCATCCCGCTGATAAATTTCTAGTTCTTGGAGATTTTAACCTTCCAAATATAAACTGGGAACCAAATGATGGTACTGACTACCATCTTGTTTGCCCTAGTAATATCCAAGGTCATGTTCAGGTCAATTTGTTTGATAACTTTACAGTCTGCAATATCTCGCAATACAATTCGCACGTAAATGTCAAAAATAAAATACTAGCATAGATCTAGTTTTATCTATTAGCGAGGTTTCAATAGCTAGTTGCGCTGATCCTCTGGTGCCGGAAGATCCTCATCATAGGGCTCTCTGTATGTCTGCCGATTTCGTGGAACTTCATACTCTTCCTGCACATCCTCGTATATTTTTTTTATATCAATCGACCGACTATACGGCCATTAATCACCAGCTGAGCCAGATCGACTGGATCAACAAAGTGAGCACTAGGACACTCGAAGATGCCGTATCATTTTTCTATGACACTCTTAATAAACTACGTGATTCTTTTGTACCTATTAAGACGGTAGTTCTAAGCAGCAGATACCCTCTCTGGTTCAAACAGCCTCTGATAAAAATTCTAAAAGAAAAAAGTGAAGTACCACAAAAAATTGAAGAAATACGGAAACCTGTCTGATAATGAGTCTTTTGTTTTGCTCTGACAGCATGCCAAGGAAGTTGAAAGTGAAATGTTTACCTGCTATATTACAAAAAATTAAGAAGACATTTTTAAGACACCCAAAGCGTTTTGGTCGTAAGTAAAATCAAAAACACATCACTGCTTATCGGTCCTTACTTAAATATAGAAATAGCACTTCAAGTATAGGAGAGGATATCTGCAACATGTTTGGCGACTACTTCTACTATTCTCATTTTCTCAGTTCTGCTAGTAGTATCAACGACGACGACGATCTTTCCAATGAGCATGCGCAGGGTTGAAACATTTATTTGAGCGATATTGTTTCGGACATTCATTCAGTCGAAGTTAACGAATTAGAAGTATTCAATCTACTTAAAGGAGTTGACTTATCTAAATCCGCAGGACCATACAATATTCCGCCAGTTTTTATACTTAATTGTGCCAAAAGTCTGGCTGCTCCTCTTTCACTGTTGTTCAGGCGGTCCCTAAATTTGGTGAGGTACCTACAATTTGGAAGTCAACATTAATCACCTTGATCCACAAAAAAGGGCCTAAAGACCTCGTGGAAAACAACAGGCCCATATCCAAACTATGTATTTTCGCTAAAATCCTGGAAAAAATAATATACAAACAACTTTATGCGTGTCTTAAACTAAGCATCAGTGACCGCCAACATGGTATCCTGCGAGGTCGGTCCACAACCACCAATCTCATTCTTTGCGGTGACTACTTAACTGAATGTATGGCTCATCGTCCACAAGTAGATGTAATCTACACAGATTACAGCAAGTGTTTTGATCGCTTGGATCATGCTATACTTCTGCGTAAGCTATTGGCTATAGGTATCAATGGAAATCTTTTCAGGTGGTTCTCATCTTATGTGGCCAACAGTTTGACATCAAACTGTTGTTCTTAATAGATACACATCGAGAACTATGATTACCCCCTCAGGGATTCCACAGGGATCGCTTCTGGGACCCTTGTTTTTCAACATCTTCATCAATGACGTCTCTTCATGTTTCTCTAACTCAACAGTTCTTTTGTTTGCCGACGACATGAAGATTCTAAGTGAAATCAGAACTTGTGAAGATGCTGAAGGTCTCCAACACGATCTGGACAGATTCCAAGAGTATTGATCTAAATGTCTCGAAATGTTACTCATGTACCTTCAATCGTAAACTTAAACCTATTCTTTACGATGACAAACTAGCGAACACTTCAATAGCTACAGTTAAAACAATTAGAGACTAAGGTGTCACTTTTGACTCGAAACTTCTTTTTGAGACACACATCGATAATGTTATTAAATTATCTTCTAAGGAACTAGGTTTCATTTTGAGGATATCAGCCGATTTTAAAAATATCAAAACACTCAAAATTCTTTACGCAATCGTTTACAAAATCTGTGCGTTTGTACGCAATCATCTCGAATATTGCTCACCAGTATGGAATCCTATTTATAATACCTACGTCAATCGCATCGAAAGTATTCAAAAGAAGTTCTTAAGATACATTCAGTTTAGATCCAAAACCTATTTGCCTAATTATTACAGCCGCTGCAGGATGTTTCACATTCTTCCACTTATTGAGAGGAGAAAATTGCCGATATGGTATTCTTGTTCAATTTGGCAAATGATTCATCCGACTGTTCTGAATTGATGAGCAAAATTGGGCTGCGTGTTCCATCCTTCACCTTAAGGAATCATCAACCTCTGTATGTTCCTTCTGTGCGGTGCACATATCGACAAAACTCTTATATGATAGGAGTTAGCAGGGCATACAACTCGATATCATCTACTACTACTATGTTCTTTGAAGATCACTAAAACTTGTTTAGTCTTTTCTTAATTCCGAGTGCTTACTTATTCTAACTTTCGCTTGCTTGTTTGCTGTTTCTTGTGCTACTCTAATATTGTCAGTGAAAACTTTTAATTGGCCTTCTTTCACTAACTATCAACTATCTGTATCCTAGCTGTAAGTTTTCTTAAGAAATAAAATAAAATACTTGGCCAATACGAAAAATAAAGACGATATGTGTTTTGATAGTATTTACCATTCTGCGCACTCCAGCATGACCACTGGATGGCAGTAAATGAAAGTCATTCATACTTACAGTCTTTTCATTGTCATCAATTATTCTTTTTACGTCTTGTAATATACATATTCCTGGTCCGGACTATTTAGACCACTCTATATTATCATTATTTTTAATTATACAAACTTCATTGATACGTATCTTTTCACAAAAATAGCTTAATTTCTGCACAAATTCGGCTTGCGAGAAATGCGCCTTGAAATCAAGATTAATGTATAATGTCCGTTTATTGTCTACAAATGCAAAACATTCAAATTATTTAGTTATCATGTCATTGTCTCTAAATCTTTTTAATTTATTGCCTTCAAACTCATTTCTACTGAATCACACCGTTTTCTTAATATATCCACAACTCTTGGTCGATCAGTCCAGTTGATAATGGATTTATTAAGTGCTTTCTTTTAATCTTCATTCTTGTTCTGACTTAGCTCATTCATCTTTTACTTTTGCGCCCTAGTCGTTACCATTTTTCATCCTATCATGATACGTATAGCATTTTTCATCCTATCATGTTCATCGACAAACTGTAGATAATGTTGTTTATTATTGTTAGAGAGTGTTAAATTATTTGAATTTATATAGATATTTGCTCGAAATTTTTCTAAAAACTCTAAGCCTATGAGTCTGTCAGCTTTCAGCGGTGGCGAATTAAAAACAAGAAAGTTATGCTGAAACGTGACATTTTGTGCTTTAACAATATATTTACTGAACCTTGAGAAAATCGCTGACCACCTATTCCATTTATTAAAGTATTATCTCTATGAACAACGATGTCTTTTGGATTTCATTTTTAATAATTGACAATGTTGCACCCATATCAATAAGCCAATAGTTTTTAATATTTTGAATATAAAAAGTTATATACTTCGCATTACCTTGGAAAGATAATATAAAATACTTAAGATCGAGAAAACTGTCGCAATCGCATTGACGCGTCTCACCTTCTTGCTCTACTGAAAACGTATTTTTACCTAGTCCACGGTTCCTAACATATCTCGAGCCTATATTACCTCGCTGATTATTGAATGATGAGCGATAGTTTGCTCTAAAATTTCCACGAGAACCTTATCCTTGGTTGTAATTATTAGGTTGGTGTCCACGAGGGTATTTGTTTCCATATTGACTACTGAAAGTACCTCTTTGATAACTTTCTGAGCGCCTAAAGTCACACGAAAATCGTCCATTTTTAGATACATGCAAAATGTTACCTGATGTTTGGAAAGACGTGCACTCTTCGTCTTTCGCTGCTTGTATGGCATCTTTCAAGCTGCTGAAAGCACGATGAGATGCTATCATGATGCGATGCGATGGTGCTGAGATGATGGTGCTCAGCTTCGAGCTACGCAGGCCATCTGAAAATCGTTTTATAGCAAAGCTTTCCTTGATCGGTTTTAAAATTGAAAATGTTTCCAATTTTCCATCTGCCTGGGTAATTGTCAGCTCTCTAAATAAGTTTTCTACCTCAGAACCATAATCCTCATTGGAGCTCGAACTCAGTTGAATATTTTGAAGCTACATATGTATGGTTATAAATGATTTTTTGGGTAAAAGATATTTCTTCAAATCATCAATTAATTCTTGTATACTTTTGTATGCGCAGAAAATTCTTAACTTTGCGTTCTCATTCAGCCTACTTTTTAAAACGAAAGTAATTAATAATGCTTTACCTGGGCCGTCCAGCATGCCAGCACACATCTCCACGGAATCTATTAGGCGTTTGGTGGTGGGCTCAACACCGTCCATTACTAGAATCAAACTAGGTACAGCCCACCTTATGGTCAAAATCGATTTTTTCTATATCTACTGTAACAGGAAAAATACACAATTTATCTATTTTCTCGTATTTTTGTTTTAATTTCTCATAAAGATCTATTGCTGATGCCAAATTAATATTCATACTTTTTCCTAATAGTAAAAATACTTCACAACATTTTTCGTAAGCACTTTTTGCTAGTCTATTTTTTACTAAATAATTACGTATTTCCAATAAAGAGATATAATTTTGTTCCAAAATATCAATCATAGTCTTATCTAATAACAGAATTGCATAAATGTAACACATTTTTAACCGACTTCAAAAAAGGAGGAGTTTCTAGATTCGACGGTATTTTTTTCAATTTTTTTAAAATGTTTGTTACCTCAGAACATTCGACTGTTAACGCACCCACAGGAAAGTCCGGTTAAGCAGCCAAGACCTCAGTGGTAAAAAGCGCGAGATGACTTCGTTTGAAAAAAAAAAAAAACGGGCTAATTCAGTCGCAGCTCAGCCACCGAAGAGGCAACATCAAAATACGTAAGCCGAAGTCTCCAGAATAATTAAAGAAAATAGTGTTTTATTTCGCTGCCTCAAGTCTATAATCGTAGTCGGGTCACGGTGTGTCGTAATACCCAGGTACGTATTCAGGGTTACATGGGGTGTGTGCTAGCCAGCGGAGCCACCTAGGCTCAGGTAGCAGGGAGCGCGCATCAATAACAGTTGGAGATCGTCCCAGGGCGACCGAAGTTCAGAAATCATTTATTTTGCAATGTGGGTACAAAATAAGATGTTAACATTGTAAAAGGAGTTCCAACATATTCTACCTTACGGCACAGATCTTACGGCATGCAAAAGTTAAAAAAATATTTATACCTACTCAATTATACAACCAAATAAAAAAAAATAAAAAAAATTACAGTTATGTAGATCGGCAGCCTTCCTACATAAACTAAAAATCACAACAATCTTAATTCTATATTTTACAAATGATTGATAATATTGATTATTTTACTTACATTAACAAAAACAAAAATAACAAAATATATAATGATATTTGAAATAAAAATAACATTATAAACTCTTATCGTTCAAAAAATCTTGTACAGAATAGTAACATTTATCTATTAGTAAGGACGTTAGCCTCTTTTTAAATATACTTAATGATTCTGCTTTGTAGGCATGAAGTATTTTATTAAAGATGACGGGCCCCATTGATAGATAGCCCCCGCCCATGCCCCCATTCACAAGGGTACCTCTGCCGTCCGCAACACCACCGTTCATACTATAATTTTATTGATGTCGGAGTAAACGTTATTTGAGAAAAAAAAAAATTATATTCTGTCTCAAACTTAAACTCAAAGCATTTATTTCAATTAAACCATTTACAGGCACTTTTGAATTGTTAAGGAATCGGTCAGGCAGAAATATGAAGCCAGTTGCCCATTCCAAAGCGTAGTAGGTAGGTACCTATGAAAAAGAACGGGCAAGAAACTCCACGGACACCCTTTTTTTTTTTTTTTTTACAAAATATTGGTTACATCATTCATGTTGAAATTATACATGTGAGAACAATGTATAAAGACGTGCACATTAGAAGCACGTAATAAAAAGACAAAACAAAGAACAATTAAAAAATAAATTAAAAATAAGCCATGGCAACTAAGAGATGATCAGTCCCAAGTGACGACGCCCGTTCACGAACATGACGCATGGATTAGCACCATTCAGCTCAACCATTTTGAAGGGAGCTAAATGATCCAACACACGCGCCACCATCAGCGAAACATCTGAATGAGCATGAAATACTCACAGTCGCCATGGCACATTCAAGTCAATGCAAGACATATTACCCGGTAAATGGTAACTCTTTAGTACATAGTGCTCATACCTGTGATATACAATTATATATAAGTGCCGGGAGGATAGAGATAGGACGATAGTTGCTAATCAAATCCTCAGCGTCAGTTTTATGAACCGGAACCACCTTGACCAACTTTCATTTTTTAGGGAAACTTCCAACGCTGAGTGACTTGTTAAAAATTATTTACAGGGGGAATGCCCGTTGATCAGCGTACGTTGCGATGAAGTTAGGGGGAATGTCATCACTGCCGGAACCCTTAGATACTTTTTTCAATTTTTTTTAGATATTTGACGATTTTATCCTTAGGAATCTTAATCAAGGAAATAGTATAGTTGTTTACTAGATTTTCAAAAAATGGAGAAGTTTGAACTATATTACGCGGTTGGTCAAAAGGATTGCAGACCGAAAAAAGTACATTCCGAATATGTTGCACATATCATTACCATTACAGGTTCTGCTAACGCTATTTGACATTGACGCCGGGTATGCATTAGCACCACCTCGTTTAGATTTGATGTAGGACCAAAAAACATTGGGGTTCGTAGTTATTTTTTGTTGTAAGTTACTTATTATTGTAACATTCTCTGGTCAGTGTCCGTTCCGTGTCTTATGGCAATGCTATGACTCCAATAATGGCCAGAACAATGTAGGTCGAATGTTAAGCCGTTCCACGTGGCCTCCGATTCCTTTCAACGTGGCGTCATTGTTGCCTCCAGCTGCGTTTTGGCTGAGGAAAACCTCTTCCTTTTCCACAGTTGACCGTTAAATTACTATATACTATTGCGGTAGATATGCTGAAAAACTGAAACTCTAACCAACTACTAACATAATCCCCTTGGCAGGGTCCCGAGGCAGGGTCGCCATGTAAGGTTGTTTCCTTTGAAACCACCCCTTAGGAACCTAAGGGGTGGTTTCAAAGGAAACAACCACATCTATTAAATGAAGTATTTATTGAATGAATGAATAATTATAGAATAAACGCATATGAGGTATAGTGCAAACTCAGCATACATGATCAGTTATAAAGGAGTGTACCTTTTTTTTTTTTTTTTTTTTCACGCTCTCCCGCCCCGCCCAGAGCGGGAGAAGTTATTTGATGATTTCCCAACCACAAAAAAAAAAAAAAAAAAAAAAAAAAAGGAGTGTACCTACTTACTAAAGGAGCAAACATAATATATTGTCACACTTCAGTTGTGATTCGTGGCATTGTTACAGTGCCCGATAGCAGAGACGCTGGAGGAGATAGAAGTTTCGACGTTAAGGATGACCGTGATGCGATCTGGCGGGGTGCAGCTATCGGTAATTATAACCATTTCACTTATATTATTTATATTGTGATCTGTCACCATTGTTTGCTTAAGTGGTCATTCGACCACTTTTGAGAACAGAGTTAGCAAGTGAAGTTGGTTTTCAGCGCAACCGCTACCCGCGTGGTTTCTACATACTGTCGGTAGTGCAGCACACGGACGAGGCATGCCGCGAGGAGGCGTCGGCCGAGGTGGACTGGCTGTGGGAGGCCGCTGTGCTGGACCAGCAGCAGAGCCTCAGCGAGGCGCCGCCGCCGCGCCGCAAGGCGCTCACGCTGCACACGCGGGTACAGTGCGCCGCGGCCATGCGCTCGCCCTTTGACTGCGTGTGACATCAGTGACGTGCAACGTGTTGCAGGTGGCGCTGACTCGCGGGCAGTACCTGGTGGGCGCGGGCGTGACGCTGGCGCTTTTCGTGCTGTTCTACGTGCTGTTCGGTGCGCTGGTGCTGGTGCAGCGCTGGCCGCGCTGGAAGAGACTGGTGGGCCCGCGTGCGGTGTTGGCCCACAGTAAGTATACTAGCGACAAAATTTACTTACGTACGCTTTATGTATTCTGGGATCTCCCTATCTATAGTGATTCCTAAAATCTTATTTTCATCGAAATAGTATTTAATATAGAGACTAGTGTATGGCGGAAAATAGAAGAGATATGGAATGTAATGTAGTACATATAAATAGCTTAAGCTGAGAAACACTGGTATTGAATATATCCAATTCATGTTGTGTGCCGTGTCATGTTGTTATTTTCTTAAGGCTCTGAAAATAGGTACTACCTTAGGGGCTAGTAGGGTTGAACATTTGGGCCCCTAGATTTTAAGCGGAAGGTGTCTTAAAAGGTAGTTAAGTTAGTTAATGGAACCTAAACTCATACAGGCCGTATGCGTTTAGGTTCCACTAACTAAAAATGGGTGAAATCTAAATTAGAAGAAAAAATGTTGCGACGTTTCGACATTAATCTATGAGTGAAATTATGATAAGCTACCAATTTATGTTGAATTGGATGACAAGATGACGCAGGAATCGTAACATCTATATAAGTTGGTTTTCTATAAATCTGAAAATCGTGTTTCTTGTTTTTTTTTTGAAATAGTTAAATCTAAAAAGTTAAGGATCCATCAACTTCTAATTCTAATTTAAACTTTATTTTAGGATGTAAACTATTGATTTTATTAACAAAAACATCAATTTGACGCAATGTACCGGACCCGGTCCAACACATAATTATGTCGTCAACATAACGGTAATAATATAAAATTTGAGGCTGTCCAACAATGTATTTATTTTCAAGATGGTCCATGAAAATATCTGCCATAAGGGGGCTGAGTGGAGAACCCATGGCGTAACCTTCTTTTTGTTTGTAATATTGATTTTTGAACCTAAAATAATTTTGTTCCATACAAATCTTGGTCAAAGATAACAATTCATTTACCTCACCTGGATGAATTCGCTGTTTCGCAAAAAGATCTTCAAGTATCTGTAAACACTCCTCATATGGAACGTTTGTGAATAAACTTTCAATATCCAAAGATAATAATAATGATAATGACCCCACCGCCGTATCTCTACCTTGACGTCGTGATGGGGCTTGCGCGCTCCGAACTCTAGGTCTGTGCCGTTAAAGTTTGCTTTGTCGAAACAGGTCTAGGGTGAGGAGCCAGACCAAGAGAGATACGGAAACCCGCAGGACGCATGTGGCGAGCTGTTGGGCAGTAGCGACCCCACGGACCCTATCTCCCGAGAGAAGTCTTGTTCCTCACCTCTGGCTTACTTTATTGGCCAGCTAGAGTGAGCACTGACGAGGATCAGAGCTCCCACCTCATTCTTGCCTTTATTGGCTGGCTTGAGTGGAGATTCGCAAGAGCAAACGTGCTCGGAGGAAGGAAGTATTAAAGTAAGATGGTAGGGAAGATCCCTACCATCTTACTTTAATACTTCCTACCGTACTTACGAAATTGTCCTGATAGCCGTGGAATACTTCTTAACTCCTCTTAAGCACCTCAGGACATGTTACCCCCTTGTCGCTACGACACTTTGTGCTGGCGACCGTTTTTGGGGGCCCATTATTGAGTGTGCAAGTCACCCTGCCATTTTTTCCGTGTACAGTACCGACCAAAAGTCCATAGGCAATCGCACAAAGCAATAGACTGACGCTTCGGTTTGACTTACGACCTTCTTCTATAAGATGTTACAATACTATAGACACACACACATTCACTTTGTCTGCTGCTGTCAATACAGTATATGGCATGCTAGCTCAGTGGATAACGTGCTTTGGTATATGCGATTACAGCTACGTATGGTATTCTGAAATACCGCTCACCGAAAGGACGGTTTTCCGATAACACTCTACTCCGACGGTTAGTTGAACGAAAAAATAATTGGCCGATGACACGTTTCGCCGAAAATATTATTTATCGACGGTTGGTAGTCCGAATGAATCCTTCACCGATGTAACGGTTCACCGAAAACACTCTTCAACGACGATTGGTTAAACGAACGAATCTTTCGCCGATAGCATTCAGTTTACGCTAGCTATTATATTTTATAGTTATGTGCAATGCAGCTAAACGCGCGAAGGCGAGCGAGCGAAGCGAGCGTGCCGCGGCAGCGGCCGCCGAGCGCCAGATCCCCTTTCGTTTAACCAATCGTCGTTGAAGAGTGTTTTCGGTGAACCGTTACATCGGTGAAGGATTCATTCGGACTACCAACCGTCGATAAATAATATTTTCGGCGAAACGTTTCATCGGCCAATTATTTTTTCGTTCAACTAACCGTCGGAGTAGAGTGTTATCGGAAAACTGTCCTTTCGGTGAGCGGTATTTCGGAATACCATAAGTAGCTCGTGCGATTATGGCGAGCCGAGCGAAGGTTCAAATCTCATGTGCGGTTTGCTTGTAATTTTCTAATAATTACTATTCATAGTTTTTGTTATTTTTTAATAATGACTAGTTCAATAATCATTCGTGTTTTGTTTCGGTCGTCTTGTTCACATAAATATTAAAGTTTAGTAGGTAGACCACAGAAAACTAAGTAAATTATTTCGATTTCTGTGGGGTAGACAGACGCAGTTCGTTACGCGTATTTGCTTAATAAAACTTTGTTGGTTCGTGGTTATTGTTGGTGACGAGTATTTAGGTATTAGCGGTGTTGTGGTTATAATTTTCAAAATACAGTCAAATATAAATATTGAAGGGAGATCAAATATTACTGCGCTGCGTAAAAGTGAATGTAATTTACACAAATATCTAATGAAACCGGACTAAGTGTGAGTGTTATCATTTAAATATTTCATATTTTACTTAACATAAATCTTAATCAAAGGTATTGTTGAGACAGAATATGCCTTTAACGTTTTAAATTTATTATGAGGTTTAATTCGATAAGTGAATGATAAATAATTATTATGTGTAATAAATACAATGTTATTCTTTGTTCTAGAGAAATACTGTGAGGGTTAAGAGGTATGAGGAAGAGGCTTATTATCGAGGAGCAGCGACGTCAAATGGTGAATGAATATGAAACAAATGGTTTCATACCAACGAGATATTTTGCTGAATTATTAAACACGTCATTGTGAACCGTTCGCTGTGCACTCTGAAGGCTTGCATCACTGAAGACCAGCTAGGAAGCCGTTTTCGACAGAAAAGCATTAACAAGAACGTTTAAGTTTCGCACGATAATATTAAGACTTCAAGTGGGACACTGCTATATTTTAATCTTAAAATATTTACCGTACTAACTTAATAAACAACAGATTCGTTATTGCATGAATTTGTGGTAACGATTTTTTAAAGAAAGAAAGAAAAAACGTTTATTTTCGGTAAACATGACGCAAAAAAAGGTAAAAAACACGTTTTAATATGGTGTTTGTCGTATTTCTCGCAGATAGACCGAAAATGTTTAAGATTATTTTAGTAATATTATTATTTTACGATTAAAATTTGAGGTTTAGTTTCAATCCTCTTTTCGTAAAGAAAATGAATTCTTAAGCTATAACCCAATACCAACCAATATTTACTAAAGCCAAATAAAATGTGAAATAAATAATGTAAACAAACTGCCCATACTTCACCTTAAAATCATCTATTTTGTAAGTAGTTTCTTTTTTTCATTTTGAGTAGTGTAATATTCTTATTTATTGCTTAATTACTTCGACCATGATCAAAGCTAACTAGTAATAAGCTAGCTAATATTTATGGTGAAAAAAATCCATATAAAATTTAAAACAATATAATATAATACAAATATGTCAAAATAATACAAATTGCTTCTAAGTTTCTTGACATCTATTTCACATCTTATTTAGCTGAAGTAATGACAAATAATTGTAGCAATTTGTTAGC
Organism: Omphaloscelis lunosa; assembly: GCA_916610215.1. Classification (NCBI taxonomy): domain Eukaryota; kingdom Metazoa; phylum Arthropoda; class Insecta; order Lepidoptera; family Noctuidae; genus Omphaloscelis; species Omphaloscelis lunosa. The sequence goes on from OU744247.1 coordinate 23,523,564, forward strand.
TATAAGCAAAATAAATATAACGAATAAATATTTTTTTAATTTTGTTATCACATATCACGCATTTTTAATTCTAAACCCTTTATTGTAATAAAAGCATTAATAAAAAGAAAGCAATAGTTAAAATATATTATTATTGCAAACAAAAATAATAATTTTAGCAAAAAACGGCGCTGTGTTTTACGAGATCGGAACCTAAGCCAGTTCTGCTATCTGCACACATAAGTTTTGTTAGAATTTTAGCAATGCCATAAACTGGCCAAGGTCAAGCGCATGATGCGTGTGTGTTACCGTGTCTAACAAAAGTGACGGAAATATATTTTTTTTTCGGTAGTGCGGCGCAAGTACGTGACGATACGACGGTGTGTGCCGTGTTGCTTACACATACAGATATACGGACTCCGCGAGTTCACAGCAATACGACTCTTAACGTGCCTATGCACTTTTGAATCGCTAACTGTACATATAAACATTGATCAGGCAGGGGCCATAGTCCTTCCATAGTTCCAGGTAACCAGTACATTTTAGCCACCTAAACCTATGGGTTATGGAGTCCAATATCTTGTTTCCATGTTCTGCAATAGTCCTACACCAACCAGAAGTTGTCCTTGGGTGCACTTGTATAGTGCATACAGGGATAATCGTCGGTTAGTGCCACATTCCATTTAAAATAGTCTAAGGGACCTCTGCGAGTTGGTTTCGGCCCTTCGTACGCCTTCCAAAGGTCTGGGACCCAAGGGTCCCGAGAAACGTCAAAGACTTAAAAAATGATAATGATAACGGTCCGAGCCGAGGTGGGGCGAGCAGTATATAAGTGGGTTTGACGGACGATAAGGCTCAGTCTGTGCTCAGCGCTTGGTGTGGCAACATGCCGTGTTCGAGTTCGCGACAATTCAATCGTCATCTTGAGGATGCCTCGTGGAGATGTGAAACACGTGTCGATTTCTTTCAGGGTTCTTTTTTTAAGACTCTTTAGAAATAGCTAAGCGGAACAGGTTACTAAATATATCCACTTCTATTGTATTTTATAAAGGATTTCCTCAAGGTCACGCCTGAATCAATTAACTATCTAGACAGTATTAATTTTAAAAAGAGTTCAAATAATAATAATACGTTCACATTTATAAAGTACATAAAAATTAGCAATATACAAAGGAGACTGTTCAAATTTGTATGGGAAGTGGTCTATGAACCAATAGCGATACTGTAGTGGTATTTCTATGGGCAAACTTCAACTACATCCTTGTGCAAAGGGGCATCAAAATCTAGCCCGTTTTGTGAAAAATAATTCTTTAAAATTCACATTTCTTGCAACATTTTGAACGGGTATTACTGACTTTATTTATGTGTTTCTCTGCTAGACAAAGTCACTTGCCACCTCAACAGTTTTTTACATAACATAATGTGATTGTCTGTCATTGCTCCTATTTAATAACAAAATATTATATTTATTTTAAAATCGGCACATTGCACTCAACTTAGAAACACATAAATCCTCTATTTAATGGGAAACAAAGTACGAAAAGGTCGAATGCAATATTTCACCGAATTCTAAAGAAACTAGTAAAATACCCAATGTCTTATCTCGACTCACAATACTAGTGCCAGCATCTGGTCGAGTGCAGGCAATTCAAACGGACCCTTTTAAAGCAATCGAGAATTGGTACAAAAACAGCCATTAAACTATTCTGCGAAACTGTGGGAAGCTGAGGCAAATGTGAGGTTGAGAAATTGGGGCAAACGGAGGAGTTAAGTCGAGGCAATTGGTTTCAGACCACAATAGGGTACGGACGTCCGAGTCTAGGCTAGTGAAGTTAGAAAGATTGGTGAATACCAAGAGGCCATGTCCGAGTGGGCTATCGCGAGATAACGAGTATTAATAATTAAGTTAAATATAGTTGGGTTAAAGCCCAGATTATCAGATTATTTAATACTTAATGTAATATGTGTGAGTGTGTATTTGTTGGTGCGACTGGTGATGAGAGAGCGGGAGCTGAGTCTGAGGCAAAACTGGTAATGTGTGCAGTACTTTGTAAGTGAGTTGTAATCTAATTCTCCCACCATTATAATTATTCTTGCAATTTGATTGCATTGTTATTATAGGTAACAGTTACGTGATATCGCTGAACAGCTGTTAATGATACTTTATTTCAGAATGTCGAGCTAACTCTTATTTAGTATCGTATTTTATAATCAAAGCGAAATTCCCGTGTATTACGTGTCCATATCCTAATCCGTACCTCGTCAGATTATTGTCACTTGCATATGGCTATAGGGAAATGGTGAAGGCCTTCCACCATACTTGACTTCGAGCACTAATACTCCTGACCTTTGACGACTAATAATCTTGAACTGACGCTTTACATTTGGAAGGCAGAACCATAAATACTCACGGCTTATTTGAAGCCGAACTAGGCTTTAAAGCCAATGCGTAATTGCATTATAAAACAACCAAACGTTAGTGATGATTTCTGTATCCAAAAAGTCTCGCCACAGAATACTTTGCGTGAGGTTTGTTGACGCACATTTCCAGAGAGCGGGGGTAGGCTTCACCAAGTACCCCAAACTGAATTGGTAGTCGTTCTAAGAACGCTAGGGACCGTGTCTCATTAAAACCCCACCCCGCCGTTTGTAGGCATATTACTGAATCGACACTATTTATTGAGACACGCTATTGGGACGCAAAGCCGCTAATAGCCGCACCGCATCCTCTAAATGGGCAGATTAAGGGAGTGAGAAGTGACGAACCACCACTTCGGCGTTCACCAGGTACGATCGTAATGTATTCTGCTAGAGACTGAGTCTACGGTGCGCTTGTGCTAGTTTTGTATTATCTTAATAAAAAGGGGCTAGGTCGCCGTAAGGGTGTCTTTCACATAAGTACGCGATTAAAACCACTCAATACTTGCCTTCCTCAATAACAGTGACTTCGCATTACGCTGTCTTAGGATTGAGTAAGATATTTATTTAATGCTTAGGGAACGTGTTCCGTTAAATCGTATTAGTCCCTGAGAGGTTCTATGCGTTAGGTCTAGCAGAACACGTACAATGAGACAAAACGTTGTAAAACGGTTCCCGGTCTCACTGCAGTGGGTACATCGTAAACAGACAAATTAACGTAGTTATAAATAGTGATTTAAAGCGCAAGCGTAACGGTCCCTTTACACCTTCACCTTACCAAGACTGTATTGCAGGTATTGGTGCTTAACTGCAAGAGGAGGAGACGTTGGCGTTCCAATATTTATAATACTAAAACATAATATTATATTATATACTTTTGCATACCCTCTTATCTTCTTAGCTTCATATTATAATACTTATGTTTACTAACTGTAAATTCCTAATACTAGTCTCGCGTATCCATTCCCTCCCTTAACTTAATTCAATCGGAACAAGGCAGTTTAGATTATCGGAATCCATTCTATCTTATATCGGTGGGAGGGTGACCAGTCTGGGACGAGCCCTACAGAACAGTGCGGAAAGGAGCGGCACTGTTCTTCCCCGTAAGGGGAACCGACCTAACCACTAATATTAGTATAATTAGGAAAAACGAAAATTTTATCAACCTAGGGTAATTCAGGTACAGTCACAATAACATCACGCCTTGTTTCCCCAAAGGGTTAGGCAGTGAACCCTAGTAGGTACACCCACAATTCACCAGTTATGTTTTTAGTTTAAAAAAATTAATAATAATTTTTTGGTGTACTGTCGATGTAACGTACCATCGATTTGGGGTTCTGTCGATTCATTAACCCGTCGATGGAACGTTTCCATCCTGCTAGCACACGTCCTCGTGTGTTAACCCGCAACCTAAACTCAACAACAGTGCCTATACGACTCGACCAATTCTCACCATTTACGATTTCCGACTTTTGACATCAGAAAACTGTAATCCTCAATATTTTTATTGTTTTAACAAAACGATAGGTACTTCTAAATAGAGTAAACAAACTTTCGACTAATTATAGCAAAAATCATCAACCAGAGCCATATACCATCGTTTTCCACATTAAAAATCATCTTTTTCATTATGAACCTTAGACACTTAGAAACCCACACATTAAAAATTATATCGCCACGGCTCTCCAGCTGACTAGCAATCGCATTGCTCTCACACATCCAGCGCATGGATCAAAACTATGGTCCAGACCCCGACCTCCGCCAGAGGTACACGCCTATCGCGCACCCACGGACTACCTGAGTTGCCTCAAGAGACCGATTTCTACCAGGCTACGACTATGTAATACCTACTGGTACAGTCGAACACAATACGACCGATAGAGAACCTACAAACCTAACCTACTCGCGTGGTTCCCATAATTTAGGCTTGATCATCACCACTGTGATCACCATTTACTTCCACTGGTACATAAACTACCGTTGCTCTAAATTACTAATTTAATACCGAATATCATTATTTAACCTCAAAATAGATACTAATTCCCAAATGGATCTTAAAGTCGTTACCCCAATATCATAATCTAAAACTGCCTAATAAAACTACCTATTTACAATATTTCAGGGATAAGGAAAATTATATGAAACGCCAAGATATTTTGTCAATCATTTTAATTACTTTCTCAACATCAAAATTAATATTCTACACCATAACATCACATCTCCTATTCTCCACATAATATCACTATTTATTCAGTATTCTAATATTTACAATAAAACTAATAGGTGTAGATCTCCAACAATGAGGTTAAAAACTGAAAGCTCATATCAGGTGGTAGTACAGTTGTACGTCTTTGAACCGCCATTGTTGTGTTTATGTTTAATTTTGTGTCGATCACAAATTATACGAAAACTAGGTAAATATGTATGAGACTTGGAGTGTTACACTATTAAAAGACGAGCTAAGGACAGGGGAAGCGTCTACCACTGGTAAAAAAGCAGCTTTAGTGGTAAAGTCAATAAATTATTAACGTTTTATAATTTATAGGTTATTTTGAGACACGCGAGATGCGGCATGCATAGACAATTTATTTACTAATTGTAAAATGAAAGATTGGTCCCTAATTGGTGGCGTCAGGTCTGATCATACAGGTCAACTTATATCCTTTGAATCAGATAAAAAGCTACGATTAGATAAAACTATTCAGTTAAAACCTCTTACTATAAATATATTGAAGATATTTAATAATTATGTTCTTAGCAATCTTTCAACAGCTAGTTTTGATTCACAAGACCCCAACATAAACTACAGTACATTATTTTCTAGAGTATGCCAAGAATTAAATAAAGCATGTCCTGTAAAAACAGTAACAATCAAAACCAAACCAAAATTTAATGAATGGGCCACTCCTTTTTTTTTTGGGTGGGAAATCATCAAATAACTTCTTCCGCTCTGGGCGGAGCGGGAGGGCGTGTCAGACTCTTACTGACTAAAACCCACCCGTGTTCCTTCGGTTGCCCTGTTGCCGGGGGCCACGATCTCCCTTTCGGTTTTCTTCGCAACCCCGGCAGGCATCGGCCCTAGTGGACCCCTTCAAATCTGCTGACATCTCTTTGAGGCGCGCGTGGAACACAACGCGCCGTCGACCCGGGCCTGGTCCTTATCGGACGGTGAGCCACCCATTGCTCACTGCCCGCAAGCCCGCGCCTACGGTGGCCGAGAATCGGCCTGCGATTCCCGACGCCCTGGGTGTCTCCTCCTGCGTCGGTTAGGGGCGTGAGGGCGCGAAATTTGCCTCTTCCTCACGCGTTCCGCCTCCTCCTTCGCGAGCATTACAGCTTCGCAGAAGGAGGCGACGGCCACTCCTGGCATTAGAAAAAGCAGAGATAATTTATATAACGAAAAATCATTGACTTCTGATCAAGCAATTGATAATTATCTAAGAAACTATTCTAAGATATTTAAAAGAGTCTGCGCCCAAGCTAAATCTAAATTAAACACAAAACAGCGAGATCAGAATGAATTGTCTTTAAAAATTGATAATTAAACCATTTCAGATAAGTTAAAAGTTGCTGAGACACTAGAAAATTTCTTTACCAATATCCCAATAGAGGTTACGAAATCTCTTCCCTCATCAACTATACTAGCTGAATTTCTTCTAAAAGAACACTTCAGTAAGAACATTCCAAGTTTTGAATTCAAGCCCATTTATACAGGGTCTCCAGTAAATAGCACGACATACTGCAGGGGGTGATAGCTTGGGTCACTACCTATCAATACAACACAATATATGTTCAGCAAAATCTTACGGATTTACAGTTTTAAAATTTTTTCCGAAATATCGAAAAATCTCTTCCTTGAAACAGATTTTTAAGTATCTCGTAATGAAAAAATCCTTTTCTAGAACTTTTTTTACATCAAATTATTCGTGAATAGGTTACTCTACTCATTATAAGTTTTTTTTTTTTAATCAAAAACAAGAAAGTTTTGAAGAAATAGTTTTTTTTGTTAAAATTTTCACAGAACGATTTTCTTTTCGCATAAGTTTAACCTCACTGTAGGTTAAACTGAAAAAAAAATGTATGTGGCAGTTTTGTACAACAAGCTTAAAAGATAGCCTGTTTAATGGTGATTTAGAAAAGATACAATACTAGTGCATTTTCATTAAAAAAATACAAAAAAAATGCTATTTTAGTTCCAGAGAAGCTGATTTTGTTGAAAATGTAATTAACGTAATCTTGACAAAAACCACTATGAGAATAAGTAATAGCTGCTCATTTACGCGAATTATTATAAAACTAGTTGTGACACGTAAAATGCGACGTGCACGCGTAATGACTAAAGGTTTTTACCTGCTCGCCGACCGACCCGACCCGACCGGTTATTGTCTAACAAAAGAAGCGCATGTGCTATCCCGCTCTTTCTTGCATTGTGATATTGTGTCTCACTCTCAACCTTATTTGCGACACTTGTCAGTACGCTACCTTAAACCGTGCGCAACGCATCTCTGTGTTCACAAATTATTGTTTCGTACTGACGACTGTTTTGTGCCTTGGACCCCGGACTTTGTTTGCCTTAGGATTTGGATTTTTTATTGTGATCACTACGACGACTTGGCGACCACCTGGACTTTTGTGTTTTATAACATGGCCAACCGCCGCGTTTTTCCTGGTTATACGCAGCGAGAGTATGCTGAGATGCACCTTATTTACGGAGAAGCTGGCCAAAGTTCCCGAGCTGCTGCCACCTTTTACAGGGAAAGGTTTCCCGAAAGGAGACATCCACACCATGAAATGTTTACCAGAGTGCATAACTCCTACATGGAAGGCAGACTCCCTGGTCAACGTGGCGGTGGACGGCCTCAAGTTGTTGACGAAGACATAGTGCTTCAGGAACGAGAACAAGACCCGACAACTTCGGTTAGGGCGATACAACGGCGCACAGGGATACCGAAGTCCACTGTTCATTCAGTACTTAAGAGGTATGGATACCATCCATTTCACGTCCGATGCGTGCAAACTCTTTTAACTAGAGACTACCTGCCGAGAGTTCAATTCTGCCGCCGCATGCTTGAAATGCATCGGGAGGACCCAAACTTTTTTAATAAGGTGTTATGGAGTGATGAGTCAGCCTGCAGAAAGGACGGCTACTTGAATTTGCATAATTTACATAGTTGGCAATTAGAAAATCCGTATGTGTCAAGAGAAGACAGGTCCCAGTACCAATTCAAAATAAATTTATGGTGTGGGATTTTTAATGGCCAGATTGTGGGTCCCGTCGAGCTTCCACCTACATTAAATGCCAATAATTACTTGGAGTTTTTACGAGAAACCCTACCCACGCTCCTTGAAAATGTTCCGAGTGAGCTAAGAGAGGTGATGTGGCTTCAAAATGATGGGTGCCCTGCTCATTATGGCCGGGAAGTAAGAGCCTACTTAGATGAAGCTTATCCAGGCAGGTGGATTGGGCGACTGGGACCGATATTATGGCCACCTAGGTCTCCGGACCTAAACCCCCTGGATTTTTTTTATTGGGGTGCCATGAAGGACAAAGTCTATAAAAAACCGATCCAAAATGACAATGAATTGTAAGCAAGGGTTAACATTGCAGCAAGAAAAATATCGGAAATAAGCCTGAGAAGACTCAAATGCTCATTTTTAAGAAGATGCCGAGCATGTTTAGGGCACAAGGGAAGCAATTTGAGCATTTATTGTAATTTATTTAAATAAATGTTTATTAAAGTTAACTTTTTTTTACTATCACCTTATCCTTCAAGATGTCATTTACAGAGCGGCCGGCCGGTCGGCTGTAGATTAATTATTATGTAGTTCGAACCGTAGTACGACCTTACAACGATTCGAATTCAAAGTCACATTACTTGCATTTAAAATAAAATTTTCTTATTAACTAAAATAGCTTTTTTTCGTATTTTTTAAAATGAAAATGTACTAGTATTGTATCTTTCCAAAATCACCATTAAACAAGCTATTTTTTAAGTTTGTTGTACAAAACTGCCACATACATTTTTTTTTTCACCACTGTAGGTTAAACTTAAATGATAAGAAAATAGTTCTATGCAAATTTAAACAAAAAATAGTATTTCTTGAAAACATTCTTGTCTTTGATAGAAAAAAGACTTATCAATGAGTAAAGTAACTATTCATGAATAATTTGATGTAAAAAAAAGTACTAGAAAAGGATTTTTTCATTACGAGATGCTTAAAAATCTGTTTCAAGGTAGAGATTTTTCGGTATTTCGGAAAATTTTGTAAAACTGTAAATCCGTAAGATTTTGCTGAACATATATTGTGTTGTATTGATAGGTAGTGACCCTAGCTATCACCCCCTGCAGTATGTCGTGCTATTTACTGAACACCCTGTATTTTCACAATTAAAAAAGCATTCAAAAGTCTTACCATAAAAAAACACTGAGACTTATGGGGGATTTCCGTTAAGGTTCTTGAAGATATCATTGACACAACTGCGCCTGTCCTAACTGTCATATTTAATCAATGTTTAGATAGCGGTACATTTCCTGATTTAATGAAACATAGTAAAGTAGTACCAATTTTCAAATCGGGTAGTAAGAGTGATCCCTCTAATTATAGAACAATATCTGTGCTACCTGCATTGAGTAAAATATATGAAAAAATCATGCTAGGCCAGATGTTGCAACATTTTAATTCAAATGGGATTTTACATAGTCACCAGTTTGGTTTCACGAAAGGTAGGTCGACGACTGACGCAGGAGTAAAACTCATCACTCACATTTTGTAATCCTGGGAGTGTCCCAGGATGCAATTGGCATTTTCTGTGACCTCTCAAAAGCTTTTGACTGCGTTGACCACAATACACTGATCTGTAAATTACACCACTACGGAATTCGGGGACAAGCTGCTGATCTTGTTCTTTCTTATCTATCAAACAGGGAGCAAAAAGTAAACGTTAATGGGGCGACGTCTACGAAGTCTATAGTTAAAATGGGCGTGCCTCCAGGTTCAATTCTCGGCCCTTTCTTATTTCTAGTTTATATAAATGACCTTCCTTACATGATGGCTAACTTATCGGATATAATTATATTTGCTGACGATACTTCTCTTATTTTTAAAATAGACAGGAAAGATACAGATGTCTTACATGTCAATGATAGTCTGGCTGTTCTTTCAAAATGGTTCGCAGCTAATAATCTTTTACTTAATGCGAACAAAAACTAAATGTATTAGGTTTTCATTACCAAATGTACCTAAGATAGGTCTACATCTAAAACTTGATGGCAAAAAACTAGATACAATAACGGAAACTTTTTTCTTAGGAATTACTTTAGATTCAAAATTGCAATGGGACGCCCACATTAGAACTATTTCAGGTAGATTAAGTTCATCTGCATATGCAGTAAAAAAAATAATGCATCTGACTGATATAGCCATAGCTAGGTTAGTATACTTTGCTTACTTCCACAGTATTGTGTCTTATGGCGTTCTGCTGTGGGAATCGGCAGCTGACGTAGATTCAATTTTCATTTTACAAAAGAGGGCAATCCGCGCGATCTATAAAATGGGTCCTCGCGAGTCCCTTAGAGACAAATTTAAAGAAATTGATATACTGACTCTGCCTTCTCTTTATATCTTAAAAAGTATTTTGTATGTTCACAAAAACTTAGGACTTTTCAAAATAAGAAGCGATTTCCATAATATAAATACACGTAGTAGACGTGAAATTGTGATACCCTAAAACGAGCAAGTCATTTCTTATAAACAGTATCCACTTTTATAATAAGTTGCCAAAGTCTGTTACAGAACTTAGCGATGGGAAGTTCAAAACCCACATCAAAGGTGTCCTTGTCAAGAAAGTATATTATAAAATTAAAGACTATGTTGAAGACAAGGAAGTTTGGCAATAATTGCATAAGTGACGTTTCATAAGTGCCCATGTAGGTTTATGTGAAATAAAAATATTTTGAATTTCAATTTTTGAAAAAAGAAGATGTGAATTTTGTGATATCAAGGAGGCCTTTTTTTTTTTTTTGAGGGTGGGAAATCATCAAATAACTTCTCCCGCTCTGGGCGGAGCGGGAGGGCGTGTCAGACTCTTACTGACTAAAACCCACCCGTGTTCCTTCGGTTGCCCTGTTGCCGGGGGCCACGATCTCCCTTTCGGTTTTCTTCGCAACCCCGGCAGGCATCGGCCCTAGTGGACCCCTTCAAATCTGCTGACATCTCTTTGAGGCGCGCGTGGAACACAACGCGCCGTCGACCCGGGCCTGGTCCTTATCGGACGGTGAGCCACCCATTGCTCACCGTCCGCAAGCCCGCGCCTACGGCGGCCGGAAATCGCCTCGCGATTCCCGACGCCTGGGCGTCTCCTCCTGCGGCGGTTAGGGTTAGGGGCGTGAGGGCGCGAAATTTGCCTCTCCCTCACGCGTTCCGCCTCCTCGTTCGCGAGCATTACAGCTTCGCAGAAGGAGGTGACGGCCTCCCATTTCCTCTCGCTCCGTACCATGGCCCGAACCAGGGCCGGACGCGAGCGATCACCGCCGCCAATCGCCTCCAAGAGGACACGGCGATGCTCCGCCCAAGCTGGGCAGACCTCCACCGTATGGTCCACCGTGTCCTCCGGGCGATCCACACAATGGTGACACCCGGGCGTTTCCTCCCGCCTTATCCTGTGCAGGAACCTCCCGAAACAGCCGTGTCCGGTGAGGACCTGCGTCAGGCGGAAGGTGAGGACGCCGTGGCGCCTCTCTAGCCACTCCTCAAAGAGGGGTCTTATCGCCGCAATTGTGGCGTGCCCAGCGCTGGGTTGCGACAATCGCACTCTCCATGACGCCATGAGATCCCGCCGGAGCTCCGTCCGCTGTGCCGCGATTTCTCGCGGCAGCGGAGTTAAGCCCCGGCGTTTCGCCTCCTCGCGACACTCCCAAATGTGCGCGAGGACCTTTGCCTCCAGATCCCATGGCGGTAATCCGGCAAGGAGGCTCGCCGCCTCGCAGGAGACCGTGCGGTATCCTCGGGCCAGCCGGATGGCCATGACCCTCTGGGACGCGTTCAACCGGCGGGCTGGCCGCAGCCTTATTGAACGCGCCCACACCGGCGCCCCGTAAAGGGCCATGGACCGCACGACCCCCGCGTAGAGCCTCCGGCAGGAGGCGTTTGGATCCCCTAGATTGGGCAGGAGCCGCTTCAACGCAGCCCCGGCCCGCTCCAGTCTGGGAGCCAAACGTCGGAAATGTTCGACGAAGTTCCACCGGCTGTCGAGGACAAGTCCCAGATACTTCATCGTCAACTCGACGCCGATGTGAACCCCTCCCGCCATCACCTGGGAACCTGACGGTGGCGCATTCCGAGGTCCATGAAAACCCATGGCCTCGGACTTGTGCAGGGCCACCTCGAGTCCCAACTGCCGGATCCTGTCGACGATTGTCGCAACCCCGCGTGTCGCTAAGTCAGCCGCCGCCTATATCAAGGAGGCCTGGCATATCGTAAATAAGTTGCAATTTTCCAAGTTTCTACTGGATCCAAACCGGTGAGTACCGATGGATAGATACACCCCCAAAACTTTCACATGGCATAAGTTTCATCACTGTTGAGAGTTGGTCCCAGACTCCATACATATTTGCCCATGGTCCTTTCAGCCAATTTACACAAAACCTAATGAATTATACACTAAAACTTATATTATCTGTGACTAAAACCTTCCGCATGAATCACTCCGTCCATTGGTGAAAACCTTTTGAAAATCCGTTCAGAAGTTTTTGAGTTTATCGCGTTCAGACAGACAGACAGACCAACAGACAGACAGACGCGGCGGGGGTCTTTGTTTTATAATATGTAAGGATTTAGTCTAACTAGGTTGACTGCTAAATTTATGGATCAGAGTCTAAGATTATATTATCTACCTTGACACCATTATGTAATTATGTAAATACTGGGATTATGAAATAAATCTAAGTATAATAATCTATTTCATTTAGTTACGCTGATAGTGTAAATTGGATGTTTTCTTAACTTTAAATCACACTAAATAAATTCACAGTCAAACATAGTCAGTTATAACTATTTATATTTTGTATCTTCCAACCGTCGACTAAAAGCAGTTGGTAATTAAGAACTGGCTCATCTACCAATAGAAAAAACTGCATGAGCAGCGAAATGTATGTGCTAACCACTTTGGAAAAAAGGATTTCAACAAAAAGGTAAATCGTCTAAAGACATGCAATCCCAACTTTGAATTTTATAACCTTACCTTTCACTGACTGACAATTGGCAGAATTTCCAAAACATATGTACAGTAAGCGTTCAAAAGTGCATAGGCACGTTAAGAGTCGTATTGCTGTGGACACGCGGACGCGGTATAGTCCGTATATCTGTATGTGTAAACAACACGGCACACACACCACAGAGAACGCAGTATTGCGCTTTGCACACTGTCGTATGGTCACGTACTTGCGCCGCACTACCGAAACAAATATATATATTTCCGTCGCTTTTGTTAGACACAGTAACACACACGCATCATGCGTTTGACCTTGGCCAGTTTATCGCATTGCTAAAATTCGAACTAAATTTACGTGTGCAGATAGCAGAACGCGTTAAACGTAGGTTTGAGAATCAAACTGTCTTAGGTTCGGATCTCGTAAAGCACAGTACGGTTTTTTGCAAATATTATTATATTTGTTTGCAATAATAATATATTTTAATTATTGCTGCCTTTTTATTAATGCTGTTATTGCAATAAAGGGTTTAGAATTAAAAATGCGTGATATGTGATAACAAAATGTAAAAATATTTATACGTATTTTACTTTATATTTATTTTACTTATAGATAACAAATTGCTACAATTATTTGTCATTACTTCAGCTGATAAGATGTGAAATAGATGTCAAGAAACTTAGAAACAATTTGTTTTATTTTGACATACGAGTATTTTTATTATGAAATGTTTTAAATTATCGAAGTAATTAAGCAATAAATAAGAATATTAGACTACTCAAAATGTAAAAAAAAAAACTATTTACAAAATAGGTGATTTTAAGGTTAAGTATGGGCAGTTTGTTTACATTATTTATTTCACATTTTATTTGGCTTAAGTAAATATTGGTTGGTATTGAGGTTATAGCTTAAGTATTCATTTTCTTTACGAAAAGAAGATTGAAACTTAACCTCAAATTTTAATCCTAAAATAATAATATTACTAAAATAATCTTAAACATTTTCGGTCTATCTGCAACGACGGTGCTTAAAAAATCGTTACCACAAATTCATGCAATAACGAATCTGTTGTTTATTAAGTTAGAACGGTAAATATTTTAAGGTTAAAATATAGCAGTGTCCCACTTGAAGTCTTAATATTATCGTGCGAAACTTAAACGTTATTTTTTATGCCTTTCTGTCAAAAATGGCTTCCTAGCTGGTCTTCAGTGATGCAAGCCTTCAGAGTACACAGCGAACGGTTCATAATGACGTGTTTAATAATTCAGCAAAATATCTCGTTGGTATGAAACCATTTGTTTCATATTCATTCATCATTTGACGTCGCTGCTCCTCGATAATAAGCCTCTTCCTCATACATCTTAACCCTCACAGTATTTCTCTAGAACAAAGAATAACATTGTATTTATTACACATAATAATTATTTATCATTCACTAATCGAATTAAACCTCATAATGAATTTAAAACTTTAAAGGCATCTTCTGTCTCAACAATACCTTTGATTAAGATTTATGTTTAGTAAAATATGAAATATTTAAATGATAACACTCACACTTAGTCCGGATTCATTAGATATTTGTGTAAATTACATTCACTTTTACGCAGCGTAATAATATTTGATCTCCCTTCAATATTTATATTTGACTGCATTTTGAAAATAATAACCACAACACCGCTAATACCTAAATACTCGTCACCAACAATAACCACGAACCAACAAAGTTTTATTAAATGAATACGCGTAACGAACTGCGTCTGTCTACCCCACAGAAACCGAAATAATTTACTTAGTTTTCTGTGGTCTACCTGCTAAACTTAATATTTATGTGAACAAGACGACTGAAATAAAAAACGAATGATTATTGAACGAGTCATTATTAAAAAATAACGAAAACGTAATTTTAGTATAAAATCAATTATAAAATAGTAATTATTAAAAAATTGCAATCTAACTGCAGTTGAGATTTGAACCCTCGCTCGGCTCGCCATAACCGCACATATCAAGCACGTTACCACTGAGCTAGCATGTCATATACAGTATTGATAGAAATTATGGACTACTATGAGTTGCAGACAAGTGAGTGTGTATGTGTATCTATAGTATTGTAACATCTTATAGAAGAAGGTCGTAAGTCAAACCGAAGCGTTAGTCTATTCCTTTGTGAGATTGCCTATGGACTTTTTGTCGGTACTGTACCTATCGGCATTCAGAGTCAAAAGGTAAACTCCATAATAAAATTGATCTCTATTGTACATAATAATAAACCGAAGAGTCCTCTTATATCATCCAACTAATTATTTAAAAATAGTTGCAACCTCTTTAGTTTCATTATAAACCATTAAGCTTTTCTCATGTAATGATGTTACAAATAAATAGACAGACAGACAAAGAAATTCTCAAAATTGATTGAGTTAATTTGTACTTTATTACTCATTTCAAATAAAAAAGATCCCCGCCTTTAATATGCAACGACATGTTTACAAGTGCCATCGAAAATGTTGCTGATATTTAATTATCTTTACAGATTTAACACTAAGGGAAAATCAGTTGTTGGAACAATTACAAACAACTAAATGCAGCCTGGTATCACTAAGACGCAGTGCCAATCACTTGGAAAAATTTGAGTTTTTTATGCCGACTTTCCTCATTCCTCTAGCACGCCTTGCTAGAGGAATTAGGAAAGTTGGCATAAAAAAAAATATTATGTCTCATACTGATGTTGCTTGCTCATTTATATACATCACTAGATACTGAAATCATATAAATCTGTATTTTATTTTACCGACTTTTCAAAATAAATTAATTTTGTAGCCACACTATTATCTGCATAGAATGCATTTAATCAATATCGATAAGTTCATTATTTCTATATGTTGTGCATCCCTATCCGTCCCTTTGAGGTCATGATTTGTCAGTGCTACAATTTTCATGTTGGTATTTTCATATTAGTAGTTATGTTTTTTTTTATGTGGTTGGCTAAAAAAAGTAACAAATTCTCAAAAACTGAATGGTCAAAATTCCGCCTCTTAAAGTTACATGCTCTGTGAGAATCCCCGCGCTCGCCAAGTGTTGCCAAGTCATCATATCGATTCTAACGAATCATCAAATCGATAATACCTGCCGTTATTCGGTTTATTTAATTTTATATTGAAAATGTTTTATTAATTACTATTAAAAATTATAAACTTTACAATATCGTAAGCATGTTTGTTAGTACGGTTAGAATTTAAAGCTGCTATTCGTTATATAGTGATCACCATTCAAAACTTCCACTACCTTAAGCGGAGCTCTTAACTTCTGATCTAATCAACTCAGGTCCGTATTACAGAAGGAAACTTAAGTATTGATCTCTGTTTAAAACTAGTTTTAAGTCTGGTTTTAATTTTTGAACGTTCCTCAAGCATAGATTCATTGATTATAGTTCAGCTGAGTTTAGCTTTATTTTAGATCGTTACTCGGTTCGCGAATAGAACCCAAGCAGTGATTTGATCTATAATCACCCAAGTGTGGTCGAGACCGCGCTTGAGCATAGATTGTCAAGTCCAAATGTCCAATTGTCAATTTTTGCTGTTAAGTATAGCTGCGTTGTCAAATTTTGTATTGTTGTTAATTTAAATTAAATCAAAATAGATATATTTGAAGAGGTAGATTATTACAATAATTTATTTAACGTGTGTTCCTCTCAGATATTTAAGAGATACACAGGACCCATACAATTGTGAAAACTTCAAAAAAAGGTACAGATTTTCTCAAAATGTGGTGAAACATTTAATTCTACCGATGATCTACAACGATTTAAGAAAACCACACAATCGTGGGCATCCCATAGCCCCAGAATTGCAAATTCTTGTGTGTTTACGTTTTTATGCGACGGCTTCATTTTATTTTCAATTATATGTTTGAATTCTTTTAAAATTTCTATTAGCAAGTTAAATTTTAATAAAAATTTTAGTAAATTACAAAAAATGTAATTTACTAAAATTTTTCTTCCGACCTGCCATTTATAAAGTGAGAGTAAATTAATCAGCAAAACAATTAACAAATACGACAAACTGATGTAGATGTTTTTACATAATTGACATACTGACATTTTAAATAGCATACCCAAGGAACTTATAGGTAAGTTCCTTGAGCATACCTATTTACGGCCATAGATACAAGTCTTTTAAGCTTGACAATTTTGCTTACAAAATTACTTTATTATACTTCAAAGAGCTTTACGTCAATAAATGGGGGATTGTACTATTCGGGACCGAAATAATAACGCTGATTTCCAAAATAATTGGGCTCGTATGGTATATTTTAGTCGGAACCAAGTTGATAACTAAAATAAATCGTAAACGAAAACAGGCTGATGCATAAACAATACACATCTCTGCTTGAGGCTCGATTTGAGTCTCGATTCAGCTGAGTATGGATTGATTACTGTTCTGGAACAAGACCGATGCTCAAGTACTGATTCTATACTTCAACAATGATCAACTGATTGAAGATCAAACTGGACTAGAGGAACGTTCTGTAATACGGACCTTATTAGTCTGATTTCGCTTTACGTTTTCTATAACACGAAATCGCAAACTGACTTTTTTGTTATAGCTGCATTTATCTAATATTCTCTGACGCAATCTCGCGGACTTCATCAATGTCCTATCATAATATTATTTTGCAAGTAAGTGTTCGCTAGTCGTTACGCTACATAAGATTTGTTCGGTGCTGAATAAAACATGACTAAAACAGTCAACGCAACAACATTATTATCTCGTGTGCCACTTAATTTGGCTGCACAACTCTCCTTTATTAACAAGCATTCAGCACCAGAATCGTAAGCAAAACAATACAGCTCGCCTTTTTGTTGTAACGCGCCTGAGGGGAGTTGTGCGACGCAAACATCCACTCGCTGTTCACTGCTGCAACACGTTCGCCACCCTCCGATGATTGCCTGCTTGCTGTTCGTGCACCGGGTCCCGATATGTCCTGGTTTCCCACACTTGAAGCACACGAAGGGCTTCGCTGACTGCTGCAGGGCTATTTGGCTCGACACTGAAGACGTAGTAGATCTTCCTCTGCTGTGAATCGGCTGGCTGTCGCGCACCATGATCTCGCATAAGCGCGCACGCCCACGGTCATTTTCAACGAACAAATTCAACGAACAACAATTCTGTGTCTCTTTGATTATTATCAGCCATATTTTAACTCCTGTGGGCGTACTGTGGGTAGTGTTGGTTATTGCGCAATAAAAAAACCGTTTCCAGTTCAGAACGACTTATAATTTACTATCAAACTCATCACTACCAATTCACACACGTTAGGTATACGATACAACTTCACGAAACGCGCGATCGTTTGACCGCCGCCGACGAACTCTGCTGAGCTCCGCCTGGTCCGCGCGTTATGTTGTAGACTCTGTCGAGCGCCGCTAGGCGGCGCTGGCGTCCCGATTACTCAACTCGGTAACCGAGTTAATAATAAAACAAGTATTTATCAATTTTTCAGAGCCCGATGAAGTGGAGGTGGAAAGCACAATGTCCATGTCGCCCGGGCGGCGCCGGCGCCGAGACTCCAGTGAGTTTGAGTTCTGACTTATAGGTACTCCAGACTACTTGCTTGTGCTGAACTTTGAGAGGTTCAACTATAGTGTGGAAATCGGTCCAAGTGAGGGAGAATAGCGCACGAAATCAAGTACGAGCCTTTTTGTTTGATGAACTATCTTAAATATCCTTCTATGCCTTTTCCAGTGGCTTATTGATCGGGGATGATAAACCTACATGGCCCACTTGCGACTGTGGCGCACAGCCGGCATCGATCGAGATCGCATCATACATCAATAAAATCCTTGCCGAAGATTGCCGAAAATACTTTTTTTTGTGTACTTAGGGTGTGGCATCTTTCGAAACTGCACAACTGAAACGAAAAGGAGCGTAAATAGTTGAACACTAACGCGAGGTTAAAAATACTGATCAGCAAAAGAAAATTATCGAAATAAATGACGCTACCTTCTTCTATTAACATTGTACCTACTTCGTCTATTGTTATAGGTACTTTCACTTTCTCCGGATAGTATTAGATTAACTATTTATGACAAATCTTTTTTTTTGTTTTCGGTTATATTATTATTATTTATTATTAATTTTTCTTATCGTAAAACTGTCGGTATATCTGTCCGCTGCGGCACGGTAATATTATTATACAGTAGTGTAACTCGGCCGCATGATAGAAATAAATGCCTACAGCCGCGCGGTACGTAAACATGCGCTAGGGATGCCCGTCTCCAGCATTTTAATTACATTTGCCTACTTTCTGTTTCTATTTAGTTTTGTGATTGTAAATATCCTTTTTATATAAATAAATGAAATACTATGTATATTGAATAGGAAGTGTTCAATAAAAATGCGTGTTGTTTTTTGATTGGTAGATTTAATTTAAAAAAAACATGTTTTTGTTTGAAAAACAAATCCGGCTTATAAATTTGCGACCGAAAAATATTTGCGCCTCGACTGAGTCGTACGAAATGCTTTATTGTTAAATTTTTAAAGTATAATAAATCCGCATTCTTATATAAAGCTTAATTAAAAATTGTTTTGGGAAACATAGTATAGTATTATTCAAACACACAGATAATAAAAAAATATTATTAAGTAATAATAAAATACCACGTCTTTACTTTGAATTATGCAAACTAACAAAACACACATGCACCGAAGTTTTAACACAAGCGTAAGTAGGTAGGTACCTATCGTATCATGATTCATTCAGAACCGCATATAACTACCTATTTCACTCGTCTCAATAACTTTCCGTTACTCTATTCGCTTTATTTATCAATCCAAACACCTTTTTTTTCGTGAGATAAAAGGAAATACTTATCCATTAAGACACACATTATGTACCTACCTACTAGTAAGTAAATTTATTTTATAGTCTTACCTTTCAGAGTTTCCAGGTAATATGTCTGGATGCGTTATTGACGAATTCATACAACCAAAAGCAGCACAATATTTCCTACTCGTCATATTAACCGATTTCTAGAGAAAAAATCGCGCGGTTATCGTTAAAAAAAACAACACACCGTCCGTTCGACACTGCGGTACAGCCGTGACTGTCTGCGCCCCGAGCGCACCACGACATCGAGGCGTTAGGTATAGCTCGCGTTTCGTCCGTTTGTATGAAGTTGGAGTATTGTATTATAATATTACCGTGGCTGCGGTCAGCGGCCTGTAACGCTTTGTGAGTGCACCGGTGCACGGATCAGCGTTGCCAGATGTCCCGATTTTGGCGGGACGTCCCGATTTTTAAATCAAAATTAAATGTCCCGCACGGGACAGGCTCAGTCCCGCTTTTTTCCCCCTTATTTTTGCTTTTTATTTTTTTTTATTCAGAAGATGAAAAAGACTCAACTACCTAACGATGGTAAATGGTAAATCTGATTTAAAATATCATATTTTTATTAAAATATGATATTCTATGGCTATTTTTGCTATTTATTGTCATTTAAACGTAACTTAAAACTCCAATAAAAAGATAATTCTTTAAAAACTTCTGATTATATACGTTTTTTTTACTATGTCCCGTTTTCGAGGCTATAATCCCGCCTTTTTCACTCAAAAAGTTTCAGAATCCCGACTTGGCAAAAAAAAATCTGGCGACGCTGGCACGGATTCTACATGGCTCGCTAAGAACAGGTGTTTGCTGAGACAGTTTTTCTTTTTTTTTCGTATGTTTTTTTGTTTTTGTGTTATGTTTGATTACGTGCTTATTTTTTTATTTAGTAAGTATACAAATTATGGATTAGGTATGTTGAAACTGTTTGTACTCTCAATCACTTGACCTTAATTAGATCTGAATTAGAAAACCATTACCTTACCATTAGAAAACCAGCGTCAGACAGCTTTTGTCTGGCATTAATGACGAAATGAACCTTTTTGGCGCAGCCGTGAGGCACACACTATTGTTTTTAAAACATTTTTTTTTCACTTTTTTATTTGTGTTTTGTGTTTCACGAACTGTGTCCAAAGGAATGTATTTCTTTCTTTCTTTCTTACATCTAATTAATATATTTTTTTTTTAAACTTAGGTAATTGTGGGTGCGTTTACAAACATTTAAACTCACATACACAAACAGCCAGACCCGGAACAACTACATGTAGGTCATACAAATATTTGTTCCGTGCGGGAATCGAACCCGCGACACGCAGCGCAGCAGTCAGTCGCTTACCTACTACGCCAACCGCGCCGGCAAGTCGTTACTTATGTATCTATCTACAACCGTTTTTTGTAGCGGCGACATTCGACAGCAGTGATAACAGTGACACGGACGAAGACGAGGAGGAGACCGTTACCGCCACCACCGTCGACACCGCCGGGGTCACAGACAGCGTCACCACCACCGCTGTTACCACTGCCACCGACATCACGCTTCCCGACTATGACCGAAGAGGCTCTACCAGCAATACTAGAGATACTGCCGCCGGCCCCGATGTCGCGCTTGCTACTGACGAGCACTTCGTCGGACGCTCAGACGGTACCAGCGACACCGCTGACATTCCCGACGGCGACACGAACACGCGCGGAGTGCAGACCGAACAGAATGGCAACGGAATCTACGTGCTACAAGCTAATAGAGATCAGGTACTTATTAGTACATTTAATATCAAGTCACATTTACATAAATGAAGGCATTTTACAAAGCCTCATTTCAACTGTTTTTTTTCTGTAACTGAAAAAAAGTGAACTGGTCATTATTAGGAATGGTCAACAGCAGCAACAGGACTAATAATAATAATATCCTCCTGGCCGAACTTCGGTCACTGCGGCCAAGCTTGTCGTACTTGGCTATTAATTACGCAGGAGGTCCAATGTATTGCATGCACAAGTGTGCGTAAACACGGGTGCATTCGCATAATTTCTAAACTCCGGGCTGCTACTGAGAAATTCCATTGGAAAAACCCGACAAGACCTCGCTGGGAATCAAACCCAGGTGGCCACGCTCAGCAGCCGTGTGATATGAAGTCATCCCACAGTCGCGCCCGTTCGGGCTGCCGGCGCGCCTGCACGTGGCGGCGCTGGCGCGACGGCGCGCGCGCGTGCTGGGCGCGCGCTCCGACCGCTACCTGTACACGCTCTACACTGTGGCGCTGTTCTACTCCCTGCCCGTGCTGCAGTTCGTCGTCGGCTACCAGATCGTGAGTACCGCCACGTGGATACGTTGCTAGTTGAAGCCGGCCGGCGATGCTCACTGTGTTGTCTCAGGTGCTGAACGTGACGGGCTCTCTGGACGCGTGCTACTACAACTTCCTGTGCGCGCACCCGTGGGGCGGCATCTCGGACTTCAACCATGTGTTCTCCAACGCCGGCTACCTGCTGCTGGGCGCGCTTTTCATGCTGCAGGTGCGCCGCCGCAAGATGCGACGGAAGAGGAAGCCCAGGGACGAGGTACGTATGCAGCGTTGCACAGACTGAATGGAAGCAGCAGTGAGGCAGTACAAGTCCCTCTCCCCGCAGGAGTACGGCATCCCGGCGCACTACGGGCTGCTGTCGTCGCTGGGCGCCGCCATGATGATGGTGGCGCTGCTGTCGGCCACGTACCACGTGTGCCCCAACGCTCTCAACTTCCAGTTCGGTACGTACGCATCGCAACGTTCCTAACTTACGGTAATGATACCGACCTCAAAGATTTTATGAGTACCGCTTGGTTTATCTCTAACTTTTAACTACTGTAACTGATATAAATAACTTTCTTGTTAAAAACCACAATAAACAACTGCCGCTTTAAATCAGTGCCATTTTTACAATAAGCCAGTGAGCCCGGTGTGCCCTGTGTGCCCGATGGGATTCCCCATCGCCAAAAATTACGAACTTCCATACAAACCTGTTTTTTTTTGTCATTACATTTTTATTTATGTACTTAATATGTACTTGCTGTCACACAGATACGGCGTTCATGTACGTGCTGGCAGTGCTGAGCATGGTGAAGATCTACCAGTCGCGCCACCCCGACATCAACGCGCGCGCGCACGCCACCTTCGGCGTACTTGCCGTGCTCATCGCGCTTGGTACCACAGCATACCTTATGCTTTTAGGGGAGGTCCATTAATCACGTGGTGTTTTTAGCAACTTTTTAAAACCTTTAAAAAACTTTTTAAAACCTTTTTTTCCCCTAGTAATATGTGGTAAGGTTTTAGGCTAACCCCTCCCCCCTCTACCCAAAATCACGTGTATATTTTTGGTAAAAACAGTTTGGAAAATTATTAACAATAAAACAAACAAGAACATAAGACATAATAGTGATTACACATTGGACACTTCCCGCGGTCTCAATAGCGATAACATCGATGTTACTCGGGAATTTGCAACTTTACCAATATTCCAATTAAAACTACAGAAACTTTAAATTCGTCCCCCTCAGTTGCTATTTATTTATTAAAAGCGAATGTTTCAGCCTGTCCTGTGGAATTTAAATTTAAACATAAACCCTGTGGTCGTTGTAAACGCTTTTAAACAACTTAAGATCAAAATTACTGAAGATCTGTGGGGCATTTCTACTAAGGTTTGTCAATTATTGAGACGATTGCACCCTATTTAGCTGTAATATTTAATTTGTGTTTAAATCAAGGGATATTCCCGGATTTAATTAAATACAGTAAAGTTATTCCACTTTCTCAAATCTAGGGACAGCAAATACTCTAATAATAATTATGAGCTTGACGTGAATAACGCTATGCTGAAGGTCCATAATTGGTTTACTGTAAATAATTTGCTATTAAATGAGAAGAAACCAGACACCTGGATTCTATTAGCGAGTGGTCGCGGTCCTTTGGACAGCAAATCAACCCTAAGAAATCCCAGGCCATAATTATCGGCGGCAGGTATATGCGGACTAGACTCGATGTTGCGTTGCTGTCTCCACTCTGTCTGAATGGTGTTCAGATTGAATACGCAAATACGGTTAAAAACCTGGGGGTGATCATGGACTCTCTCTTATCGTGGACTGCCCATGTTGCTCAAGTCAGTCGCAAAGTGCACTACACGTTCCATTGGTTGAAGTGCCTCCAGAGCTTCTTGCCCTTGAAGACCAATATCTCCCTTGCTCAAACTCTCATACAGCCCATCATAGACAACGCTGATGCCTGTTATTTGGATGCCACCGAGGAGCTTTTAAATAAACTTGAGCGTTTGCAAAATATCTGTATTCGTTTTGTTTTTAACCTTAAAAAGTATGATCACGTTTCTAATTTTCGCAAGATACTCAAGTGGCTCCCTATTCGACTTCTAACCTAACCTAACATCCTTCACAACCCTAAAACCCCTTCCTATCTGCGGGAACGCTTCTCCTACGCCCGTCCTTTTGATGCACCTTGCAGGTCGCATCTTAAAAACCTCCTTAAATCCCCCCCCTCCCACTCAACCGACTTCTTTTCCTACTCCTTCACTGTGCACGCGGTTCGGTTGTGGAATTCACATCCGCCTGACATTAGGGACTGTCGTACCGTTGAAGCATTTAAACGAAGAGTGAAAGAACACTATCTTTTCACTTCGTCATAGTTGCATAGTTATCTTAAATAACATTTTAATTATATATATTGTAGTGATATTTATTTTAGAAAAATGTATGTAAGTATATTCTTGTATTGTAAGTAGTTTGTATAAATAGTAAATTTAATTTTTTTTTTTTCTTCTTTGGTTTATGTTTTTGTTTTATCTTCTACGGTTACACTCGTTGTCTACATCTCATTTTTTATAATTTCCTGTCGCAGGTATGCTGGAAGAGATTTCTTTAGAAATAAGTATTGCCTTTGTAGGTACGTATTTTTTTGTTCCTTTCTTCTTGTCTGTTTATATGTGTGTGCATAAATGGTTAAATAAATAAGAAAACTAAATGCATAAGATTTGCGTTACCGAATGTTAGAAGTAGTGAATGTCACGTTGTATTGAATACACACTAGAATTCGTCGAAAATACGGTTTTTCAGGAGATAACGCTTCAATCCAAACTACAGATGGGGTCTTCACTTAATATCACTTACAGGGTGGCTAAGTTCAGCCGCTTACGCTGTTTGGAAAATCCGCCAACTAACAGACGTGAATACTGCGAGATTGGTCTATTTTAGTTACTTTCACAGCATTATGTCTTACGGTATTTTGTTGTGGGTACGGGCTGTAGATATTGATTTTATCTTTATTCTGCAAAAGAGGGCCGTCAGAGCCATCTACAACCTCCGCAGACGCGAGTCTCTAAGGGAACTGTTTAAGAAAATTAACATCATGACGGTACCTTGTCAGTATACCTATATATGAAAACATTACGTATGTTCGAAAAAATCTACATCTTTTTAGTAAGATAAGTGACAGGCATAATTTTAACACTAGAAATAGGAACAAATGAGATCAATCACGTTTTAGATAGTCTAAAGTACACACTTCGGCACTGTGTAAAATGTTACAATAAAATACCACTCGATATTCTTCAACTAAATGAGAAGAAATTTAAAACATACATTAACCGCACACTATGTAGAGTAGATAAGCATATTATAAGTTGGATGATTATATCGTACATAAAAATGCTTGGCTTGATGCTGGTCCTGCTCCACAGCTACTTGGGCTCACTAGTTATAATTTTAATATTTGGAAGAGTTTTGTTTTTTACGTTACGAACATAATGTTTATTTTTTATTTCACCAAGTAAATTGTTGAATACTGTAATCACAGACAACATCAGATAATGATGATTTTCTTTCTTTTTGGTAGTAAAATTCTATTAATCTCTTAATATACATTCAAAATTCAAAATATTTTATTTTACATAAACCTACATGGGCACTTATGAAACGTCAGAAGCTAGGTGCACGGTTCTAATTGGTCGCTCCCTATGGAGAAGAGCCGGCAAGAAACTCCACGTTTACTCGTTTAAAAATAAATGGTTTCTACAATGTTTTCAAATTACAGTGTTAATAGGTATGAGAGAACAGTGTAGGCCTATCAACAAGTAACAAGTACTTAGTAAAATAGAAAATGGTCCACAAGTCAGTCTACAGCCTACAACGTTCTCACATTCACAAAATCTAAAAGAAAAGAATCTATATAAAAGATTAACAAAATAATAAAAATAAGGACCTATTTAAACCAAATGACATGATTTCCACTACACCTGTAACAAATATAATTTGATTTAAAAAAAATTAGAAAATTGTAGGTATATAATGTCAAATAATGAAAAGATTATGTCAAGGAAGCATGTAAAAAAAGTAAACTAAAATAATTATCGTAATTTGAGAGCAGTTAGTAGACATTTACATTGTTATGCCGTTAATGAGATACCAGGGAAGCCACACGTGCAGAAGGAATTATTGCAAACTTCCTTGTTTTCAACGTAGTCTCTAATCTTATAATATGCTATTTTGATAAGGACACGTTTAAATG
The DNA here is from genome assembly GCA_916610215.1 of Omphaloscelis lunosa. NCBI lineage: Eukaryota > Metazoa > Arthropoda > Insecta > Lepidoptera > Noctuidae > Omphaloscelis > Omphaloscelis lunosa. The sequence goes on from OU744247.1 coordinate 23,549,587, forward strand.
ATAAATGATAAATGATTTTATTTCTGTAAATAGGTTTGTACAAACACTTTTACACGTCAATCATATTTTTAAAAACTAGATGAGGTCGTCGTCCTATCTGACTACTCTGAGAAGAAAGGCCGAAACAAACTCGGAGGTCACAGTCTCTTTTAAAGTCCAGACATATACTTGGTCAGATCATGTGAAGACCATGTAAATTGGTGTCTGAAGTGGTCTTTTGAGGAAAGCATCACACAGGTTGAGAGGGCCTGTCCAGTCAGTGTACGCATTTGTCAGTTATCGTGCAGCTCAACTCAGAATTTAAGGAGCTCAACGATTCGACGAATAATACCAAAGAAAGGAAATTTAGGTAGGCCGCATAAATTACTCAAACTGTCAGACTATAATTAGAACTAACTGAGAAAAAATTAAAAACAAAAAGAAAAAGGAATGACCCACATAGTCTTCACACTCACAAAAATTTAAATAATATAATACTTTAAAAGTAAATATTCATGTCGTTGTTTTGTATACCTATATAAAATTCATTAATGTCAATGTGTATATCAAAACCAGGAAATAATCTTGGTCAGAGCATTTCATTTGAGGACCATGTAGATTTGTGTCTGAAATGGTATTTTGAGGAAAGAACCATACAGATTTGAGTGGACCTGTCCATTCCATGCACGCATTTATCAGTGATCGTGTAGCTCAACTCAGAACTTAAAAAAGGAGCTCAATGATTCGACGAACAATACCAAAGAAAGGACATTTGGGTAGGTCGCATAAAGTACTCACAACTGCCAGATTATCATTAAAAGTAACTGAGAAGAATAAATAAATATATATATACATGACCCACATAGTCCTCACATTCACAATAATTAAAACAAAAAAAAAATATTATACTTCACAAAGTAAATATTCATGTCATTGTGTTTGTGTATATGTTACGGCTAAAACCCGAAGTTTGGCTACACCTAGTTTTAGCCGGCTGTAAGTAGGTGCGGCCAGTAGCAGTTGGTTAAACTTGCCTAAATGGACCCTGGCACTCGCCGGGCGCTGCCGCGGCACGGCTCGCTTCGCTCGCTCAGCTCGTGCGGTGTGTTATGTGGTCACATTTCTAACCTAACCTACCTTTCAGCCATTTTCATTCGCTACAACTAAATTTATCCAACTGCTACCGGCCATACCTAGTTATAGCCGGCTAAAACTAGGTGTAGCCGCACTTCGGGTTTTAGCCGTAACATATATAATTTTAAAGTTAGCAAAATAAACAGTTTCGAAAGTTAAAAAAAATAAAGAAATAATAAAATTGGAGCAGCTCAATCCCATGCCTTTTTGTCCTCAATGTAATCTTTAACGGCATAAAAAGCCTTCTGGCACAACTTGCGTTTAGTGAATGATTTGAATTTATTAAGGCTTAGATCTTGTACGTGGCTTGGAAATTTATTATAAAAGCGTATACATTGACATCTAAAGGAGCCACCTATTTTCTTAAGCCTTGTTCTAGGTACAACAAATTTGTGTTTGTTCCTAGTATTTATGTTATGGATAACACTGTATTTTTTAAACAATTTTATGTTTTTATGGGCATATAAAAGATTATCAAAAATATACTGAGAAGGCACAGTCATTACATTTATCTCCTTAAATTTATCTCTGAGAGAGTGTCTCGGACTTAATTTATAAATTGATCGAACAGCTCTTTTCTGCAAAACAAAGATACTTAGTTTGAATGTCGGCGGCATTTCCCCACAACAGAATACCGTACGACATTACACTATGAAAATAGCTAAAGTACACTAAACGGGCTGTCTCTATGTTAGTTAAATTACGAATTTTTCTAAGAGCATATGCTGCGGAGGTTAGCTTTTTTGACAAGTTATCTATGTGTGGGCCCCACTGAAGCTTAGCATCCAAAGTTAAGCCCAAGAATACTGTGCTATCTTCAGGATTCAATTCTTCGCCCTTTATCAACACTTTAGTTTTCACCTGCCTAACATGAGGTAGGGTAAACTTAATGCATTTAGTTTTTTTTTCATTCAGAAGTAAATTGTTAACATTGAACCAGTGAACTACTTTTGAGGTTGCGGTATTTACATCGTCAGTAACTAGCTGCTGACGTTTAAGTTTAAACAAAAGTAAAGTGTCATCCGCAAACAATACTATATCATGGTTATCCTTTATGAGGTAAGGCAAGCCATTAATATAAATAAGAAACAAGAAAGGACCAAGAATTGAGCCCTGTGGGACTCCCATTATTACTAAAGATCCGGGAGATCTTTTTCCATTAACGTCAACGCTCTGAATCCTATTACTCAAGTATGAAGTAAGAAGATCCAGAGCGCTGTTCCGGATCCCATAGTGGCGGAGTTTCCTGATTAACGTGTCATGAAGAACGCAATCAAATGCCTTGGACAAATCACAAAAGATGCCCAAGGCATCACATTTATCTTCCCATGCATTATAAATGTGACCTAAAAGTTCAACACAGTCAGTAGTTGAACGACCCCTTGTAAAACCGAACTGTTTGCTGTGTAATAATTTATGTCTATTAAAAAATCTTTGCAATTGCTCTAAATTTAATTTTTCAAAATTTTTACTAAAGGTAGGTAGTACTGAAATAGGTCTATAATTTGTGGGGTCTGATGTACTACCTGATTTAAACAAAGGTATAATTTTTATAAGGTCAGGAAACTCCCCACAGTCGATACAATTATTAAAGATAAGAGCTAAAGTAGGTGCTACAATCTCAATAATAGACTTGGCAACTTCTACAGAGTTACCCCACAGATCTGCAGTCTTTTTTACATTTAAAGTGTGAAAAGTTTTAATTATGTCTCTACAGGTAATATGTTCAAAAAGAAATTCCGAATCGCAAACATTAACATTTTCCTTTAGCAAAGACTCAGCAACAGAAGGTGATGAGTTTAGGGATTTAGTAGTTGAAACGGGAATATCTGAAAAGAAGTTTTCAAAGGCCGCGGCGACTTGGAAGTCTAATTTTATTATGTTGTCATTAATAGACAGGCTATAGTTAGTATTTCGGTTATTAGACCTTCCCGTTTCACTATTTATAATATTACAAGTTGTTTTAATTACATTATTACTATTTTTAATTGTTTGATGTGGGTTTTGAACTTTCCATCGCTTAGTTCTATAACCGACTTTGGCAACTTGCTATAAAAGCGGATACTGTTTATAAGAAAAGACTTACTAGTTTTAGTTAATCTAAATTTGGGTATCACATACATTGCAAATTTTGTTTTGTATAATTTAGAAGCATTTTTTGAATTTTTGTAAATGTGAGTAACTTGAAAGAGCATGGCAGTTGAGAGTATGTCATGCTCACTTAAATGTCTTGCTGATGGTGGCGAGTGTGTTGGATCATTCGGTTCCCTACAAAATGGTTAAGCTGTCGTGTCATGTTCGTGAACGGGCGCCGTCAGTTGAGATGTCTTATCTGCCAGGGCTTATTTTTAATCTTATATTTTCAATTGCTTTTGATTATTTTTTGTACATTGTTCTCACATATAGAATCTGTACCCTAATTGCGTAACTTATTTTCGTAAACAATTATGACTAATTTGTTTCATTTTGACAGTTCAACAACATTCATTGCGTTATTTACGTTGTTGAGTAGATTTTGTTTGCCAACTTATGAAGCAATGGATAAGCAATCTATTTCAAATCGAAACACATTGTGATTGTATTGTATAACGCAATTAGGGTACTGGCCACGCTAAGTCTGCAATGGAACAAACGGGCAACCCCAAAAATTGTTATACATGGTATACTTCATTCCGACCTCGCCGCCGAGGTCCTTTGCGATCATGTCCGCGACCCCGAGTAAATGATACTCCTCCCCGACCCTTGCTCGAAAACGAGGTGCCAGCAGTTGTTGCAGCTATGCACGTAGCTTTAAATTCCCCGATTAATAATCATGATCAAAACTTTGATCCAGCCCGTCCCATCTTTGATATCCTCCCTCCGGTGACGCCCTAAGCCGCGGATCGTACCCCACAGGGGTGCCCTTAGCGAGCGTTCACCTAGCTTTTTAGCTTAGTTTGTATGCCCCTGGCTGGAGGCTTTGAGTTTAGCAGCTAAAGGCAACAACAGGATTGACCGGTTAAATAGTCATGACTTCAGAGGTCAGCTATGAGATGCCCTACAGAAAAAACATGGTATACTTTTACATTAGTGAGTTATGTCAGTTTTGGGGCTATAATTATGGGTACACTACATATATACAAAAAACTTTATTCTGTCCGTCACAAATACGAATTTACAAAATTCCTAATGTAACAACTCCGATTCAGAATTAATTTTATTTTTATAATTCCAAAATTTCAATAATCCTAACTTTAATAATTACTATTCTCAAAATATCGAGTTTCAATAGATCGAATAACAAAAAGTCCGACTCAATGAAATTCGAAACATCAAAAATACAAACTCCGATTATCAAAGTACCGATGAATTATAATTCCGAAATAAAATCGCCTTATAACACAGAATAACAAGACAAATAAACACATATTTTTTCGTCAGAGAGAAGTTTAATAATGTTTAGTATGAGGAGGTAGAATTAAAAAACTAATGACAGGTGCCTTTTCTACTCATAATTGCATAGTTAAGTGATGTTTACAGTTATTATCCTTGTGGTAAATAACGCTCTTTCGCTGGTCACAGTTCTAATCTAACCTAACCCAAAGGATTCAATAACAGTAGATGGTATCCGACGCAAGTATCTATAAGAGAAGTAAGTATATATAAGTATACAGGAGAAGAAAACACATTAACATAATATTAATACACAAATATTAATAACAAAGTAGACGTTTTTAAATTACATTAAACGTTACTTATATTTTTTTAATTTATATGCGTTACTGAATATTATACTAATTTAATCAGAATCCTAATTTTAGCAGTTTATTCTAAGTATTGAAAATCGGAATGTCGTTTTTCGGACCGAGAACCCATCGAACATTGGATTCTTCGAACATATGAAAATCGGAAAACAAACAAATCGCATTTACGACTTTCGGTAAAATAAATTTCGTGATTTTTAATACTAGTCATTACAACGTAGGAGTTCCGGAACAAAAGCCGATAAATCCACTTTTCGTATTTTTACAGGAAATACAAAATAATGGTTTACATGGGAATGATTATGTTGTTTGTTAAACTAATATACCTACCGTCAATTTAGCTTGTACAAGGGCTTTGAAATAGGTAAGATTAAAAAAATCTAGTGTTGATAGTTATTAAATATGGAATTATCGGGTTTTGGTCCAACCATAATGTAATTATCGGCCTTTGTCGGGACAAAGGCCGATACTTCCGTAATAACCAACTTTTTCCAATTATAATTTTTGTGTTATGGATAGGTAAAGTTAGTAAAATATTGTGTTTATTTTATCTAATCATTATAATGTAGTTTTACTATCGAAAATTACAAATTCTTATACTAAAACATTGGGTGCTTCTTCTTCATTACGTCGTAAAAAAAATTCTTCAGCATCAGAGTCACGCTCATGATGGCTTTCATTTTGAACTAAATTTTTATGCCACTTATTATCCTCACTAAACTCCAGTCATCACCGAATTGTTTTTCATTAAGTTATTAACGTCTTGTTTTTTAGCTGCACTCAGAACTTTAAAGTTATTTTAGTTTAGTGTTTTCATTCGAACAAAATAAAAAAGTAAAAGAAAAAATACATTTGTCGGTAAATGGGCTGAACAGGAAAACATTTTTAAGAATTTGTATAGGATTTATCGGTAAAAGTTCAAAAAGTTAAAAAAATCCTAAAAATACGTGTATTTGTCAGGTTTAGGTCCGTTTGCCCATCTTTAGAGCCTTATTTAGTACGTTTTAACGAGATCTGCTGCAACCTGTGTGATGTATGTTATGTATGAGTACTATGACAAACAGAAAAAAAAATCGGCCGTAAAGTGGATTTATCGACTTTTATTCCGGAGCTCCTCAATTCTTAGGTATTATGAAATTCGAACTTTGGTAAATCGGAACATCGAAATTCGGAATAAAATATTTCGGAGTATTTGGGTGTTCCCTATCTACCTATTTTGCCTTTTGATTTTTGTTTAATAGACTATGTCGTACCTATGTTCTGACTATTCTTTACCAGGAATAAATCAGAATAACCACAAAATAACCTATCAAAAACAAAAAGCCAAACAAAGTATCAAATTCTTTTTTCGTAGGACAGGATGGTGTTGCCGTCTATAGATTTTCAAATTTCACCGTTTTTTTTACTTAAGTATGCAGACTTAGCGTGGCCAGACTTTAGAAGCAACAAGAATAATGTACCCAGGATTTTGTAAAATCTATATTTAAAAGAGTTTCCTTGGAGTTTCTTGCCCGTTCTTCTCCATAGAGATCTACGTTTTGGAATGAGAAACTAACGACCGACTCTTTGACAATTCAATAGTGCCTATAAATGTTTAATTGAAATAAATGGTTTGAGTTTGGGTACAAAATATCTTTAAAAAAAAAAACAGAATAATTTATCTTTAAATACAGGTAGAGTTTAGAATTTGCGCGTTCAACGAAAAAATAAATACACTTAATATCTCACTAGGTACACCCCCATTGCGATTTTGGTGATTTTTCTTCTCCCCCCCCCCCCCCTTTGAAGTTCACGTGATTAATGGATGACCCCGTATAGTGCTCATCGATAGCAACGAAAACAAACGAGCAAGCATAGGGACATCTTGTTCTCAGTTGCCAATTATGATTAAGTCCCATGTAATTAGGGTTACCATTACAAAAGAAAAGTATCTACTGACAAAAAACTGGACATTTGCAAAAACTCCGGATATTTTACGTAAAAATCTTTATTTTTTCAGTTGGTAGCTACTCACTGAACTTTATTATTTACTAAAATAAATCCCTTTATCTCGAAAAGTCCGGACAGTTGACAAGGCCAAAGAAATTCCGGACGAGGAGCCAACAGCCCGACATGTCCGGACAAATCCCGACGGGCGGTGACCCAACACAACAACTTTACTGAATAAACAATTTCATTCCATTTCATTCCAACATGTAATAGAAGGTTAGGTTATCACTATAAAATAACAGAACTATTGTCTGCCTTTGATTTGATGCTTGTCACGAGCGACACGGTCAACGCACCCAGAGGTCGCCAATCAGAACTTTGTTGTCGCCGTGAACCGCTGAGGGAGCCGTGGTGACGAGGGGGTGTAAGGTGCGTGTTGTGTGCAGTGGTGTGGGGCGTGCTGGGCGGCGGGCCGCTGTTCTGGAGCGTGTTCACAGTGCTGCACATCTTCACCTTTCTGCTGCTGTCGCTGCGCATCTACTACGTGGGACAGTTCCGCCTCGGTCAGTAGACACGTGTCACACGACACTTACATTCATATGGTACAAACCTCGCATTGCTAATTTATCAGCAATATTTTAACTACTGTGGGCGTACTATGGGTTGTGTTGGTTATTGTGCAATAGAAAAATCGTTTGAAGTTCAGATCACATAAATTACTATTGTCGCAAACAATTCAGGCCCACGTACTTCCGGACGCCGCCACGCTCGTCTTCCCTCTCACTTTAACGATTATGCACTCGAGTCATAAGAGAGAGGGCGATAACGCAACCGCGACGCTCACGCGCCCCGAGCGCCAACGACGCACGGAGTTCACGCCTAGCTCGCTGGTGGTCGGTCGGGTACACGTTACGAACCGCCTCACGCGCTCGAGCTCTATCCGACACGCGTTTTCTTATTTCGGTTTTATTTTTATTTTATTTTTTATTTTATTTTATTTTATTTGGAACAACAAACAATTACATAATAAAATATAAAGACATAAAACTTAAAATTAACAATTATGTAATCAGCAGCGTTATTCACAGAATACAAGTAAAATATTAATAACACGCTTCAAAGAGAAGTTAAAAGTACCAAACATATAAATGAAAATAAAACAGTTATTATAAACTTTTGAATAATTAAAAGTAAGTGCACTGATTATGACACATGTTGACCTACAATAATCTAACAGTTAAAGGACAAGATGTCTAATTGTTTGATTGCCTCGTGAGTCGAGTTTCGGAATTTTACACGTGTTGCACAGAATAAATCGATGTCAAGAAAGTGTTTATTATAATTGTCAACAAGACGTCGCAACGGAGCTCGAACACCAGCATTTGTTCGACACGCTCTCACTGCAAATAATGGTTGCTTACGCACTGCACGCAAATGTATTCTTCTGGGAACCAGATAACAAATTCTTTTGCAAATATCAGAACAGTTGTACGTGTTTCTGCAGAGGTCGTACAAGAGCACAGTCTCCAGAAACAACCGCCGGCCAGTAAGGCTTAGAAGATTATATTTTCCCAGTAAATCGACATAAGACGCAGAAGAGTGAAAGCACCTGTAAGTCATAGTTCTTAAAAATTTCTTTTGTACCATTTCTAGGCAGTTAGAATATTTAACGTATAGGGGATTCCACACCGCAACTGCATACTCTATTTGAGATCTAATTAAGGTCTTGTATAGATAAAGGTAGGTCTGAGGGCGCACAAATTCGGTGGATGACCGCATAACAAATCCGTACATGCGCCAAGCCTTGTTAACAATTGTATTAATGTGTACATCAAGATGAAGCTTGTCATCAAAAATGACACCCAGATCGCGAACCATGGTAACTCTATTTAAAGTGACATCATTTATAGAGTACTGGTATCTGTAGATGTTTTTGTTTTTGGTGATGCTCAAGTAACAACATTTAGGCACGCTAAGTTTTAGTTTATTACACGCACAGTATTCAGACAGTCTATTTAAGTCACTTTGCAAAGCAAGACAATCGCTAGTGTCTTCAATAGGCCTAAATATTTTTAAGTCATCTGCGTATAAAAGAAATTTTGAATTTTGGAAACATTTGCCTATGTCGTTAATGAACAGAATAAATAGAAGTGGTCCTAAAATCGATCCTTGTGGAACACCTGATGTCACTGGTATAGAAAATGATTGATAACCATTAATCACAACGCGCTGCGTCCTATTGGAAACATACGACGAAAACCACCTCAACAGGTTCCCTCGTATGCCATTAAATGCAATTTTGCGCAATAACAGCTCGTGGTCGACCTTATCGAACGCTTTCTGGAAATCAGTATAGACTGAATCTACTTGAATACCAGCATCCATATCATTAAAAAGGTATTCTGAATACGCTACAAGATTTGTTACCGTAGATCTCCTTTTAACAAATCCGTGTTGTTGTGGAACAATAACATTATGAAGCAACGGATAAAGTACACTATGTACAAGCTTTTCAAAGAGTTTCGATAAGGCCGACAATATTGATATTGGGCGATAGTTCTCGACGTCATCTGTAGGGCCAGACTTGTGTACCGGTGTTATGTTAGCTCGCTTCCAAGCATCAGGAAAGATTCCTTGTGACAGCGATCGATTAAAAATAATTTGTAGAGGAACACATATGTTTTTAGCAGTATTTCTGAGAAATATTGCAGCAAGTGCATCGGGACCAGGCCCTTTTGAGGTATCTAAAGTTTCCAGGTGCCTCAATACCTGCTGAACTGATAATTGAATATTGTCCACAGCAGTACAGTCCTCAGAACAATCTGCGCTTGAGCAAAAATCATTTGACAAAGTGGAAGGTTCATAGACAGATTTAAAATACACAGAGAAGAGATTGCAGATTTCATTAGGGTTGTTTGAGGATTGATTCTTAAAACGCATACTAGAAGGAATTCCTTTGGATGATTTACGGTTTGAGATGAATTTCCAAAAATAATTAACATTTTGATTAATACTGTCCTCAACAGTATTGATGTACCGGTCATAACAATGTTTGCACTCAACGTGAAATCGGGATCTGAAAAGCGAAAACTGTTCATAATCTGACAAATTTTTAAATTTTTTCCACTTTATCCAAGCTCTACACTTGTTCCTAAAAATATGTTTGAGAGCCGGTGAGAACCAAACTGGAAACCTCGATGACTTTACTGATGTTAAAGGAATATGTGTTTTGATAACATTAAAAATGATATCGTAAAAGACCTCCAGTGATTCTTCTACAGAGCAGTTAAGTAGAGAAGACTCCCAATTTATTTCCGATAGATCTTGGTTAATATCGTCGTAATTCGCTTTATAATAGTTAAATCTTTTAATTGTATTACGTCTCATATTACTGTTTCGTGTCTGGAAGGGAATCAATACATAAAACGGGGGATGATATTGATCAGGAGGCAATAAAAGGTCATTAGTTTCGCACACTGTGCAGTCACCATTACTGATAAAGAGATCGAGTATATTATTACTTATGTTTTTATGTGTGTTGTACTGGATAGCATTATGTGTGTACAGAAAATTACTCACAACTCCACCCACAGGGGTGTTATTTCCGCAGACCTGACCAAAGGTGGAGTGATTACTGATGTTGGTATCCCAATTAAGAGAAGGTAAATTGAAATCACCAATCAAGTAGAAGCGTTCAACGTCAGTATCGTCAAGGTAGGCATCTAACATTTGAAAGTAGGCATCATAGACAGAATCCGGAGTTTTTGGTGGCACATAAGCTGCACTTATCATATGCAATTTACTCCTATTTATGCTAGGTATCTGAATAATAACATATTCAATGTCGGCATATAAAGCTGCAACAGGGTTGATTCTAACCGCACATAGTGATTTTAGAATCGCAACCAGGCTTCCACCTCCTTCCTTCTTACCAGTGGCTTCACGGTCGCGGTCGCACCTATGTACAGTGTAGCGATCATCAATGAATTCAGCGTCAGATATCTCAGGCGTAAGCCAGGTTTCCGTTAGGACAATAACGTCGTAGCAATTAGCCAGAATATTTATGTACAACGTATGCAGTTTGGTGCGAACTCCCCTACAGTTCTGATAGTAAACTGTAAGAGACTGATCATCCATTACTGAAGAAAGTACTACAAATAAGTATGATAATATTATAATACATTAATAAAGCCTTCATGACAACGAGAGAAATGTGCAACACGACAGCGATGTAATATAGGCAATATAGTGGCACATGAAACAAAAGCTTGAGCATATAGACATAAACCAATAATAACTTAAAGAAGAGTTGCAGTTTGATAAGCATCGAGTGAAAAAAGTAAGCGCACGCAAAGCAATCAATGAGATAGATAAAATACAATGATAAAATAATAAATATCGGGAATTGGCAAAACAAATATAAGAGAATCGGTAGGTACGGTTTGTTCTAGACCTAGTAGTTCCCGTGATAGTAATTAACCGTCTTTAGTGTACCTCTACCTGTGTTACCGTGATTATACGACATTGAGATTACACAAGTGTTTGATTTTAACCATCCACTTTAATCCAGTATGGACACAGTTACGAAATATGGCGTCCCAACTGTAGGCAGAATGCCACAGTTCCTGTGAAAACTGTGTAGTGAAAGTACTTAGTGTGTGTATAACTGTGAACATAATTGTGATCGTGTAACAATGCCGAAGACACGGAGTAGGCAATCCCTCAGTGGTTCGTGTGACGATGAACTCAACGACAGCGTCACGCTGTCTCGCGATAACTTTACCGCTCTGTTATCAACGATTCAGCAATCGAATGCGGAGATCTGTGAGCGTATGTTGGAGCGCCTGTCGACATTTACGTCCCCTCTGACCGCTCAGTCACCGGCGCCAGCGCCGAGCGCGGCAGAGAAGACCGGCAATTTCTCACGATGCTCGTCCAGATTCTCCGGAGTGGCGAAGGAAAACGTCGAAGCGTTCATCGATGCCATTGAAGCATTCAAAGAATGCACTAACATCTGTGATGATGTCGCTATTCGAGGAATGTCTATGCTACTTACCGGCGAAGCAGCGACCTGGTGGCAGAGTATCCGCGCGGAGGTAACATCCTGGAAAGATGCAATACAATACCTTCGTGACGCGTACGGCGATCGCCGTCCTGAATACAAAATATATCGGGAGTTATTCAGAGACGAGCAGGGTGAAGAAGAACGCACAGACATCTTCGTAGCGAAGTGTCGAGTCCTCCTAACACGCCTTCCAACAGACGACCTGTCTACCAAAGTGCAACTTGATATGATTTACGGCTTATTACACCGAAAAATCCGTAAAAGATTACGACGCGAAGAGGTTAGTAATTTTCCCGAGTTGCTATCGAAATCCAGAATTATCGAAGATTCCATAAACTAATCAACAAAGCGAGAATCGCAAAACGCCGCATCCACTGCTTCGCGAACGAAACGTAGCGCAACCGAAACGCCTACTCAGCCCGCAATTAACAAAGCGCTTACATTAAACTCCGCTGCAAGCATGAGACCGGCGTGCGGGGCCGCGATCACGCCACGCGGCGGCGGCGCTCCGCCCTCCGCCGCGCGCCCGCAGGAGTCGCGCGCGCAAATTCCGAACGAGACGCGCGCACAGCGCGAATCGGACGTGCGTGCCACCGCCACAACACCGCGTGATGAACACGCACCAGCTGCTGCGTCATCAAAAAAGCAACGACCGTTTTGTACGTATTGTAAACATTACGAACACCAGCGCGACCAGTGCCGTAAGTTGGCGGATAAAGGTGAGTCAGCTGTTGATTCTAATCATTCGGTTTGCTCTTCCTTAGATAATCTCTCTTAATTAATTTTTGAATAACCTCGGATAATTCTTGTTCTTGAAAAAGAAAGGTTTCCTTTGACAAAGGATGTCTATTCCTTCCTAAATTCAGTATCGTTGAGATCATCCACTGGATTAATTAATAAACAAAACAGGCAAGAAAATTGGCTCTTTTTTTTAAGATGATTCCGTTCATCTTGACAATGAACAGTCTTCATCATTTTTCATGCGAAAAAATTATATGCTGACATTATTAAAAACAATTTACTACAAAACTACACGCAAATAATACGAACGTAACTAATCTAAACATCAATTCACCTGGCACACACCAAGTGAGTGACTTTACTACAAAGTTTACGTTTACAGACGCTTGGACATCGCTTAGAAACGTCAAATTGTAACTCACACTCGGAAACACCCACAAAATACTCCGAAACGCTACTAAATACGTCGCGTATAAAATACCGAACTTTTCTAGTACCGTTAAAAATCTTACACTCGCTGTTTCGTTTTACAATACTTTCCGCGAGGGGCGCTTTTTACGTTTTCATACATTTATTACTCGATACAGAAACGTGATAGTAGCGTTTTCTTTATAATAACATTCACACTCGACGTACTGAACTTTACGATAATACCGTAATCATTAAACAAGGGCGCTCGCTGTTTGAACCGCTAACCAATAGCCTGCACCTACAGGCACACGCACATTCTATTTCTATGACCCCAGATTGAGCACCAAGGATATCCAAAATTTTAATTTAATTAATTCGAACAGACAACAGTACCGTACCACGGTAATATTATCATACAGTAGTGTAACTCGGCCGCATGATAGAAATAAATGCCTACAGCCGCGCGGTACGTAAACATGCGCTAGGGATGCCCGTCTCCAGCATTTTAATTACATTTGCCTATTTTCTGTTTCTATTTAGTTTTGTGATTGTAAATATCCTTTTTATATAAATAAATGAAATACTTTGTATATTGAATAGGAAGTGTTCAATAAAAATGCGTGTTGTTTTTTGATTGGTAGATTTAATTAAAAAAACATGTTTTTGTTTGAAAAACAAATCCGGCTTATAAATTTGCGACCGAAAAATATTTGCGCCTCGACTGAGTCGTACGAAATGCTTTATTGTTAAATTTTTAAAGTATAATAAATCCGCATTCTTATAATAAAGCTTAATTAAAAATTGTTTTGGGAAACATAGTATAGTATTATTCATACACACAGATAATAAAAAAATATTATTAAGAAATAATAAAATACCACGTCTTTACTTTGAATTATTCAAACTAACAAAACACACATGCACCGAAGTTTTAACACAAGCGTAAGTAGGTAGGTACCTATCGTATCATGATTCATTCAGAACCGCATATAACTACCTATTTCACTCGTCTCAATAACTTTCCTTTACTCTATTCGCTTTATTTATTAATCCAAACACCTTTTTTTTTCGTGAGATAAAAGGAAATACTTATCCATAAAGACACACATTATGTACCTACCTACTAGTAAGTAAAATTATTTTATAGTCTTACCTTTCAGAGTTTCCAGGTAATATGTCTGGATGCGTTATTGACGAATTCATACAACCAAAAACAGCACAATATTTCCTACTCGTCATATTAACTGATTTTTAGAGAAAAAATCGCGCGGTTATCGTTTAAAAAACAACACACCGTCCGTTCGACACTGCGGTACAGCCGTGACTGTCAGCGCCCCGAGCGCACCACGAGATCGAGGCGCGTAGGTATAGCTCGCGTTTCGTCCGTTTGTATGAAGTTGGAGTACTGTATTATAATATTACCGTGACCGTACACATTAACGTCAAGTAATAGTTCTCTCACGCTCTGCGGTCCGAGCATTCTGCTGGTTTCGCATGCTTATACACTGACCATGCTTCCGTCTAGTTCGCCCGTACAATCACCGTCAAAACGGAGCATGCGCCGTTCAACGGTTAGCCGCTGTCCCGTACTCGTTCGGGAACCGTCGCGTCGGGAAACATAGCCGGTAGCCGCCCTGTATGTATAAATGGTTATTTACAATGTCAAAGACAGCAAAATTGCAGTGCAAACCAGCGCGATATCGCGGGCGCTACAGGCAGCGCTACCCGTGTCGCGCCCGCGATGTCGCGCTGGTCTGTACGAGCCTTTAATTTGCTTATTCGAACTTTCGTGTACTGTAAAGACGATCGCTGTACATGTTGTAGTCCGTAATTAAAATTGGAGTTTCGAGAGATGTTCCTATAATCACTTTCATCAAACTCGGGGTGTTCCTTAAAATTAAATAAGAACGATACCAATTCCGTTAACTTATTATAAATGAGTGATTCTTTCCTTGACATAATTTCTCATTTTTTAAAATAAACTGGTTATAGTCTAGGAATTCTTTGAAAGGAGATCCCTTTGTCATCGAGGAATTTAGATACTGACTTCCTTTGCATGAAATGTTTTATTAAGTTTGTTAGTTTTATTTAGTAGTTTGATGCTTTTACACCAGCTTCCAGTTTAATTTCGACATAAAATTAACTAAGTTTTTATCGTGAATTTGTTCACGTGTAATGACGTGGATTGTTTTGCAAACAACAAAGTAAGGATTTTACATCTTTTAGATACGTCCTGATTTCTGACTATCAAAAATGGGATTTTATTAATTTGACGAGTGTAATGTCATTCAAAGTTTTATATCAAGACGTATTAAACAAACACAAACATACCTACTTTAAATAAAATATGTATTGTAGTAATTGTAAACGACAGCCAGGTATCGGCGCGGCTACATCTTTGCCGGCGAGGGTAAAACGCTAGTTTCATATTTCATTTCTTACGATAAAAATGCAATTGACCAGTAACGGTATGAATCAATACGATTTTAAAATAACGTAACTGACGTGAATGATGAAAATTATATATACAACTGTAAGACATGAAGTTATGGTTTAATTTTGTAATTAAGTAAATATTTGCTGGAATTGCATTTTTTATGAATAAAACCAATCAATTCTGACCAAAAAAAAACACATTCGCTCCAATGTGTCTTCCAGTGGCGGAGTTCTTCCCTACGTTATGTTCTCCAGTACATACAACTATTACCGTAAAATGTAAGTAAATACTCTAAGTTTACTGAATTTGCAGTACCTAGGATGTAATTGCTACCCAGCTACGGAGCCGGTTTCTGCCGGCTTCTATAATTATTACTGAGTTCACTTTATTCCATCAGTCTTTCACGAAAAGGTTCTTAAAATGTTTATAACCTTCTTTTTATTCATAGCTGCATTATTAGAAAATTAATGTTTCGTGTTCCATTTCAGGTCTGACTCCGAATCAGAGTACCAACAGTCACTGCGCGCAGCTGCTGTAGTCAAGGTTGCAAACGTGCAGCCGAAGAAAAAGGCGACGAAGCGAAAAGCTTCTGAAAGCACCACCACGCCCTCAGAACATAAATCTAGGTAATTGTAGGTACTATTACCTACTGCTTATATCTTTAGACAGCTACTTGTTTGGTACGATAAGTCAATTACAGCGGTTTTATATGTTTATGTGACGCAGAAAGCGCTAAAAACAATTTTAGATTACAAAGTCAAAGTCAAATAATCTCAAAATTTACAAAATAATATAATTGATTCTAGTCGCCCCTTCCAAAAGGTAGTTTTCGTATCCAAAAGGAAGTTTTCGTATGAAAGGGCAAGAAACTCCACCGTTACTCCTTTAAAATGTTTTACAATAGTTTGTATAAATACTAATTAGTTAAATAATTATATATGAAGACGATGCACCTAAAATAAAATACCACAATAGCACGATAGGTAAACATAATTAAAAATGAAACAACAACAGATAATTTAATTATGTGATAGATACATGGTGCTCACATATTTACAAACATTGTAAAAGTAGACGATTTTCCTAATGTTTCTAACATTAATAAGTCAGTGTGTGAGGAAGTAATCACAGAATGTAAAATCAATGTCATATAACACAAAATTATAAATTTTACAATTAAATTAGCAACCTGTTTGATTTTGTCTTGATTCTAAATTACCCTATGGAGCAGGACCAACATGTTTCCAAACACTCTTATCTTGAATATAATCCTCTAAGTTGTAATATGCTTGTTTACAAAATGTACTTTTAATATGAGTTTTAAATTTTCTTTCATTTAATTGCATTGTAACATTTAACACAGTACCCTATAAAAGATGTATGTACTTTAGATAATCTGAAAAATCGTTGATCTAGTTTATCTTTATTTCTAGTATTAAAATTATGTCTATCACTTATTTTATTAAAAAGATGTGGATTTTTCCTTACGTACATAATATTTTCATAAATAAATTGGCAAGGTACCGTCATAATTTATTTTATGTTTAACAAAGTTTACATACAGTAAGTTCATGTGGTATTTTTCTTTTATTTTTACAGTAAAAGACGCAGCTTGAACCTCTGTGGTTTGGAGGAATGTGATAGCGTTCCACCGCAAACCTCAAGCGAAGACTTCCCTTCATCTCTCGTAAGCCGTGTCGCCAACGGGAATTGCGGCGAACGGCGGCCTTGACTGGGGCCTTTTATATAGAGGTTAAAGTATATAATAAGAGCGACGTTGCCTACACTTCTAAAGAGGATCGGTGGAAGAAGGCATCAGTTGCACTTAAAGTGCAGCTTAACAGAGACACTCCGCAGTGGGACGGGTTACAAATATTTATGAGACGGACTCATGAGTTGTTTGATAATTCCGTCTTATATAGGTACCGATAGATGTATAGAAATAAATAATAATAATTTCTTTTTTAATATTGGGGTACCAAGATAATTTATTATTTGATATCTTTTGCAATCTTACATAATCATATTACAATATCTTATAGTAAGTCTAAAATTATTTTAACGTACGTAAAATCAAACTAAAATGCCTTTCTGTACGGTTTGTCTCTGGTCTCTCTCTATCTGTTGAGCGCAGTTACTGGACAGGTCACGTATGTAGTAATAATCATTTAAAAAAAAAAAAACACATTTTTATGAAGGTGTTGAAATAATACATTCTGCATATCGTAATCGTATCGCTTCCTATAAAATTGTCAATCCGTCTGAGAATAGTTCTACAGAATCATTTTTAAATAATATTCGAGTCAAAATTAAAACGTTAATTGACATGTTACTTAAAGAACACACTAGTCTAAAAGTTAATTTCGATTATTTTATTGTTTTTAATGGTTAAAAATGATTCTCAGGAGATGAAAACATTTAGGTACCACAAAAAATTTTACTCTGCATCAGAATTATGAATTAAATTCGTTAATGACTCAATTTAAAAACACTTTAGTAAAAAAGATTGAAGAATTTCAGACCCGTGGCAGTGGAAGTTCTTGAACAGTTTTCATTTGGAAATAAATGTTAACAAATATCAGCCTTTGCGCGGTTCAGGCTTTATCGAATTGCCGGTTGCAATAAAATCGAAAAAACATGTGTTAATTCGCAGTAATGATAAGTATTGTTTTGTATGGTCAGTTATTGCTGCTTTATAACCAGTTAAAAGTCATCTTGAAAGAGTATCGTCTTACTATTTTCGAAACGTGTCAATGTAAAGGAAATATCATTTCCATTGAATTTCTCAGTTATTGCGCGGTTCGTAGTTAATAACCCTGAAATAAGTATTGATATTTATGGTTTAAGAAAGAATACCGTCATAGGACCGCTTTACAAATCAAAAGCCTCGAACAGAAAGATGATTCATATACTTTATTTAGAAAATAATGATTTGTCACATTACTGTCTCATTAAGGATTTGCCTCGTCTTGTTAGGAATCAAATAACAAAGCACCACAGTAAATTGGTATTTTGTGACGTTTGTTAAATGTTTTTTAATACATGCGATGGTCTTAGTTCGCATAGTTGTGGTGGTGTCGCAACTTAACTACCTCCAAAAGGTTCTTTCATAAAGTTTGAAATTTATAATATAAAGCAAATTGTACCATTTGTTATATACGCAGATTTCGAAACAATGCTAGAACGGTACGAGTCTTGTGAACCTGATCCAACTAAGGCGGGCACTGTGACGCGACAGCGACATGTGCCTGTAGTTTTTGCTTATCATATTACATGTAGGTACGCTAGACGAAAGCTATAATCGTTACGTTTCGTACCGCGGTTCGGATTGTGTATCAAATGTTGTGAAGTGTATCTATGAAGATGCTCGAAAAATTTACGATATTTAAAAAAATAATGTTCCTATGATTTACTCAGATGATAATCGCGATTTTGATAACGCGACAGCATGTCATATCTACGAGCACTTCTTGTTTGGCGATGAGGTTCGCGATCATAGTCACGTGACTGGTAGATATCGCGGCGCAGCTAATTGTTATTGTAATATGCAATATAAGCTACCAAAAATTTTGCTAGTATTTTTTCATTACTTGTCTGGTTATGATTGTCAGCTTTTCATAACAGAATTAGGTGAAGCTCCTGGATCTATTAAAGTGATACCTAATACAAAAGAAAACTACTGAAGAATTCGTAGGACTGCTACGAATTCTTTGATTCTATTGAAACTTTAGATAAAACAATAAAGAAAGCAAAAGGTACAAAAAATGTGAATATGATTTAAATATGTTCGATTATAAAAACGTTTTGTACAATTGCAATGTCATTCGGAAAAAAAATGTCTTGTTTAAGTCAAAAAAATATGAAATATTCACTCAGGACGTAAATAAAATAGCACTTTCAAGGAATTATGATAAGCGGTTGCTATCGTTTGATGGATAAAGTATCTACTTTAGCCTGGGGTAATGCAGCTATATTTAAGAAATGCGTTACCATTATTTTTAAATGTAAGTTTTTACAGTAGCTACATTTTTTACAATGTATTTAGATGGCATCCTAAATGTAAATATTATGTACCTACTAATGACAATAATCTAAAGCAGAGTCCAGACACAAGTAATGTACGTATAATGTAATTTGTAAAACATATTTTCTTGGTGCCCCAAATAGTTATTATTATCTTATTACTTGTCCCAAATAAGGTTAGAACTTAATTAGTTTTAATAGCGTTTACGCGACACAGCATTTCATAAAAATTACTAAAATATTCTCTACTAACTTTAATCAAATCATAGTATTCATTTCCAAAACTTTGAACTTTAAAATATGCATGAAATGCTGTGCCGAACATGATAAGTTTTCTTTTATTTATAATAAATAAATACCTAGTATTTTATGATTTTAATTATATCTGTCTGTTGGATGGGAAATCAATCAAATAACTTCTCCCGTTCTGGGCGGAGCGGGAGGGCGTGTCAGACTCTTACTGACTAAAACCCACCCGTGTTCCTTCGGTTGCCCTGTTACCGGGGGCCACGATCTCCCTTTCGGTTTTCTTCGCAACCCCGGCAGGCATCGGCCCTAGTGGACCCCTTCAATTCTGCTGACATCTCTTTGAGGCGCGCGTGGAACACAACGCGCCGTCGACCCGGGCCTGGTCCTTATCGGACGGTGAGCCACCCATTGCTCACCGTCCGCATGCCCGCGCCTACGGTGGCCGGAAATCGCCTCGCGTTTCCCGACGCCCTGGGCGTCTCCTCCTGCGGCGGTTAGGGTTAGAGGCGTGAGGGCGCGAAATTTGCCTCTCCCTCACGCGTTCTGCCTCCTCCTTCGCGAGCATTACCGCTTCGCAGAAGGAGGTGACGGCCTCCCATTTCCTCTCGCTCCGTACCATGGCCCGAACCAGGGCCGGACGCAAGTGATCACCGCCGCCGATCGCCTCCACGAGGACACGGCGATGCTCCGCCCAAGCTGGGCAGACCTCCTGGCAACTAGCTTCAACTTTCTGACTAACTGACCGACTCTTTGACAATTCAAAAATGCCTGTAAATGGTTTAATTGAAATAAATGCTTTGAGTTTGAGTTTGAGTTTGAGTTCCACCGTATGCTCCACCGTGTCCTCCGGGCGATCCACACAATGGTGACACCCGGGCGTTTCCTCCCGCATTATCCTGTGCAGGAACCTCCCGAAACAGCCGTGTCCGGTGAGGACCTGCGTCAGGCGGAAGGTGAGGACGCCGTGGCGCCTCTCTAGCCACGCCTCAAAGAGGGGTCTTATCGCCGCAATTGTGGCGTGCCCAGCGCTGGGTTGCGACAATCGCTCTCTCCATGACGCCATGAGATCCCGCCGGAGCTCTGTCCGCTGTGCCGCGATTTCTCGCGTCAGCAGAGTTAAGCCCTGGCGTTTCGCCTCCTCGCGCCACTCCCAAATGTGCGCGAAGACCTTTGCCTCCAGATCCCATGGCGGTAATCCGGAAAGGAGGCTCGCCGCCTCGCAGGAGACCGTGCGGTATCCTCGGGCCAGCCGGATGGCCATGACCCTCTGGGACGCGTTCAACCGGCGGACCTGCCAACAAGAAGCCTAGAATAACACAGGAGTGTCTAAAACAGAAGTCATCTCTGCCTACATGTCAATCATTCGTTATAAACAATGAGAAGAAAAAGGGTTTACGACTGATTCAGGTACAAGTGTTGGATATCAATGAACAACAAGAACCTAGAAGTGACAATCAGGACGTGGTAATGTTAAGTGCGCAGTATGTAGTGACTGAATCGGTGGACCATGTAATGGACGAGACGCAATCGTTAATTAATAAAATATCAAAAAACTTTGTGGGGATAGTTGTTATTATTTTGTAAGTACCTACTTATAAATTATTGTGTAATATTTGTAGTAATAAGCAATAATAAATTATGTAAGTAATATTATAGTTATTAGGATATATTATTACCTCGGTCACCTCGCGCTAAACGTTTGTGAAGTTTGGTTCCTGGTCCGCAATAATTGTATCCTAGCAAATGAACTTCGAATGGTAGATTATTAATTATGCTGTTAACTAGTCCACCCCCTTGCATTACTCAAATTATAGTGATAGGATTTCAAATGAAAAATGGTTATATAATAATGTTAGTCCATTATTGCAGCTTTTTCTATTCAACTGTTATCTGAACTGTTTAGAACTAACCATTTGACATACAATTTATCTCCCTTCTTTTTCAAAACTTTTTTTTATCAAATAAACATCAGGATTATTAGATCTTTGCAGTTCTTGTTCATAAAAAGCTCTATGTTTTGCTTTCGTTGATCTTCTATGTGCTATGTCACTGGTGCGGTTTTATTTACCTTTTTGTAATAAATAATTCAGTTGACCAATTAGGAGTTTAACCTTTCTCAAAATTATGTTTCTATTTACTTATACGAACACAATCACCAACTTTAAATTTTGGCTTCCACTGAACTAAATCATGCTTGTTTATTTTTTCTTTGATTACTTGTTCATTATATTTATTCACATCAACCGGTTTAAATTGAATGGTGCGATGTTTTATGTTGTTATTTATCTCTTCAATGTATCTTCCAATGGTATACCTAACCACTTATAGGTTCCATTGAGACTAAAGGCTCTTTCAAACAGGCGCGACACGCGACGCGACACAAAGACACCGCTCGTCGCGCGACGGGCGGTGTCTTTGTGTCGCGTCGCGTGTCGCGCCTGTTTGAAAGGCCCTTAAAACATTTATATAATTTATTTTTTACAGTTCTAATCAGTATCTCTACAATTGATGCTTTTTTAGTAGAAAACGATGAGTAATGGTTAATATTGTGCTTTTTCATCAAGTGTTTGAAAAGTGATGTTATAAAATTCTGTCCCCATATCAGTTTGTAAGTTAACAGGATTATTACTACTACTTAGCAGTATATGTTCGAATGCACGAGTAACATCAAATTTCTTTTTCGATTTTAACGGTTCAGCCCAGGCATACTTTGAGAAGCAGTCAATCACCACTAAGATAAAACTGTAAACTTTGTTATACTTTTTCAGATTTTGCATATCCATCAAGTCTGCTTGCCATAAGTCGTGGATTCCTTTCAGAATAACAGAACGTCGAAGGAAATTTCTTCGTGCCGCTTTGTGTATTTCGTTTACAATTTGTTGTTTTACCATTACGGCGTTTTTTGAAGTAATTTATCCACCTCTGCTTTAGTATAAAACCTATCTTGCAAATAAGTTGAAACGTCAGGTATCCTTACTTTCCGCCGCAGGAGGAGACGCCCAGGGCGTCGGGAGTCGCAAGCCGATTTCCGGCCACCGTAGGCGCGGGCTTGCGGACTGTGAGCAATGGGTAGCTCACCGTCCGATAAGGACCAGGCCCGGGTCGACGGCGCGTTGTGTTCCACGCGCGCCTCAAAGAGATGTCAGCAGAATTGACGGGGTCCGCTAGGGCCGATGCCTGCCGGGGTTGCGAAGAAAACCGAAAGGGAGATCGTGGCCCCCGGCAACAGGGCAACCGAAGGAACACGGGTGGGTTTTAGTCAGTAAGAGTCTGACACGCCCTCCCGCTCCGCCCAGAGCGGGAGAAGTTATTTGATGATTTCCCACCCAAAAAAAAAAAAAGGTATCCTTACTTTGAAAGTAGTAGAATGTACCCTTTGCATCTTTTATTATTTGAGAACGCAATTTACTAATCAGATTATGAAATTCTTTAAACATATTAGCATTCAATAGATCTACATAATCCTTGTTTACAGCCAGATTATTTAATTCTTTTAACGTGTTAGCATTCAATCGATCTACATAATCCTTGTTCACAGCATCGTCTGCTTCTACTGAGGATCTAATTCCTCTGTCTTGATGTTTTTAAATCAAAATCTCCGTTTTCTGAATTTAACAATGCATTCTCAATTCACTCAAATAAATCAGATAAACGCATTCTTTTGTGAATGTAGTGTCCGAATTTTGTCCACGTTCATGTTTAAGGTGTATTGTATCGAGAGGCTGATAGTAAAATAAACACATTTTCAAATATTTACTTATTTATAACTTTACTTTCACGCAATTCTTCAATGATAGATATAATTTTATTATCCTATCCTGTGTTGCCAGCACCTCTAGACGCAATTAATAATTTCAACCTTTCCACTAATTCATTAGGATTATCCCCGTATACTAATATCCCAGAATACGTTTATTTTCCACTTTTTTAGTAACCGTAGACCCTTCACCTGAACTACATTCTTCAGTTTAAAAAGAGGTTTATAACTTGCAAATATTTTTGCCCTTTATTACTTTTTATTGGGTTACTTGGCTCATAGTCTCGACGCTGCGCATTTGTATCAAGTAGCATCGACTTATAATTTAGCATATCACAATCTGTAACCAAGCTTCGGTATTTACGTCCAGCCACGGTGTGTTGATCGTTGATTGTTATGCAAGCAGAACCTAACATAAATTTCCCGCGGTCTGCTCTAACCCCAAATGGAATATCTACCAACGCTTCTGAAGATACTGACCACGATGACGTATCACAATCTTGATTCCTTTCGACTACTGATTCATCGTTATTATTATCATTACTTCCTGCGCTACCAGTTCCTTATTTCTGCAAAATTTCGTTAATAAACGGAACATCAGCAAAATCATCACTAGCATGCAGGAGAGCAGTTTGCTTACTAGCATTAGCAATTACATTGAGAGGTTCTGTTACAGGTTAGAAAACCGATTCCAGTACTTGTTTATTTTTAACCTCAGCATCTCTCATTTTTGTACTTTTATCTTTACAGCTTCTACCGCATCAACACCTTGTCATTTCAATGATTTTTCCATATTGGTAAAATAGGTCGTAATTGATTTAGCGTCGTAAGGTGAATAATAAAGTCAGGCAAGTAATAGCCTTATATATGTATTAGTGTTGTTAGTCAAAGACTACAAATGTATCAAAACTTCTATAGCATAAGTACTTTGTTTTTGGAACAATCTTTATTAATTGAGTTAAATGTACTAGTACGTATTACATTTAACTCAATGATTAATAACAACATAATTGAAAGGATCTCCATATTTTTGAACACATTTCACGAAATTCAATCCATGTCATATCAGTGTTGACGTGTCTTCATAAACAGGTTTCATATTTCTTTCATCTAGTTTAAAAAGTATGATTAGGTTTGCGTTGTCTCTTACTAACTGTTTAGGGATTTTACTATACGTCTGATTTAGATAAAAACAATAGATGAACTTGTGTCTCCCCATAGCAAAATAATCACGCATACTACTTTGATTTTCACAAGCAACATCATCAAATACAATTACAGAACTCGGTTTTACGGTCTCAACATTCAGTACTTGCTCATTTTCATGATATTTCTGAAATGAAATGTCTGGTACTCGTTGCTAGACCTTTTCTAAAAAAAAACGTACTTGGGTTGATGCAAGGTTTTCGAAAAAACACAAACATTTTGAAATCTTAAACCATTCTTATGTATAAGAAGACCAATTAATAAATTAGTTTTTCCACAATTTGACGGCCCGCAAATAATGCATCGTACCGATTTAGGTAATTCTCCATGGCGAAAATCAGTCTCCTGAGAATGAACACAAAGTTTGTTTACATGAAACGGTTGTGGTTGTTTTACAAATTTCATGACAACTGCTTGAACGGTTATATTAATAATGAGTCAATTAATGTATTACATAGGTTATTGGACATTCTACTCCACCGAGAGTGACGAAGTAAACGGAGTGACCCGATGGGACGCAAGGTTGGGTGGAATGCCCAATAACCTACTACTCCTATCACAATGCTAACAGCATGTGCGTGTGTTGTGTACAGAGAAGCAGAGCCTGCAGCAGGCGGCGCGCGAACTGGCGGCCATGCCGGCGCGCGGGCTGCGGCCGCTGTACACGGCGCGCCTCGTCATGCTGCTCATCGCCAACGCCGTCAACTGGGGCTTCGCGCTCTACGGGTACGTGCGAGTAACGCGATCAGGGCGATGTTACTACTTACTCTGAACTACATATGATGTGCACTCTGACGTCAGGCAGTAAGAGTTGTCCCTGTGGCAGGTTGTTCACGCAGAGTGCGGACTTCGCGGGGCACCTGCTGAGCGTGCTGCTGGGCAACACGCTGTTGTACATGGTGTTCTACCTGAGCATGAAGCTGCTGCACGGCGAGCGGCCGCGCTGGTATGCGTGGCTGTACCTCGCCGGTGCCACGGCCGCCTGGGCTCCCGGCCTCTATTTCTTCGTCTCCGGCAGCACCAACTGGTAGGTACCCTGTATCTGCTACACTTACCTACCAATTTAATTACCAGACATTAAAAAGTATTTGCGGTAGGTAAGCTTATTTTTCACTAGGTATCAAAGAATCATCTACAAATCAACTACGTCTGGCCCTGCCAGCCTCCCAGCTTGTTGATAGTGAGACGAAGACTTTAGTTAATGCAACAAAAGTTTTTAGATTTTACTGAGGGCATGCTGTGTGTGTAATTACTTACACACAGCCCGAGTCCCTCCCCCACGCTCTTCGCCTTCCAAGTGAGCGCTGCGTGACTTGACAATCATCGCGCGGTCGTCGCGTCCCCGTCGCTTAGGAGGCTCCTATGCGAGGTCCCTTGCGGCGCCCCAGACGTCTAACTATACCCGTGGAGAGAATAATAGCGTGTACAGAGACAATTTTAATATTTTATAGTTAGTCTCGTACACTGATGCATCTGAAGCTGGCAAGGTTAAGTCGCTTGATCAAGCCGTCATAGATGGGTCGGTCGATGAAGAATACCCAAGGGAACACCGAAGGTATAGCGTCGACGCTCATATAAATACCAACGTGCAGGAAAACTTTAATTGCGCGATGTAAAACAAAAAATATAAATGCATTTTCTCCTTAGAGGAAACATTGCCACAATGTTTTCCGAGGTTCATAATTACCTAGTCTTTCAACTGTACAGTTGAGTTTTTCGAGTTTCTATCATTAATTCTATTATTTCACGTTTTTTTATTTTAAAATTCTAAACTGTTCGTCGACCAATCATAGCGCAAGGAAGGAGCAGGGAAATCCCGCGCCCGACACGTTTTCAAGTTTCAATTCCATCATAGGCAACGACTCATCATATAACATAGGTATCTATCTACATAATAACACTACTTCAGTAGACATA
The DNA here is from genome assembly GCA_916610215.1 of Omphaloscelis lunosa. NCBI lineage: Eukaryota > Metazoa > Arthropoda > Insecta > Lepidoptera > Noctuidae > Omphaloscelis > Omphaloscelis lunosa. The sequence continues at coordinate 23,576,178 of OU744247.1, forward strand.
TTGTAAGTACCCATTTGCATACGCAGCAGATACAAGTGTATGTTTAAACACGAGCGTTCCGTTTCTCTGAATATCTTGTTATTGTACTTGCTGTTCACGTGTGGTGCGTATTTCAAATTGTGAAGTTGTAACGAGCGCTATGTTGCAGGGCGACAACGCCGGCGCTGTCGCGGCACCTGAACCATGAGTGCCGCGTGCTGCAGTTCTACGACTCGCACGACTTGTGGCACATGCTGTCGTCCGTGGCTCTCTATTTCTCCTTCAACGCTATGCTCACGTGGGACGACGGACTCGCCGCCGTCAAACGCACCGAGATCGCTGTGTTTTGATTTTAATCAAACCATTATATAATAAAGCTGTTGGTACCTAATTTCTTCATATTGGTTTAGTTTTTCTAACGTCAGCAACACGATTACGCGACGCCAATAAAGATGTGGAGCGGGCTTAATGGCGCCAAGAACGGCGGGATGTCTCGACGAGAACATTTAGCCCGCTCCACATTCTCTGCAAAACTACACGAGACACAGAGCATGATAATTGAAGGAATATTCGTTTATATTCTTGTTGTTCTCTCTTCTTGTTCTTCTCAGCAAATGTTCTCGTCGAGACGTCCCGCCAAGAATATGTGGAGCGGGTTTTTGTCGAGAAGAACAAAAAGAATATTGATGAATCTTCCCTCTACACTCTCGCATTCTGCAAGTCTCGTGTAGTTTTGCAGATAATGTAGTGCAGGCTTTAGTGCATGTTGTATGTGGAACAGAGTCCAATGTGTATTGTGTAGGTCTTTACAAAAAAGAACAATAGCTATTGTTTTTTCGAGCCCGGAAATAGACATCAAACTCTTGTAATGTTAGGGCCGATCTAGCCATTCAACCGCTGGAACGCTGAATTATCAGCCATCGCAGGGGTTGGTGGTCCGTCCTAACTATCACCTTCGTGGCCTCTACATAGTCGCGGAACTTACCTAGTGCCCACACGACAGCAAGGGCTCGCTCTGTCATAGAGTGGTTCTCCTCAGCACTGTTGAGAAGTCGACATGCGTATTCATCGTGGTCCTCCTGGCAAAATTCGCTACTGTTAGTGCAGAGAACGAACGGCTTCGACTCATCTGCCTGACGCAATATTGGAGCAGACACAAAAAGAGCCTTAATGCGATTGAAAGCCTCCTGTTGCTCGGCGTCCCATTTCCAAACACTCAACTTCTTCAGGAGGTTCGTGAGGGGTCTCGCGATATCCGCGTAATATTCATGAAACGTCGGAATCAACTCGATGTTTGTAGGTTTTAAATGTTTCACGTTCTGAGGGACGTCCATTTTATGATTACCTGCAGGCTTGTCAGGGTCCACTTGGATTCCACCTGGCATGATGACATGGCCTAGAAATTTGACAGACTCCCTTGCAAAGAAACTCTTTTCCATATTGACCTTCAGGTTAAACATGGCCAGGCGATCCAAGACTGCTTTCAGATCAGCCGGGTGTCTCTCAAATGGTCCTGGCAACAGTAAGTTCAGATTATCAAGATATGCCAGGAATTCCACTCAAAATCTTGTCTATTCTGGTCTACTTTAAAAATAAGAGAGGTATTATCTGCAAACAGTACAATTTCACAGATACCCTTTAAATATAATGGTAAGTCATTAATATACACTAAAAACAAGAATGGACCCAGTATTAAGCCTTGAGATACACCTAGCTGAACTGGTAGCCCGGAAGATTTTACACCATTAGTATTTACACATTGGAATCTCACTATCACTACTACTACTAGCTTTATCGCGATTACGACACTCATCGTTAACATGTCCAAATATTTTACAATGACTACAGCGCAGTCTATTCATAATATTACTACGCCCCATAGTCGACGCTTTCGTGGCAGGGGAAGTCGATCGCGTAAGTTTGTGGTCAACTTGAACAATCATAGGGAATCAACAAAATCTAAAAACTGAAAGCTCATAGCAGATGGCAGCACAGTTGTACGTCTTTATAAACCGCCATCGTTGTGTTTGTTTACTTTTCTGTCGATCGCAAATTATACGAAAACTAGATACATATATATGAGATTTGGAGTGTAGCACTATTAATAGACGAGGTAAGGACAGCTTTAGTGGAAAAGTCAATAAATTATGAACGTTTTATAATTTATAGGTTATCTTGTGTTTGTTAACATTAAGTTCGTTTTTTTTTTTGTTAAAGTCTGGAGGCGTACGGTAGAAATAACCTGATCAGAATCGAAAACCAACTCGGGCATGATTTTTCTGACTGAAAAACCTCAGAGATAGACTTCTAGCACTGATCTAATATGATAATATAAACACACACATACTTTACTATAATTTACACAATATCACATCACAAGTGCCTGTATGTAATGAAAACAGACTTAGTTCTCTTGGGAGCATAACTTATAAACCACTTTCAGCCATAAGGCTTAAAGGATAGCACATTGTCTCGACAAAATATCGAATTCCATTTTTTTAAAGAAGTCGCTTGTTTACATAAAAATTATGGCTAGCTGTCAAATTATAAGACGTTGAAGATCAGCGCCATCTGATGTGAGCAAGTAGCAGTTTTTAACTCCATTGAAGCACTTTAGCACTTTACAGATTCTTTTTATTTGAAGTACAGCAACAACCACGCCATCTCGTAGCTAAGTCGTGAACTGACATAACTAATCGATAACAAATAACAGAAAGTGTTGCAATTCCAAAATAATATTTATATTAGGTACACATATTTATGTAGTAAGTAGCGACATCTATTACCCAGGGAATAATTATATAATATTAATAAGACCTGACCTATTTCGATATTGAAATTACTTATCAGATAGCCAGTAGGACAATACGTCAGACTTCGACAAAAAAAGGCTCGGATTCGAAACTTACCAAAAGAGATTATTATTTAAATACAAAATTATATAAACAAAATTAAATCATGAACTTCTTAGAAAATATCACGTTCCGTTGCACACGCACACGCTCGGAACCAGAAGATGATAGTATTATTTCACAAACAATAAACGAAACCATTAATAGCGTGTCTGACTTGTCCGAGGACGAAGATGACTCACAAATCAAAAAGTTGACAAAAAAAAATCGAAAAACTGACATCCCAATTAAACGGTGCGCACAAAGTACTTGAACTTGCCGTTCAACTAATACTTTCCTATTGTTATCGGTTTTACGCCATTTGTAGCCCAATTTATTTAATAACTTACATAGCGTTGCGAGACATCCATCGAAACCAATTTATTCATTCAAGACTGACATTAGTTTTGCCAATGTTAGAATTTGTTTTTGTACGATATGAACATTTTGTATTCTGCTCCGTACAACATCAGTTGTAAACCCATCAATGTCTACTTTATTTCTCTCTTTCTTCGGTTTTTCATGGATGACATAAAATTCGAAGATGTACTTGCGACATCTCTTCCTTCTTTTTCACCCCCCCATCTCGGAAAGAGTATTTTTGCCCTTTGATATCTGGGTGCAAAAGCCGTTTTTTACGCTAGAGGATAAAGTAAATTTAGAACATCGTGTGCACTAAGTTTGTGAATTTAAAACATCATTAAACCTATTTACTTCTCCCTCTATGGTACCGAATTTATCATAAAACCTTTTTTAATTTGTTAAAAACTCAGACTCGGAACCTTCTTGGGGTACTTTTTTTAATTTGCTTTGCGCGCGCCATTTTATTTTCACGTCATATAGTTAAAACACGAAAACAAATGAAAAACCTAAAATTTGTGGATCTAGCGACGAGGAAGTTCATTTGACGCCAACAGAATTGAATGAAACTGTTAATAATGCGCAAATAAGTTTTCTCCCTCAACAATCACGCGAGAAGTATTTGAAACAGTACGATATGTTTAACACGTGGTGACTAGCTAAAGGAGCCAAAACTTTCTCAAAAAACATTTTGCTGGCATAGTTTATTGAATAATCTGAGACCAAGAAATCAAGCACTCTATGGGGAACGTATTCAACGCTAAAAGCAACAATAAAGATAAAAAAAGACATACATACTGATTCCTATCCTAAATTAGTGCCATTTTTAAAAAGAGCCTCATCTGGTCATCAACCAAAAAATCGAAGGTTTTCACAGCATCTGAAATTGAAAAGTTTCATAACGAAGCACCTGATTTCGTATATTTGGCGACAAAAGTAAGTCAGTTGCACATTCAGTATCTACTTAAGTATATTAGTCAACTGCTTAATATAATCTAATACGTACTTAGTAGATGTTGATAGGCATAATTATGCATGCATATCAATTTTATTAATTTATATACTACAATAATCTTTACGTTACAGGTTGTTCTTATTTGGGCACGCCACAATTGCGACGATAAGACCCCTCTTTGAGGAGTGGCTAGAGAGGCGCCACGGCGCCCTTACCTTCCGCCTGACGCAGGTCCTCACCGGACACGGCTGTTTCGGGAGGTTCCTGCACAGGATAAGGCGGGAGGAAACGCCCGGGTGTCACCATTGTCTGGATCGCCCGGAGGACACGGTGGAGCATACGGTGGAGGTCTGCCCAGCTTGGGCGGAGCATCGCCGTGTCCTCGTGGAGGCGATCGGCGGCGGAGATCTCTCGCGTCCGGCCCTGGTTCAGGCCATGGTACGGAGCGAGAGGAAATGGGAGGCCGTCACCTCCTTCTGCGAAGCGGTAATGCTCGCGAAGGAGGAGGCGGAACGCGTGAGGGAGAGGCAAATTTCGCGCCCCCACGCCCCTAACCGCCACAGGAGGAGACTACCAGGGCGTCGGGAATCGCGAGGCGATTTCCGGCCACCGTAGGCGCGGGCTTGCGGACGGTAAGCAATGGGTAGCTCACCGTCCGATAAGGACCAGGCCCAGGTCGACGGCGCGTTGTGTTCCACGCGCGCCTCAAAGAGATGTCAGCATAATCGACGGGGTCCGCTAGGGCCGATGCCTGCCGGGGTTGCGATGAAAACCGAAAAGGAGATCGTGGGCCCCGGCAACAGGGCAACCGAAGGAACACGGGTGGGTTTTAGTCAGTAAGAGTCTGACACGCCCTCCCGCTCCGCCCAGAGCGGGAGGAGTTATTTGATGATTTCCCACAAAAAAAAAAAGGTTGTTCTTATTATTGGTATAAACGGAGCATGTCGAACTAATGAACTAACACAACTTAATGTCAAAAACATTGAGAAACATTCAGATGACTTACTATTGTTACGAGCTGGGTATGGGATAAATTAATTACTACCAATCAGACAATTAGATAACTTTATTAAACACAAAACACTTAAAACTTAATCACAAATACGCCACTGATTTTTTGATCGGGCATCTCGCAGTTTTGACCACTAAGGTCTTGGCTGCTTAACCGGACTTTCCTGTGGGTGCCTTAAGCTGCTACACTCAAAGCCTGCAGCCAGGGGCAAAAAACTAAACTAAATTAAAACTAGGCGAACGCTCGCTAAGGGCACCCCCTGTGGGGTACGAACCTCGGCTTAGGGCGTCGCTGAGGGGAGGACAGCAAGAAGGGACAGGCTGGATCAAAATTGGTTTATATCATGATTATTATGCGGGGTAGTTTAAAGCTACGTGCTCAGCGGCAACAACTTGCTAGCACCTCGTTTTCGAGCAAGGGTCGGGGAGGAGTATCATTTACTCAGGGACACGGTCGCGATCGCAAAGGACCTCGGTGGCGAGGTCGGAATGACGGGAGGCGTCTGTTTTTGTATATTGTACTGGTGGCCCTATTCTGCTCTTGGAGGAGTGTGATGGGATCATCAGGGTCGGAAAGTACATGCCGCGGACGGCGGATCTGACTAATTCTGGAAGGGATATAATTGGCTGCTTCGACAACCAAGGGGTTACGATGTCTGGGAGCGGAGTCAAAGTAACGCTTGGACATGCGTTTTAGGAACTGGTGAATCGTAGGGATTTTACAGTCGAGATGGAGGCTCTCGTTTCTGACATAGAAGGGAGCTCCCGTGGCTTTACGAAGGAAACGGTTCTGCAAGGCTTGCAACCTATGGATGGAATGGGACTTGGCGTGGGCGAATACTGCACCCGCATAGGTCATAATGGGTCGGATACACGATGTATAGATGAGCAGTTTGCACTTAAGTGACAATTTGCTGCGTGCATTTAGTACGAAATGGAGTCTACCTAGAGCGAAAGCGGCTCGCGAACGAACCGTCTTTATGTGCTCAGAAAAGGAGAGATGATGATCTAGGATAACACCTAGGTATTTGGCTCGCCTAGCCCAAGGGATTGGTTTGCCGAACATGGTGATAGGTCGGGGAAAGGGGGGGTCTAGTTCTCGGTTTAGAAAAGCTAACCGCTTGACTTTTGTCGGGATTTACTTCTATTCGCCATTTCTAAACCAGGCGCCAAACCTTTGGAGGTTTAGCAGCATCGTAGCTGAATTTCCCTTGCAGATGATCGCTGTATCGTCTGCGAACAGAGCCAACTGCGTCGATCTGTGTCTGGGGATGTCGCTGGTGAATAGCGTGAAAACGAGGGGGGCTAATACTGAGCCCTGAGGGACTCCTGCCCTAATGGGGCGGGGGGAGGAAAGGGCTCCTTCGATGCGGAAGCGAAAGGTGCGATTCGACAAATAGTCTCGTAAGATGAGCACGAGACGATCCGGCACACCGAGTTTGTAGAGCTTATAAATTAAGCCGTTGTGCCAGACTTTGTCAAACGCCTTTGCTATGTCGAAGAATACTACGCTCGTCTGTCGGCCATGGGTGAGAGCACCGCTGATCAGCTCGACGATACGATGGACCTGATGCCCGCTAGAGTGCTGAGTTCGAAAGCCGAACTGTTCGTTGGGGATGAGGCCCTTGGTCTCTGCATAGTCTCTGAGGCGCTTATAAATAAGCCTCTCATAGATCTTGCCGAGAACCTTGAGCAGACTGATGGGCCTATAACTAGATGGCTCGTTTTTGGGTTTTCCTGGTTTAGGGATACCTATGACAGTGGCCTCTTTCCACGTCTGGGGAAAAATGTTGTTGCTTAACGCACCATTGAAGATGGTGGTCAAAAGCATAATTAAGTGAGCTGGGAATAGTTGGACCACCCTATTGGTGAGTCCGTCTGAGCCGGGGGCTTTACGATTTTTCAGACCTTTGATAATCTCATGTACCTCATCTGGTTCGATGGGGGGCAGGGGAAAATCAGAGTCTTCAATGGGAGGGATAGAGGCTCTACGTTCGACTTCGGCGTCGACCTCATCGAGGTGAACTTTGTCTACTGGTAGGGTACTGGGAGAGCATTGGGCTTCAAGACTGTCGGCTAGGCACTCGGCTTTGTCGATGTCGTCGAAGGCTAATGTTTTGTCCGGGCGGACTAAGGGGGGCATATGGCCTGAGTGGGGGGATCTGAGTTTTCTCTGGAGTTCCCAGAAGGCAAGGTGGGTAGGCTCAAGGTCGCTCAGCATCTTGTCCCAGCCCGTTTCACGCAGCTCCGCCATACGTGTCCTTACAGTTCTCTGTAAGTAGCGCATGTGGGCTTTGTTAGCGGCGCAGGGAAAGCTGCTGTAGGCACGGACAGCTGCGTTCTTCTCAGTCAGCAGGGCGCGCGCATCGTCCGGGAGTTTCAGGTAACAGGGATCTGTTGCCGGAACCTCCCTTGAGCAATCGCTCAGGACGGTTTGCACGTGCTCCGTGAGTGAGTCGATCGCAGCTGTCGTGTTAGCGACAGAGTCAAACTGGTCCGGAATAGAGTCTAGTAAGGGGGACGTGTTGGATTTCAGCTTTTCGCTTACTTTCTTCCAGTCCGTCACCTTTCTAGTGGGGAGAGGGTGGTTAGGGTCAGAGGGACCTATGCGGGATACAAGATGGATGATTACTGGGCGGTGGTCAGAGGTAAGCTCGTGCACCGTTTCTATCGAGTCAAGTCGTAAGTTTACGTTCTTAAGGAGCGTTATGTCAAGGACGTCAGGGGTGTAATTAACCATATGGGGATAGTAAGTAGGATTCATCGGAGCGATGATGTCGAAGTTAAGAGTGGAAGAGTGGTCGAACAAGTGTCGGCCCCTGGAGTTAGTGGTATGACTGTTCCAAGAAGGATGTTTGGCGTTGAAGTCCCCTGCCATAATGACAGAGTCGCTCATGCCGAAGAGTAGCTGTAGGTCATCAGAAATAAGTTGGTAGTTTTCTGAGGCCTGAGCTGGGATGGGAGGGATATAGACCGACACTAGAGTGATCGGCGAGTGACCAGTCATGCCTAGGCGACAGACTGATACTTCTAATCGGGAGAGAGGTGGAGGGTCCATAGGGATGCAATACAGATCCTTTTTATAATAAATGAGAGTGCCACCCGCGTGACAGCGTGTCCTATCATTTCGAATTAAACGATAGTTTGCTATAGAGGGGTTTCGTTTGTGGGGTTTAAGGAAGGTTTCCTGTATGAGGAGAAGATCTAACTGATGATCGCGGAGGAATTTCGCGGTTTTATCTTTCTGATTGAATAAGCCATTGGCATTGAAGGTACCTATCTTTAGGGATCGGGGTTTAAACCTTTCATAAGAGGCGTTATACATTATGAGGGTCTAGTGAAGGAAGTGAGGGCGGAGGTAATATCCTCGTAAGCTAGGAACACGTTTTGGATTTGTTCGAAACATCCTGATTTCTTGGCTTCAACAATGTCTAAGGCCATTTGTTGAGCCCTGGGGGTACAAAAGGTCATGAAAGTAGAACTAATTATGCTGAATGCATTTTTAGCGGGGTCCGAGTATATATTATTTTTGTTAGCCACGGGAGTGGGAACGGGACGCGGGGTAACCGGGTTTATGTTGGGTTTAGCGGAGGTCGCGGAGGGAGCGCTACGCTGTGTAGGCGCTTGGGGAGCGGGAAAGCCGGGGGGAGGAGGAGGGCGGACTCGCGGGTCCATTAGGGAGTATAGCGGGGTGTGAGGGGGAGGGGGGGCGCGGGGTAACCAGAGCCGGTAAGGTCTGCTGGTGATTATAATTGAGTTGAGACCACGGGCTAGGTCTCTGAGGGCTAAGCCTCTGAGGCATCTGAGCTGAGGGGAAAGGTTGATGCACCTGTTGACGTTGCTGTTTAGCGTCTAGACGCTTAGACAGCTTAGCTGTGTTAGCCTTAGGGGCTTTGGGACATCTGCGGTAGTTAGCCGTGTGGCCTTCGAGGCCGCACAGCACGCAACTTGGCGGGGTGGCGCATAAGTTGCGATCCTTGGGTCGGGTGCAGTCTGCAGTGCCATGGTCTCCCAGGCACTTGACGCACCTGGGTTTCGCATGGCAGTGCTTTTGGCTATGGCCGTAAAGTTGGCAACGGTGACATTGCCCTATGACGCTGTTTTTCCAGGGCTTCTCTATGGAGAAGCCCACTAATTGACATATTGTCTTGATATTCATTGAAAATGGGGTGATGCCCCTCGGTAGGGGAGCACACGACAATGACCATGTCGTATGCTTCCCTGCCACGCGAGCGGTGCATACGGTGCACTTCATCCACGAGGATGTTCTGCGACTGAAGGTCGGCAAGGATGTCGGAGGAGGGGATCTCTTTGGGGATCTTTTTGATCACTACCCTAATCTGTCTTTCTTCTGGGAGGGAGTAGGTGTGGAATGACACACCTCTCTCTCTCAGGACCCTGGTTAAGTCCCTATAGTCTTTCGACGTAGGGACGAGTACTTTAATACCCTGTTGGGTTGATCGGGCGCTAGTGTAACCTATTTTTAGGTCTACACACCATTTCGAAACAGCCGTCCACTTATCCTTGTCTTGGATGAAGACAGTAGGTGGCGGCGCGACCTTTTTAGGGCCGGAGATTGGCGCGGATCGCGGTGCGTCATTCTGCGAGGATGACGCAATCGGGCGAGGGGCAGTGGAGGGGGAAGCTACGGGGGCGCAAGTAGCGGTAGGAGTACTGGGGACTACCTGAGAGGTAACTATAATGGAGTCGTCGATGACGACTACTTTGCTCGCTTGAGTCGAGCTCTGCTTCTTCTTCTTCCTCTTGTTCCCTTTCCCGGTGACTGGCGTGAAGCCGTCGTCATCCGAGTGGGAAGAGGAGGAGGAATGAGCAGCGGCTGGAGCCTCTGAGTCGGGGGTATAAAATGGATGGGGGGTCGGGGCGCGGGCTATGGCGGTCGCGTCTTCTACAACGTCCATATTGTCTGATGGACATGGACTAAATTGGGCATCGATTACATCGCTGAAGTCAGCGATGGAAGAGGACCTAATATTGGTCTGCTGTGAAGCAGCCAGACCTTCGAGTTCGGTACCGAACTCGTTGATGAGAGTGGGCTCCTTTTTAAGAACCCTATTAAGGAGGTCGAGGAGCTTGGAGTTTTCACTCCTGAGGGATATGAGGTCGTTACGGAGTGACTGAATGTCACTCTGTACGGCCTCCATATTGACAATTTAAATTATAGTAATTTGGGACCTAATTTTCCCTAAATATCCTAACAACCTAATTCCCCGGGCGGACTACCGGGGATGTGTAAACCCTCCCTGTCGGGTATAGACAGGGAGGTTGTGTGCCTATTGGTGAGCCCTAAGCTTGCTTTTGCCCGTTGCCTATCTTATTGTGCAACGGGGTCCTGACCAGTCTAGTGCGCCGGGTGTAGACACACCCGACCGACACTAGGTGTGTTGCTGTGGAAGGAAAACTGTCACCAATGCCGACTAGGAGACCCCCCAAGGCCGAACACTGGGACCCGGCCAATTGACTGCCTAACCCTGAAGGGGATCGGCGGGTGTGATTGGGTCAACACCTCCTCGGTTTCGTTGGCACCGTATGGTTTCCACCGAGGACCACGAAACTGTGGTTTTTCCCTGAAGGGGCAAAATGACTTGAAGAGTCAGTTGACGTTATTCCGTTAAAGAAACAGATAATTAATCGTATCTTAAAAAAGTCTCCGATTAATTGGTCGACGATAGTCGATTAATAATAATCGACTATGAAGAGCGTCGCAGTACGCGACGAAACGATGACTCAGGAACAGGATCGCTTGAGTCAGTTTGAGAGTGTGAGTGTGAGTTTTATTTTATTTTTTTATTTTTTTTTTAGTAACGGGCATCTCGCAGTTTTGACCACTAAGGTCTTGGCTGCTTAACCGGACTTTCCTGTGGGTGCCTTAAGCTGCTACACTCAAAGCCTCCAGCCAGGGGCAAAAAACTAAACTAAATTAAAACTAGGCGAACGCTCGCTAAGGGCACCCCCTGTGGGGTACGAACCTCGGCTTAGGGCGTCGCTGAGGGGAGGACAGCAAGAAGGGACAGGCTGGATCAAAATTGGTTTATATCATGATTATTAAGCGGGGTAGTTTTAAAGCTACGTGCTCAGCGGCAACAACTTGCTGGCACCTCGTTTTCGAGCAAGGGTCGGGGAGGAGTATCAATTAATCAGGGACACGGTCGCGATCGCAAAGGACCTCGGCGGCGAGGTCGGAATGACGGGAAAAAATCGCTCAATGCGCCGAAAGAAGTTTTCACTTCAAAGTGTTAATAATCCCTTTAGAGGTAAGAGGAACAGGATGTAAAGTTCACTCATCCTCTATAGAAAAGGGAGGATCCTCCGACCAGGCGGGTGTCGTGTCTGGCGGGCAACTGCCCAACTGATCGTGTGTCGGCTCTCTGCTTTTATACCGCCAATATTCTAGAACATTCCGGCGATGTGTAGAACGGTTCCAGAAAAACATCAAGAAATAAACATTACCAGGAAAAACAAAAGTAGTAGGTATAAAAAATAATAACCTACTTGTACCGAATAAAGAAATAGGTACTTTATGCCCTCGGTGTACGGTCGAAATTACAATGACGAGTCCTAATATTTTTATAAGTAGTTACCTACTTAACTTCAAACTAATAATAATGGAATGCTTCTCGAAGTTTTTAGCGCAAACACACTGTAATCCGTGCTTTCTCGAAAGATCTCGTACGTACGAGAGAGAGAGCTCGGGACGAGCATGTCTAAGGAGGGGGCAGTGCTACGCTGCCCCCTCCTTAGACATGCTCGTCCCGAGCATCATTAACCCCGTAGTATCGGGCCAATCGGTCTACATGAACAATCTTAGGCGCACCTCGTAGACCCTTCTGTATTCGGTAGGTGACATCGTTGATCCTAGTCACGACTCGGTATGGTCCATCCCAATTTGCTTGCAATTTCGGAGACTTCCCCTTGCTCCGCACTGGGCTATGTAACCACACCAGTGAACCCTCGTCGAAACCCCTACTGTTTGCCTTGCGGTGATAACGGGTCTTCATCTTCTCAGACATCTGTTGGCCGGATTGTCGGATATGCTCATAAACATCATTCAACTTGATACGCAAATCATTTGCGTAATCTGTTACACTACGTGGAGCATCAGGGGGAGCTCCAGTGATTAAATCTGCAGGCAACCGTAATTCTCTTCCGAAGTTCGCGAAGGCTGGCGTCACAGTCGTACTTTCGTGGACTGCGCTGCGGTAGGACAGTAGAAACGGCTGTATGTGCTTGTCCCAATCCCTTTGCCTGCTTTCCACGACTTTTGCCAGATATCTCTCCAACTTTTGGTTGAATCGTTCCACCATTCCATCAGATTGTGGGTGATAAGAGGTGGTTCTGGTTTTGTAGGTACCCATCAATCGACATTTCCTGAAATACTTGCGATTCAAAATTCCTTCCTTGATCGCTGTGTATTTCTAAGGGTACTCCAAAACGACAGAAAACTTCCTAATTTATCTGCGACAGTTGTAGCTTCTTGGTTAGGAATGGCGAAGACTTCTGGCCACTTTGTGAAGTAATCCATGACCACCAGGAAGTACTTGTTTCCGCTCTCACTTTCTGGAAATGGTCCCGCAACGTCTAGTGCTATCCGTTCCCAAGGGGCTCCAACGTTGTACACTTTTGATGCACCTCGGCTGCGTGTGTGGGGTCCTTTCACGGCCGCACAACTGGTACATTTGCGACACCAGTCCTCCACATCATCTCGACAGTGGATCCAGTAAAAGTGTTCTCGAATTTTTAGTACAGTCCTTTTTACCCCCATATGTCCTCCTGAACATCCATCATGGTAGAGCCGTAGAACAAACGGTACCTTAGCTTTAGGGACAACCATTTGTAGATGACAGCTGTCCCCTCGAGCGTTTTCCCATTTACGGCAGAAGACTCCATCCTGGATCACCAAGCTGTTCCATTGCGCCCAATAACTCTTCGTGATGGAACTCATCGCAGCCACATCACTCCACTTAGGTTTAGGAGCACCAGTTTTGACCCACTCGAAGATCGGTTTGATGTCCGAGTCATTTTGCTGAGCCTGCTGTAGGGTTTCCTTCCATTCATCGCTGAGATCTGTTCTAAGCATCCTCACGGGCACTACTTCCTTAGTCTCTTGCCTGGCACAGTGCTTACAGTCTTCAGGACAAGGTCTTCTTGACAAGGCGTCTGCGTTACCGTGAGTTCTCCCATTGCGATGTTCAGTTATGAAGTCAAACTCTTGTAGTAGTTCAATCCATCTCGCCACTTGCCCCTCTGGATTCTTAAACTGTAATAGCCACTTCAATGCAGCATGGTCAGTTCGTAATTGGAATTTACGTCCCAGCAAATATTTACTGAAGTGCTGCAATGTCTTTACTACGGCGAGTAGCTCCCGTCTTGTAACGCAGTAATTTCTTTCTGGTTTGGAAAAAGACTTGCTGAAGTAAGCTATCACAACCTCTTGGTCTCCTTTCCGTTGAGACAGCACGCCCCCAATTCCAGTATTACTTGCATCGGTGTCAACTATGAAGTCATTTTCAGTGTCAGGATATCCCAAAATAGGTGTATTGCACAGACGTTTCTTTAATTCCTGAAATGCGACGTCGCAGTTCTCGGCCCAACAGAATTGCCGCTTTTCCTCAGTGAGTTTGTGCAGAGGTTTCGCAATGTCGGCAAAATTCTTGACAAACACTCGATAGTAGGAGCACAAACCCAGAAATGCTCGGACCTGTGTCTTGTCTTTCGGAACTGGCCAATCCTTGACGGCGATTACTTTTTCTGGGTCTGTTTGAACACCTTCCCCCGAAACTATGTGTCCTAAAAAGTTTACTTGTTGTCTAAAAAACGAGCATTTTTTCGGACTTAACTTGAGATTTGCTGTTTGGATTTTCGACAGCACTCGGTTGAGGTTTTTAAAGTGATCTTCAAATGTACGGCCCACGATGATAATGTCGTCTAGATATACAAGACATGCGTCTCCAATCAATCCGGCGATTACTTGCTCCATCAACCTTTCAAACGTCGCAGGAGCATTGCACAGACCGAATGGCATAACTTTAAACTGCCACAACCCTTTTCCTGTTGAAAATGCAGTTTTCTCCTTATCCTTGGGGTCTATTTCTCTTTGCCAGTAGCCACTTTTCAGGTCAAGTGTGGTAAACCACTTCATACCAGTCAGCGTATCCAGTGTGTCATCGATCCTAGGCAGCGGGTAGCTGTCCTTCTTCGTGACGTCGTTCAGTCGTCGATAATCCACACAGAAGCGCATACTGCCGTCCTTTTTCTTTACCAGGACCACAGGAGAACACCATGGACTCGATGAAGGTTCTATAACACCGTCCTTCACCATTCCCTCAATCATGGTTTCCACCTCTTTTTCTCGTGCAACTAGCAGTCTTCTTGGTCGCTGACGGATTGGTAACTCGTTGCCTGTATTAATCTTATGCTGAACAAGTCCAGTTCTACCTATGTCAGCATCGTTTGAAGAGAAAGTGTCGGCGTACTGAAGTAACATCTTCTTAGCCTTGTCCATTTCTCCTTTAGTTAAATCGCAGTTTTCCAAAAGCGTTGACACGTCAAATTTTGCACTACGAATTTTATTTCCGGTAGGCGGATCCTGAAATTGACGCATCCAACCTACTTCCTCGCAAGTACCGATCAAGGTGCCCTTCTTGATCACATGCTCCTTGTCACTTGGATTCAGTATGCGTACTGCTGAGACGTTGGTGGCCTTGACCAGAGTACGTGCCATCTTCCATGGGAAGTCATTTTTCACCCTTTCTATCAGAACACTTCGATCTTTGTGTCTAGAATTCTGTGGTAAACTAATTGGCACAATTGTTTCTGATCTGCGAGGAAGAACAATCTCTTTCAAGCAGTACACTTTTCCTGATGGTGCACCTTCCATGAAGACTTCATCTGAACCACATTTCAATACTGCTTGATCAACGTCGATCTCGCAACGATGTTTCCGCATGAAGTCCAAGCCCAAGATGCAATCGTCCACTATATCGGCCACGATGACATTGTGCTGGTAAGTTCTGTCACCCAATTTTAATTCCACCTCCTTCTTGCCTCGGACGATTATGTGCTGACCGGTAGCTGTTAGTAATCGTATACGGTCGTGGTTATCGACGTAGTCCCCAAGAAACCGACTTGCTAGGTGAGAATTGACGACCGTGTGAGAAGCTCCAGTATCCAACGTCAGTTTGCATGGTGTTCCGTTGACTTCGCCTTTGATGGTCAGGCTGTTCCCATCATGTGCTTGTGAGATCAAGATTCTCGGGGCTCTTTCAATACCAGCCAGCACCCGCCCCCCAGTCCTGGCATTTACTCGTTTCCCTGCTGTGGCTGGGCAGTCACTTCAGCCACCCTTCCCTGCTGATCTTCTCTCGGGGTGCTGCGCTTAGGACAGCTTGACCGAAGATGACCCCTTTCTCCGCAAGTGTAGCACCTAGGACTGTACGCTTGCGGCCAGTCGCGTACAGGTGATGCTACAACCTCCCTGACGCGGTGCGTTCGGTGGTCCTGCCTCACTGCCTCTACTTCTAAGGCATGGGCCAAGGCGTCTTTCAGCGTCTCATGATGCCCAAGTCTCACAGCGGCTCTAACTTCTAGGTCGCGTATTCCATCAACGAACGCTTGTACCAGATTCCCATCGATAAGTGCAGGGGCAGACTGGTATGCTTTGCGAACCAGCTTTTCAACTTCGAGAGCCCACTGCTGTAGGTTCTCGGCACTACGTTGAACACGATCCTTCAACTTAGCACGAAATACGTGCTCCAGGTGCGCGTCGCCGTATCTGGACTCTAACGCCTCCAGCAGCTGCTCGTAGGTTACATTCTTGCCGAGCGCCTCAAGAATGTTTAGGGCCTGGTCTCGGAGGCCCAAGGTGAGCGCGGTCATGGCTTGCGGTTTTGTCCATCCATTCGCCTTCATAACGGCCTCAAATTGAATTTTATAAGCCGACCACGAAGATGTGCCATCGAATGGAGGAACCTTAAAGCCCCGCGCTGAAGGTGCAGTCACGTCTCCAGTCTTCAGTTCCCCCAAAGCCTTCTTCACCCCAGCGATCTGAACTTCGGCTTCTGAGAGGCGATTCTCGTGCTGCTGTACCTAATCCTTCATCACCTTTAGCTCTTTGCCAAAAGTTGCATGAAGATCCTTTATGAGGAGCATCTGCTCGTCTTGGCGGCGGACCTGCTCCTCTTGGCGGCGGACTTGCTCCTCTTTGTCTCGCTGCAACTGCTCTTCCAACCGGCGAGCCTGCTCCTCTTGACGGCGAGCCTGCTCCTCTTGACGGCGAGACTGCTCCTGTAGCAGCGCCATTAAAGCTGACAAGTCTGGCGCCATTAATGCTGTAGGAACTGCGGATGGGCCAGCGACTGGCACTGACGTAGGCTGGACACCACCCGGTGTCTGTGTTGGAGAATGTCCAAACCGCCTTTGGTCCATGTCCTGCTGTCGCTGACTCCTGGTACGGATACCGTCCGTGTCGTCCTTCGGTAGGATTGGCATAATTTATCCCTCACTTCCGACACCAAATTGTTACGAGCTGGGTATGGGATAAATTAATTACTACCAATCAGACAATTAGATAACTTTATTAAACACAAAACACTTAAAACTTAATCACAAATACGCCACTGATCACTATTCGCTCAGATATCGCACTTCTAGTTCACTTCGATTCGCTTCGTTGTATCGCCTAAATCAGATCTTGAGTCGTCGCGACGTCCCCGCAAGGGGACGTGGCGAGCGGGGTCGGGGCATCGCCCCTCGCCCGCGGGGGCCATACAGTGACCCATTAATATGGGCCCCTCAAATTGTGTGCGCCTCGGACGGCGTCGTAGAAATTGACGCATCTTGCGAGCAAGATGCGTCTGTGTGTTTGGTTGCTATGAATATTATTGTAGGCGCGCCACGGCGCTAACTCCTGTAGCGCCGCTTTCTTCACGACATCCCGGCGGTCAGTCCCCGCCAGGTGAGACCCCCAGTTACCTGGGGGAGGCCCAGCGAAGACGACCAGCGACGAGGATGCCGACTCGACACACCTACATGTTAATATGTAGTCTACCTCTCGCCCCGTTCACAGATCGAGCCGTTTGCGGATTGAGAGGCAGGCAGTCTCGTATGTATGAGCGGCTAGTGTTGTAGAGTAACACCGCTCAGTGTATTACGTGCGTCGCGGCCCGCGTCGCGCCCGCACGTGATGTGTTTAGATGCATGTGTAGTTGTGGTTGTCTGTATATAGTTGTGTGACATGCCTATATTAACTTAGAACACGCCACACAACAGATGTATGTGTACATCTGTAGAGTCTTATTATTTCGAGTAAGCTGCGTGTAGCCTGGTTGCTGCTTACTCGAGGCGTCAATCCGGTGTGATGGGGTCGGGGTCCGCTACCAGGTCGCGGGGCAGGGGTCTCGCGTCAGGCGGCCGCGCGTGCAAGGGCGCTATCTGCCTGACATGGGGCCAGGCAGAAGCGTCGGCACGCGCGAACATGGCCTTCGCGAGTCGCCGCACAAACTCATCCAGGCTCTCGATTCCGAGATCCCGCTGGATGACACTATTCCTCACGAGATGAGGAGCGTCAATAATGGTCCGCAGCGCAAGATGTTGCTGCGCGCGGAGCTGCTTTCGGCTCAACTCACTCGTGAGGGCGAACCAAGCGGGGGCGGCGTACGTCAAGACTGGGCGTATGTACATCTTGTACACGCTCAGCTTGACGCGCGCCGGGATGCTGGAAGAGAGCACTGGGCGAAGGAGGTTGCGGGCGACCCTACCCTGCGCGGCGACCTTGCGGACGTGTGGCCCCATCGTGAGGCGGCGGTCGATGGTCACACCCAGGTACTTAGCCCGGGGCGACCAATCGACTGCTGCTCCTTGTAGTGTCAGGGGTGGTGGGAGGGGCGCGCACCCGGTGATGAGTGCCTGCGTCTTACCCACGTTAACCGATAGCCGCCATTTAGACAGCCAAGCGGGGAGCAAATCGAGAACGCGCTGCATCTTGGACGCCGCGTATTTCGCATTAAGCGAAGTAGTAATGTACGCGGCGTCGTCCGCATACAGCGCGAGCATCGCATCCGAGGTGGTGGGGATGTCGTCGGTGTAACGTGAGTAACACGCAGGCGAAAGGCAGCTACCCTGCGGCACACCGGCGAGCACCGGGCGGGCGCCTGACAGCGCTCCGTCGACCACCACCCTGACAGTCCTGTTGGAAAGAAAGCTAGACACCACCCTAACTACGCGACGGGGCGCGTCCGAGGTGGCGAGTTTATATAAGAGGCCCTCGTGCCACACACGGTCGAAGGCCTTCTCCATGTCGAGGAATACTGCCACCGAGTATTCCTTCTTATCAAGCGCCGCTGTCATGTGGTGCAGTACCCTCGACAGCTGGAGCGTCGTGCTATGTTCCGACCGGAACCCGAATTGTTCGGGTCGTGGTTCTATATGTTGGCGTAGGTTGTAACGTTACATTTTCCCAGAGGGGGAAAATGTGAGGGAAAATATAATAAAATATTTAAATATTATAATATAATTAAAAATATACAAGGGGAGTACACAAAAACACAGTTTAACACTATGGATCGGCACTGCACACTTAGGAGGTTGGGCCTCAGAGGAGGCCTGCAGCGGGAGGTAGTCTTCGGGAGTTGGAGGCTCCGGCAGGGAGTGATTGGCGGCTGGTGATGGCCTCGGCGGGTCGATGACTCTTAGGAGGTTGGGCCTCAGAGGAGGCCTGCAGCGGGAGGTAGTCTTCGGGAGTTGGAGGCTCCGGCCGGGAGTGATTGACGGAATGGCCAGGGCAGGCCAAGATGGACTGTAAGAGAGACAGACCCTTTTATTATTATAAAGTCGGAGATAGAATCGGAGATAGATAGAATCCGAGATCGAAAAGCCCGTTGCTTCTGACGGCCTCTGCTTTTATATCCTTCAGCTCGTTTCCAAAATCAATATTTTTTTCCATTTTCAAACAGTGGTTTCTTCAAATATAATCGGACCTCCTTGGAGTGCGTAAATTTCATAAATGAAATTTAGAACAATAGTTAATTTGTAGTTATTTTGTACAATCATAATATAAAAATAAATTATAATTAATACAATGTTTTAGCGATATCAATAAAAATAATTGAAACTATATAAACCAAAAAGTAACATCATAGACTAAGCCAAACAGAAAAATAAAAAGAAACTGACAGTTTAACATTTGACATAGGTAAGTGTCACAACAAGAAAAACTACAGAAAATATGAATCAATGAAATACAGAGCCTCAGGAATATTTAACACACCGGCAATGGTCATGCATTTATCTAGAGAGAACGTATGATAAAAGACCAACATTTTAACAACCAAACCGTAAGTAAAAACATGCAACATTACATTTCCCCGACAACCCCGGAAAATTTTTGAATCCCATGAAAAAATTTTTAGGGCATTACTTAGCAAATCTAGCAGACTATTTACAGTAGTACTGAAATTAAAAAGAAAGAAAACACTTATATCTGGTGTGTAGTATCTTACAATTATGATTCCCCATAACCCACGAAAATTATCAACTGAAAAGATTTAGATGTTGTAAATAAGACCTTGCTCTTTCATACACCTTTCAACAACGCCTTTCGTGCTCCCTCAATCATAGATCACCAGCATTCTTAGGGGATATGGTTCACATTCTATGACGCATACTCCACAAGGAATTATTTTTTAAAGTTACGAAGGCTTATTTATTTTAATTAGGTGTCGTAACCCGCACCTTTTTTAAAACCCAACAAAAAACTTAATTAATATTTACAAAACTTTCCTGTTTCAGAAAAATAGTCAAGGTTTTAAAGCATTAGTGCTTAAGAAAAACCTTGCAAGTTTCAAGTTCAAGTACAAGCAATTAGTGCTTAAGAAAAACCTTGCGAGTTTCAAGTTCAAGTACAAGTAAATTAAATCTAAGTTTAAGTTCAAGTAAGTATTTAAAAATAAGATAAAGATATAGATACACTAAGGCTTATTTAACGAGTTTAAGTACCGCTCGACATAATGGCTTATTTAACGAGTTATGCACCGCTCCTTAAAAACTAAATATAATTAACAATGCCAAAACAGTTTTATCCCTATGAAGTATTTACAGACTTATGAAAATGAATAAAAATGAAAGTTCTTAAAGACATCAAGGAGAAGAACCCTGTGGTAGCATTTACAGAGCTATTTAGTGCTAATTGAATCTTTTGTAACGGAATGTCCCATGAACGGAATTATCCTTTCCTTTCTTATGTTTCAGATCAAAATCAAAGCATGATAGACGAAGAGTCCAACGTGCTAATCTCCCAGAAGGATTAGATAGATTTTGGAACCATTTTAGTGCAGCATAATCAGTGTAAACTGTAAAACTTTAGTAAAATAAAAACTAAAACAATATTATAAACTAAATAATAAATAATATTGTATAAACTAACAATTTATTTTTGTCTCCGATATATATATAGAATTATCTCCGATTTGTCAAAGTTTCAGCAGGTCTTTCACAGCTCTGATAGAAACTTCGTATTCAAGCTCAAGTTTGTTGAAGTACGAGTATCTTATTGGTCTATCCATGTTTAAGATTTAAAAATATTAGTCTAGGAATAAGTTAAGTAATTTAGCCGTGGTAACAAATCAAACTAAATGGAGTAATGATTAAAGTAAATTAATGTTCAGTATTGTACAAACGTCCACAGGATATTGTCCTGCAGGCGTCGTGGAGTGTCCCAGTCCCCAACTTGCTAGTGACAAGTTAACACACACAAGCGAAAACTGGGTACGATTACCAATGAATGGTAACCGCAGTGGTGTGCAAGTGTGTGGGATGCAGTGTAGTGAGGTAAAGAAAAGAGTAAAGAGTAGGTGGTAACGTCTATAGGATACTCTCCTATAGAACGTCGTAAAGTAAGCCAAACCCCAACTTGCAAATGACCAACGAACGAACGATGGTTTTAACACGTACAAGCGAAGAATGGATGACGATTACAGTGGTAATCGTAGTGTATGTGGGGGTGTAGTATTACGAGTATGTTCAGTATAAGAAGTGTTGAGTAAAGGTTGTAATGGATGAGGTGATGAATAAAGGTTCGCCAAAATATAATTGAAAAACTTGTGAAAGTTTAGTTTTAGAATTTAGAGAGGGAAGAGGGGGTGGGTTAGTTTTAGAATTTAGAGAGGGAAGAGGGGGTTGGGTTAGTTTTAGAATTTAGAGAGGGAAGAGGGGGTGGGTTAGTTTTAGAATTTAGAGAGGGAAGAGGGGGTGGGTAAGCTGAATGGGCGCCAAACTGTAACGTTACATTTTCCCAGAGGGGGAAAATGTGAGGGAAAATATAATAAAATATTTAAATATTATAATATAATTAAAAATATACAAGGGGAGTACACAAAAACACAGTTTAACACTATGGATCGGCACTGCACACTTAGGAGGTTGGGCCTCAGAGGA
Organism: Omphaloscelis lunosa; assembly: GCA_916610215.1. Taxonomy (NCBI): domain Eukaryota; kingdom Metazoa; phylum Arthropoda; class Insecta; order Lepidoptera; family Noctuidae; genus Omphaloscelis; species Omphaloscelis lunosa. Next base: position 23,597,820 of record OU744247.1, read on the forward strand.
GGCCTGCAGCGGGAGGTAGTCTTCGGGAGTTGGAGGCTCCGGCAGGGAGTGATTGGCGGCTGGTGATGGCCTCGGCGGGTCGATGACTCTTAGGAGGTTGGGCCTCAGAGGAGGCCTGCAGCGGGAGGTAGTCTTCGGGAGTTGGAGGCTCCGGCCGGGAGTGATTGACGGAATGGCCAGGGCAGGCCAAGATGGACTGTAAGAGAGACAGACCCTTTTATTATTATAAAGTCGGAGATAGAATCGGAGATAGATAGAATCCGAGATCGAAAAGCCCGTTGCTTCTGACGGCCTCTGCTTTTATATCCTTCAGCTCGTTTCCAAAATCAATATTTTTTTCCATTTTCAAACAGTGGTTTCTTCAAATATAATCGGACCTCCTTGGAGTGCGTAAATTTCATAAATGAAATTTAGAACAATAGTTAATTTGTAGTTATTTTGTACAATCATAATATAAAAATAAATTATAATTAATACAATGTTTTAGCGATATCAATAAAAATAATTGAAACTATATAAACCAAAAAGTAACATCATAGACTAAGCCAAACAGAAAAATAAAAAGAAACTGACAGTTTAACATTTGACATAGGTAAGTGTCACAACAAGAAAAACTACAGAAAATATGAATCAATGAAATACAGAGCCTCAGGAATATTTAACACACCGGCAATGGTCATGCATTTATCTAGAGAGAACGTATGATAAAAGACCAACATTTTAACAACCAAACCGTAAGTAAAAACATGCAACATTACAAGGTGCCGCAGCAGGAGCGCCTCGAACACCTTGGAGATGGTCGGCAGCAGAGTGATTGGCCGATAGCTCTCCGGCTTCAGAATGTTCTTTCCCGCCTTGGGCAGCATAATGACGCGCCCCTCCTTCCAGGCCGCGGGAAAGGTCCCCGTGCGCAGTATCCCCGTAAACAGGCGCGCCAGTGCCGCTACTGTACGGAACGGCAAGTGGCGCAGCACTGTGTTGGTGATACCGTCAGCACCGGGGGCCTTCTTGGGCTTGGTCCTCAGGATGGCGCGTCTCACTGCGCCAGGCGAGAAGAAGATTGGGTCCTCTTCGGGAGCTATCGGCGTCGCGAAGTAGTCCCCAAGGTGTTGCTCGACTGCTGCGACATGGTCGTGGTCGCTTGCTGGATTCGGTCGGAACTGACGCCCCAGGTGATCGGCGAAGACCTCCGCCCGGTCCTCTGCTACGTACCTAAGCGCCCCGTCGCTGTTCAGTAGTGGGCGCGCCGGGGCTGGGGTACTCGTCAGCTGGCGGCAGAGCGCGTGTACCGACGGCCAACTGTCCGTCGTCGCGTCTATTCTTTCCTCCCAGCCCGCGGCGGTGTGGGCCAATAACTCGGCCTTCACCTTCTCCGCGAGACGGTTGAGTTGCGTTTTTAGGGTTGGGCATCTAAGTTGTTGCCACTGCTTGCGAATGCGCTTCTTGTCGGCGATCAATTTCGTTATATGTGCCGGCAGGGGCGGCAATAGCCCTCTCCCCTGCGGCATCAACGTTGTCGCCGCTTGCAAGGCGCTTTGGATGCAAGCAGTGACGTCACCCGCTATCTGGTCCACGTCCGCGGAGGTGACGATGGGCCGAGTAGGCGTGGTGGTGTCTAGCCTCTCTCCGAAGGCAATCCAGTCGGTACGTCGACGTGGCGCTATTGGCTTCAGTCGGGTCGGCACCCCCGATAGGACGACGAGTACAGGTTGGTGGTCCGACTGTAACTCGTCGTCGATCACTTGTTGTGTGATGGTCTGGCGGTGTAGCCCTCGGTGGACTACGACGTCCAGCACATCGGGCATCAGCCCAGCTGCATCCGGGTAATGAGTGGGCGTCTCCGGACCGGACACCGTATAGCCGAAGGCTTCCGCGTCCGCGAAGAGCCGTCTCCCCCCGTTATTCGTGTTTATAGAGTTCCACGCCGGGTGCTTGCAATTCAAGTCGCCGGCAAGGAGGGCCGCGTTTCCACTACGCGTGCTGAGTAGGGCCCGCATCTCGACCATGTCCATGGGAGACGCGGGCGGTTTATAGCACGCGTAGATATCAATGTCCTCGCCGGCAACGTGAAGTTGAACACCCAGCGCGTAAAACGAGCTGAGACTCGGAACGGGGAGCTCTTGATGGACGACTCTTCGCCTCACAAGTACCGCCAGACCACGGTAGCGGGCGTGTTGTGCCGACCTTTCGTCCTTGCGGTAGACGTAAAATCCGGGGACCCTGACCCTATCTTCGGGTCCCAGGTGTGTCTCATTGATGAGCGCCACGTCGACGTCCTGTTCCCGAAGGAGGTGGCGGAGGTGGGCGACCTTTCCCTTAAGGCCGCGGACATTCCAGTGGATGATCCTTAATGGCCTAGCCATCACAGAGGGCGAGCAATGTGGCCAGGCCATCAAAGACCACCGTCTCTATTTCTCGGCCCCTAAATCAGACTGACTGATCGTGTGTCGGCTCTCTGCTTTTATACCGCCAATATTCAAGAACATTCCGGCGATGTGTAGAACGGTTCCAGAAAAACATCAAGAAATAAACATTACCAGGAAATACAAAAGTAATAGGTATAAAAAATAATAACCTACTTGTACCGAATAAAGAAATAGGTACTTTATGCCCTCGGCGTACGGTCGAAATTACAATGACGAGTCCTAATATTTTTTATAAGTAGTTACCTACTTAACTTCAAACTAATAATAATGGAATGCTTCTCGAAGTTTTTAGCGCAAACACACTGTAATCCGTGCTTTCTCGAAAAATCTCGTACGTACGACGTAACACTATTAATTAATTTACCTAATACAAAGACAAAAAAAGACCGCAACTTCGTCATTCGCAAGGAATACGTAACAATTGTTGAGAAATCATTAACACTCCAATCAATCGATTTATTCTACAATATCGCAACGGAAAGTGTGTTAGACAGCCTATGGGTGCTAATAAAATTGGCTGTATCCCACGAGAAATAGCAACATTTCTTGAACTTCCAGAACCCCTGTTGTTCACAGGTCATTGTTTCCGACGAACTTCAGCCACACTTTTGGCTGATTCAGGAGCTGATCTTCTGTCCCTTAAGCGCCATGGAGGCTGGAAGTCCAATGCGGTTGTAGAGGGATACATAGAGGATTCCATCCAAAATAAGTCTAAACTATGTAAAGGTATCGTAGGAGCCATTACACTGAAAGAGCCTCAGTCAGATCCTTGGACTGGCCCTTCTACATCAAAAATGAGCTGTTACTCGCTGAGACCTACTCACTCGCCAACATTTACGCCAAGGGAATCCGAAGAATCGGTACAACTATTAAGTATGACAGATAGTTTACCAAAAAACAGTACACAAGTCACTAACACCAACATTACAGTACCTAACAAAAATATTACACTCAACTTAAGTAAGTATTATTTGTTATAATTTAAAGATTATTCTGCAATACTTATCTATCATAATGTAGTAGTTAATACCTAAATTGAAATAAAAGTATCTTGTGATTGCAAATGTTTTTTTTTTTTTTGCATTTAGTCATTTCCTCGCTGAGGTGGGATGAAAAGTTATATGTTGCACTCGAGTGCAAAGATATATTACAAATAACTATTGCACTGTTCTTTCACTGTTTTTGCAAATGTGATAAATCACAATTTGGTTCTCAATGAAGTTCCGTGAATTCATATTCTTCTTTAATAAAATTATAAATATTTGCAATCATTTGACGAGCCTAAAATAAACAATACATTATTAAAATCTGGTTTAACATGTTCTTATTAAACTAACTAATACATTAATTAATTACACACAACATAAATACAAACCAAACATGAACATTAATTTGCCTTACCTCACTGCGAACAACGTTTTTGTCCGTTTTTTCGTACTTTCCATGCTGACGGTATTCGATAGTTAAATTTTGGCGCAAACTAAGAATTACTACTGACTCGACCGGCAACTCGGCCACGACCTCTATAGTTACTTTATAAGAATTACTACTGACTCGACCGGCAACTCGGCCACGACCTCTATAGTTACTTTACTCTGGCCACGACTGACTGGGCGCTCGCTTCCGAGCTTACGCACGCAGTGTGCATGTACAGTAAGCGTTCAAAAGTGGATAGGTACGTTAAGAGTCGTTTTGCTGTGAACACGCGATATAGTCCGTATATCTGTATGTGTAAATAACACGGCACAAACACCACAGAGAACGCTTTACACACTGTCGTCACGTACTCGCGAAACAAAAATATATCTCCGTCGCTTTTGTTAGACACGATAACACACACGCATCATGCGCGTGACATTGGCCAGTTTATGTCATTGCTAAAATTCAAATTAATCTTATGTGTGCAGATAGCAGAAGGCTTTAAAGAGTTGGTCTGAGATTCGAGCTGGCTTAGGTTCTGATCTCGTAAAGAACAGCGCGGTTTTTTTCTTTTCGAAATTTATTATTTTTGTTTTCAAAAATAATATTTTTTTAATATTGCTGCCTTTTTTATTAATTTTGATATTGCAATAAAGGGTCTAGAATAAAAGATATGTGATAACAAAATTAAGCAATATTTATTAGATATAGATCTCAAGAAACTTAGTAGCAATTTGTATTATTTTGACATATTTAAATTATGAAATGTTTTAAATATTAAATGGATTTTTTCGCCATAAATATTAAGCTTTGATCATGGTCGAAGTAATTAAGCAATAAATAAGAATATTAGACTACTCAAAATGTAAAAAAAAAACTACTTACAAAATAGGTGATTTTAAGGTTAAATATGGGCAGTTTGTTTACATTAATTATTTTACATTTTATTTGACTTTAATAAATATTGGTTGGTATTGAGGTTATAGCTTAAGTATTCATTTTCTTTACGAAAAGAAGATTGAAACTAAACCACAGATTTTAATTCTAAAATAATAATATTACTAAATGCGTTTCGCGAGTATAGGTACACTCCGACCGAACTTAGACCACGATTACCACGCCTACCCATGCACAACAAAAATAGGGCGCTGGTGTGTGCCCTGGACTCGCAGCTTACGAATTTTTTCGAGAGCAGCGAGGATCTAATTGATTCACACTCGATCCTGTATTGCGCGGCTGTTGCGGCATGTCGTTTAGCTAACGTCAAGTTTCCAAACTGCGACGGAGCTACTCGACCCAAACCAGTCGTACCAGCCTGGCAGTGCAGGATCGAGCGACGTATCGATGGGGCCAGGGTTCTCATCGGCAAACTATACTGCTTCAGGGAGGGAAATACACGACCACGAGTGATGCGCTTTGTAAGGCGGGCATTCTCGGGGACTGGAATCAGTCCACAAGACTATATGTCCCGTGTCACAGAGCGCATCGACTTCCTGAAGCAGAAAGTTTGTGCATGGGCGAGTCGTATTCGGCGGTATAAGCGGCGGGTTGATCGATACACGCAGAATCGCATGTTCCAGAGCGATGAGAGGTGGGTATATAGAGCTTGGGAGCGACCTGAACAAAATGTGACAGACGTGTGCCGCCCGGATGAGGCTGCCACAAGTGCATTCTGGCGCAGCATCTGGTCGGTGCCCGTTTGTCATACTGAGGCTGGCTGGATGCAGGATGTCGAACGAGTGTGTGAAACTATACCAGTAATGGATGCTGTGTTCATCACACCATTAGACGTAGCCAGAGCAGTCCGTCCGTTACCGAATTGGAAATCACCGGGACCGGACGGACTGCACAACTTTTGGTTAAAATGGCTGAGTAGTTCGCACACTCGCCTGGCATCCCAATTCCAATCATCCCTAGAGTCTGGGTCGCTACCTCAGTTATGCTACAGGCGTAACCCACCTGCTCCATAAGTCAGGTAATCCCGCGGAACCCAAGAATTATAGACCGATCACATGTTTTTCGACGGTCTATAAACTTCTTACATCCATTTTGAGAACGAAAATTAACACACACATTGATAGTAATTCAATTATGTCAGTCTCTCAAAATGGATGTAGGAACGGATCCCGCGGTACTAAGGAGCTTCTCCTCATCGACATGGCCATAAGCCAACAGGTTCGTCGATCCCGCAAGGATCTGTCGACATGCTGAATAGACTATAAGAAGGCCTATGACTCGGTGCCACATACATGGCTCATGAGGATGCTGGAGTTGTATAAAGTAGATACAACTCTGCGCACCTTCCTGATGTCGTGTATGGGGCAATGGAGGACGGTCCTTCGCTACCCAGGATGTCGACAGACCCAGGGGAATTAAACGGGGAATATTCCAGGGTGACAGTTTAAGTCCACTCTGGTTTTGCTTAGCTCTGAATCCTCTAAGCACACTGCTAGAGGATTCAGGTCTGGGCTATAGGCTGAGGAGAGGTGGTCAGGTCATATCTCACCTCCTCTACATGGATGACTTGAAACTCTTTGCCCCCAACAAGTTGCGACTGATGGAGCTACTGAAGGTAACTGAAACATTCAGTGGCGCCATCAGGATGGAATTTGGTGTGGACAAATGTGCAGTCATGCATGTAAAGCGAGGGGAGATTATGGAATCCGAGGGAATCCAACTCTCGGACTCCATACACCTTAGATCCCTCTCCTCAGCCGAAAACTATAGGTATTTGGGTATGTCGGAATCGTTAGGCATCAACGTTGCTGACATGAAGCAATCGTTGAAGGAGCGCTTCTTTGGTCGCCTGAAGAAGGTATTAATTAGTTTTCTTTCAGGCGGAAACAAGGTGCGCGCCTTCAACGGTTGGGTCATGCCGGTCTTGATGTACTCTTTCGGCATACTCAAATGGACTCAGACCGAACTTGACGCCCTGGACAGGAGGGTACGTACACTCCTGACCGCAAACCGGATGCATCACCCACGTTCATCAGTGATGAGACTGTACATCCCGCGGAAATGCGGAGGTCGAGGGTTTTTAAATGCAAAGACCCTCCACAACCGCGAGGTGTGCAGCCTCAGGGAATATTTTTTTAAAGTCGATGTGGGTATGCACCGTGATGTGGTCGCAGTGGAAAACGAGCTCACCCCGCTCTCCATTGCTAAAGAGAACTGGCGCAAACCTGTAGTACTTACTACAGATGACCGCAAGGAGGTATGGCAAAGCAAGGCGCTTCACGGGCGCTACTTAGCCCGATGTAGATTTCTTAGCGTCCGTATCCTGGCTACGTTTCGGTGACCATTTCGGGGAAACCGAAGGTTTCATCTGTGCAATTATGGACGAAGTTATCTTGACGAATAACTACCGGAGATATATTATGAAGGACGGTACGGTTGACGTGTGTCGGGCATGCCATCGTCCGGGTGAGTCCATCAGACATATTATCTCTGGTTGTTCGCGTCTAGCTAACGGCGAGTACTTGCACAGACATAACCAAGTGGCCAGGATTATTCACCAGCAACTTGCTTTGAAATATAAACTTGTAGACTCTGAGGTACCGTATTACAAGTATGTGCCCGACCCAGTTCTTGAAAATGACCATGTCACGTTGTACTGGGATCGGTCTATCATTACTGACAGGACTATTGTTGCCAATAATCCTGATATAGTGGTGATAGACCGATTAGCGCGCCACGCAATGATAGTCGATGTTACCATTCCGCATGACGAGAACCTCGTGAAAGCTGAGAAAGAGAAACAAATAAAATATCTCGACTTAGCACACGAGGTTGTTGACATGTGGAATGTGAGCTCAGCTATCATTGTGCCGATTGTCGTAACGGCTAATGGCCTGATGGCCAAAAGCCTCGATCAACATCTCTCGAGGCTCTCGTTAGACGGTTGGATCAAACGCCTGATTCAGAAAGCAGTACTCCTCGATACGGCCCGCATTGTGAGGAGGTTCCTGTCTCTGCAGCCCTAACCACCGGTAGCTTGGACCCTGCTCCCGACACCGGCGGAATTCTATTTTTTATATTTTTAAATGTTTTTATATTTTATATGTTTTAATATTTAAAAATGTAATTAATGAGTATTTAAATGGAATAAAGGAAAAATATTACTAAAATAATCTTAAACATTTTCGGTCAATTTGCAAGAAATACGACAAACACCATATTTCAATATGGTTTTTGTCGTATTTCTTACATACTTAAAAAAATCGTTACCACAAATTCATGCAGTAACGAATGTGTTGTTTATTAAGTTAGAACGGTAAATATTTTAAGGTTAAAATATAGCAGTAGGGACACTGCTATATTTTAACCTTAAAATATCTTGAAGTCTTAATATTATCGTGCGAAACTTAAACGTTCTTGTTTATGCCTTTCTGTCAAAAATGGTTTCCTAGCTGGTCTTCAGTGATGCAAGCCTTCAGAGTGCACGGAGAACGGTTCATAATACCGTGTTTAATAATTCAGCAAAATATCTCTTTGATATGCAACCATTTATTTCATATTTATTCACCATTTGACGTCGCTGCTTCTCGATAACAAGCCTCTTCCTAATATCTCTTAACCTTCACAGTATTTCTCTAGAACAAAGAATAACATCGTATTTATTACACATACTAATTATTTATCATTCACTAATCGAATTAAACCTCATAATAAATTTAAAAACTTTAAAGGCATCTTCTGTCTCAACAATACCTCTGTTCGATCAACAATACCTTTGATTAAGATTTATGTTTAGTCAAATATGAAATATATAAATGATAACACTCACACTTAGTCTGGTTTCATACGATAATTGTGTAAATTACATTCACTTTTACGCAGCGCAATAATATTTGATCTCCGTTCAATATTTATATTTGACTGCATTTTGAAAATAATAACCACAACACCGCTTTTACTTGTCACCAACAATAATCACGAACCAACAAAGTTCTATTAAATGAATACTCGTAACGAACTGCATCTGTCTACCCTACAGAAATCGAAATAATTTACTTAGTTTTCTGAGGTCTACCTGCTAAACTTTAATATTTATGTGAACAAGACAAATGAACCAAAAAAGAAATGATTATTGAACTAGTCTTTATTTAAAAAATAACAAAAACTACGAGCACGTGAGATTCGAACCCTCTCGGCTCGCCATAATCTCACATACCAAAGCAGATTATCCACTGAGCTAGCATGCTATATACAGTATTGTTCGAAATTATGAACTAGTATGAGTTGCAGACAAAGTAAGTATGTGTGTGTGTAACAACTTATAGAAGAAGGTCGTAAGTCAAACCGCAGCGTCAGTCTATTGGTTTGTGAGTTTGCCTATGGACTTTTGGTCGATACTGTACACTTACACACACAAGTATGGGTTTTCACTTGATCGTGAGATAAAACATATGTACATTTTTGTAATGCAAAAAATATATATGATGACGTCACAAAAGCAAAGTGAGTAAAAATACTTGATTCATGCCCTGTTTTATGTTGAATCGAATAAAAATTCAAAATGTATTATGAGGTTAGGATTTTGAATTTCAATGAAAACGACTAAATATTTAAAAAAATACTTACATATGGAGGGTTATTCCTTCTTTATTTAAGTTTTGATGTATTTGAACGCTTTTTACAAGTTTTAACAGCACAACCAGGCATTTTCACGGAGCACTGAATGAGAACCGCGCGTCTCGAAATCGATTATCGATATGCTTTAGAATCGATTTGAAAGTAGTTTTTATGACCGTGCTAGAACATTTGTTCTCGTATTTTTACAGAGGGGGAAGTGTTAGTAAGGCTTCTCCAGTGTTATTATACTCTGGTTAAAAACTGAAAGTTCATAACAGGTGGCAGCACAGTTGTGCGTCTTTAAACCGCCATTGTTGTGTTTATTTATTTATTATTAGGCTCTTCAACAATGAGTACACTATTACTTTATAATTAGTACATTGCAAACTTAAGTCTAAGCGCCTCATTACTTATAGAAAAGCACAGCATGCACTACATTATGCGCAGATAATAACATAATTAATTAACTAAAACAAGTAATACATAGTTTAAATGAAAATAAATTATTAAAAGCTAAATTGATTACAATAAATAAATAAAATTACATAGAATAAATTAGATTAAATAAATTAAATTAGATTAGATTTTAAGTTATAATTTTTATATAAGATTAGGTTAATATTAAATTTTATACTAGAGACACCCATTAAATGGCAAGTGAGGCTTCTTTTAGAGTAGGTACTGATGAATGAAAAAGGTCAATGTCAACTTCGTGCTCTTTGTATGTAGCACACATTCTAGACAATGGACAGTATTGCCTTAAGTTGGTATGACATCCTGGCATGCAGAAAAGCCTCCTATTAGAACTTCTTGGCAGATTACGTGGCACATGGAATAAACGTTTTTACGTTTTTTACCCTACTGAGCAAATCGGGACATTTAAGAGAGCCTGTTACCAGCTTCTTAAGGAAAACCAAGTCTAGCATTTTCCTGCGTTTCTCCAGCGACACCATCTTAAAATACTTCAGTCTATCTTGGTACGAGTTGAGTTTTTTTTCCCATATTACTTTTATAGGCGAGATGCCATAAGAACCGTTTTTGCAGCCGTTCGATGCGCTCGATGTGGATCTTATACTCAGGTGACCAGACCACACTGCAATACTCGAGATGGCTTCTAACTAGCGAGTTGTACATGATGTTTACTTTTGTGTCGATCACAAATTATACGAAAACTAGATAAATATGTATGAGACTTGGAGTGTAGCACTAATAAAAGATGAGCAGAGGAAGCGTCTACCACTGGAAAAAAAACAGGTTTAGTGGAAATGTCAATAAATTATAAACGTTTTTATAATTTATAGGTTATCTTGTGTTTGTTAACATTAAGTTCGTTTTTTTTTTGTTAAAGTCTGGAGGCGTACGGTAGAAATAACCTGATCAGAATCGAAAACCAACTCGGGCATGATTTTTCTGACTGAAAAACCTCAGAGATAGACTTCTAGCACTGATCTAATATGATAATATAAACACACACATACTTTACTATAATTTACATAATTTCACATAAAAGTGCCTGTATGTATTGAAAACAGACTTGGTTCTCTAGGGAGCATCACCTATAAACCACTTTCTCCCATAAAAGGCTTAAAGGATAGCACATCGGCTCAACGAAATATTTACTTCGATACTGCCGCCAAACATCGCAATCCACTGGTTGTCGAGGCTGCTTGTTGCACTCCCTCTAGTATCAATCGAACTCGCCGCCCTTAGCGAATCCTTACCGACCCTGACGACCCCATTACCCTTCTTCAGGAGAGTAGTAAGGAAACCAGCACAATGTAAAAAAACAGACGCCTCCCGTCATTCCGACCTCGCTGCCGAGGTCCTTTGCGATCGCGATCGCGTCCCCGAGTCAATGTAGCCACCCCCCCGACCCTTGCTCGATAACGAGTTTCCAGCAGTTGTTGCAGCTGAGCACGTAGCTTTAAATTCCCCGACTAATAATCATAATCAAAACTTTGATCCAGCCCGTCAGATCCTTGATGTCCTCCCTCCGGTTGACGCCCTAAGCCGAGGTTTGTTTTAAGTGTAGTAGCTTAAGGCACCCACAGGATAGCCCGGTTAAGTAGTCATGATCTCAGAGGTTACTACGAGATTACCTACCAAAAAAAAAAACCACGAAAATATCGGATTCCAATTTTTTTCGGAGAGCTTTATTCCCACAGTTTTCTTCATTTTACATCTTTGGAAAATACATGGGTCCCCGTTTTTTTGCAGTAAACAGCTGCGCAACTGGGCTCAATAGTTAATTATGCGTAAAAGAAGTCGCTTGTTTTTAAAAGTTGTCAAATTATTAGACGTTGGAAATCAGTGCCATCTGTAGGGAGCAAGTGGTAGTTTTTAACCCCATTTCGGGCAGCTCTCAATGTCAAATTCTGATGTGCGGTTGACTCTAGTAGGTACAATGTGCCCAGTATATCTTAGCTGTTGGTAATAATAACTCACGTCCGCGCTTACTCTGTTATTATATTTCGCAGTGTGAAATTATTTAAAAATATACATTTGTATGAAGTATACATTTGTGTTTAAGCTAGGTTAAAATATGAAAGTTCGACAAACTTGAAAATAATCTCTCGTAGTAGGTACAAAGAAACGAACGAAACGCATTGTGAAATGTCAAGTGACACAATGACGTCACGTCAGCGATTGTCGCGTTCTCGTTATTTTTATTTCGCAATTTCCAAAATATCTGCATAAATTTATTGTTTTGTTTTGTGTCGTTTATGTGAAATATCTAGCTCTGGCACATATCACTGACATGGATAACCAATACTACTACAAACTGATGGCGAACTATCTATCAAAACGGAACTGTGACGAGTCGTTCATGCGATATTTTTTTGGTAAGAATTCGCTAAAGAAAACACCCGAAGAGTTGGAACGGGCAGACGAGAGGAAAAGAAGACTGCAGCGGGAACGGTCTCGTCGATATCGAGCGTTAAAGAACGCACGTCGACAACACGAGGGGGGCGGGAGTAGCGGCGGCCGGGACAGCGCGGACGGCGACGCGGCGCGCTCCAAGTCGCACACCCTCGCCCTCGAAGAGGACTACAGCGACGGCGACGAGCCGCCCACGCTGTGCGACCTCAGTTATGACGACAAGTGGCGGGAGCACGCGCCCACATCCGAATGCGCGTCTGACGACAACTCGGCGCAATCAGGGGCCGAGCTCACAGACGCGGCGCTCAGCACTGACGCGCCGCTGAGCCTGCGTGAGCTGCTGAGCTCGCCCAACGCCGAGCTAGACTACCCCACCGTGCACAGCCTCATGTTCCACTGGCTACAGACGTAACACTGTGCTGTTCACACTCCACACTAGAAAGCATGCAACAACTTTGGCTCTCACTAACTTTTTCTCTCAATCCTAAATTGTCTCCATTCATGTGCTGCACACAGCCCTGTCTATAATAACTAGTACTGAGTTGCCAATCAATAGGCAAGTATCAAATGTCATGTATTTCTTAGTAACAACTGTGGGTGTGGTAGTCTTACACATATCAAAATGTTGCCGCTTTTATGATATATTGATCACATGTGTTGACAGAACCGTCCTGCTCTGATTTATTGACTAATTAGATAGTAGTTTATTATGACTGTAGATGATAATAATTAATGGTTCAGGGTGGTTTTAGCAAGCTAAGCGATATAGTTACAAGTTTGCAAAAAGGATAAATGCCCCCATGATGTTTATCTATGCCATGGCCAGATCTTAGAATTGATCATTTCATGAAATGGCCAACTAATTTTGACCGTATTGTTTAACCTTTTGGGTGCCATGGTCACATATACGTGACAAGCGAAAATTGTCCCTGGACGCCAACGACACAAATACGTGACAGAAAAAGCGGTATACAAAAACATGAAATAAACAATTTGAACATTACTTTAATGCCTGTTTATTTATTGGTAGGTATTTGCACGGAATTTGTGGCTTGGCGTTGAGGATAGGTTCATGTGTTTTTTGTTCTGGCATTCAAAAGGTTAAACGTCAACGTTTAATGATATGTCAGTCGACGTTTGGCCATATCATTAAGTACCCTTCCATGCAAATATTACTGACATTCATTAACTTTTAGTAATCTGGGTCAATGGATAAATAGAACATTTTAAATAGAAGAAAAATAATAATTAATAAGATTTGAATAGTTAAATACTAACCTGTGAAATATGATCCAAACTTCATGGTTTTTTAACATTGTGGTTGTTTTTCGAGTGACTTTCTTAAAAGTCATGATATCCATTTGCACATCATGATGTGGCTAGGGGTCCATTTCATAAAATTGTTGATCATTACATGAAATGATCAATTCTAAGATCTGGCCACAACATATACACAACACGAAAACAACACAAGTACAATTTGAATCCACATAGGTTGTAATTGTGTTGTGTAAATTGGAAATTAATACAAAAATACACATGCATTAGTTTGAATAAGAAAATGTTATACAATGTCCATAGAAGTATCAAACACTGCAGGGAGAATGATGATTAGCGTGAACAATTGTAGTTGGCTTGGCATTGTCTAACAATAAGAACATATCACTTATTTGCATTTGAAGCCATGCCATTACACTGAACAAGTGGTAGTCAGTAGTCTACATAGCATTGTGATGATTGATAGTATGTGGCAGAGATATGCTATATCATATATATATGAATGCGTGCGCTACAGGGTGTTGTGTTGTGAGCACAGCACCAGCCAATAGCTCATAGAGTATTCCACTAGACAATAAGTTGTTGTTAAGTTGCCATATCCTAATATTTAGATACTCAGCAATTATACATAATTTTATTATAATTATATGCATAGAAAAGTATAGAGATATACCTATAGTTTGTGATATGAATGAATTTATTTTGTGTGAAATCTACAATATTAGGTAAAACAGGTTCATAGCGTAAGTTAGTGCAGCAAGTAGTGTCATGGACTAGTGGTGCGTCTTGACTCCCGACAGCGCATTGGGCTGCAGACACTGCATTCCTCCATGTATGTGTGTGAGACATATTGCGAAATATAACATTCTCATAACAAAATTATATAAACATACTGCATACATTGGGATTTGGGAGTAGTGTGAATATGAGCTAATGCCAGCAATATAATATGTTGGTACTTAATTCAAAGTAAGAGATTGGCATTTAAATCTTAGTTTAAATAACTCCCACACCATCTATTTAAAATAATTCAGCAATTGCAAACATGCAACCCACATTTTTGACCTACAGGAGTTTTTGAAGTGTTCGATAAGTATTCACTATGGCAGTCTTACCAGCTAACTTTTAGTGATAACTTTAGATTAAATACTTTTTGATCGTAATATAAAGGATTCTTTTTAGGGTTCCGTACCAAACGGTAAAAAAGAATCCCTTATGGTGCGACTCAGTCTGTCTGTCACAGCTGGATATCTCAAGAACTATGAATGCAATCAACTTGAAATTTGGAATAGTTTTAGATGTCGTTTGCCCATTTTTTTTTTTTGCAACAGTGACTGAACGGGGCTCTTAAAAATTCGAAGTGGGGCTACTAAGGCATGTGGAGTATCATATATGAAAGAGCGCTATATGCACATTTTTTTTTTAATGCCGCATACTTTTCAACTTTTGACGAAAAAGGTTTAAAAAAAAATACCGTTTCGTTCCCTTAACTCCGAAGTTTGTATAGAGAAAAATCTGAAATTATTCTATGTGATAGAAGTTTATGTAAAGATTACAGGAAAAATAAAACGATGTCTCTGAATAGCACACTTGTTCAGAAATCGTCAACTTAAATTACATTAGTTCCACTATCGGTCAAGAAATGGCGGTGACCTAAAACTACAAAAAAATTAAAATGGTACGGAAACCTCGCCGCGCGAGTGCGACTCGCTCTTGACCGGATTTATTATTATCTATGCAGCTATAGCGTTTCTGACGAACTCAAATACCCCTCATGATGAACATATAAATGGATATCTAAAAATGTCTAAAATCAATTGTTCTACCTCCAAGAGATAACATATCTAGCTGACATACATAACGAACCATCCTGGAGGTTCACAGGTGGGATTTCAGGGCGAATACTGTTTCTCTTAGATTTTAACTGTAACAGAAAAAAATAGTCTTATTTTTTCTTTAAAGTCTAGCCTTTAAGAACGCATCAAGGGAATGATGCGTAATTGCGTTCGTCTGATCCCTTGCTGCATCGTTATTACGTAACCTTGAGTTATGCAATTAATATTCAAGATATTTAAGGACTCTATAAATCGTACACTTTTGAAACAAGATTACTTGTAGTTTCCTTAATAGAAAAAAAAACTCCTAAGAAACAAAATAAACCCTTAGTACGGCGTAAATACATCACGGAAGGTTTTAATAATAACAAAACTTTAAGGCTCCTACAAACAGGCGCGATACGCGACGCGACACAAAGGTACGTCGAGAAGAGCTTTAATATTTTCAAAATGTGTATTTGTTTTAATAAAACGAACACCTCAATTAGCATGGATTATTCAAACGGACGTAAAAATATCGCGGCGGGATTTTATTGCGCACTGAATTTTTAACTCTGTGTTGAGCCGAGAGCGTTGGGAATCCAAGAGTGTACTCTGTTAGATTCTAGCGCGTCGAAAAATAAACTGTTGGATTTTTAACTCTTGGCGCTAAGCAGAGCGTTGTAAGATCAATTTGCGAAAAAAAATCGCCCGTGCGTACCTGGGCTTATTCCGCCCATCTCATTCATTAGCGCCAGGAGCTCTGTGCGCTCTTAATTCTTTAGCCTGGAACCGATTCTTTTATAAAATAACTAATCACATGCAAAATAGATCATATTTTCATGTTTAAAGTCATGGAAAATGTATTTTTTTTTCCATTTTGTTTGCAACGAAACTACTATTTTTTTTAAATTCCGGAAGGTACTGTTAATTCCATTGATCTCAGCTAATTCTGTCCCCTTCCAATCTCAAAAAATCGTTCTGTACGTAGGTATACAAAAATCTACTTTCGATGCGACTGGTTAAATAACTACATACTTATATGCATTTATGATAAATACTCTGGTTTTGATTTTTTTCTTATGTTTAATTAACAAAGAAAGTACGCTATATAGGTACTAACATTATTTTTAAATTGTAGGCCTATGCACATGAACAGATAAGGTGTTGTTTACACTTAGGTACAAGATGTTATTATATAGGGTGCAGTTTTA
Organism: Omphaloscelis lunosa; assembly: GCA_916610215.1. Taxonomy (NCBI): domain Eukaryota; kingdom Metazoa; phylum Arthropoda; class Insecta; order Lepidoptera; family Noctuidae; genus Omphaloscelis; species Omphaloscelis lunosa. The sequence continues at coordinate 23,614,425 of OU744247.1, forward strand.
AAGTTGACCGCAAATAGCTGTCAAATGATTCGCTGTATCAGTATTATTGAATTTATCAATAATACTCAAGTAATGTAGTCGTACGTACTCAGTATTATTTAAGTATTGCAATTCAAAATCAAAAATTTTCTGCACTACAGAGCCTTATTTCATAATTTTATTTTACTAAAGTAATATTGATAAATTATTGAAAACAGCGACATATTTGAGTTATGCAAATGCGACGTTGCCAACATTTGAATTCACCCTTTTAAGTAGTGTAGGACTAGAGGGACCTTAGGGATACATTAAATGTTGTTTCTACGATAGACTAAGTTATTTGTTCGCTTTAAGTGTTGCTACTGGTTTCACAGATTTCAGGGCTCTTTCAATTTAAGCGTTTCGTGTCAATTGTATGGAGAAAAAACAAAGATATAAACACGTCTATATAGACAGTCAAAGCTGTGAACTCATCTAAAAAAATAGCGTCCAACTGTTAGCCGCTAAATGCACGCACACTAGAAAAGCACAATGACTTGGCGCGTGCTTAAGATGTAGCTACCTGTCACCACACCAGCATAAAAATTGGCCTGTTTGTTTTAGTTCTTTTGCTGCGCGACACTAGACATTATTATTAATAATCAAAGCGTTTAAATTGAAACAGCCCTTAGACTCATTATACATAATTGTAAACCCTGTTTTCCTAATTCAGTGGAACTCAAGGCACACTTATTATTGAAAGACGGTAATGCTTTCCAGAATTGTAAAATGCTCATACTAAAGGTGCAAAGCAGAAGTTAGTCATGAGCTCATAATTCCTTAACACATCATTCAAAGTATGATGTGAGTTAGATGAAGAAAAAAGTAGAGAACCAGCACAATTAAGTTTTAACAAAAGTAATCAATTGTAACATAGTTATAACAGTGGGCCACAAGCTATGTTGCTTGTGTCTTGTTGCGGCTCAGTGCAGGGACACCATCAACTTATTCGATTCGCGTACAGCCATATTATTAGTTTAGACTTAGTTTCAAGTAATCTATAGAAGGCACTAATCTGTAACAGAGTATTATACACAGATATTAGTAGGTATATACCTACATGACCTAAACCCTAATTGCGTAACACACGATCAATCACTTTCTGAATCATATTGAAAGATATTGCTAATCCATTGCTTCCTATATTCGAAAAAATTGTCTGCTTAACGTAAATAACGCAATGATTCTTGTTGAACTGAAAATGAAACAGATTGATCGTGTGTTACACAATAAGGGTACTTGGTCACACCACTGATACTCTGGCGTAGGTACGGTTAGCAACGAAAGTAAGTTAACACTCTAGGATTGATAAGTGATTCAATACACTGTTTTCTCAGCATCTTCTACCTTAGTTGCTATGCCCTAGTGGTGCTTTCAGTTTCGGATACAATTATTATTGGTATTCTCGTTCCAATAGGAGGTGCTTTCGTTCTCAGTTTTGTATGTCTTAATTATAGTTACGGTACTGGCAGCTTAATTGATAAGGTAAATAGAGAATTGAAAAAGGGGCGTATTCTGAACAAACTGAAAATATTATATATTTTGTTAGTGGAAAATGTTGCTGAAATATGAGCAGTGCTAAATATAGAGTGCCATTAGTAAGGTGGTGTTCAGCAGACGACCCTTGCGCCTGCGGCGGCAATGCCTTCGACGAAAATTTAATGTTAAAATGTGAACTATGCGTTTAAGGTAGTGCCATATTAAAAGAGCTTCCTGTCTATTTTTAATAATTATGTCTTTTATTAGTTGTTGTTTCTGTCTCCTTTGTTATGATGGCACGTCTCATACTTGCCATCGGCGTACCTTGCGCCCCAGGGCGCGGGCCGATGATGGTCCGTGAGGTCCTTGGCATGTGCAGATTTTTCGCTATTACTAGTCACTTCTGGAAGAGGTGGAAAAAAAGGCTCTTAAGGGTAAAACCACATGGGGCCAGCGTGTGCTCTCTGATCTAATGCTATATTTACGTTCACATAACACGACAAAATTCAAGGTGGCAGGGACATCGACGTGAAAACTGCTATCATGGATTCAGTACGAGATTCTGAAGCCCCTTTTTTTGGGATGGGAAATTATCAAATAACTTCTCCCGCTCTGGGCGGAGCGGGAGGGCGTGTCAGACTTACTGACTAAAACCCAACCGTGTTCCTTCAATTGCCCTGTTAACGGGGCCACAATCTCCCTTTCGGTTTTCTTTGCGAGGTCGGCGTGCAGCACCCAGTCGTATCCAATGTCCCACAGATGCGGCCCCAGGACCGATCCCTGTGGGACACCGCACGACATCTCTTGCTGATTCCACTCTCCCCGGTGACGGGGTAGACGACGGCCCTGTCCGTCAGATAGGCCTCAACCACATGACAGAGGTAGGTCGGCATCCGGTGATACCGGAGTGCCTCCCTGATGCAACTCCAGGGCTGGGTTTTGAAGGCATTGGCGATGTCTAGAGACACCGCCAACACGACCCCACGCCGGGCCACAGCATTCCCTGATTCTGAACCCCCTTGCGTTGAAATTTTTCGTAGGTTATAAAAAAAAATAACTGCTGTTCAATGCAGGGTGAAATTGAAATGGGCAAAATTTCAATGCAGGGGGCTACAGAATCATGTACTGAATCCATGGTAACAGTTTTCGCGTCGATGTATGCCAGCCTGTATCAGTGTTTCTTTCAGGCAAAATTCTCCAGGGGGGCGGTTAAGAGATCTGGGGGCGGAGTAAATAAAGGAAACAAAGTAATATTTAAAATCAATTCCAATTATTATTAATATTTTAATGAATAAAAGATGCTATAAGCTGAACCAGAATTGTCAAAGTAACATTGTCACAAAAAGCCACGAAGAACAATATTCTCGACAAAAATCTGATTCTTCGTGGCTTCTTGCGTACAGATCAACAACTTTTTCTAGAAATTCTTCTTTTGGAGTCTCTGGTCCCTCGATGCTAATCATCATACAAATAAAATGTACAAAGTTTCAGGTAGGCAGACAGTGGGCAGGGAGGCAGTGGTTACGGGAATGACAAGAAGAATTTCACAAAGTTTTTGTAATTCGCAGTACCCTAAATCTGCTTCTAAGATTTTTGCGATTGGATTTTAAAAAATAATTGAAAATTGAAAATATTTTATTTCACATAAACCTACAAGGGCAACTATGAAACTTCAGAAGCTAGGTGCACAGTTCCAGTTGGTCGCTTCCTATGGAGAAGAGCCGGAAATAAACTCCACGGTTATTCTTTTAAAAATAAATGGTTTCTACAATGTTTTCAAATTACAGAGTTAATAGGTATGAGAGGACAGTGTAGGCCTATCAATAAGTACCAGGTACTTAAGAAAACAGAAAATTGTCCACAAATCAGTCTACAGCCTAATACGTTCTCACATTCACAAAATCTGCCACTACAGCTGTAACAAATATAATTTGATTTAAAAGGCTTTAGTATGTAAAAAAAGTAAAATAAAATAATCATCGTAATTTGGGAGCAGTTGGTAGACATTTACATTCTTATGCCGTTAATGAGGTACCAGAGAAGCCGCATTTGCAGAAGGAATTATTGCCAAACTTCCTCGTCTTCAACGTAGTCTGTTATCTAATAATAAGCTTTTTTATGTGGGTTTTGAACTTTCCATCGCTTAGTTCTGTAACCGACTTTGACAACTTGTTATAAAAGCGGATACTGTTTATAAGACTTAAGGCCTGAATTCCTCTTACGCCGATGTCTTACTAGTTTTAGTAAATTTTTTGGGTATCACAATTACGTGTATTTATATTAGGTCTTTACCTATGAAATTGCTATTTTTCATGAAATGAGTTAAAAGTATTTCCCACCCATGCAATCAATGCATTTTTGCCAACGTAGTGGTCGCCTATTGATGCCCTTTTTGAAAAAGTCTGCTGGACGGGAGGCAACAAATTCTTCAAAGGCATTTTGAGCTGCCTCTCGGTTATTGAATTTTTTACCCGCCAAGAAGTTATCCAAATTCTGGAAAAAGTAGAAGTCTGTAGGGGCAAGCTCTGGTGAGTACGTTGGATGACGGAGAACTTCCAACCCCAGCTCGTGTAACTTGGAGACGACCGTCTGCTGTGTAGTATGAGGTTGCGCGTTGTCGTGCAGGAGCAGCGGAACCGAAGGATTGACTAAAGCTGGTTGGAGATGTGCGAGCTTCTCCATCATCAGTTCTTCACAGTAAGTACACATCTGCAGTAATGCTCATCCCGTTTGGTAAGAAGCTGTGATGAATGACACCGGCGCTAGACCACCAAACAGTGACCATCACTTTTTTTAGGGGTCAGTTTTTGTTTGGCGTGCTGAACCAGGATCTAACCAACTTCCTGAGCGCTTGCGATTGTCGAACAGAATCCATTTTTCGTCGCAAGCAACAATGCAATGCATTCAATTCGTGGGGCACCCATTTGTCAAACTTTTTTACCTTGCCAATTCGACGCAAATGGACTAATATTGTTTTGATGCTTACATCGAAAGCTGCTGCCGAAAACCGAAAGGGAGATCGTGGCCCCCGGCAACAGGGCACCTGAAGGAACACGGGTGGGTTTTAGTCAGTAAGAGTCTGACACAGCCTCTCGCTCCGCCCAGAGCGGGAGAAGTTATTTGATTATTTCCCACCCAAAAAAAAGTCGAAATTTCCAGAACGGAAGCGCACACACCAATAACGGGTGGTGCGATCGTTAGTAGTGTTCGCTCCGTATACATCGTTGATGTTGCGTGCCGCTTCTGCCGCTTTGCTGCCACGACGGTAGGTAATCGTACTCCATAATCACTCGAATTTTTAACGAATCCATGATGACGAAAAACGTACAAATGCGATGAAAATAGAACGCTAACCATTAAACAAATGATTAATTTTCAAAAAAGAATTCCATATTTTAAAAATAAAAATAATTTGAACTTAGAATTCTTAGCGAAAAAATAAAAATTGGATTTGAAATAGCCAGTACGGCAGAACGGCAAATTTCATAGGTAAAGACCTATTATTATGAAAATCGCTTCTTATTTTGAAAAGTCCTAAGTTTTTACGAACATACAAAATACTTTCTAAGATATAAAGAGATGACTGAGTCAGTATATCAATTCCTTTAAATTTATTTCTAAGGGACTCACGGACTCATTTTATAGATCGCGCGAATTGCCTTCTTTTGTAAAAAGAAAATTGAATCTACGTCAGCTGCCAATCCCCACAGCAGAACGCCATAAGACATAATACTGTGGAAATAAGCAAAGTATACTAACTTAGCTGCGGCTACATCAGTTAACTGCCTTATTTTTCTTACTGCATATGCAGCTGAACTTAATTTACCTGAAAGAGCGCCTCATTGCAATCTCGAATCTAGAGTAATTCCTAGAAGTTTCCGTAATAGCATCTAGTTTCTTGCCATCAAGTTTTAAATTTACACCTACTTGAGGTACATTTGGTAATGAGAACTTAAGACATTTAGTTTTGTTCGCATTAAGTAAAAGATTATTAGCTGCGAACCTTTTCAAAAGAATTGCCAGACTATCGTTGACATGTAAGACATTCGTATCTTTTCTATCTATTTTAAAAATAAGTGTTCAACTGAAAAAAAAAAAAAAAAATTTCACCTGTCTCCTTGTACATTCCGCTTTCTAGCATTGACTTGATGTAAAATTTAAATGATTTAAGGTCTACTATCACATTTTCCGCATTAGGTAAGCGTAGGAAATTTGTCACAAAACTTTCTTTCTTAGGTCTCAAAACTACTTGAAAATGTCATGATATCAATTGATTTGTCATTGAATCTGTCTTCTATTTTATTAATTACGCTTTCACAATACATATGTTTCACTTGCATTTTCATCAGCAACCAGGTGCACTTCAGATTTTAATTTATCTATTTCGAGTAGAACTTTTATTTGCAGGGGGCTATTGACATCTTCACGCTACTTTGTAATATCCTGCAAGTGTCATTTTGTGATGGTAATTAGAGGAATTACTTTGGTGAGACACAAGTCTTTCTTTTGCAAAGCATTTCTGAGGTAAGAAAGTGCACTGAGAAGTTTATTCATTACGTGACAGATGACGATGAAACTCTCATTTCTTATTTCCAGTAAGATGTCCCCTGTCAGTGATGCAAGATCTGCGCCTTCCTTGTGAATATGTTCACAAGCCATTATAATTGACTTAAGGGTTCTAAAAACAGCATTTACTACCCTGTAGTGTCATCTTACTTCACTACATTCTGGAATCTTAAGAATGGGATCGTTAATCACTGCTGGAATTTCATGTAGAATATTTTCCTTTTTAGGGGACTTGTTAAACAGTTTCTATATGTCTTTTAAAACATGAAAACCTCTTAACCTTTTTATTTTTATTTCTGTAGGAAGCTGCTGCCAGAGCCAATATATGTGTTTTAAAATATATGTAAAGAACTCCTTTTTTACCTTTTCTGATAGCTTTCTTCTCACACCACCACCGTTTCCAGCCATATTCGAAGCACCATCAAATCCAAAAGCAATAATATCGTTGTAATCTAAATTAAGAGCAGTAAGTTCCTTGTCAATAGCATTGGCAATAGTTTCTGCCTTTCCATCGAGGATTTTGACAATTGCCAAGAACTTTTCACAGGGACTTTATCTTCCAATACTCTGAACATCATACTTAGCTCCATTAGAAGTACTTTCATCAGCTAAAACGGAGAAATTCTTGTTTTATAATGTTTCCTTCAACTCGTCTCTTAAAACTTCACCCATACATTCTAGTAGTTCACAAGCTGTTTCCTTACAACTATAATTAGACCGCTCACTTAGCGCATGTCTTCATGCTTTAAATTCGCCATTTGTTTAGTCAAGAATATTTTCAATCAAACTCCCGTATTTAGTAGTGTGAGCTATTTCTTCCTTTATTAAAGATACAAACCTCTCAAAAGTATTTTTAAGCTCTTCCTATTCAACTCTTTTTCACTATCATTCTGTTGAAAAATTTGAGCATGAATGGGTTTTTTCATGGCCTGCCTTCTGAGATTTTCCATTTCTACACTTATAGTATGAACTGATGAATGCTCATGCTTCTGTAACTTTCCGTCCTTTCCTAAATAAAGCCTTTTTGAATTATTTGAATGGTCCTGTTATGAACACCCCATCTATCTTTTGCAGAAGACAGATGGGGTGTTCATAATAATCCTTTTGGCTGATTTTTCATAAAAATTTGGCATAGTTTACAAAATGCACATCCACTTTCGGTATCGTAAACTAGCCAACTATATTTCTGTTCCAATTGTTTATTATAGTGCCGTTCTCCTTTATCAGATGGATTCAGACTAGACGACCCAGAATCTGTATTTAGCACGTGTGGTTCATTAGGATGAACGGATGGTCCAGCTTCACATTCTTCTTTCTGTGTTTTAGTAGGTGCTGCCGCCGGTGTGGCTCGAAAATAGCTGTCTAATGTTCTCTTCATTCTAGAAAATGTTAACAAGTTGTGCGTTGCCGGCTACGTTTATTTCTACACTAAACAAAACGATTGAAACTTATACTGGACGAATATAACATTATTCAGCACTTCTGGCGACACTATAACGATGAAGCGGAAACGGAACGTCACGTACGACCTCACGATACGAAACTGTTGAACAAAACGGATACTGTACGAATACAACATGTGGTGAACCTTTTTACCACATTTATTCTTCTGTGACCATAGATACTTCTAATTTCTCATAATCCGATTGTCTTAAGAATGTATTGTCATTTTCATCAATATGTTACGTTTTGCTAATTAAAACCTACAGTATAAGTTTTGACTATTATTTCAATTTAATTAGCATACGAAACGACTAAGATCCCATGGACAAATATCTCTACGACCGGAGCGGTTCGATGGGGACCCGTCTCTAAGCACGGCGGCCGCGGAATGGGCACACTGGAAGAAAACTTTCGTTAACTTTCTTGCGGTGCAGGACTCGGAAACTACTACTGATAAGGTCAAGCTTACCATACAAATTAATCACGTGTATCCGAACGTGTATACCCACATAAGCGAGAGTGAAACATTCGAACAGGCATTGAATCTCTTAAACAAACTTTATGTTAAACCAAATAACATCCTGTATGCACGTCGCCGGCCTTCCAGAATTGCTCAAATCGCAAATGTTTTTTCTGTGGAGGACGGGTGCATCCGCGCAAGACATGCCCCGCCTTCAATGTGACTTGTCAATTTTGTAACAAGAAAGGGCATCTCGTAAAAGTCTGTCGCAGTAAAAACCTAACTAGTGCTGCCACGTCTGACCAGGAAAATGTCACCGCCTGCATCATTGCTGCATCACCGTCGTCCTTACACAAAGCCATTGTCCCTGCATATATCAAAGGCATTAGAGCTGAAGCACTATTAGATACAGGCAGTTCTAAAAGTTTTATTAATTTCGAATTTTCTAAACTTTTTTTTTTCTTAATCATACATCATCAGTCAAAGGAGAAACTTGCCTCACACTTACCTTGGGTAAACACACATATGAGAGAACGTTCAACTGCTTGTGATCGACAATTTATGTTCAGATATGATTATAGGACACGACGTATTAGAGAAGCATTCCTCACTAGAATTCGCATTTGGTGGTCCGAAAGAGCCTCTCGTCGTATGCAACGTGGCCGAAGCATCTGTCCCTGCTGTGCCTTTATTCGCCAACCTATCTCCCGAATGCAAACCGATTGCTATTAAGTCTCGAAGATACAGTGATGACGACCGACGTTTTATTGAAGAGGAAGTGAAGAATCTTTTAAAAGAAGGTGTCATTGAAGAGAGCCGGTCCCCATGGCGAGCACAGGTACTGATCACTAAGAATGCGAACCAACGGAAACGTCTTGTAATCGACTACTCCAGAACTATAAATCGCTTCACAGAACTGGACGCCTATCCACTTCCCAGTATTGAGGAACTGATATCAAAAGTGGCAAAATACTCTGTATTTAGCGCCATAGATTTAAAAAGTGCGTATCACCAAGTCCCTATTTTGCCAGAGGAGAGACTATACACAGCGTTTGAAGCAGCTGGAAATCTATACCAGTTCCGACGTATACCTTTTGGAGTAACCAATGGAGTTTCCAGCTTCCAGAGAACTATAGATTGGCTTATTCGAACGGAAAAATTGAAAGGCACATTCGCATATCTTGATGATATTACAATTTGCGGCAAAACACCAGAAGAGCACGACTATAATCTGCAAAATGTTCTTGCAGTAACTAAGAAGTACGGTCTAACCCTGAATGAAGCAAAATCCATATTTAAACAAACTTCTATCAACATACTTGGTTATACAATCGCAAATAATATCATCAAACCTGACAATGATAGATTAGAACCTCTTCTAAACTTACCTCCACCTCAAGACTTGCCCAGCTTGCGAAGAGCCCTGGGTATGTTCGCTCATTACTCTAAGTGGATACGAAACTTCTCCGAAAAGGTACATGAATTATCAAAGACCAAGACATTTCCGCTGAGTGACAATATGATTAAAGCTTTCCAAGAACTTAAGAACGCTATAATCAAGTCTTGTGTTCACGCCATTGACAATAATATGCCATTTACTGTAGAAACTGATGCTTCGGAGCACTCAATTGCGGCAACCCTTTCGCAGGCGGGTAGGCCTGTAGCGTTCTATTCGAGAACACTTAATCGAAGTGAACAAAATCATTCAGCTATTGAAAAAGAAGCCTATGCAATCGTAGAGTCCTTGAAGAAGTGGCGGCATTTTCTTATAGGGAAATCATTTCTGCTCGTCATTGACCAACGATCCGTCTCTTTCATGTTTAATGCTAAGCACATCAGCAAAATAAAAAACGAGAAGATACAGCGCTGGCGATTGGAACTATCTCCATACAAATACGACATAGTATACAGGCCTGGCACGCAGAACCATGTAGCGGACGCCCTCTCCCGTGTTTGCGCCATCGTTGAAACACCTGCAAAGTTACGATCACTTCACGAAGCCCTTTGTCACCCAGGTGTAACCAGAATGGCACATTGGGTGCGTTCCAAAAACTTAGCCTATTCAATTGAAGAGATAAAGAGTATGACTAAAGACTGTCGCATTTGTTCTGAGGTTAAGCCTAGATTCATTAAAGCTGATCCGCAAAATAAACTTATTAAAGCGATAGCGCCATTTGAACGACTGAGCATGGATTTTAAAGGACCAGTACCATCTAAATCGAGTAATAGATTCATTTTAACAGTAATCGATGAGTACTCCCGCTTTCCGTTCGCCTTTCCGTGCTCTGATATAAGCGCAAAAACTGTAATCAAGCATTTAGACAGCATTTTTAACATGTTTGGCATGCCGGCCTACGTGCACTCGGATCGAGGTACATCATTTTTATCTGCTGATGTATAAGATTTTCTCCAATCCAGGCAAATAGCGACGAGTCGTACAACGCCATACAACCCTCAAGGCAATGGCCAAGTTGAAAGGCTCAATTCTACGCTATGGAAAACTGTACAGTTAGCATTGAAAACTAAGAATCTGCCAATAGAGAGCTGGGAGGATGTCCTATCGCAAGCATTACACTCCATACGCTCGCTTCTTTGTACTAGTACAAATTGTACGCCGCATGAAAGGATGTTCCGCCACTCTCGGAGATCGACGAATGGAGATTCTATTCCCACATGGTTATCTGACTCAAACAGAGTACTTATGCGACGGTTTGACCGGAAAACAAAATATCAACCACTAGCCGAGGAGGTGGAGGTACTGGACACTAACCCCACTTATTCGTACGTTCGAACGACGGATGTTCGAGAGACTACTGTATCCAACCGCCATCTAGCACCTTTGGGAGGCAACCGAGAAGATATCCCCACAATTAACGAATTTGTGGACGCCGAACCCCAAAGATCGCAGTCACCATCACCATCTTGTTCACCACCAACAACTTCGCCTTCTTCACCGACAACATACTCAACACCAGTCTCGCTGCCAGCTACTCCCTCGTCACCGCCATCATCAGAGGATTTGCAAGGGGCATTGGAACCGGAACAAATTATACAGTATATAGAGAAGCGGGCCCAGCAGTGATCCTTGGGGAACTCCCCTTTTTATTAATTGTGGGGAGGAAGATACCGTGGAACCATCTTTCATGCGTATCTCCACTCTCTGCGTTCTGCCCGTTAGGTAACTCTCAAACCAATCTATTGTTCGGCTATCAAAACCATAGTACGCCAGTTTGGTCAACAAAAAAGAAATATTAATTGAATCGAAAGCCCGTGAATAGTCGAGCAGTACCAGAATAGATCCCTCCCCACGATCCCGTGCTTCAAGAATATTCCCCAAGACGTCTGCCAAGACAGTTGTGGTACCGCGTCCCTTTCTGAAACCCGACTGTAGTTCGGGCAACATACCGCAACGGGCAACTTTAGTCACACGCTGCTATAAGTGTCAGCAGTATGCATCCTCCCCGACCCTTGCTCGAAAACGAGGTGCCAGCAAGTTGTTGCCGCTGAGCACGTAGCTTTAAAACTACCCCGCATAATAATCATGATTTAAACCAATTTTGATCCAGCCTGTCCCTTCTTGCTGTCCTCCCCTCAGCGACGCCCTAAGCCGAGGTCCGTACCCCACAGGGGGTGCCCTTAGCGAGCGTTCGCCTAGTTTTAATTTAGTTTAGTTTTTTGCCCCTGGCTGGAGGCTTTGAGTGTAGCAGCTTAAGGCACCCACAGGAAAGTCCGGTTAAGCAGCCAAGACCTTAGTGGTCAAAACTGCGAGATGCCATGTTTAAAAAAAAAAAAGACATTCGACAGACATCTTTCACCTGCAGCTACTGTGGTGATCAAGGTGACTCGATCAAATATTGTCCAAAGAAGGCAAATGAACCAAAATGCGCTACTTGCTTGCATTTCAAAAAGCCAGACAAACACATATCTATCAGGTGCTACTGACTGCCCGGCGAAAATTATGGCTGAGAAAAGAAACATTACCTAATTCTATTGATTATGGAGGTGCCTGAGAGTTTTAGACCTTTTACTTATTTTCGATTTCTATTCTTTTATTTAATATGATTAACACGCTAATTAATGAGTTAGATAATTTCTCTGTATCCGAATCTAAAGTTTGTGGAACATTGGAAACAATATATTTCCGTATATTAAAACTCCATTAACCAGACTAACACAAATTATTCGTAGGTAGCATATTTAAGAATTTTGATAGGTTTTGCGATTTTCAACAACGGATAAACATAAATTGTGACTTAATTGTTTTGATCGAATGTTGGCTTGCCAAGCAATATAATATACCACTAATCACGGGATATAATATGTACAAAACTAGTATAAATTGCAATCAAAATGATGGGGTGATAGTTTATGTCAGAAATCATCTCAATATCTCCGTCAAAGATAATATAATACTAGTTCTTCGTTAAGGAACCTAATATGGTCGACTGTAACAGTTTGTTAGTTATAATTGGATCATAATTTGCAATATTAGGAATATATCGACCTCCCTCCTCTAAAAATATCAGCAACTTTACTCTGTGAATGACAACTGGCAACACCTATCATCTTTCAAAAACACGATTTTAATTGGTGATATTAAAATTCTTACAGGAAATGCTGATGCATCTGCTCAGGACTACCTCAACCTATGCGCCTTTCATGGCTTGCTCCTCGCACACAATTTTCCTACACATTAAAGTGGCTCCTGCTTGGACCATATCATGCTTAAATCAAATTTCCCATCACTTGCACTTGTTGTTAACTCAATAATAACCGATCACAATGCTGCCCTATTATAAAACACTCAAACAATTTCTTAATTAAACAAAAATAAACTTGAAGAAGATTTACACGTCATCAACTTTGTTCCAGTCAACAATTCTCCTGGGGACCTACCACCAGATCTTATAGCAGTATTATTATAATCTTACTTTGACTTTTCGTACCATGACGTCCATAAAATAAGCTGATTGTAATAATAATAATAATAAGCCCACCGCCGTATCTCTACGTTGACGTCGTGGTGGGGCTTGCGCGCTCCGAACTCTAGGTCTGTGCCGGTAGAGTTTACTTTGCCGGAACGGGTCTGGGATGAGGAGCCAGACCAAGAGAGATACAAAAACCCGCAGGGCAGCATGTGGCGAGCTGTTGGGCAGTAGCGACCCCACGGACCCTATCTCCCGGGAGAAGTCTTGTTCCTCACCTCTGGCTTGCCTTTATTGGCTGGCTGGAGTGAACACTGACGAGGAACGGAGCTCCCACCTCATTCTTGCCTTAATTGGCCGGCTTGATTGGAGATTCGCAAGAGCAAACGTGCTCGGAGGAAGGAAGTATTCCAGTAAGTGCTCGTAGGGATCTTGACCATCTTCCGGGCTCTGGGATTGTTCTGAAAGCCGTGAAATACCTCTCCACTCCTCAAGCACCCCAGGACATGTTGCCTCCTTGTCGCTACGTCACTATGTGCTAGCGACCGTTTCCGGGGGCCCATTATTGAGTGTGCCAGTCACGCCCTTTTTTTTTTTTTTTGGGTGGGAAATCATCAAATAACTTCTCCCGCTCTGGGCGGAGCGGGAGGGCGTGTCAGACTCTTACTGACTAAAACCCACCCGTGTTCCTTCGGTTGCCCTGTTGCCGGGGGCCACGATCTCCCTTTCGGTTTTCTTCGCACCCCCGGCAGGCATCGGCCCTAACGGACCCCGTCAATTCTGCTGACATCTCTTTGAGGCGCGCGTGGAACACAACGCGCCGTCGACCCGGGCCTGGTCCTTATCGGACGGCGAGCTAGCCAGTCACCCCCTGCCATTTTATCCGTGTAAATATATAAAAAAAAAAACATTGATCAGGCAGGGGCTATAGTCCTTCCATAGTTCCAGTTAACCAGTCCACTTTAGCCACCCAAACCCATAGTCCAATATCTTTGTTACCATATCCTGCAATAGTCCTACACCAACCGGGGGGTTGTCCTTGGGTGCACTTGCATAGCGCGAACAGGGATAATCGTCGGTTGGTGCCCCATTTAAATCAAAACGTCTAACAGGCCTCTGCGAGTTGGCTTCGGCCCCTCGTACGCCTTCAAAAGGACCGGGACCCCATGGTCCCGAGATATGTTAAGACAAAAATATAATAATAATAATAATAATCCTCTCCACAACCGGCGTTATCCCGAATCACCTTCTCCATAGCCTAAAATTGCTAAACCTAAAAGAAACTCTCTATATCACCCTACAAAAAGCTGCAATTTTAAATACATGTCGAATTGTCAGAAAGTTCATGCAAATATATGAAAACGAAATAGGACCTCATAACACATCCTCAACATAACACACCACACGCTGCATTTACTTGGCTTCGGTCCGTAAATGTTGCAAATACCAGCCAAAGAGCTGAGAAGAAAAAACACTCTACACAAATAATAATAATAACCCCACCGCCGTATCTCTACGTTGACGTCGTGGTGGGGCTTGAGCGCTCCGAACTTTAGGCCTGGGCCGGTAGAGTTTACTTTGCCGGAACAGGTCTGGAATGAGGAGCCAGACCAAGAGAGATACAAAAACCCGCAGGGTAGCTTGTGGCGAGCTGTTGGGCAGTAGCGACCCCACGGACCCTATCTCCAGGGAGAAGTATTGTTCCTCACCTCTGGTTTGCTTTTATTGGCCGGCTGGAGTGAACACTAACGAGGAACAGAGCTCCCACCTCTTTCTTGCCTTAATTGGCTGGCTAGAGTGGAGATTCGCAAGAGCAAACGTGCTCGGAGGAAGGAAGTATTCCAGTAAGATGCTGGTAGGGATCTTGACCGTACTTCCGGGATTGTCCTGATAGCCGTGGAATACCTCTCCACTCCTCAAGCACCTCAGGACATGTTGCCCCCTTGTCACTACGTCACTATGTGTTAGCGACCGTTTTCGGGGGCCCATCATGCAGTGTGCAAGTCACCCCCTGCCATTTCATCATTGTATAGTATATAACATTGGTCAGGCAGGGGACATAGTTATTCCATAGTTCAAGGAAACAAATCCACTATAGCCACCCAAACCCATAGCTCAATATGTTTTATTTTCATGTTCTGCAATAGTCCTGCACCAACCGGAGGTTGTCCTTGGGTGCACTTGCATAGTCCATACAGGGATGATCGTCGGTTGGTGCCTCATTCCATGTAAAATTATCTAAGGGGCCTCTGCGAGTTGGCTTCGGCCCCTCGTACGCCTTCCAAAAGACCGGGACCCTAAGGTCCCGAGATATATAAACATACAATAATAATAATAATAACCCCACCGCCGTATCTCTACGTTGACGTCGTGGTGGGGCTTGCGCGTTCCGAACTCTAGGTCTGTACCGGTAGAGTTTACTTTGCCGGCACAGGTCTGGGATAAGGAGCCAGACCAAGAGAGATACAAAAACCCGCAGGGCAGCATGTGGCGAGCTGTTGGGCAGTAGCGACCCCACGGACCCTATCTCCCGGGATAAGTCTTGTTCCTCACCTCTGGCTTGCCTTTATTGGCTGGCTGGAGTGAACAGTAACGAGGAACGGAGCTCCCACCTCATTCTTGCCTTTATTGGCCGGCTTGAGTGGAGACTCGCAAGAGCAAAAGTGCTCGGAGGAAGGAAGTATTCCAGTAAGATGCTGGTAGGGATCTTGACCGTACTTCCGGGATTGTTCTGATAGCCGTGGAATACCTCTCCACTCCTCAAGCACCTCAGGAAGTGTTGCCCCCTTGTCGCTACGACACTATGTGCTAGCGACCGTTTTCGGGGGCCCATTATTGAGTGTGCAAGTCACCCCCTGCCATTTTATCCGTGTATTACATTACATTGATCAGGCAGGGGACATAGTACTTCCATAGTTCCAGGTAACTAATCCATAGCCAACCAAATCCATAGCCCATTATGTTTTGTTTCCATGTTCTGCAATAGTCCTACACCAACCGGGGGTTGTCCTTGGGTGCACTTGTATAGTGCATACAGGGATAATCGTCGGTTGGTGGCTCAACACTTAAAAACATCTAACAGGCCTCTGCGCGTTGGCTTCGGCTCCTCGTACGCCTTCCAAAGGTCCGGGACCCCAGGGTCCCGAGAAATGTCAAAGACCATAATAATAATAATAAAACTTTATTCAGCTGAAAAGGTAAAACACTAAATACAAATTTGCTTAAATCTACGAAAAATTCGATTATGTTATGTGCCTGAATTAGGTCATCCTGTATTTCAGGCTAGGCAAGGTATAATAAATATTTCTAAATAATCACATTCGTTATAAAAATCTAGTCATCTAATAGGTATGTAAAAAGGTGTAAATAGTACAATAAATCCTACTTGCTAAAATCTTAGGACCTATCCTTACTTAGCTAAACTTAATTAGTACATTTTTTTAAATTTAAGTACGACTAATAGTTTCTCTGTATCTTCATAGGACATACTTTGAAGAGCTTCCTTAAGAGTTCTTTTACAATTATTATAATTTAGAGAATAAATGTTAGTTCTCGCATTTAGTCTATTATAAAGTAATGGTCCTAGGAAGACAAAAAATTTGGCTGCGAAGGCATGTTTTGTACTTTTTGTAGGGCAAACTATGTCTTTCCGTCTTTTTTTAGTAAATTCAGTGCTATATGGGAGGGCTGCGTGTTGTTTTAATACGATGCTCATTATGAATAACTGTCGAGCTGTTAGTACTTCACAGGATTTATAGACTAGGTTAGTGGGAAAAAGGAAAGGGCGGCAAGTAGAAACCTTAAGAATTTCTCTTTGAGCTCTTTCAATCGGTAGTAGCAAAGTTTTACCTGCTCCACCCCAAGAGGTAATGCAGTAAGTCAAAACTGACTGACAGAGAGCAAAGTAAACTTGCCTAATTAATTTTGGGTCTGCAATATAACGTAGTTTTTTGAAAACGAATATTAGCTTACGCATTCTGTTATTTAATGCTTCTATGTGTTGTTTAAAAGATGTTGAAACAATCTTATATTCTTAGCGGTTTTGGTGACGTCGCCTCTAAAAGTTCATTCAATTCGTACCACGACGTGAATTTTGACAACTAGCAATATTGTTTTAATGTCTAGCAATCTTAAAAAAGTTCCTCGGATTCGACGGAAATATTATTGTTTTGCAAATTTGTATTTAAAAAAAAAACCTTTTCCACACCAACACTCATAAAAATTAGATTCTAATGCAAAGTAATATTTTATAAGTAAAGGAAAATAATATTTTGCTTCAAGAACATTTCTTAGTAGCGATTCGGACCAAGGTGTGAAAAAGGGACAGCACTATACAGTTCATATAGCGTTGTTTCTTTTCTACTATAGCAGGCAATAGACAATAGTTCGTTCTTTCGCAGCACTAAGCAGGAATAAAATAATATTGAACGATGAAGGTCATTATACGAATATGAGTAATGTTATTATAAGCTGGAAACAAAACTCTCTTGAAATAAGATTGTTTCGTAAAAGATTGTGGTCAGCCCCCCTGGTCCGCAGTTTTTTGTTGTTGTATGTAATAAAATATACGATATGCAAATTATTCAGAAAAATACAGACATATCAAGATCCATTATAATTGTAACATAAAACCCTGGATCACGACAGGTCTTATTCGTCGTATGAAACATAAACTGCGCATGAAGGCTAAATCTCATCCAGATAATGCAATACTGCAACTGTCATACAAAAGGTATCTTAATTTCTGTAATGATCTCCTCAAAAAGGTTAAAAGCAACTATGATAAAACTGCACTGGAAAAGAATGAAACAAATAGTAAACAGATCTGGAAATACATTTAAAATGAAACATATACTTTGAAACAAAATGAGTCATCTTCAGGTTTATTAAAAGCGCACTCGACACCGCTTACATCTGTTAACTTAGCAAATAATTTCTTTGTTTACGTCGAAAAGAATCTGGCAGAAAGAAATCGGGTTCAATCACACTATCAAACAAGCACGCCTTTGGAATGTAAACCCACCTTAACATCCTTCGCCCTACTAGATACTGACGACACTGAGGTAGAAAGAACAATCATGACTTTGAAAGACGATTGTGCAGTTGGTTGGGATAATATATCAAATAAAATCATCAAACAATTCAAGAATATTTTAGTACCACCACTGACTTATATTTTCCGAATTGCCTGTCTTTGGGTCTTTTTCGCGAGTGCCTCAAAAAAGCAGTTATTGTCCCTGTATAGAAAACAGGCAGTAAACAGCAAGTAACAAATTGTAGACCAATTTCTTTACTGCCTTCAATGTCAAAATTTTTGGAAAAAATCATACATAAAAGATTGTTTAAATATCTGTACCCTAATTGCGTAACTTATTTTCGTAAACAATTATATAACAAATATTTTTCATGACTTTATCTTTTGTTGAAGGATTTTTGAAGGATTTTTGAAGAATTTCGTTTTGTATCTAGGATCAATAAACGTTGCTGTAGCAAATAATATGTCGTTTTCTAAGTGAGAAAATCTGTGTCTCATTTCTTGTTTTAAAACAAGTATAGTGTTCCTAATGCACTCGTCAGATGCATTATATTCATCAATCACCTTTTCCAGAGTGGCCAATAACGGAATCACAGATGATATGGAAACATTGGCTGCACTTAGTTCTCGAGTTATTTCTTCAAAAGGCTGAAGCAATGTAATCAATTTTTCCACAAGTATCCATTCTTCTGAAGTTAGTTGTGAAATTTTGTTGCTGGTGGAAGCATAAAGGCACAGCGAATCTTTGTTTTTCAAAATGCGTTCTAGCATGTAAAAGGTGCTATTCCACCTCGTAACACACTCTTGGATTATCTTGAGCTTTGGTTGATTAAGCTTTTCTTGTAGATTAACAAGTTCATCTTGAGCTACATTAGAGTGGTGAAAATTTGTTGCTATCTTTTTACATTTGTTAATGGCTGCAATGATAGATTCTTGTGACTTAAGCCCTTCTTTAACAACAAGTTGGATTTGGTGCGATAAACAATCAATGTTTTTAATACTTAATAAAGAAATACCTTTTCTCATGTTACCACCATCCATCATGTATGGTAGGTATGGCACCATCTCTAACAATACATAATACGTTTTCTTTGGGAATTCCCCATGATGACAACATAATTTCTAACTTTCCCGCTATATTTTCTCCTGTATGTCGCCCATCATTGAATACTTCTGCTTTCAATTCAATCATTTTTCGTTCAAAATTATTGGTAATTCCGTGACAAGTGAAACTTATCAGCGACACTCCAGAGCAAGAGTCAGAACAGATATCAGTTGTTAATATTATTTTTCAAATGATTTGATTAATTCTAGAATTTTATCTTTTACCTTGCCGTATAATTTCTCACAAATGAAGGAAATAAAATATTGCCGACTTTTTAAATTATATGAAGGGCATACTTGGTTAATCAATCTGACAAATCCAAGACATTCCACAAAACTAAATGGTAAATCCTCCAGTGCGATCATTTCGCCAATCAAATTATCCAGCACCAAAGACTTGGTGTCGTTGTTATCCCACTTTTTAATTTGTTTCAACGCAATCACTCAAAGACATTTTCTTAAGGTCAGTTTTGGTACATAGTCGCGAAGAGGACGCCAAAGAATTAATTTTAGCAGCATCTTGCTTTTCATGTTCTCTTTTTTTCAATTCTTTATATTCATTTTTGTGTTTAGCTTCCAGGTGATTTCTCATAGCACTAGTGGTCCTGCCTTTGCGCGAGTACTTTTTATCACACAACTTGCAATTAACATTTTCAGCATAACATATTGTAAAATAAGTCCAAACTTCGCTGATGTGTGCTTTACTCATGTTTTATTGTCCCTTAAATATCAGTTAAATTTGATAAATAACATAAAACTAACCTCAAAACAAAACTAAACTTTTAGAATGAACTTTCTGTGACTAAATTCATTCAATTAACCAATATCGGCTCGGCTATGTTCAATTTAAACATGGCCGACACGAAACGTCAAACCTGTCAAACATTTTACGCGCGCTTTTTTTGAAATTTTAAAATATTCTCATTCGCATTCGCATTCGCGAATGTTGAAGATAAATATTCGCAATCGCATTCGCATTCGCGAATGTGAAAAATCCAACATTCGTTACATCACTAATAGGTATGAAAAAAGTGTAAATTTGAAATATTATTATACCTTGCCTCGCCTGAAACACAGGATGACCTAGTCCAGGCACATAACATAATTGATTTTTTTGTAGATATAAGCAAATTTGTATTTAGTGTTTTACCTTTAAACCTGAATAAAGTTTTATTATTTATTATTATTATTTATATATGTTTAAATATCTCGGGACCTTAGGATCCCGATCTTTTAGAGGGCGTACGAGGGGCCGAAGTCAACTCGCAGAGGCCCCTTAGATAATTTTATATGGAATGAGGCACCAACCAACGATTATCCCTGTATGCACTACACCAACCGGGTGTTGTTCTTGGGTGCACTTGCACACCCAAGAACAACACCCGGTTGGTGTAGGACTATTGCAGGATATGGAAACAAAACTATTGGGCTATTGGTTTGAGTAGCTTAAGTTGACTGGTGACCTGGAACTATGGAAGGGCTATGGCCCCTTCCTGATTAATGTTAGGTACAAAATGGCAGGGAGTGACTTGCACACTCAATAATGGGTGACAGTCAAAATGGCGGATGTACAGTAAGCGCTCAAAAGTGGATAGGCACGTTAAGAGTCGTTTTGCTGTGAACACGCGATATAGTCCGTATATCTGTATGTGTAAATAACACGGCACAAACACCACAGAGAACGCTTTACACACTGTCGTCACGTACTCGCGAAACAAAAATATATCTCCGTCGCTTTTGTTAGACACGATAACACACACGCATCATGCGCGTGACATTGGCCAGTTTATGTCATTGCTAAAATTCAAATTAATCTTGTGTGTGCAGATAGCAGAAGGCTTTAAAGAGTTGGTCTGAGATTCGAGCTGGCTTAGGTTCTGATCTCGTAAAGAACAGCGCGGTTTTTTTCTTTTCGAAATTTATTATTTTTGTTTTCAAAAATAATAAATTTCGAAAAGCTGCCGCCTTTTTTATTTAAAAAGCTGCTGCCTTTTTTATTAATTTTGATATTGCAATAAAGGGTTTGGAATAAAAGATATGTGATAACAAAATTAAACAATATTTATTAGATATAGATCTCAAGAAACTTAGAAGCAATTTGTATTATTTTGACATATTTAAATTATGAAATGTTTTGAATTTTAAATGGATTTTTTCGCCATAAATATTAAGCTTTGATCATGGTCGAAGTAATTAAGCAATAAATAAGAATATTAGACTACTCAAAATTTAAAAAAAAACTACTTACAAAATAGGTGATTTTAAGGTTAAATATGGGCAGTTTGTTTACATTAATTATTTTACATTTTATTTGGCTTTAATAAATATTGGTTGGTATTGAGGTTATAGCTTAAGTATTCATTTTCTTTACGAAAAGAAGATTGAAACTAAACCACAGATTTTAATTCTAAAATAATAATATTACTAAAATAATCTTAAACATTTTCGGTCAAATTGCAAGAAATACGACAAACACCATATTTCAATATGGTTTTATGGTTTTATACTTAAAAAAATCGTTACCACAAATTCATGCAATAACGAATGTGTTGTTTATTAAGTTAGAACGGTAAATATTTTAAGGTTAAAATATAGCAGTGTCCCTCTTGAAGTCTTAATATTATCGTGCGAAACTTAAACGTTCTTGTTTATGCCTTTCTGTCAAAAATGGTTTCCTAGCTGGTCTTCAGTGATGCAAGCCTTCAGAGTGCACGGAGAACGGTTCATAATACCGTGTTTAATAATTCAGCAAAATATCTCGTTGATATGCAACCATTTATTTCATATTTATTCACCATTTGACGTCGCTGCTTCTCGATAACAAGCCTCTTCCAAATATCTCTTAACCTTCACAGTATTTCTCTAGAACAAAGAATAACATCGTATTTATTACACATACTAATTATTTATCATTCACTAATCGAATTAAACCTCATAATAAATATAAAAACTTTAAAGGCATCTTCTGTCTCAACAATACCTCTGTTCGATCAACAATACCTTTGATTAAGATTTATGTTTAGTCAAATATGAAATATATAAATGATAACACTCACACTTAGTCTGGTTTCATACGATATTTGTGTAAATTACATTCACTTTTACGCAGCGCAATAATATTTGATCTCCGTTCAATATTTATATTTGACTGCATTTTGAAAATAATAACCACAACACCGCTTTTACTTGTCACCAACAATAATCACGAACCAACAAAGTTCTATTAAATGAATACTCGTAACGAACTGCATCTGTCTACCCTACAGAAATCGAAATAATTTACTTAATTTTCTGAGGTCTACCTGCTAAACTTTAATATTTATGTGAACAAGACGAATGAACCAAAAAATAAATGATTATTGAACTAGTCTTTATTTAAAAAATAACAAAAACTACGAATAGTAATTATTAAAAAATGACGAGCTAACCGCACGTGAGATTCGAACCCTCTCGGCTCGCTATAATCGCACATACCAAAGCGGGTTATCCACTGAGCTAGCATGCTATATACAGTATTGCTCGAAATTATGAACTAGTATGAGTTGCAGACAAAGTAAGTATGTGTGTGTGTAACAACTTATAGAAGAAGGTCGTAAGTCAAACCGCAGCGTCAGTCTATTGGTTTGTGAGTTTGCCTATGGACTTTTGGTCGATACTGTACCATAGCGAATCAAATTATACCAATTACAAAAAATATAATGTACCTAAAACGTACTATTTTGTACCTAGCTCTAAATAATCTGTACCTCCTTCAGAACGAAATTATTTCGAAATTAAGGTACACCCGCTATATTGACATCAAGATGGCGGGTGTTCTATAATATTTTATTATTTATCCATTACTGATAAAATATAATTACACCAAAAAATTGTACCTAAAATGTACCTCAAGTAGTGTTGCCCAAATTCAGTCTTGGTCTTGCAGTCTTGGTCTTGTTCTTGCGTTTTTGCAAGACCAAGACCAAGAACAAGACCGCGTATTTTTAGCAAGACCAAGACCAAGACTGACCGTGCAAGACTTGAGCAAGAACAAGACATAGCCTGCAAGACTCTTGCGTCTTGCGTCTTGCAGCTAGGACTTAGCGCTATTTCACTGAGTAGTTAGGTGTAACAGTTCGGTGTATAGGTAGGTACGCTTAGGAATTCTATGAGACGCAAAAAACTGTATCAAAGAATATGAAAAACTGGACCTATGCGCATTACGACTAATACCATAAACATAACGAATAAAAAAATATCTATTAAAATCAAACTGAGTGCATGCATAGTTATGTATTAACCATCGGCACTTTGATAATGCGGCATCAAAGGTTTTGTACTTACTTCTCAAAGAAATTTGCCGCTTTTCGGAAGTACATGGTTATGATACACGCGCCGGCGGCTTCTTTTGAAATCTAAAACAATCGTTGCCGCCACGCCGAAATCATAACATTTGTGACACTATTTGATTGCCGCCATAGGGCGTAGGTATACTCATGCAAAATAATTTCGAATTTTTTTAAGAGTACCTACAGGTGTTCCAAAGAATAAATAAGTTTCAGAGTGCTTAGAATGAAAATGAATACATTATACTGATCACGCAAGTAGTATTATGATTAGGATAAAATGGTAAGGATAGGTAGTAGATGTCATATTAATTCATTCTAGTAAGTATATATTATAATATTGATTACTTATATGGTTTTAAACTAATTACTTAGGTACTATTATTGTACATTTAGTCATTATATTTCTTAAGTTTTTACAAGAAAAAATAGCAAAAAAGTGTTCAAATATCACCCGTTTAATAAATATTGTAGCCACTTTTAAATATACTTGAAACGTGTAAAAAAATTCTACAAAACTAATAAAATAATATAAAAAGCGTAGGTACTTACCTACTAATAAAATAAAAAGCCTGCGATAAGAGTTTTGTATTACTTACCAGCCCGAATATCTCTGAGAGAGATGATGAGAGTAAGTATTTACTAGCTGTGCCCGCGACTTCGTCCACGAGGAATAGTAACTTTGGAGGTATAGTGACGTTCAGGACTTATTTATTTATTTTAAAACTTCTGTCATCAAACATACAAACGAACTCTTCAGCTTTATAATATTAGTATAGATGTACGCCAAAACAAGAGTAAGTATTTACTAGCTGTGCCCGCGACTTCGTCCACGAGGAATAGTAACTTTGGAGGTATAGTGACGTTCAGGACTTATTTATTTATTTTAAAACTTCTGTCATCAAACATACAAACGAACTCTTCAGCTTTATAATATTAGTATAGATGTACGCCAAAACATTCACTTATATGTAAAGAATAGTGATTGGCACTAATTCTATTTTATTCACGCGTCGCGTCTGTACAAGTAGGTAATATTTAGTGTGTGTTTGTACGCCGCACGCGGCATTGTTTGATTTGCGGCGGCATCCTTTTCATAGAGCCGGCACGTGGCGAGGCGGCGCGGTAGAAAGCAAGGAAACGTACTATAAATAAAGGAATTATTTTAATTCCAGTCATTTCCAATTGAGCTGTGCTTCGAGTCTAACTTAATAATTGTTTTTACTAATTCTCGTTGTTTTCTAAAAACGTATCACGTGTACAATTTAATATGAGTGACGAAGATTCAAATTATTCTAGTCCGAGTAACGAGAGTTTGAGTCACAGATCTAAAAGACCCAAAAGCAAATTTGAGGAGTTTTTCGAAATAATTCATGCATCCCAAACTGCCTTCTGTAAATTGTGCCAACATAAAAAGATTGAAATAAAAATGAAAAACAGAAACACTTCAGGCTTAAGGAAACATCTAATATCTTTCCACAAAAAGGAATCAGAAATATTTCTTCCTGTTAAACCAAAATTAAGTGGAGATATCACAAGCTTTTTAGTAACCGCTGGAAGAAGTGGACAGGTAAGAATATTTTTTTAACAGTTAAAAGAATTTTAACTCCGCGTAGCTATTCATGCGATACTTTCAAAAACGCCATTAACTTACGTAAGTATTTTTGAGTTAGTGGTGTTTTCATCTAGGGGTGCGACATATTAAGTATGTAATTATCGTCTTAAATATTTTTTATAAACACCCATATTTTCATTTAATCGGCCAGTAACAACTAAGTACTTTATTTTGGTAAATTACAGTACAGTGCAACCTTAATATAACAAATATCAATTTAACGATTTTCTCGATTTAACAACAACAAACCTCCTCCTCTTATACGCTCAAACCTAGTATGTTTTAAATAATAACACAAGATTTATTGTTTTGTTTCAGTCGGAAAACAGCAGTGACAACATCACGACAGCTACAGTTGATTGGGTGGTGAAAAAATATCTTCCCTTCTCATTTTTCGATGACGAAGCTACACAAGTATATTTTCGACGTATTTGCCCTAATATGGTGTTTCCTAAAAGGTCTACACTTAGAAGGAAAGTCAAAGAGCGATTTGAAGAGCTCCAATTGAATCTCAAGGAACGACTTCAACAATTATCATCTAAAATGTCTTTTACCATTGATGGGTGGACGTCAATTGCTGGTAGGAGTTACTACGGGGTTACTATTCATTATATAGACAACGAATGGAAGTATCAATCTGTAGTTCTTGATTTTATACCATCACGCGGTCGACACACTGGGGAAGATATTGCAACGATTTTCCATGAATGTTTATTGGAATATGGCATAATTGATAAAATACAAGGTATCACGGTCGACAACGCAACTGCAAATACCAAATTTATGTATGAACTGGGCAAACAGCTGCCGCCACACTTTGATTCAGACAATCAACATTTCCGGTGCTTTGCTCACATTTTAAACCTTGGTGTACAAGATTTATTAAAGACCTTAGCATTACACTGTGAGTCTGACACTAACGCGCAAGATCAGCAGTACGAAGACTATGCAGACGAAACTGAGGATGAGGAAGATGAAGAATCTGCACCAAATATTGCTGACTCGCGTACATCTGTAACAAAGTTACGCAGTATTTCCAGTAAAATAAAAAGAAGTGAGATAGTGAAAAAGAAGTTTCAGTCTGCTTGTGAAGCAGCTGGCGTGCCATCAAATCTAAATGCCATTCTTGACTGTCCAACGAGATGGAATTCCATACATGATATGATTGGATTTGGTTTAAAAGTGAGAGCGGGCATTGACATATTGTGCAGTTCTGTCACCGAATTAAATGATTTTCAAATCACAGCTAATGAATGGCAGGTACTCGAAAAATTACATAAATTTCTAATAAACTTTAAACTTTTAAGTACAAAACTTGGTGGAGACAAATATGTTACATTACCGCTAGTCATTGTATCATTCAATCTCTTGCTAGATAAAATTGAATCCATGGTAAAACAGTTAGATGAGAAACCTAATCGATCTGAAGTGGATGAAAGGCTCATTCTAGCTTTCCAAGCAGCTCGAGACAAAATGCTTAAACATTACAAGAAGAGCAACTGGATTTATTGTACTTCTTTAATTTTAGACCCAAGGCATAAGGCTCAGACTTTTGACCTGACAATGTGGGGGAAGCAACTTAAAACAGAAAGTCTGCGCAAGTTCAATGAACTTTATGAAGAA
Organism: Omphaloscelis lunosa; assembly: GCA_916610215.1. NCBI lineage: Eukaryota > Metazoa > Arthropoda > Insecta > Lepidoptera > Noctuidae > Omphaloscelis > Omphaloscelis lunosa. The sequence continues at coordinate 23,641,018 of OU744247.1, forward strand.
TATAAAAGTCTACACTCACTGAACAAATCTCTGGAATTACCAGAAAAAGAAAATAAAGTATGTGATGAAGATGAAGACGTAATAGACTTTGATAAACTCTATGAATGTCCCTCGACGTCATCTGGATCTTGTCTTCAAGGCTTAGTGATAGACGAGTTGGAGGAGTACCTGAGAAAACCAAGAACTGCCAGCTCGGAAGACATTTTAGATTGGTGGAGGACGCATGAGACAGAGTATCCGATTTTATCGAAAATGGCCCGTGATTTTCTCTCAATACCTGCAACTTCAGTACCTGCTGAGAGGTTATTTTCTAAAGCATCATTAGTAATTAGAAAACATAGAAATAGGTTAAGTGATGAGTCAGCCAGATGGTTACTTTGTATTAATTCTTGGTCAAAAAAATTGATATAAAGTATCATAACCTAATGATAAAGCTGTTGATTTGTGTTGTATTTTATTTTTTATTCAAATAAATGATAAATCGTAAAACTCTTTTATTAAATTTCTTATAAGTTGAGGGTTCAATCTCTTTCTAGACAGATAAGTATTGTTCTTTAAAATACAGTCAAGTTATTGTAATTAATTTGTTTTTTTACATGTTTTAGCAAATGTAAGCTTATAAATCATAAATGTTTATTAAGAAACAGTTACTTCCATGGAAAACGACATATAGGTCAGTTGATTTTTCGAATTTCTTATCAAATCTTCAGTTATTTATTAATCTGCTTGATCTTTACTATGGCTATGTTAATTCAAGCTCACAATGTTCCAATTCTAATACGTTTTTCTAAGATTTAAAGTAAACTTTAATAAATAGTAATAGACTAATAGGTAATTGCAAGACTTGCAAGACTCTTGCTGCAAGACCAAGACCAAGACCAAGACTGGGAGCGCAAGACCAAGACCAGGTGTATTAGCGCAAGACCAAGACCAAGACTGGCTAAGTCTCGTCTTGTTCTTGCATTTGGGCAACACTAACCTCAAGTAAAAAAAAAACACTTGATCAGTGGGATAGTTTTTGAGAAATGAAACATGGCGGGTGTAAGCTAATTTATTAGACGTACAGTATGCGTAGTTGACGGCTATGTGATGTGTTTTTTTACATCCTGTATGTAGCTAGATCAACATTATTAATCACAATAATAATAAACATAAGTAAACGAGACACGGTTGTTTTATTTCTAAAATGACGAAGGTCTGATCGTCGCGGCCTCTTGTTCCATTAGAATTATGACTAGGTACCTACTTACTTAGCAATATTGATTACACAGATAAACAAAATTTTCCTTTTATTTTGTTTTATGAAGTTTCTAAACTGTTTCTTAGTAATTTGAGTACGCTGATTTCATTTCTACCCTTAGTTTTTTTTCTAGTAGCTCTAGTTTTTGTGATACAGGTGCTTCTTAAGGCGGGCCGAGCCCGAGCGCAGTAGGCATACAACGCTTACCCCAGCCCCCGCAACGAGTAGCGATACGTAAGAAATTACGATGCGCGGGAAACGCGAGCGCCAAGCGCACCGCTCATGAGTTCACGACCTCGCGTAGGTAGTAAGTTGGGTCACATAACAGAGCAATGCAGTAGATCAACTTATTTGACATTTGAAAATAGTAAACCATTACAACATTAGTGCGCGTGGCGGCTTTATGCACTGCGATATAGGTTTCAAATTCACTTATTTACACACCTTGATGCGGTTGGTAAATCTAATCAGCGAGAAAAATATACCATTATAATTTTTGCGCGCGTGGTGTCTTTATTCACATTGTCATAGGGTTGAAATTCAACTGATTTACACACATATTTGCGTTTTGTAAATCTATTCGTTAGTAAAGTAAAATATAATACCTTTATATAATGTAGTGTATAATAATATTTTCAATTACCTTTTTTGTTTATTCAGCCTTCGTAGACCCAGCGATGACAACTATTTATTTTTTTTAGTTTTGCCCATTTTGTTTAAAAAAATATAACTAAAAGTATCTAATAAAAACTAACTATTTACAACTATTAAAAATTTTAACTATAATAATTATCTATCCTAATACCTAACCCAATTCCTTATCCAGATATCCTAATCCTAGTTACCTATTATAATTTACAATATTTCTTTTGGCTCAGCCGGTAATAAAACTTAGCGGGGTGGCGGTCTTGCAAAAATTGGCATACGTCCGACCTCCATCACGTTCCGCTCGGGACTAAATGGCACGGGGCGAGCGCATGAAAAGATGAAAACGCTTGATTTTGGAATTAGTGGTATTGGTATTCTCATATTTCACATTATTTTGGCCAGTTTATATCACTTTTTTTACGACCTTTATTATGGTATAAGTTTTATTATTCAAAGCCTAATATAACTCAAATAAAAAAAATATTTGAACATAATTTAGACATGTTTTTGCGATTTAATTGGATGCAGTAAAGTGCAAGTAATCGTGTATCGCATGGCTGAAATATCTAGATCAAAGTGTGAAATATGTAATATGTTTTTTTCAAAATTTTAATCCGTGTTATCTACGAATAAAAGACAATAGAAAACGTCGTTTATACGGGTAACCCCGCCTTAAAATTTCGTTACGCGGCTTACTAATTTTTTTTTTCAGTGCAATTTTTTTTTTAAATTCCATAAATAAATCGATATGTCTATATTAAGAAGAACTTGCTTAAACGATCCAAATAGTTTTTGTGCTGTTTGTGGTGAATATAAGTTTCGAGAATGTCGTTTAAGTGCGTCTGACTTTATAAAAAAGGCCTACTTGGACTTCTTTGGTACGGCATTACAAGTGTTTAGTTTAATCATGGAACCCAAATTGTGCATGTGGTAGTTGCTCAACATCATTGCGTTTATGAGTTAGTAAAACAAGACCTACTTTGAAGTTCAAAAGACCTATGATTTGGCGTGAACCGACTAATTACCACGATGACTGTTATTTTTGTGTTGTGAATATTACCGGAATTAACCGCAAAAATCTTTCCAAATGGACTTACCCGAATTTAAAATCAGCTATTAGACCATTATATTACCCCCATCTCCATATAAAATAAGGTCTGATAAAACAATTTGTAAAAGCTCTCAATAAGGATGGGGAATGTTTTAAATATATCAGTAAAATATTTCCGAAATTGAGCACAGAGAAAATAAAAGCTGGTATTTTTTACGTTCTTCAAATCAGGGAACTAAAAAACAGGGGGAAAATAAAGGATCAAAATTTTACTGACAGTATGACAGATAAAGAGAAATCTGCATGGATTGAATTTGTTTGGGTTGTGCAAAATTTCTTAGGAAATAAAAAGTGTCCAGACTACATTCAACACATTGAGCAGCGCATGTTGCTCTTTGAAAGACTAGGATGTAGCATGAGCATCTAGATGCACTTCCTCTTCCGCCGTTTAGACCGCTTCCCAGAAAATTTAGGCGATTTAAGCGAAGAACAAGTATAACGCTTTCATCAGGAAATTCGCAGGATGGAAGAGCGATATCAGGGGCACTGGAATGCAAATATGATGGCTGATTACTGCTGGAGCATTCCAAACAAAGCTGAAGTTTCGATTCATGCAAGAAAATCTAATAAAAGATTTTTTTTTCATGTTTGATTAGAGAAACAATTTTTTTCATTTTATAATTCGAGTAGTTTTCGCAAATCAAATCAAAATCAAATCATTTATTTGCAATGAATGTAGGTTACATTAAAGTACAGGTGGAATAGAAAGGAGTGAGCCTTGTACATTCTGCCTGAAAATAGACACGCAAAAATTATTTTTAAAATAATTAAGCATCTAAAAATAGTTACTAATTAAGATGTCACAGTTAGAATTATTGCAATTATACATTAATTAATATTGAAAATATCAAATTAAAATGTTAATATGAAAAAATAAAATAAGAATAATCTGGTAGCTAATATGTTCAAGATAATATTAATAATATTTAATTTTATTATACATATTGCTGATTAAAAAGTTTTGTCCATTAAAAATTCATTAATCGAATAATAACATTTTTCTGTTAGGAAGGCCACTAATTTCTTTAAAAAAATTTAATTGCTTCATTTTTTATTACATCTGGCAATTTGTTGTATATAGTAGGGCCCATACAAATAACACTTTTCCTCATAATTGCTGTGTTACAGGATTCGATGTGTAATAAATTTAAATGTAATATGTTAATATTTCAAAAACTAGAGCTGTTAGAGAAAAACTGACAACAGATTCGGAATCAGCGTGGCAGAATCATACAAAATCCGGTATGAAACTTAATAAAACAAAACTACTGCTTACCAGTGTTATAAATACTTACTTTTTTAATTAAGGTAGATGGTTAAATAAGCAATTAGTAAACATGCAAACAATCCTTGATTAGTTTGAATACATTTATAAAAAAAAGTGGCACTCCGGGAGTCCCGACAGAAGTGAAAACTTAAACAATAAAAGCATAGAACATTGGCCCGTAACATAATATAAATAAAGAGCACAATCGCTTTTACAAAAATGAGGTGTCGGTAACGGTGTCGCGAGCTCAATTATTTTTTCCTCATCTCAAAAATGCACAACGCGCCTAAAGAAATTTCCCTTTTAAAAAAATACGTAGGTACCTACCTATTTTAATGACGCCGACATATTATCTGTAAATATTATTTGAAGGTACTTAGTCACAGACGGTAGCTTTACACCTACGTACCTACCTACGCATTATGGCATGCACGAATAAGGTACTTATTCAATGTCAACCACATTGCTAGTTTGCGTCACCAGGCAGAGATACTTCAGATAAATAATTATAATATCAACATGTCCTGTTTCTTTTTTTAAAGAATTGCTCTAAAAAGCTCGTAACTTTATTCCGGGGAGTTGCGAGTGAGAGTTTTCTTTCTCAGAGCGGTTTCGCACTACGTCTGATCCGAATCCGAGAAATGTCGGTCCAAAATAGCCATATTACTATTTGTATGAGGGGTTGCGCACTATATAGGTTTAAAATGTTATTCTCAAAAAAGACACAAATTCACTTACATGAGAACAATGCTTAATAAATTATAAATGTAAAGTTCGTCGCAGACGTCACGGTTGCATTTATCTATGATAAAATCTATGATAAAGGTACCCATCCAATGCATTCAACTTTTAGGAAGGGTGTTATTTGTGATTAAATATTTATCTAATTGTGTTTTGAATGCATTGAATAAGTGTATTTTTTTATACATATTTTGTTAGTATAATATATACATACATAGTTGTTAGTTTTGTGGGTATTTTGTTGTATAATTGTGCTCCTTCAAAAGTTAACATTTTTTTGCCAAACTTAGTTCTCATCTTCGGTAAGATCAGGAAACTAGCTACGCGAATGCTACGTTGGGTTACTTGTTTTACTTTTAAACGATAAATTAGTCTGTATACTTTTGTTGAGTACCTTACGAATGAAAATACATGTATTGTAAATATATAACTGTCTGATGTTCATTATTTTGGTTTCTTCATAAATTTTGCATGTTGATGTTAAATATGGGTAGTTAAAAATCATATCTATATCTGATCTTTGCCCGTCCGAATTTAGAACATTCCCAATTCGGATTGAATTCAGAACTTGAGTTCGGATTCGGCTCGGACGTAGTGCGCAGCCACTCTCACAGCTAAAGTTCCCTTCCGTGATTCCTGCGCTCCGTAGGTATAGCCACAAATACAGGGTGGCAGTGACTAGGGACATCGACGCACAACCTATTACCATGGGTTCAATATGATTCTGAACCCCCTTGCGTCAAAATTAATCGTCGGTTATAAAAAAAAATTACCTAGCTGTTCCATACATTTTGACCGCGTAGGTAGGTACGCAATTTTCTTTGAAACAGCAGAATATTTTTGATAACCTACTGAAAATTTCTACGCTAGAGGATCTAGAATCATGTGCTGAATCCATGATAACTGTTTGCGCGTCGATGTCCCTACCACCCTGTACATACCACCCTGTACGTACTATACACTGTGTATAGTACGTACATATAGTTAAGTATCAGTTATCCACGGAACGTATGCGCCTTATGCACAAAATTAATTTATAATGAAAATAAATTATGTAGGTATTTTCTTTACACACATTTAGGTTTACGTAGAAGTAGGTACCTTATAAGTGAATTGAGTATTTGGTTTCCGTTAACTAAAATTTAATAAATAAGTAATCTTCACACACAATCTTGCTTAAAATAAATTAAAACAGGTATACAAAAATTTATATACAATTATGCATCTCTAGTAACAAGATGCTGTATTTATTCACAGCCGTAACATAGACTCTATATTCTGAAAATGTTCCTTACCTGCATAAAATAGATTTATTTATAACATATAGAAATAAAGCGAAAATATTAAGAAAAAGTAGTATTACCAGAAGACATACTCAAATAATATAAACACTCTTCAAATAAGCGCTCTTCCTCCGCTCTCCTACTATGCTGTACCCGACAGGGTCCATAATTGTTTCAATAGTTTTAAGCCTACCGACTGTTTTACCAACATTATGAAATGCAATAAATAATTGAGAATTGAGAATAAAATATCTGACGGTAAAACAAAATGTTGAAATTAAATTCTACAAATCGATACTTAAGTAAAAGTTAAGTAATACATTACCTGCTTTGTATCAATCATGATTGTGTTGTGTCGTTCTTGATGTAAACACGTAGTAACTCTAGTAGTCTGTGATGTAAATCACATAAGTATCCGTGCTGTGCGGGGTGCAGATTTGCTGAATAGCAATCTTCATAGTTAGGGTAAGATTCTGTGTGCTTAAAACGTTAAATACACCATTTTCATTCATGTAGCAATTTAGTTAAGCTCATAATATATAATGTATAGGTATCGATCTAGGAACCTGTGGGAAAAGTGCGCGTCCTATGCGCAGGCAGTGGAGTGGAAACCTCGTTGTAAATCAAACAGTAAGGCAACACACTTACATTTTTTCCAACTGTAAAAGTTAATTAGAAGTATAATGTATGCGGCGCGTGCGGTTCTGAATGGATGAGCAGCTCGCTGGCAGAGCGCGGGGCGCGAGCGCAGTGTCGCTGAGGCCGCGCTCAGCACCGGCCCGACCGGCCCGGCTCGCGCCCGACCGCCCGCCACCGCGCGGCGTGGGCGACCGGCGACCGTGTTCACCGGACCTACGCTCAAGCTCATAGTGCACTAGTGTCGCTTGCTCTCCTTCACACGAATTATGAAAATCTGCACCATGTACAAAATAACTTACGTGACAAGGAAAAAAGAGGTAACTTTCTAAAACTAATTAAATAGAATGTATTTTGGAATCTGTAAAGCTGTTTACGGATTACCACCACTTAATGACTACTCTAACACATTTCCTTCAGCTGCAGACTAACTTATACTATTCTTCAATGTATTGCTCACTGTGACGGATAATGGAAACCCTCCGGCGCCCGCGCTCGCCAGCTCGCCGCGACATATGCCCTCGTAGTCGTCGGCGTTCAGGGAATATATCATTGCTCCTCGCAACTGATTTTCTATGATGAATTTTGCTTTCTCCATAACACTTTGGGTGCCTTCATAAGAGACCCATTCCTTGTTACTGTATAAGTAGGGTACCTTAGCCTCATGGTCCTCTGATATGTTAACATCATTTGTATTGGTTACAAATGAACATACTTCAGGATAGTTAACAAAACCTAAGGAGCCCAGTGATCCAAATCCAGACGCTGGGCTATTCACTTGGTGGTTGTTGACATTGACCAAAGTGAATGTGTGACCATATGTGGGTATGCCAACTACAATTTTATTTCGATCCAGCCCCTTGTCTAAGTACATGTGAACCGTGTAGTTGATGTTCAGAGTGGCTAGGTAAAGCTGTTCTCTGCTACGCTGATACAGTGGCGAGTTAAAGCCAGTGAAAGGGGTGTACTTAGTATAGTAATGAAAATCATATGTCATGATATTCACAAAGTCAAGATACTCATTCAATTGGTCAACATCATAGGAAATATCAACTATTGTTTGTGGAGCTGCTGCAGCGATGGTTAGTATATAATTTCGTTTTTCCCTAATGTATTCCATACGGATTTCCCGAAGCAATTGTGAGAAGTGTTGTCTTTCACGACCAGCTACTGCTACATTGTGCAAGGCTGGAAACTCCCAGTCGAGGTCTATCCCATCCAAGGTATAATTTCTCAATAAATTCTTAATGGATTTTATGAACAATTTTCTTGATTTATGATCTAATACCATATCTGGAAAACCATTATCATTTTGGGCACCTCCAACTGACAGCAGTATTTTGAGGTCAGGGTTCTTATTTTTAAGTTTGACTATTTCAAGTAATGTTCTGTACTGGTAGTCTTCTAATGCAATCTCATTTTTTACCACTCGAGCAAAAGCCATATTAATGTGTGTACACAGGTTTGGGTGAATATCAGAGGGCATCAACTGATTAGTAGCATTCTCGCTCGGGAAATTGTAATAACAGGAAATAACTTTGGGATGAACAGCTCGGGGAACAATGTCCTTTTGCCTTACCACATCTTGAATGACATCGTATTTCATCTGAATTGAGTTTCCGGGGAGATTGGCACCTCCGTGCCATGTGTGGTACAATGAAACACAAGCAGCTGCTGTGATTGATACAATGAGCAAACTTGTGACTCTCAACAATATCTCACCGAAACTCGATGTAGCTCTTCTCACTTCACTTTTAAGATGGTCATATTCATCTTCTCCTAATTGGTAATATTTATTATTGGTAATCTCCTCTTTAATGGTATTATTCGGCATGGTGTTGTTTTCTGAAAATGTATAAAACAATACATTTTGTAGCTATGTGAATTTGCCTGTTTTATGTTCAATCAATCGCATGTCTATGGAAACAGTTTGATTTTAACAGTGCCGTTATTTCGTACCAATACCTAAGGGCAGCACAAAGTGTTTCTTCTATACTGACGTGCGATTGACCGTACTTATACCTACTGTATTATAACCACAAGTAGCAAAATTCTCTTGTAGTTATCGACTTATAAGACTAAACATCTTTAGGAATCTAATAGACGCTTTGACTAAGATCACTGATCTTATAACAATATTTTATAAGACAATCTGCACCTTTTATACTATAAATGCATTTAATAAGATGGCTTATGCTTGTTAACATCTTATTTCAATCTTCTATAAAACATGCACTTCTATAAAAGTCATAGATATAGCTGCTTTATATAGGTCAAGGATATTATAGGATTGATTTGTCTTAGTCTTGATTTCTAACGGATTGTTAGCACCAAACTAGCATCCCCTCCAATTTTTATAAGTAAGATACTACTTATACCTGTCCTTCATTTACTTTTACTAGAGTAATCAGCCTAGAACCCTAAAACTTAAATATGGCAAGGTAAGTATGTCTTGTAGTAGTCTTAACTTTAACTAAATTGTATTATTAAAGTTTTGATAATGCAATATTAGGGCATGTGATCCAGATCGAATGGTGGCTTAAGTTTTTGTTAAGATTATCAAATTAACAAATAATAAATATGTTTAGTTTTGAAGGGGCATGAATGTTGTTTATCATCATCAAACACTTCATCAATAATATTAATATCGCATGTTGAGTAGGCATTCTTTACACAAGAGTTAAAACCAGGCATGGGCCGAAATTCGGTTCACATTCAGTTCAACCGAATTTTGGCAATTTGAACCAAACTTCCGCATTCGGCTGAAATTCGGTTCAGATGCTGAACATTTGGCACAAGAAAAATAATACCGACTGTGGAAGTAGGTATTATTTTGACTGAAATTTAATAGAATTATAATAGCATTACTGTAAAATAAAATTGCAGCATTGTAAATGTAAACCTTATAATGAAATGAAATGAAATAAAATTGTGTATTCTGTAAATAGGATATCAGAATCACTTTTACACATCATATTAAAAAAACATTAAAAATAAGCTAGTTGAGATCGGTATATTAAAACAGTTCTTTTTATTAGTCTTAAAAATCTCTGCCTAAGTAATTAGACTTAAAAAATTAGACATTCTATTACAAAAATGAAATAAGCTTAGTATTTTTCTAACAAACATCTGGATTAAATTTCGTAAATTGAATAAAAAATCATGTTTTTGGTTCATAAACTAAACCATTAATTAACATCAAGTATTTTTTATTACAATTAAAGGGTATGTTTTTCAATAATCAAATTAAACAAACTTTTCTCATCTATCTACTGACTCACACACACACATATTTAAAATTTACTAGAGCCAGGTTATGGTGCAAAAACACCAAAGACTCTGCCTTATCTGGCACAAGTTTGTTAATTTTGAATAAGTTGAGAAGTTCTTTTTAACCGAATGTTCGACCGAAGTTCGGATTCGGTTCAAACCACATTCGGCCCATGTCTAGTTAAAACACAAAAGTTATATGTTATGCTAATAGATATTATATTGTGGATTATTTTCCCTTTGAAAATAATACATTTATTAAGATACCAGCACGTCACCATTACAAAAAGAATGAAGAACGAATGCTCTAGTAATGGCATCACGCTGACAGCTGTTCAATTACACTGGTAAAAGCACCTAATAAGATGATTATAAAATCGAACTGCATTTAGGACGCGAACTGCATAGGACGTTAATATTCCTATAAACTGCGCCCAAATACGGTTTTTTAAACGTATAAATGATTTCTATAGTACTAAAAAATACATGCTCCTACAAGTAGTATACTTACAGGAACAGATTTTGCTACTTGGGAGACTCATAAACATTTAACAGAATAAATATCATTCCTAACAATTAGTAATGAAAAGAACTTTACCTTAGAAGTAGTAGTATTTACAATAATAGGTGGTAGATGTAGGTTACAGACAAAACAATTTGATCAATCACATATCACTTCACATCAGAGTATTCCATTCCCTGAATACACTCAAACAATGCAGTCAACCCCAGTGCAGTGATTAATCAGAATCCGTTTATTTATTTTTCTATATAATAGGAAACAGTCAAAATCAGTGAAAAAATAAACAATCAACAAAAACAAATCACTCAAATACACTCATAACCACCCATGACTCAATGACTCAATCACTGACTGAACCCACAGAGCACATAACTTTACTGAACCCACAGACTAAACAGTAACCTTCTTCTTCTTAGCGTGTCGATTAGTGTTGTCAGATTTTATCGATCCTATAAGGGACAAATGCTAAATTTTGGAAATAATTTTTTTCACGGGACACATAAAAACATGTAAAGGGCTTGTTACACGGCTGCCAACCGCGTCCCTGACAGAGGTGACCTTGTTTGGCGACAGGCAGAGCTGTTTGTTTGGTCATTTACCACTAACTCCACGGTTGTAAACGACCAAGGTCACCTCTGTTGGGACGCGGTTGGCAGCCGTGTAGCAAGCCCTTCAAAGTTTAAAGAAGATCGTGTAAGTTTCAATATATCTTTGTTTGATTTAGCTTATTTGTAAAATTCAATGCAATTATTGTTATAGTCATAATTCAGAATGGTTATTAATTCACTATTTATTAAATTGGGGGGTATATTTGTTGCACAAAAACCAAATGCATTAGATTTAAATTACCTAATGTTAGAAGTAGCGAATGTGACATCATATTGAATGGGGAAAAACTGGAATTTATTAATCAAACGGTTTTCCTAGGAATCACGCTAGACGAGAAATTACAATGGGGACCTCATATAACATCTCTTGCGAGGCGGCTAAGCTCGGCCGCTTATGCTGTTAGAAAGATAAGACAGTTAACAGATGTAGAAACCGCGCGATTGGTCTATTTTAGCTACTTCCACAGCATTATGTCGTATGGCATTTTACTGTGGGGTCGGGCTGCTGACATTGAATCCATCTTTATTTTACAAAAGAGAGCTGTCAGAGCCATTTATAATCTACGTCGCCGCGAATCTCTCAGGAAACTATTTAAAAGGATTAATATTATGACGGTACCTTGCCAATTCATTTATGAAAATATTATGTATGTAAGGAAAAATCCACATCTTTTTAATAAAATAAGTGATAGACATAATTTTAATACTAGAAATAAAGATAAACTAGATCAACCATTTTTCAGATTATCTAAAGTACATACATCTTTTATGGGGTACTGTGTTAAATGTTACAACAAAATACCTTGTGACATATTGCAATTAAATGAAAGAAAATTTAAAACTCAGATTAAAAGTACACTTTGTAAACAAGCATATTACAAATTAGAGGATTATATCCAAGATAAGAGTGCTTGGAAACATGCTGGTCCTGCTCCATAGGACAATTTAGAATCAAGACAAAATCAAACAGGTTGCTAATTTAATTATTAAATTTATAATTTTGTATTATATGACATTGATTTTACATTCTGTGATTACTTCCTCACACACTGACTTATTAATTTTAAAAACATTAGGAAAATCGTCTACTTTTACTATGTTTGTAAATATGTGAGCACCATGTATCTATCATATAATTAAATTATCTGTCGTTGCTTCATTTTTAATTCTTTTTACCTATTGTGGTATAGTAATTTTATTCTAGGTGCATCGTCTTCACATATAATTATTTAAGTAATGTACGTACTAATACAAACTATTGTAAAACATTTTAAAAGAGTAACGGTGGAGTTTCTTGCCCATTCTTCTCCATACGAAAACTACCTTTTGGAAGGGGCGACTAGAATCAATTATATTATTTTGTAAATTTTGACGTTCAAAAGTGCCATACATGGGCCTATTTGAAATAAATGTTTTGACTTTGACTTTGACTTTTGCACATATCCGTCTATTTCAAGATTATCTGCGAAAGAGTCTTTTCCATAAAACAGTTGGAACTAGGAATACTGAAATAAACGATATAATTAGAAAAATGTTAGGAATTTCATTTTTGGAAAATCCTTCCATGATTTTCTTCCACTTTTCAAAGTCAATCAACCGTAATGCGATAGATTTCTTAATAATAATTCAAATAAAGTTCAAGTGCCTGCTAAACGGTCGCCAACCGCGTTCCAACAGAGGTGACCTTGGTGGTTTACAACCGTGTAGTTGGTGGTTTTACGACTAAAGGGAAAAGCCCATTATTGGCCATGGTTTGCCCAGCAATGTGGTAAATACAAAAAAAATACCCATTTAGTTACTAAAATATTGCTTTTACTTATTTGTAACGAAACCTCCGGAATTAAAAGCCTATTTAATCAAGACACTCAATCTTATTTCCTTATCTAACACTTCCGATTGCTGGTCAATCCTGTCCGAGTAGGAATGGCAACTTTTACTGAAAAAAAATCGATACACTCAAAACCGGTTACCAAAAATAGATTTTTAGAAAAATCGATGTCATATCGTATTCCTCTACGTCAATAATAATCTTAATTGACAACTGATTGACATTGCTATTTCACATTTTGTTTGGTGCTGTATTTTATCTTCTGCGTTTTTAATTTGATTTTCTGACGACTTGGATTACGATTATGAACCTTGTAATCGCTCCCGATGACGATCTTGGCTTTACATTGACTTCTGTACCCGTCAACCAAGACGACACCAGCTTGCCAAAGAACATTGTATCGAACATTCGACAGAAAATTGAGATTTCAACATGTTTTTATGTGAATGTTTTGCCAGTGCAAAAGCACAGTTAGGTCGGGACAACAGGTTGGTTCCAACCTAGCCAACAAACACAGAAATAGAGTGACCGTTACCAGTATTGGCGTTAGATTTTCATTTATTTCTTTTCAGTACATACTGTTTACATTTTTAAATATTTTTATAAAAAACATTAAAAAAACATTTAAAAATATAAAAAAATAGTAGCCCATCGGCATCAGGAACAGGGTCCAAGATGCCGTTGGTCAGGGCTCTAGAGAGAAGAACCTCCTCACTATACGTGCCGTGTCTAGAGAAGTACTGCTTTCTGAATCAGGCCCTTGATCCAGCCGCGCAATGAGAGCCTCCTGAGGTGTTGGTCGAGGCTCTTCGCTATCAGGCCATTAACCGTAACGATTATCGGTACAATGATTGCAGAGTCCACATCCCACATGTCGACAACCTCGTGTGCTAAGTCAAGATACTTGATTTTTTTTATCTTTCTCAGCTTTCACGAGATTTTCGTCATGAGGGACAGCGATATCGGCAATCATTGCACGGCGCTCTCGTCAATCTATCACCACAATATCAGGCTTATTGGCTACAATAGTCCTATCAGTGATGATAGATCGATCCCAGTACAATGTGGTGTGACCATTCTCGAGAACTGGGTCGGGCACATACCTGTAGTATGGTACTTCGGACTCTACAACGTTGTACTGCAAGGCAAGTTGCTGGTGGATAATCCTAGCTACTAGATTGTGTCTATTGGTATTAGATTATTATTACAACAATCAAAACCATATAAAAACTAGAAATTGCGTCTCGAAGAAAAAGCAAAGCCAAATTTATTCACCCGACCTTTACGGATGTTCTACATTGCATCACTCACTCTTTGCTGTTACACTATAAGTTACCAGAATATGTAAAGTCAAATTTTCCAGGATACATAAATACACAACCAGTTGGTTCCGGCCGGTTTTTCCATTAAAGCAAAGCCATTCCCGCACAGCATTTCCTTGACTGGACCCATTTCAAGTTTATGATACTTGTCAGTGGTGCTTCCAAGGAAGTGCCTTCATTTATAGTGCTACAAGTATCTATTGGCCCTTGAATGACGTCGACAGGGGCGCATTGTTGATAATGATAAACATTTGAGAAATTATATTAATTAAAAAAGAACTAGATAGATGACGGTGTTAGTTCCGATTTTGACTATACGCTAAAAGATTCTTGTACAACTATACACACCAATCGACGTTCAAGTTTACCCATGAAATTAGTATAAATAGTTGTAGGCTAGCATTCAAATTATAAGACGCTGGAGATCAGCGCCATCTAAAGTGACCGAGTGGCAGATTTTATCCCCATTCATTTTCATGCAAAAAAACAAAGTATCCTATTCCTAAACGAACAATTTGTTTTGGTAAATGACACCTTTGATTTGACACTGACACTTTGACAGTGACAAATCACGATTCATTAAAATGATAATGTTGATAGTCTTCTATTCAATTTAATTGCATTATTTATTTTAATTTGATGTAGGCGTGTAGTTTTATCATATCTGAGGTTGGACAGGCCTCTAACCTAGCATCTAGATATGGACGACGCGTCCATGAACCGCTATGAAAAACAGCTGTATAGTGTGTTCAAAACGTTCGACGTAGATAACGAGGAAGCCTTAGACAGATCAGCAGTTCATAAACTTTGTGACGCATTGCAGCTTGAGGATCGCGGAGCAGCCCTCGTGAACACGCTATTTGAGCGACGCTCTGAACGCGTCTCCTTCGCACAGTTCCGGAACGGGCTGCTAGCCGTGCTGGGGGGCGCAGGCGGCGAGCCCGCGCGTTCCGTGCCCGCTCCGCTGGAACCTCTGCCGCAGCCCGACCTGCCTCCGCATCACAGTGACGACGACTCCTCTGGTCGCGAAGTGGCTCCAAAATTTGTGTTCGGCTCCAAGAAATATGGTCGTCGATCAAGGCCCACTCGTTCAGGAACCGCGGCGGACGAGCCCCCGAGTCCGCGCTCTTCTTCCGTCTCTCGCCTCGACACCGACGACAAGAGAGCGAGACAGCGAATGAGGTGCAGACGTAGCGCATCCGCAATGGAGAGCCGTGACGACGACGTCGTTCTTGAAGGCGGCGGCTGCGGCCAGGATGACACCGCCGCGACGGAGACGTTCGAACACGACCGTCGCATCGATAGGGACGGGGCCCTCGCTCTGTGCCGCGGCCTGAACATGGAGGGCATCGACCGGCGGCTCATAGAGCGGATATTCGATGACACTGGAACCACAGATACGACTGTCGGCGAGTTTTTCGATCGATTAAATGCATCTCTCACTACTACTATGGAAGAGGCATCGCGTGAAGTGCGGGCGACCGCGTCGATCGGCGCTACTGCCGACGTGGCCGACGACGAGACAGCAGCCGGGCTGCCAAGCGAGCTGGTGCTTGAGGCGTGGGAGCGTGCCGGCGTGCAGCAGCCCCACCGCCTGCTGGCCGACCTCGGCTTCGGAGCCGTGGCGCTTCGCCCGCCCGAACTCGAGCGCGCTCTCGACGAGGAGCTGCGCGCGCTCCCCGAACCGGCGGGTGAGCCACGGGACGCGCGCTCGCTGCTACTGTTAGCCGCGCTCGCGCTCACCCGACTACGACTGGAGCTGGCGCGGCGCCGCGCTGACCTGGCTGCCGCCGAGCGAGACAAGCTCCGCGGTGACGTCACCGAAGCCAACAGACATGCTAGGCTTCTGGCACAAGAAGTAGACGAGAGCCACGCTCGCATCGAGGCCGAGTTGAAAGCGAGTCTTCGGCGTGCCGAGGCGCGTCATGCTGAAACTACGCGTCAGACTGCCGCGGAGACTGCAACAGAGCGCGAGCGGGCGGCTGCGGCACGGGCGCGCTTGGAGGCCGAGGTCGCGCGGCGCGCTGACGTAGAAACGCGCTTGCGTGGGGAAATAAGTAGTCTTCACGCACGCGCCGAGGAGCTGGAGGTGCGCGCGGCGGGTGCGGAGGAACGCTGCGGCGAGGCAGAGCGCGAGCGCACACGCCTGGCGGCAGAGCTGCGCGCGGCGCACGCGGCGGGCGTGGCGGCGCGGGAGAGTGCTGTGCCGGGCGAGCTGGCCGAGCGCCTGCACGAGCTTCGCCGCGATAACCAGCTGTTGCGCGACCGCAATGACGAGCTGTGCGCCGCGCTCGAGGCTCACGCGCGGTTCACGGCAGCGGGACGGCCCGAGGTGCGCGGGGGGGATCTGTCGACCGAGCTCGACTCGCTATTGACTCATGAACAGTCTGAGGTGAGTCTCATCAGGGTTTAACGTTATTAAGCAGTTTGTTACCTTTTCGTTGACAGTGTCAGTAACCAATTAAATGATGTATATAAATAAAACATAGTAAATATAGGATTGATTGATTGATATCTAATAATTTATCTAATTCTAATATTACCGAAAGTTCACTTGAAGAAGTTGTGTTTTCTAGTATGATATGGTATGGTGGTGGTATATGGAACATTGTTGGTCATTTAAGATCTGGATTATATTTCCGCTTCCAGGAAGGTGATTCATCTCCAGTGAGTATAGACCAAAGGATTCTGGGCCATGTGGAAGCTGTAACAAAGCTCAGAGAGATTTTTGATAGTGTACACGCGATCCCAAGTATCATCGAAACGGATGGTCAGGCGTGCGCGTCGTGCGCCTCCGTGGGCGACGCCACGCGACGCATACAGGAGCGCGTGCACGAGCTCAGCGACGCGCTCATCTGCGACGAGCACGGCCCACGCGCCGCCGATGTCAGCGCGCAGACCGACGCTCCGGCAGACGGCGACGCGCTGCGCCTGGACTTGCAAGACGCCGAGCGGCGGCACGAAGACGAGAAACGGAAAATGGCCAGCCTCATCAAGTAAGTATGAGTTCCACAGTAGAGAGTGGCCTGGCCGTGGTGCCGTGTTAAACACGAGGGACTATATTTTCAGGGATCTCGAGCGCAGCCTCGACCAGATGAAGGCGGAGTACGACAAGTGCGAGGAGTACTGGAGCGGCAAGCTGGAGGAGGAACGCGACATGTACAGCGAGGAGCAGCGGCTGGGGGACGAGCGGCTGGCCGAGCTGGTGGCCAAGATCGGCGATTACGAGAGGCAGTTTGCACCTACGCCCGCGCTGCCTACTATCGACGAGCGCCACAGCCTCGAGGCGCAGTTCACCGACCTGGACGACGAGTTCCAGCGCTACCGCCGCGACAAGGAGGCGGAGCTGAGTGCGCGCGGCGCCGAGCTGGCGCGCATGGCCGAGCGCGTTGCGGCGCTGGAGCGGCGCCTGACGGCCGCGTCCGCGCCTGTGCTCGCGCCCGAGCCCGCGCCCCGCCTGGCGGGCGAGGTGCGCGAGGTGCGCGAGGTGCGCGAGCTGCGCGAGGTGCGCGAGCTGCGCGAGGTGCGCGAGCTGCGCGCCCGCACGGCGCGCGCGGAGGCGGCTGCTCGGCGGCTGCACGCGCGGCTGGCGGCCGCGGACCTGCTGGTGAAGGACCTGTACGTGGAGAACTGCCAGCTGGCACACCGCCGCCCGCTGTGACGCACGTACGGCGCAGGTACCGGCTCGCATGTCGTCCCTACTTGCCGCACGTTCGATGCCAGTGAACGACTCGGTTCAAGTGCCTTTACATGCTATTGTATGTAGTAAGTACCTCATAAAAACATGCGTATATATAATCAGTAAAGCCTCGTGCAGACAGGAGCGACGCGACACCGGTATTGTTCTACCGTGAAGTTGTCTTCGAAATTGTGTTGTTAGTCGTGTCGCGCCAGTCTGCACGAGCTGAGATTGGTACACGTTACAAAGCACGTGCTATGGCTTAGATACGTACCGTCCTGGCAGTGTTTCTCTAACACTAGCTTTTGCCCGCGGCTTCGCCCGCGTGGACGTCGGATAATATCCCATAGGAACTTACTGCCGGGATTAATTCCGTAATACATTGTTTTCATATAACTCTATCGGTTTACAATTTACACAAAACCTTGATGTATTATGCTCCTATACCTTCCTACTAAACCATTCACTCTGTCCATTGGTGAAAACTGTTTCAAAATCTGTTTGGTAGTTTTTGACTTTTTTACAATATGTAGTGATATGTACTGATTAAGTGGCCTTGCACGAAATCGACGGACTTTGATCAGTTTTATTGATTAGCTGTAAGAAAGGGATACAGAATTTAAACAAAATTATTTGTGATTTGGAAAGTTAAATTTTTTGCCTTGTACATAGCGGAAAGGGATTTTTCAAATAAATTAAGGATTCGTGGAAAATCACTAAAATTCGCAACAAGTTTTCCAAAAATTGACGCGAGACTGACGTTTGATCGTTTCGTTAGAAGAAACTGCTTTTGATTATGAACATTTAAAAATATCATCTACATCATATATTACGTTATTAATACATATGTAGCTACAAAAACTTATTCGTTCCAAAAACTTAAAGCTTGTGATATGTAATGTATGACGTAGGTAATCATTTATATTTTCGTTTCGCAAATAACTGTAATACTTTGATAGAATCACCGTGTTGAATCACTGAATAGAACTTGAAAAATAACTAGTTACTAAAATCACTAGTTTTCGAAACCGGTGACGTCCTCAAGTCACTAGTTACGTTACGTTTCGCGAAAATCACGTAACGATCCACCCCCTCGATCTTACTTCGGATCCTATACTAATATGAAGTCGTACGTGAACGAGACACCTACGCGTATTCTATGAAAACACGACGTTGCCAGGAAACATATTATTTATGATTTTAATGCTAATCAGTGAATATACTATCATTACTGTATCATATTCCGATCAACATACGACGTAAAACTAAGCCTAATACAGAGCTGCAAGTTGCAAAAAACGTAAGAATTTAATTGTGCGGGCTACCTCACATGACAGTTGTGCGTCAATGGTGCCGATTCTCTTGTATACCGAACAAAAATATCACTAAAATTCCTTTACCTTTGGCTATGAGCATCATAAAGCTATTCTGCAAAATAAATTCTATAAAGTTAAAAGTAATTTTGACACAACTAAATCGAATTTGACAGTCTTGCCATACCCTGTGAATTTTTTTAGAGACGGAGACGCGCAGGGGAGTGGCCTCGACGTTTTTTATGGAAATTTTCACTTTTAATATAGAAAATTCTGATTTCTGATTTCTGAAAAAAAAAATACCTACTAGTTGAGTTCTAGGGGTTTTATAAGTCTCAATACGGGGTCGAAATTTTAATGGAAGGACCATTTTTGAGATATAAGCAAAAGAAAAAAAAAAAGATACAGTACTGTTTTTGCACCTGAAGTTGAGGTGTCAGTGTGAATTTAAAGTTCATAACAACCAATTTTATTCCACACATTTTTATCGCGATTCCAAATAGTCAGATTTAGTTAGATAATCAAAATTTTAGATGAAAAACTTTACATTCAGAATAGCACAATTGCCATTTTCACTAAATTAATATCTCAGTGCCATCTTAGTGCTGTCAAACTAAAATATAGTTATGAGGGTTTATCCTAAAAGTTGGCAATGTCGTAAATAGCTGTCAAATACCTGTTTTGATTAATTTGGCAATAATACTGTATGGAATTAAGAAATGTGGCTAACTTGGGACCTAAAATATTGATTATGAAATTCATAATTAATATCGTAACACCGAATATTTAATTTTAGATGTAAAAAAATTATTTGGAAACTTTCCAAATGCCTTTTTACAGCAAAAACGGTTACAAAATAAAATAACTAGACGTAGAAATTAAATACCCCAGAATAGTGTCAAGACACAGATAATATAATACAAGTAGTCAAGACATACCGCCCCGGGCCCCCGGTCCTGGGGGGCCGCCAGGACTGGGGGCCCGGGGCGGTATGTCTTAAATCTTAAGAAGTACTTTTTAATGATATCCCAAACACGTTCAACATTATTCAGTAAGAAGTAGTTTAGAGTTTGAGGTTGGAGATGACAATTTTCGAGCTCGCTTCGCTCGCTACAATCTACATTCTCAAACTTTCTGTTTATGTCGACAAAAGAACTCCTATTTATGTATTACTTTAAAAAAATACCTTACCTACACAAGGCGGTGTGGTAAAATTAATCGAACTCTCTTCGCTCGCTCTTGAATTCTATATTCTTCTAACTCTCAAACTTTTCTGCACAAGTCGACAAAGCAACTTCTATTTCCGTAAGCATGTTTAATAGAAACCTAACCGGGAATTCTAAGACGAGGTGAAAAAAAATTCGAGCTTGCCTTGCTCGCTCTCCTACATTTTTGCTTTTCGTAAATAGCCTATTTGAGACGAACATGCACCTCCCTGAAAAAAAATATTCTGCCGGTTGCGAGGTCCATGGTGTAGGTAAATTATAATTACGCACGTTAAACTCGTTTGTTTTTTATTGTCATTATAACTTTTTTGCAAAACGTTACTAGAAATGCCTACATAAACTGAGAAGACCGGGGGGTCATTTTGTTTTGCTGCCCTGGGCCCCCGACTATGTGACCCCCCAACTCGAAGGCTGGATCCGCCCTTGGTTATATTGTGTGCCGAAAGCAAGGCCGGATTAACCATATCAGGGCCCGTAGGAAATGGAATTCTCGGGGCCCCTTTACCCTTTTCTAATTTCCTAAAATACATTTTTTTCTACCACAATGCAATTATATTCATAATTACGCTATTTTTTTACTACATTACGAAAGTATGCCATCACCCTAACTAAATACTAACAATATTCTACAGTATTGTTCGTCTTAAAAAGTTCAACAAAAAAGTCCGCGATGACATTTATGTCTATCTTCTAAGGATGACCCACAGTAACTATTATTAACTTTCCGAATTTGATAAAAGTTTCATTGTTATTTCCGAAGCTATTTTGACCGGTATTATATTCATCCTTATCCAATAAAATATGTTATTTAAATTGGACATTTAATTTAGATTACAATATGCCGTAACATCATATCATATAAATGAATAGTTTAAAAGATATACATAATTATGATTGACGGCAACGCGGGCGCAGCGGTATTAGTCAATGACCTTTCCTCGGCTAGTAGGTATGTTCTCCCAGTAATACGTTCCCATGGGATGTTTTAAAAGCTAGTGTCTAATATAAAAAAAAAACAAGGCAATAATATTTTCTTTGAGGATACAAATCTTCAAATTAAACTTTTACTCGATTAAACATTTTCAAAAAATAACTCGGCTCACAGGCCTTTACTGCCTAATGGATAATCCGGCCCTAGCCGAAAGGCTTCAGAATTTGGTTTTAATAGACGATTACAACCATATATGACAAAAAATAGAATCCTAGATATATGATGGTGTAATACACAGATATGATTCTAGGGGTCATATAACTAGGATAGGAGGTAGGATCCTACATATATGATAGTGTAATACCCCCCTATTTCAGAATGGCAAATCGTCGTTTCACAGGAATAAACTAAATTTTGGTGATTTTAAAGTCTAGTTTAGAGGCATTTGTGACAAGAGAATCGGCACCAGTAACAAATAGTACTATCCAAGCTAAAATGCATGCTAAAGTAACGTTTAATCTTGGCCTAGTACATGTGTGCAGTGGTCCTGGTCATGGTTCCTTTACGTAATGCGATATACTTTACGCGTTCATCTTAATCATATTATGTTATTATATGTTATCAGATAAATTATACTGAAACTAGTATATCTGTAGAACCAGAAGCTTTCAATATTTATTAGTTTACATTTATTTTATAAGGATGTACCTTTAGGTACCTTCCAAGGTTTTTAGTGTCAAATTAAATGAAGAATAATCTGTATTTCAAAGTTTCTACAATATTCCCCAGAAGACGATCATGATGTGTGAGTTGGCCATTTTCGTTCGTAAAACTGCTAAGTCATCAGTGCCGTACTCGGTTGGACAATGGACAGCGATCATTGACTCGACTGTTTGGCTATACCATACCTCGAACTGTCCCGCTTTCTCTGTGACACTATTGTAACGAAATACGGTCTGCGGTTGTCGAATGGCTTATGGTGCGTCGTCGAAAGCACGCTGTTCTTCTAACCGAGCAGTAAGCATTGTATGCTAGCGGCGGTTGCTCCATGTCGGCGCCTGTCAGCGGCGCCACCACGACTATACCTACTTATTTCAGTATCATTTAATGTGTATCTCTTCACTTTGTTTGTTGTATTTCTCTAAGCAACTCTACTAATTACTATTATTTAATACTTACAACTGTACTAATGAAGTTCCCCAGTTAATTGCTCCTCGCAGTGTCTGAGGCGGTAACAACGCCACAGCTTGCCACGTCCTAGGTATAACGCAGTGCTTGTTGCCCTCCTCGGAACGATCGCGAGGGACTGTGGGCACTGTGGCACACGCTCTCACTTATTCTCACTTGCTGTTACACATATTTTATCAGAGCATTTATTATGATGGGAATGTGACCACCTCACTTGATGGTCCAATTTAGTCCAGCATGGCGTTACGATGTTATTTTATATTCCGATTATGTGTGTTATCATTACATTGTTCCTCAGTGTTATACAAATATTACTGTAATGTATGTAAAAGTATAATGATGTTATCATTATACATATTTAGGGTTCGAGTGGAGTGCTGCTCACTTGTTCAGTCGTCCTCGTCAGGAGGATGTCAGTTCGTACGGCCGGGCCCGCGCCCGCCGCCCGCGAACATGGCGCACTGCGTCGTCGCCGGCACTGCTTGTGTTGTCCTGTGTGTGCAGCACGACATTCTTATGCAGCCGATTGTGTTGTAAATGAAACTATAAACATGCTATATGTTTAAATAATCTAGGTTGTGTTATATTCCATTCCATACTTTACATATCCTTCCTGATATATTGTTGGTTAAATTAAATGTATTAATTCGCTGAAACAGTGCCTAAACTATGATAATATGTGATCACAATCAATGCGTTAAAGTTAACTAATTAGGTAATTTTAAGTAAATAAAAATAGATAATTGTGACATTGATGGTTCGGAAGCCAGAAGGCCCTATGTCGACTACGCGTTCGGGTTCGCCCGATACGCCATGAACGCAACGATCGCTTCTATTAGGACAAGGTCTAGTGATTAGTGTGCACACGACGCGGTCACTGCGAAGAATTGACCTTAATGACCTTAATGGTGTATGGGAGCTGGGAGCAGTAGGAGCGGGGATACACGTAGTCCCGGCGACATGGATCTGTCCATGTTTTGTGTGGAGTGACGTCCGTTTGGTTGAGCAATTTATACAGTACGCGGCCAGCCTGGTGTACTTCTGTGTTTAAACATTATTGTGATTATTAAAGTGTTGATCAAAAACTGCGTTTTAGTTTAATAAACCATATAATAGGTAGAATATGAACAGAAACAACAACAACAGTATAACGTTTATTGAAATACAATATAACGTGGCTTCATTAACTTAAAGTTACCTCTATAATATACATTGGATTCAGTACATGATTCTGATTTCTGAACCCCCTAAAAAAATAGCCTCAGTTGTTCAAACCTTTTTAAAAACATGCTTGGTTATTGCCCTTTCTTTTGAAGTACTATTTACGCAGATGTCTCATCAACTCTTGGAATTAGGATGTACAAAGCAAATTGAGGTCGAATATTTAATTTTTAAACAGACCAAAATAATGCAACATTTTTAGTAATGCACTATTGTTTTTTGTTAGAAGGTTTTTAAAATCCATCTTGTGGACCGATGAGTCAAAATTTTCGAAAGAAGGAATTACTAATTTTCATAATCTTCATCGATGGACCGACAAGGACAACAATCCACACTGGAAGAAGCAAGTGTCGTTCCAAAGGAAATTTTCAGTTAACGTGTGGGCAGGAGTAATCGGCCGAACGTTGATTGGTTCCCACTTCCTGCCAGATAATTTAAATGGAGAAAATTACCTGCAATTCCTCCAAAACTATCTCCCAGAGCTTCTGGACGAGAATGAAATAGCCAATATTGGCAATGAGAAGACCAATGATTTTTCAACAAGATGGTTGTCCAGCACGCTGGACCCTAAACGTGTGAGAACATTTAAATAAATGTGTCCCAGATAGCTGGATTGGCAGAGACGGGCCCATCCCTTGGCCACCTCGATCACCCGATTTAACTCCTGTGGGTTTTTTTTGTTTGGGGACGGGCCAAGGAGCTCGTCTACACGCTCGTTGAAATTTCAACTAGGGAAGAATTAATAGAAAGAATCCAAACGGCTTTTCAAGTCATGAAGCAGGAGATGAAATTAAAAATCACCACTACAGAAGTGAGAAGACGGGCACGCGCTTGTATAAGAAACCGCGGTCAACATTTTGAACATGAACAATAAATTATTTTAACAAAAATGTTGTTTTATTGATCCGTTCGAAATAACAATTTTCATACTCAATTTGCTTTGTACATATCCTAATTCCAAGAGTTAATGAGATATCTGCGTAAGTAGTACCTCAAACCAAAGGGCAATAACCAAGCATGTTTTTAAAAAGGTTTGAACGACTGAGGCAATTTTTTTAATTTTTTTATTATGCTGTAAACAAAACATTTTCTTGATTTTTAAAAGTTTCTTAAACTTAAATATGGCGTAGAACGTTTCTTTGATGACACAGATGCTTGGGATTTATTTTGTTTGAGTAATCACACATTACATAAATAAGAAATAAATAAAAATAATAATAGCTGTTACTGGACGCTATTAACAATTAATTGAAAAAAATGGGTATTATTGTTAAAAACCTTAGAGTTTCAAAAAAATACAAGGAACAGACTTCGTCTAAGACAAGTTTAGCTTAATACGTTCTAAATGGTCTAAGATATCACCCCCTTCAGGCTTTGCACCCATCTAACAAACACCCTGTATATTTGACTGCGTAGGTATTGCACTTTTCTATGAAAAAAAAAAAACTTTTTTTTTTAAATAACCCACTGTTTTCGACGCAGGGGAGCTCAGAATCATGTCCTGAATTCTTGGCAACAGTTTTCGCGTCGATATCCGTGCCACTCTAGAACTAAACACTTGTTATATGAATGGACATCATTATTATCTCATGAATCTGATCAAATTGTAAAAAAAAACAATAGTTTAAATGATAGTAAGATCTATTGAAATAATAATTATATCAATCTAGTGCGACCGTAGAGTGCGACTGTCACACACACAGTAAAAACAGGCTTTAATCGATACGATATATTTACATTTAAATAATAAACTCATTTCTTTTAGAAATGTCGTAAGTCACAGATCGATAGTGACGGCTAGAGTATTAGCCTAGTATGATGTTAGTGGAGCAGCGTGCTGGAGGCTCCCTGGCGGCTCGCGGCGCTACAAGTACATGCCGTTGACGAGGTAGTCGGCGTCGTGCGCGAACGGCGACTTGCCGCGCCCGCGCCGCCGCCGCATGGCCGCGCGCGCCCGGCACGTCAGCATGCCCATGATGGCCGTCATCATGAACAGACCTGCGCCACAAATGTATCAGACACTTCACACGTAGGCACTGCTGCGTAGGATAAATAACAATATAATTATTTGTATAAAACACTGTATAAAAAGACGGATTTAGAACAAATAATGTTTTGCTAATATAAATAATCAGCATGCAATTTTTTCATTAGGTTTGACTTGTACATTAAAATTTTTTATTAATTAAATCTTTAACACTATAGAAACTAATAGGTCTTTACCTATGAAATTGCCATTCTGGCTATTTCAAGTCCATTTTTTCTTTTTTCGCTAAGAATTCTAAGTTCAAATTATTTTCATTTTTAAAATATGGAATTCTTTTTTGAAAATTAGTCATTGTTCAATGGTTAGCGTTCTGTTTTCATCGTATTTGTATGATGAAGGCATATTGAATCGCATTGTTACTTGCGACGAAAAATTGATTCTTTTCGACAATCCCAAGCGCTTAGCAAGTTGGTTAGATCCTGGTTCAGCACCTAAACAATGCCCCAAACGAAAACTGACCCCTAAAAAAAAGTGATGGTCACTGTTTGGTGGTCTTGCGCCGGTGTCATTCATCACAGCTTCTTACCAAACGTGATGAGTGTTACTGCAGATGTGTACTGTGAAGAACTGAACATAATGATGGAGAAGGTCGCACATCTCCAACCTGCTTTGGTCAATCGTTCGGCTCCGCTGGTCCTGCACGACAACGCGCGACCTCATACTGCACAGCAGACGGTCTCCAAGTTACAAGAACTGGGGTTGGAAGTTCTCCGTCATCCAACGTACTCACCAGAGCTTGCCCCTACAGACTTCTACTTTTACCAGAATTTGGATAACTTCTTGGCGGGGAAAAAATTCAATAACCGAGAGGCAGTTCAAAATGCCTTTGAAGAATTTGTTGCCTCCCGTCCAGCAGACTTTTTCAAAAAGGGCATCAATATTGCATTGATTGCATGGGTAATTACTTTGAAAAATCCGGAGTCACACGTGTTAGGGCATAAATCGAACAGATTACATTTTATTAGTTCATCACTTTTTGTCCTCTAGAGGGCGCCATATTTAATTTAATGTGGACCGGCGGACGATCAAATTGCTGCCAATGAAGAAATCGTTGGAGTTGTCTTGATCGTCCGCTAGTTTAGAAGTTTTATTTGTCAAATTATGAAGAGTTTAGAAATTATGAGGGAACAGATGAACATACATACATACCGGTTAAGATCGTAACCCTCCTTTTTGCTTTCGGGTAAAAAAAAACGTGAGTACCTACCTAGTACAAGTAGCATCATAGCGGCGGGCGGATGCTCGCTGAGCCCGTCGTGCTCGTCGTGCTCGCCGGTGGGGTAGTGCACGTGCGCCGCCGCAGACACCGCCTGCTTGTCCGCGCTCTCCGCAGACTTGCTCGTCTGAACAGTCTATACACAACAGAATGAAGTGTATAATATTATAATAACTAGATATTGAGAAGTACTACCTACAAATAACTAATGCCACTTGTAATAGTTCTATCAAAAAATTATAACTTATCGATAACTTGATAACTTTATCGCAGAGCTTCTAATCATGGTTAAATATTGTTAGCAAGCGTGACCTTTTCCTTCCTGGTGTCGGCGGGGGCGGGCGCGCGCGCGGGTGGCGGTGCACGCTCAACGGTCGGCGCCGGCGCCTCGGACGGCTCCTTCTTCATCAACTCGAAGCCCTTCTTAGGGCTGTCCCGCAGCGTCTGCTGCTGGCTCGAGTACACCACCGGGATCTCCGGCATCGTCTTTGGCGGGATGTAAACCGGAATTTCCTAACAGGATATCAATGTTATTTACTCGTACAGTCGCCCCCTATTACATGGGACTTAAAATATAACTGGCACTAAATGTGGGTGAGTACCTATCTATACATTTAATAAACTTCTGGGGCTACAGTCTCGACATAGATAGCGATCGCTATACGACCGAATTCGGTGGCAGTCCTTATGGTGTCCCTAGACGGTCAAAATTGCTTGACAAACACGAAAAAATCACGTGCTTCTCAAGCACGTCGCGCGTCTCGGGACGCCATTAAGACTGCAAGTTGCATCCGAATTTGGTTTGTAAAGCGATCGTTATCTATGTCGAGACTGCAGCCCCTGGCCAACTCCAACACTTCGGGCACAGTATAGTAAATAAAGTAACAGTAGGTAATATTTCTCGGCAGTGACCTTGAAATAATTACCTATGGACGCTCGGTAGATAAGTCTTCCGCGTTCATGCGTCACTGCCGAACACTCGAGACGCGTACTGGGTAATTGGTATACACAGATTTCAAAGCGCGTCGATTCGGCCGTTTTTCTATGAAGACGTAATACTGTTACTTATCTATACAGTGCTTCGGGGAACAAGCAAGCATCATGTTATAAATATCTCAATACACAATATGTAATTTTACCAATCCACTACTCTTTTCCAACCTCTTCTCTTTTTCTCTTTAATCATGATTATGACTCGCAGCGCGCGGGCTCGCCTAGAAGAGACCAAACTCAGTCAGGCTTTGAGCGAATTAAAGGCGTCTCAGGAGCTCTGTGACCAACTGATTAAGGAAAAAGATGAAAATGAAATGGAGTTCCTACGTGTCCTTGAAAGAAATAGCAAGTTAAAAACAGAAATGGCTCAGTTATACATTCAACACACTGATGCCATAGCAGCCCGGGACAGGCTCCAAGTTGTTGTGGACGGGTTCAGCCAGTGTAGCAATGAGTATGAACAAGCTCTTAGTCACAAATACTTACTACAACAGCAGCTACATGAGGCACAAAGTCAGATTGAACAACTTGAGACTACAAATCTTAACATAACTGCCTCGTTGAATCAAAGTCTATTCAATGAATTGGTGCCTATAGCCCCATCAATGGTTTCTGCTATAAACCCTTCTTACACAATAGATTTAACAGGTAATAATGATTCAAAATTATGTAAATAAATGAGGGTAGTTACTAGTAAAAATAAAATTAAAAAATACATAAAAATTAACAAATACATAGTTAAAACTAAGAAATTGGTCAAAAAACAAAAGTTCTTCATCAAAAATGTAAAACTTAATAGAGAAAGGTTGCATCTATTAAAACAATTAGACATGTATTCATTTAACTTAGAAAAAAGTACTAGGAAATACCAAATTGACACAGAAGACTTGCAGTATGAACTTGACCAGCTACAGGAGAAACTTACTTCTATGACCATCAAATATACAGCCTCTGAAAACCAAATGAGGGAAAATGTTTTGGCAATGAATGAGCTGGTAAGCTCACAAACTAACAAATGTGAACATTGTCAACCACCATCTATTGAACGCACACCGGACCATTCATTGACAATATGTGACACCACCATACCGCAGTCTAGTGCCAGTTTGCCATTATCAATTACTAACTGTTTGCCTAAAAAGAGTGTAAATAAAGAAATAATATTATTTTGTGATGAAATTGGAAAGGATCTAGGCCACTTGTTGACAAATAAATATCCAGGACACTCAATAATAAACAACTGTATGCCTGGTTGTTCTTTATTTGACATAATGAAAAAAGTTATGAAATGCAATTTTAACCAAGATAGTATATTATTAATTTTTGTTGGTAATAGGGGTAATGTGAACAAAGGAGAATTACTCCAATATTATAGATCATTGTGCAACCTAACTATAAGAAAAATTGTGATGTTCACATTCCCATACAGCCAAAGTTTGCCACAGGAAGAAAATAATTTTAGATCTGAAATTAATATGACATTACATAATTTGACAAGTCATAATCATTTATTCCATTTAATTGACACTAACAATTATGTTGGTAACCACTTTTATTTGACAAAAGATAGATTTTGTATGGATAGGTACTATCTTTCAAAGTATTGTAAAAGACAGATAGCTGTGTCGCTATCATATTACTTTGCTATTACTTACAGCCAAGAATTTGGCTAAACAAATTGCTTCTATTGAGCAATGCTATGACATGTCAAATAATTCAGCCAATAACTTGGTATCCAATATTGACATTGATAATAATTTAAATTAGAAATTAAGACAATAGAGGCAACCTCTAGCAATAATGTACAGAATTGCAAAATAAAATCAAATAAAGGTTTAAAATCTGTAAATAGTATTAACCTGGTGCATCAAAATATTCAAGTATTTATGAACAAAGATTTAGAAGTAGAATTATTTATGAATTTTAACAGTATTGATATTCTTTGTATAACAGAACATTGGCTTAAAAGCCACCAGTTCTTGTTCAATTTTAATAATCACCAGGTAGGTAGTTCATTCAGTAGAGTTAATGCTGTACATGGTGGCTCATTAATTTTAGTAAGTAACCAGCTTAAATATAGAGACCGTAAGGATATTGTGAGCATATCTGTTGAGCGAACAGTTGAAATAGCCTGTATAGAATTGGAGCAGTTTATTGTATTAAGTGTGTACAGACCCCCTTCAGGATGAAGTGTTACACAAGATTTGTAACTCAAATAAGTCCATTATCACTTGCGGTGATTTTAATGTTAATTTATTAGAAAATTCAGGTTCTTGTAGTAAAATAATAAGTCTGTTTCAGTCCTACAATCTTGTAAACCTATTTTTAGAGCCCACAAGAATAACCCCGACTAGTGCCACATGCCTCGATAATATTTATACAAATGTTATACCTAGCCACAAAGAAATAATAAATTTACTAGATTCTGATCATTGCGGGCAGAGGATTACTATCCCAAACCAAAACAACAAAGTGGCTAAAAAGGATATCACTGTTAACCCCAAAACTGCAAGTCGCTTGGAAAATTTTAAAGTTAAACTCATGAATAAATTACCAGTTTTGTCTATTCATGCTGATCCTAATTATCTATATGATGATTTTTTTCATATATACTGTAAGCAATTTAATTCCATTTTTATTCCCAAGACTATCTCGGTTAATAGTAACCCATCTTTTAGTGATTGGGCTACCTTTGGTATACATAAAAGTAGAACACGGCTTTATGAACTGTACTATGAAAGGACTTATGTAAACACAGCTGAATTTAATTTATATGTTAGAAATTATTCAAAATTATTTAAAAAAGTTTTTTGTATGGCCAAGTCGCGTTATTTGAGTTCGAAGATTAAAAATAGTAATAATGTAATTAAAACGACTTGGAATATTATAAATAGTGAAACGGGAAGGTCTAATAACCGAAATACTAACTACAGCCTGTCTATTAATGACAACATAATAAAATCAGACTCCCAAGTCGCCGCACACTGGTCCCAAATGATAAAAAAGGGGACATTAAGAAATTTTTGACAAAAGGTCAACCGATTCAGCTTATTTTTTTTTTGTAGACAGCTGATGCAATTACAAATCACTTTTGTACATTGAGTTTTTGCCAAAAAAGCCGTATTTTCAGAGAAAAAAATATTCAAATATTTTTTGTATGAAAGAAATCCTAATTTTGTCTTTATCTTCCAAGATTCAAACGTATTCAAAATAAAACTTAAAGCAGCTTGTAGAGATGCTAATTGCTCACTACTTTGTCATAGACACTCTTCTGCGATTTTGTGCTCCTTTTGAGTTACAGGCACTTTAAATATTTTTTGTATGAAAAAATCCTAATTTTCTCTTTATCTTCCAAGATTCAAACGTATTCAAAATAAAACTTAGCGCAGCTTGTAGAGGGGCTAATTTCTCACTACTTTGTCATAGACACTCAACTGCGATTTTGTGCTCCTTTTGAGTTACATGCACTTTAAGTATTTTTTCCTAATAAGTCATATGAAATGTAAAATACAACTTTTTATTTGACTACCCCAACAGTGGGTAGTCTTTGTTTACAAATGTAATACTTTGCTAGGGCTGTCGTCAACATAATATGAATAAATAAATAAATAAAACAAACACAAAAAATAAAACAAAGCGCATTTTTTTTCAGTACCTGTAAACTTAATAACTAAAGTAAACTATTATTTTACAAATTTAAATAAACTAGAACATAAATTAATTTTAAGCGCATTTTTTCTCAGTACCTATAAACTTAATAACTTAAATAAACTAGATTACAAACTTACAAACTTAAATAAACTAACATGAACGTGCGTATGTTACAATGTGAATTATGCTAGCGGATCTTGTGGGGGATTATTCTCAATGTCGACGTATACTTCTTCCTCATCAGCATCTTCTAAATCGAGTTCATTGGGTGAAACGTCATCCTTTAGAAGATTTTCGGCTTCTTCAAACCTCTGCTGCTTTTGAATTTTGGTGAACTTCGGTCTTATGTTCGTAATGTACAGATCGGAGCTGATAAGTAACTGGTGTAAAATATCTTCATTTGTTTGCATTCTGCCTATCTTTCTAGTATGCTTTTCTCTGATTGAACGAAAATCTTTGTTTCTTGCTTCTGAGGCTTCTTCGGACATCATACCAATTGGAATAAAAGAAAAATGCTGGCAAATATCTGCACCATGCACTAAAAGTTTATGTACACTCGAAGGCATGTAATACCACGAGTACTCGCTGACATAAAGTTCTGCTGTTTCTCTGCAATAAATTCTAAATTTTTCAATATCTACATTTCTCCCAGAAGATATTGCCTGCAAAATTACAGCAAATCTCTTAATCAAATTAGCATTAACTCCTGTTATCTCAGCTGACCTTTCGTAATCATTGAAAAACCGTCGAGCTGTATTGCCATCGTTTGTTGTCCCAAAGCCTTGTTTGACGATATCAATCATTAAGCCAGTTACAACAAAAAACTCATGCTGCGTTAACTCTTTTCTTGATTTTCGGAGCAGTTTGTCCTCACCCCGAGCCGCCCATTTTTTGAAATCTAAGTTGTAAGATATGTGCAAAATACATTCCATGCATCGCAACCACATGTGAAGTGAAGATAAACCATATTTGTACATATCATGGTTTTCTGGTTTGTTAAAAACGAGGTTCAAGTTGTTCATATCTTTCGGATTTGTTAAGCAAATGTTGCAATTGGCTGCAGACTGTGTCTGTGAAAGTGCCGTGCATACTTTGCCGTCGATCATCGTCATATGCAATTCATGAAATACTTCAAATTCGCCATCAAATAACTTTGTTGGTAGAAGGTTCTGAATTTCTTCTTGTAATGTTGCTTCTACTTGCTGAATATATTCTTTTGTTTCTTGTTTGAATTCGAACATAATTGGTCTGCAATAGTTTGTTGAAGAAGGGCGCGGATTTTCCCATACTATCACATCGTTGTCACTCATAAGGCGAAGTGGCACAAAACTAACCATAAATACAGAAGATTCTGAAAATATGTCACCAGTTGGTTTTTGTTTGTAACAACTTTGTGAAGAAGCTCCGTCACAGCCCCATTTACTAACTAGCTTCAAAACACCACCATTAATATTTGAACCAGTCACTTTCAAAATCTTCTCGGCAGTTAAATCTAGAACTGCCTGTAACTTAATTTTAGCTCCTGACTCCGATATCACAATATCTTCTTTTGCTGGATAGCATTCTTTCTTCTTCAACAGTAACTTCTGGTAAGATGGAAAAGCCGCTGTGCCATTTGTACTTAAAATGGACCTCAAAGTTAGATATTGCCATTTTGATAAACTCAATGCTGTGGCAAGAGCTAAGGTGTCTTCCTCGGAAATCGATTTATCAGAAGCTTTATATAAAAAGTCACTTACTTCTTGCACCTTTTCTGGCTTATTTGAGAGGCACTTAATAACTTTAGAACAAACAGTGCGCCCGTTTTCATTAAGTTTAGCAATAAGAGCATAGAACAGCTCTTCTTCGGAATGCTCCAAAAGAGACAAAGAACGTCTTTTCTTCTGCTTATTTGTTAAATCTTCAAATGGTCGTTTATTTCTAGTTCTGGGAGTATTTGTGGTAGCTTCTGATGTAGATGCACCCGCTTCCTCTTCGTACGATAAATTATGCTCTTCTACGTCTACTGAAATGTCCTCTATGGTATATTCTGGATCAAACAACATAGGAAAATTCACAGAAGTTAAAGTTGGCCACAAAATTTTAGACTCCAACCACTCCTTGTTTTTAACACCAAATCTTTCGTTTCTACCTGAATTGTCCCATCTTCTAGCTAGGTTTGACGTATAATTTTGGCAAAACTTTTTGATAATACTGAGCTCTTCGTTTGGAATTTCACTTGAAATACGATTTATAATGGTTTGACACAGTAAATCACTATTTTTAAGGCACCCACTATTACTCAAAAAAGAAAATATGTCTAAATTAGTCACAAATGTAGTCATTTTGATACAAAAATGTTACAGGCAAATAAATAAAAGTTACAATGTGGTGATAGTTGATAAAAAATTGTGTTGTTTTTACGAGCACAAGACGCGTAATGAACAAAAACGGGTTCCGCTTGCCCTTATACTATTGATATATGACTCATTACCCAACTATCCCGTTACTTAATGGGGTAGTTAGATAATGGCTCATTACCTAACTACCTCATTACTTAATGGGGTAGTTAGATAATGAGCCAAATATTCTTGCAATTTGGATGAGTCACGAGAAAATAAAACATACTAAGATGTGCTCCTACATAAATACCGCAAAACTACAAAGGGAATTTTTAATTGCAATTTATATACCTATTCATCATTCAGCGTTTTCGACGCGTTCGACTAGATGACCAAATAGAGCCGAAATCGTCACTTATAGGGTAATTAAGCAATGACTCTATACAAAAAAAAATTTACATACGAGTCACACAATAACTTACCTGTACATAAACATGTCTGAACACGTTTTGAGATTTCCTTGTTTGTTTATTTGATACTGATAATTTCATATATTTGTAAGAGTTACTCTACAAGCTGCGCTAAGTTTTATTTTGAATACGTTTGAATCTTGGAAGATAAAGACAAAATTAGAATTTTTTTATACAAAAAATATTTAAAGTGCCTGTAACTCAAAAGGAGCACAAAATCGCAGAAGAGTGTCTATGACAAAGTAGTGAGCAATTAGCATCTCTACAAGCTGCTTTAAGTTTTATTTTGAATACGTTTGAATCTTGGAAGATAAAGACAAAATTAGGATTTTTTCATACAAAAAATATTTAAAGTGCATGTAACTCAAAAGGAGCACAAAATCGCAGAAGAGTGTCTATGACAAAGTGGTGAGCAATTAGCTCTTCTACAAGCTGCGCTAAGTTTTATTTTGAATACGTTTGAATCTTGGAAGATAAAGAGAAAATTAGGATTTTTTCATACAAAAAATATTTAAAGTGCCTGTAACTCAAAAGGAGCACAAAATCGCAGAAGAGTGTCTATGACAAAGTGGTGAGCAATTAGCACCTCTACAAGCTGCGCTAAGTTTTATTTTGAATACGTTTGAATCTTGGAAGATAAAGACAAAATTAGGATTTCTTTCATACAAAAAATATTTCAATATTTTTTTTCTCTGAAAATACGGCTTATTTGGCAAAAACTTATCTATAAAAGTGATTTGTAATTGCATCAGCGGTCTACAAAAAAAAAATCAGCCAAATCCGTTGACCTTCTGTCAAAAATTTCTTAATGTCCACTTTTTTATCATTCGGGACCAGTGTGCGCCGCGGCCTTTGAAAATTTCTTTTCAGATATTCCCGTTTCAACTACTGAATCCCTAAACTCATCACCTTCTGTTGCTGAGTCTTTGCTAAAGGAAAATGTTAATGTTTGTGATTCGGAATTTCTTTTTGAACATATTACCTGTAGAGACATAATTAAAACTTTTCATACTTTAAATGTAAAAAAGACTGCAGATCTGTGGGGTAACTCTGTAGAAGTTGCCAAGTCTATTATTGACACTGTAGCACCTACTTTAGCTCTTATCTTTAATAATTGTATCGACTGTGGGGAGTTTCCTGACCTAATGAAAAAGAGTAAAATTATACCTTTGTTTAAATCAGGTAGTACATCAGACCCCACCAATTATAGACCTATTTCAGTACTACTTACCTTTAGTAAAATTTTTGAGAAATTAATTTTAGAGCAATTGCAAAGATTTTTTAATAGACATAAATTATTACACAGCAAACAGTTCGGTTTTACAAGGGGTCGTTCAACTACTGACGCCGGTGTTGAACTTTTAGGTCACATTTATAATGCATGGGAAGATAAATGTGATGCCTTGGGCATCTTTTGTGATTTGTTCAAGGCATTTGATTGCGTTCTTCATGACACGTTAATCAGGAAACTCCGCCACTATGGGATCCGGAACAGCGCTCTGGATCTTCTTACTTCATACTTGAGTAATAGGATTCAGAGCGTTGACGTTAATGGAAAAAGATCTCCCGGATCTTTAGTAACAATGGGAGTCCCACAGGGCTCAATTCTTGGTCCTTTCTTGTTTCTTATTTATATTAATGACTTGCCTTACCTCATAAAGGATAACCATGATATAGTGTTGTTTGCAGATGACACTTCACTTTTGTTTAAACTTAAACGTCAGCAGCTAGTTACTGACGATGTAAATACGGCAATCTCAAAAGTAGTTCACTAGTTCAATGTTAACAATTTACTTCTGAATGAAAAAAAAAACTAAGTGCATTAAGTTTACCCTACCTCATGTTAGGCAGGTGAAAACTAAATTGTTGATAAAGGACGAAGAATTGAATCCTGAAGATAGCACAGTATTCTTGGGCTTAACTTTGGATGCTAAGCTTCAGTGGGGCCCACATATAGATAAATTGTCAAAAAAGCTAAGCTCCGCAGCATATGCTGTTAGAAAAATTCGTAATTTAACTAACATAGAGACAGCCCGTTTAGTGTACTTTAGTTATTTTCATAGTGTAATGTCGTACGGTATTCTGTTGTGGGGAAATGCCGCCGACATTCAAACTATCTTTGTTTTGCAGAAAAGAGCTGTTCGATCTATTTATAAATTAAGTCCGAGACACTCTCTCAGAGATAAATTTAAGGAGATAAATATAATGACTGTGCCTTCTCAGTATATTTTTGATAATCTTTTATATGCCCATAAAAACAAAAAATTGTTTAAAAAATACAGTGATATCCATAACATAAATACTAGGAACAAACACAAATTTGTTGTACCTACAACAAGGCTCAAGAAAATAGGTAGCTCCTTTAGATGTCAATGTATACGCTTTTATAATAAACTTCCAAGCCACGTACAAGATCTAAGCCTTAATAAATTCAAATCATTTACTAAACGCAAGTTGTGCCAGAAGGCTTTTTATGCCGTTAAAGATTTCATTGAGGACAAAAAGGCATGGGATTGAGCTGCTCCAATTTTATAATTTTTTATGTTTTACTTTCGGAACTTTTTTTTTTTTTTTTTTGCTAACTTTAAAATTATATACACAATGACATGAATATTTACTTTGTGAAGTATAATATTTTTTTATTATTTTTTATTATTGTGAATGTGAGGACTATGTGGGTCATATATACATATTTATTTTTCTCAGTTACTTTTAATGATCATCTGGCAGTTGTGAGTACTTTATGCGGCCTACCCAAATGTCCTTTCTTTGGTATTGTTCGTCGAATCATTGAGCTCCTTTTAAGTTCTGAGTTGAGCTACACGATTACTGACAAATGCGTGCATGGAATGGACAGGTCCACTCACATCTGTATGGTTCTTTCCTCAAAAGACCATTTCAGACACAAATCTACATGGTCCTCAAATGAAATGCTCTGACCAAGATTATTTCCTGGTTTTTATATACACATTGACATTAATGAATTTTATATACTTTTAAAGTATTATATTATTTAAATTATTGTGAATGTGAAGACTATGTGGGTCATTCCTTTTTCTTTTTGTTTTTAATTTTTTCTCACTTAGTTCTAATTATAGTCTGACAGTTTTGAGTAATTTATGCGGCCTACCCAAATGTCCTTTCTTTGGTATTGTTCGTCGAATCGTTGAGCTCCTTAATTCTGAGTTGAGCTGCACGATAACTGACAAATGCGTGCACTGACTGGACAGGCCCTCTCAATCTGTGTGATGCTTTCCTCAAAAGACCACTCCAGACACCAATCTACATGGTCTTCACATGATCTGACCAAGATTATGTCTGGACTTTAAAAGAGACTGTGACCTCTGAGTTTGTTTCGGCCTTTCTTCTCAGAGTAATCAGTTAGGAAACGCCGACCTCAGTTTTTAAAATATGATTGACGTGTAAAAGTGTTTGTACAAACCTATTTACAGAAATAAAATCATTTATCATTTACAGACAGTCAGAAGCACCACTATAATATGTATACAATTATCAACTTTTTTGAGTTATTTTCTCCTATTGTATTGATTATAATTGTATGTTTTCTAAATTGATAGATATTATAAAGAGGTGAGATTAGATTTTTTGTTTGTTTGTTATGATTTAGCTCAAAAACTCCTCGACCGATTCAAAAAAATATTTCACCATTAGAAAGCTACATCTTTACCGAGTTATATAAGCTATATTTGTAGTATCTTTGGATTATACTTAAATAAAACAAGGAGTGTTCGTACACGTTTAATGGCCGGTGTCGTCTGTGATATCGTTCACCAAACAAAACTGAGTAAAACGACTTTTGAAGATATTCCATTCCTGCACGCGGTGGTCAAACGTGATATGTCCTCCAAAAAGCATTCTTTCTTGAGCCATTTTATTTTCAACACCAATTATGTCAAAATATCACTTTCTTGCTCACGTGAAGATCGCCTCGTCGCCAATTTGTAGTATCTTTGGATTATACTTAAATAAAACAAGGAGTGTTCGTACACGTTTAATGGCCGGTCGATGACTGCCCACAATTCCTTTACACACGAGTACCCGCATTTATAATATACCACAATATTATATTTACAAAAAAAATAAATTGAGATCCTTATCTAAAATGGAACAATGTAACCCAAGGTATCAAAATGTTTCATATAACTCATTATTTTGCGTGCGCTGCGAAAACTATTGACGATATATAAAATAGTGTTCTATAGGGGCTTTAAACAAGGATGGGTCGATGTTGAAATCAAATAAAACAAGCTGTATGTGAGATATTAAAGAAATTATTTTTTAAAGTTCGATTGACTTGTCGTGAACTCGAACACGGCGTGTTGCCACACCAAGCACCGAGCGTAGACACGCGCTCGCTGCGCTCGGTACTTGGTGTGGCAACACGCCGTGTTCGAGTTCGCGACAAGTCAATCGTCATCCTGAAGATGCCTCGTTGAGAGGTGAAAGACGTGTCGATTTCTTTCAGGGTCTTTTAAGACCCTTTAGAAATGCCTAAGCGGAACAGGTTACTAAATATATCCACTTCAATTGCATTGCACAAGTTACTATAAAAAATACCCAAATCGCTATAGGTTTGTCTATGATATTTGAAGAGTTATCTTGATTTCCTTAGATCCTGGTTTCCTTAACATGGTACCACCCTTGGGATATCTCCTTTCCAACAAAAAAATAATAAAATCGGTTCATAAACGACGAAGTTATCCGTCGTTTATATACGGTCGAATTGAGAAACCTCCTCCTTTTTTTAAAATCGGTTAAAAACGGTTTCGACTGACGAACTGAGAACCTCCTCCTTTTTTTTAAGTCGGTTAAAAATGGCGTAACTGAACAAATATGTTATTTTGAATGCGTTGGTGTGTGTATGTGTGTGTTTACTGAAGATCGTCGTAGGTGTTGACGTCGCGTGTCGTCGCGCCG
The DNA here is from genome assembly GCA_916610215.1 of Omphaloscelis lunosa. Lineage (NCBI taxonomy): Eukaryota > Metazoa > Arthropoda > Insecta > Lepidoptera > Noctuidae > Omphaloscelis > Omphaloscelis lunosa. The sequence goes on from OU744247.1 coordinate 23,680,689, forward strand.
CGCGTTGTTGCCGTACTGTGCAATTATACCAAACTGTTTTAAAAAACAGTGATTTTAAACACTTATTCCGGTTAAAGTTTGAGTCCCTGCTCGGCAGTGACTTTAAAATAATTTCCTACGGCCGCTCGTTAGATAAACCACGTCCGTGCGTAGCTGCCGCGCACTCAATACTATTGCGTACCGTTATACACTGAGATTTCGAAGAACAAGAAGCGCGTCGTTTCGGCCATTTACTACGAGTATGAAGATATCATACTGTTACTTATTTATACTGTGATAAAGGCTATCACTACTATGTTTATAAAAAGAAGGTATGTTTATTAGGGCTTGTGGTTAGGTAATAACAGGGTCGATCGATCAGGTTAAGCTATGCTTGCCACGGTTGGTCCTTGGATGGGTGACCATCTTACGTACCAAGACCCCTCCGTGTCTTGGAAAAGACGTTAAGCCGTGGTCCCAGCTGCCATTTGAAGAAAGCATCTAAAATTAGATATGGCATTGTGCTATTAGGGAATTCAGTACGTCGAGTGTGAATTTTATCATAAAGTAAACGTTACTATCACGTTTCTGTATCGAGTAATAAATGTATGAAAACTCATCATCATCTGCCTCGCCTTTTTCCAACTATGTTGGGGTCGGCTTCCAGTCTAACGGGATGCAGCTGAATACCAGTATCTTACATGGAGCGACTGCCTAGCTGACCTCCACAACCCACTGACTGGGTAACACGATAATCCTTGGTAAGACTGGTTATCAGACTTTCGGGCTTGTGACGGCCAGTTACAATTGTCAAAGGGGAAATGGCAGCTGCTTCAATGCTAAGCCGCGAAAACCGTAGATACAGTTCACATTTAGTGAGCAGAGTATCGTCACGGTAATATTATAATACAGTACTCCAACTTCATACAAACGGACGAAACGCGAGCTATACCTACGCGCCTCGATCTCGTGGTGCGCTTGGGGCGCAGACAGTCACGGCTGTACCGCAGTGTCGAACGGACGGTGTGTTGTTTTTTTAACGATAACCGCGCGATTTTTTCTCTAAAAATCAGTTAATATGACGAGTAGGAAATATTGTGCTGTTTTTGGTTGTATGAATTCGTCAATAACGCATCCAGACATAAAATTTTTAAATTACCTGGAAACTCTGAAAGGTAAGACTATAAAATAAATTTACTTACTAGTAGGTAGGTACATAATGTGTGTCTTTATGGATAAGTATTTCCTTTTATCTCACGAAAAAAAAGGTGTTTGGATTAATAAATAAAGCGAATAGAGTAACGGAAAGTTATTGAGACGAGTGAAATACACTCGAGAGCAATGAATCCGGGTCACTTAAAGAATGTTAAAAATCTCGGAAACTAAAAATGATAGGTTAATGCAATAAATTGTATTTAATAGACAATGTAATACTCCTTAAATGAAAGTAAAAAAAATATGAGTCACCATACATTTTATTAACACAAAATTACATAAAGAAAAAAACTGCTGATCTCTCCTTAAAACAAAAATAGGAAACATGAAATTTTTGAACTTTATTACGATTTTCTTGAATTTTAATACTTCGTATTGCCTCCTCGTGCTTCCATTACTGCGTTTACGCGGTTTGGCATGCTGTACACCAAGTTCCTTATACGATTTTGGGGAATATTCTCCCATTCCTCTGTGAGAGCAATTTTGAGCTCACGAAGCGTGATTGGGGGAGGGTTTCGTTGTTTTACGCATCTGCCTAGCTCGTCCCAAGCATGCTCGATCGGGTTGATATCCGGGCTGCGCGCTGGCCACTCCATACTAGTAATGTTCATCTCTTGAAGGTAGTCATTCACAATCCTACCTGTATGAGGTCGGGCATTGTCATGCATAAATATAGCATCCTCACCTAAATTGACCATAAATGGACCAACGTGATCATTGAGGATTTCTTCCACATATCTTACGCTAGTTAAAGAGCCGTTTTCTATGATCACCAGCTCTGTGCGACTTTCAGAAGAACCGTAGGCTACTTTTTCTTCGATGCATGCTTGCTTGAATCTTTCCCCTGGTCTTCGATACACTCTGTGTCTTCCATCGTGCTTGTAGAGCATACATTTTGATTCGTCGGAGAACATAACTTTTGACCAATCTTCAATACTCCAATTTACGTGGCTCTGGGCATATCTTAGTCTTGAAATACGATGCCAACGCTCCAGTTTAGGGCCGTTTGCAGGTCTAAGGGGTTTTAAGTTAGATTCAGCAAGCCGACGTCTTACTGTCCATGCACTTGGGTTACTTCCTCCGAGGCGTCGAAACTGATTTGTGAGTTCAGTTCCTGTGAGAAAGCGATTTCGAAGCATGGTGTTCACCAAGTATCGGTCTTCTCGTGCTGTGGTACACCTGGTTCTGCCCGTTCCTGGTCTGCGTAGGTTAGAACCAGTTTCTTCGTAACGTCGGAGAACTCTTTGTACTGTTGACAGCGACACACCGACAGTCCTGGCTGTATCGCGCTGACTCCGGCCGGTTTCCAGCATTGTAAGTATTCTGGTGCATTCTTCAGGCGTAAGCGACATAATTTCAGCTTGAATAATGAATATAGAGCACTATCAACATGGTTTATGTACCCACATAAATGACAGATTACAAACAAAAGCAAAACCAAATGCTGTAATTTCGTAGTTCCATCTTCGAAAGTGGCCCTTTTTCAAATTTGATTTTTTTATGATATAACTTTACAATAACTAAGAAGTTTTAATACCTTCATTTAAGGAGTATTACATTGTCTATTAAATACAATTTATTGCATTAACCTAGCATTTTTAGTTTCCGAGATTTTTAGGATTCTTTAAGTGACCCGGATTCATTGCTCTCGAGTGTAGGTAGTTATATGCGATTCTGAATGAATCATGATACGATAGGTACCTACCTACTTACGCTTGTGTTAAAACTTCGGTGCATGTGTGTTTTGTTACTTTGCAAAATTTAAAGTAAAGACGTGGTATTTTATTATTAATAATATTTGTTTATTATCTGTGTGTATGAATAATACTATACTATGTTTCCCAAAACAATTTTTAATTAAGCTTTATATAAGAATGCGGATTTATTATACTTTAAAATTTAACAATAAAGCATTTCGTACGACTCAGTCAAGGCGCAAATATTTTTCAATCGCAAATTTATAAGCCGGATTTGTTTTTCAAACAAAAATATGTTTTTTTTAAATTAAATCTACCAATCAAAAAACAACAAGCATTTTTAGTGAACACTTCCTATTCAATATACAAAGTATTTCATTTATTTATATAAAAAGGATATTTACAATCACAAAACTAAATAGAAACAGAAAGTAGGCAAATGTAATTAAAATGCTCGAGACGGGCATCCCTAGCGCATGTTTACGTACCGCGCGGCTGTAGGCATTTATTTCTATCATGCGGCCGAGTTACACTACTGTATAATAATATAGTATAATGTATAATAATATTTATTAGTATTTTATGTTTAGTCAAGAATTGGGACATACGAGAATGCATTACCTTCTCAAATAACTTAGATAAAACTGGTATTAAGGCGATTGGCCTATAATTGTTTATATCCGTTACGTCACCTTTTTTCCAAATCGGTTTAATAACGGAGGTTTTTAATTTATCCATAAAGGTGCTCTCGGAGAAAGACATATTAATAAGGTAGTTAATATTGGTGTAATGAAATCTGCAGTGTGTTTTAAGATAGTGTCGGGATCTCATCATATCCCACAGAAGTATTATTTAAAGATTGTATCGTTTTAAATGTTTCATCATCACAACTAGATAAATGAAGAAACTGGCGTTGAGTGGTGAAATTAAATGGCGATATCCCATCGTCGATACTGTTTTATTTATACCGGCGGTCATATCGATGAAATAATTATTAAACGCGTTGGAAATGTCAATAGTATTCGCAAAGTCGTATTATAAAATTTTATTTTTGTGATGAATTTTTTTATCATTATTTGAATATGTCATTGTATTATTTTTTAATTAATGTCCAAAATGCCTTACAATTGTTCTTTGATTTTTTAATATATTTTACATTGAATAGTTTTTGTGCGGCAAAGATTTTTTTTTTTAATTGTTTGTTGTATTTGCTGTAATTAATTTCATAACCTTTTTTTTTGTGGTTGGGAAATCATCAAATAACTTCTCCCGCTCTGGGCGGAGCGGGAGGGCGTGTCAGACTCTTACTGACTAAAACCCACCCGTGTTCCTTCGGTTGCCCTGTTGCCGGGGGCCGCGATCTCCCTTTCGGTTTTCTTCGCAACCCCGGCAGGCATCGGCCCTAGTGGACCCCTTCAAATCTGCTGACATCTCTTTTAGGCGCGCGAGAAACACAACGCGTCGTCGACCCGGGCCTGGTCCTTATCGGACGGTGAGCCACCCATTGCTCACCGTCCGCAAGCCCGCGCCTACGGTGGCCGGAAATCGCCTCGCGATTCCCGACGCCCTGGGCGTCTCCTGCGGCGGTTAGGGGCGTGAGGGCGCGAAATTTGCCTCTCCCTCACGCGTTCCGCCTCCTCCTTCGCGAGCATTACAGCTTCGCAGAAGGAGGTGACGGCCTCCCATTTCCTCTCGCTCCGTACAATGGCCTGAACCAGGGCGAGAGATCACCGCCGCCGATCGCCTCCACGAGGACACGGTGATGTTCCGCCCAAGCTGGGCAGACCTCCACCGTATGCTCCACCGTGTCCTCCGGGCGATCCACACAATGGTGACACCCGGGCGTTTCCTCCCGCCTTATCCTGTGCAGGAACCTCCCGAAACAGCCGTGTCCGGTGAGGACCTGCGTCAGGCGGAAGGTGAGGACGCCGTGGCGCCTCTCTAGCCACTCCTCAAAGAGGGGTCTTATCGCCGCAATTGTGGCGTGCCCAGCGCTGGGTTGCGACAATCGCACTCTCCATGACGCCATGAGATCCCGCCGGAGCTCTGTCCGCTGTGCCGCGATTTCTCGTCGATTTCTCGCGGCAGCGGAGTTAAGCCCCGGCGTTTGACCTCCTCGCGCCACTCCCAAATGTGCGCGAGGACCTTTGCCTCCAGATCCCATGGCGGTAATCCGGCAAGGAGGCTCGCCGCCTCGCAGAAGACCGTGCGGTATCCTCGGGCCAGCCGTATGGCCATGACCCTCTGGGATAATTTCATAACCTGATATTTTGAATTTATAATACATAAATGGCAATGTTTGCTTTGTTGCACATGATTTCTTTATACCTTTAGTAATCCAACCAGAGTTTTTATTTAGTTTGTTTGTAATTTTCTGTTTACATACCGGAAAGCATAAATTGAAGAAGAGTATAAATTCATCATAAAAGGTGTTGAATGCCGTGTTAAAGTCCTCTTCCGAATATACATCCGACCAAGACATATTAGAGAGACAATCACAAAACTTTTTTTTCATTCCATTCCATGAGAGGTTTTGTATTTTTTGAAGAGGGGATACATAATATTTGTGCAGTTTCATGGCCTGATAAACCAAGTTAAAGAACCTCACTCGAAGCTTCCGGAATATTACAAATAAATTGATTGAGACAGGCAGTTGCTCGAGTAGGTTGATTAAAATGTATGTTGTATATAAATGCATCTGGGTGACGCTTGTGTATATGTATGCACAGGTGTCACCCAGATTAGAACAGAAACCCTCGGATCACCCAGATCTTTCACAGATGTTTTGAACAGACCAGGAGTTTTGATTAACTTCTAAAGGGAGGTGGGCTGGTTGGAATAACTACCAAACAACCGCCATGGCCCACGTACAATGGTCCACCTGACAAACTAAGTGCGGAAGCAAACCCTATAACATAGAACATGTATGTTATATGTACAGTAAGCGTTCAAAAGTGGATAGGCACGTTAAGAGTCGTATTGCTGTGAACACGCGGTATAGTCCGTATATCTGTATGTGTAAACACATAGAGAACGGAGTTTTGCGCTTTACACATTGTCGTATCGTCACGTACTCGCGCCGCACCACCGAAACAAATGTATATTTCCATCGCTTTTGTTAGACACGGTAACACACACGCATCATGCGCTTGACCTTGGCCAGTTTATGAAATTGCTAAAATTCAAACCAAACTTACGTGTGCAGATAGCAGAACGCGTTAAGCGTTGGTCCGAGTTTCTAACTGACTTAGGTTCCGATTTCGTAAAGCACAGCGCTGTTTTTTGCATATTTATTTTTGTTTGCTTGTATAATATATTTTAACAATTGCTGCCTTTTTTATTAATGGTGTTATTGCAATAAAGGGTTTAGAATTAAAAATGCGTGATATGTGATAACAAAATTAAAAAATATTTATTTGTTTCATTTATTTTACTTATAGATAACTAATTGCTACAATTATTTGTCATTACTTCAGCTTAATAAGATGTGAAATAGATTTCAAGAAACTAAGAAGCAATTTGTATTATTTTGACATATTTGTATTATGAAATGTTTTAAATTTTAAATGGATTTTTTTCACCATAAATATTAAGCTTTGATCATGGTCGAAGTAATTAAGCAATAAATAAGAATATTAGACTACTCAAAATGTAAAAAAAAAACTACTTACAAAATAAGTGATTTTAAGGTTAAGTATGGGCAGTTTGTTTACATTATTTATTTCACATTTTATTTGGCTTTAGTAAAGATTGGTTGGTATTGACGTTATAGCTTAAGTATTAATTTTCTTTACGAAAAGAAGATTGAAACTTAACCTCAAATTTTAATCCGAAAATAATAATATTCGTAAAATAATCTTAAACATTTTCGGTCTATCTGCAAGAAATACGACAAACACCATATTGAAACGTGTTTAAAAAATTCGTTACCACAAATTCATGCAATAACGAATCTGTTGTTCATTAAGTTGGTACGGTAAATATTTTAAGGTTAAAATATAGCAGTGTCCCACTTGAAATCTTAATATTATCGTGCGAAACTTAAACGTTCTTGTTTATGCCTTTCTGTCAAAAACGGCTTCCTAGCTGGTCTTCAGTGATCCAAGCCTTCAGAGTGCACAAGCGAATGGTTCATAATGACGTGTTTAATAATTCAGCAAAATATCTCGTTGGTATGAAACCATTTGTTTCATATTCATTCATCATTGACGTCACTGCTCCTCGATAATTAGCCTCTTTCTCATACCTCTTAACCCTCATAGTATTTCTTTAGAACAAAGAATAACATTGTATTTATCACACATGATAATTATTTATCATTCACTAATCGAATTAAACCTCATAATGAATTTAAAACTTTAAAGGCATCTTCTGTCTCAACAATACCTCTGTTCTATCAACAATACCTTTGATTAAGATTAGTAAAATATGAAATATTTAAATGATAAATTAAATGAACTCACACTTAGTCCGGTTTCATTAGATATTTGGGTAAATTATATTCACTTTTACGCAGCGCAATAATATTTGATCTCCCTTCAATAATTTATATTTGACTGCATTTTGAAAATAATAACCACAACACCGCTAATACCTAAATACTCGTCACCAACAATAACCACGAACCAACAAAGTTTTATTAAGCGAATACGCGTAACGAACTGCGTCTGTCTACCCCACAGAAATGGAAATAATTTACTTAGTTTTCTGTGGTCTACCTGCTAAAATTTAATATTTGTGTGAACAAGACTACTGAAACCAAAAACGAATGATTATTGAACTAGTCATTATTAAAAAATAACAAAAAATATGAATAGTAATTATTGAAAAATTACAAGCAAACCGCAGATGAGATTTGAACACTCGCTCGGCTCGCCATAATCGCACATACCAAAGCCACTGAGCTAGCATGCCATTACTATATTGTTAGAAATTATGAACTACTATGAGTTGCAGACAAAGTGAGTGTGTGTGTGTGTTTATATAGTATTGTAACATGGAAGAAGGTCGTAAGTCAAACCGAAGCGTCAGTCTATTGCTTTGTGAGATTGCCTATGGAATTTTGGTCGGTACTGTACATAGTTGTAATTATGCACTATTTTCTGAAATTTACTTAACGCTTTACTCTCCGTAAGTGAATCAGTATTGAAATCCCCAGTTATGATGATTTTCATTTTTAGTCTGCGTCTTAGTCAACACTAAGACGCAACAAATCCGGACATTTTTCTTCGTAGCTTGGAGAACTTAATTACAACTAATTAGGTACTCCAAGTTACGAAGAAAAATGAAGTGGAATTTCAATTCCACACCATTCGATCCGGTGGGCCTGATGCACGCTAGAGTGCTGGGAACGAAATCCAAACTGTTAGTTGGGAATGAGGCCCTTGGTCTCGGCGTAGTCTCTGAGACACTTATAAATAAGCCTCTCATAGACTTTGCCTAGGACTTTGAGCAGACTAATGGGACGGTAATTACCAAGCTCGGATTTGGGCTTGCCGGGCTTAGGGATACCGATGAAGGTGGGTTCTTTCCATGCTTGTGGGAACATGTTATTGCTCAGGGCACCATTGAAGACGGTGGTCAAGAGCATTATTAAGTGGGCTGAGAAGAGTTGAATCACCCTATTGGTGATTCCATCTGAACCGGGACATGCACTAGAGATGAGTACATATTTTAAACTGTGGCCCAGTTTTTACAGAATTACACCTCTTTTAGTAAATCGATTGTATCTCCACTGTTTTCTACAATTATCACTGGATAACAATGCCACACGTTTATTATTATTTACTTTCACTAATTGAGTAGTTTTTTAACACTTAGTAACGATTGTTGTATTTTTAACTATTTTAAAATAATCCCGCTCGCGCGGGAGTCATATGAATAGTGGTGATGTTGTTATCATTATATTATCTTTATCCATTTAAATGGTTTAATTATTAAGGTTGATTATGTACGTGTAAATTCTACTTTAAATTAGTCGGATCGGACTTTTTGTTCTGAAGTTATGACAGGTATAAAAATTCTCTAAGTAAGAAAAATGTCACGGTTTGAACAAACTATAACTGCCCTACGTTTAATCTATTAAAAATACTAATTTACGAATTTATGTTAAATAATAGTTTTAAAATGGGTGGCAAGGAAATCGACGCGAAAACTTTTACCATGAATTCAGTACATGATTCTGAACCACCCAAAAAAACATCTGTTTCATAGAAAAAGCGGGGGTCAAAAAAAATATTAAGAGCGATCAGAGCCATAGGTATATTATCTCCGCAGGCGTGATTCTCTAAGGGAACTGTTTAAGGATATTAACATCATGACGGTACCTTGTCAATATATCTATGAAAACATCATGTACGTAAGAAAAAAATTACATCTTTTCAGTAAAAGATGTGATAAACATAATTATAGTACAAGAAATAGGGACCTATTAGTGCAACCAGGTTTCAGACTGGCTAAAGTAGACTCATCTTTCATGGAGAACTGTTTAAAATGTTGTAATAAAATTCCTCCCCACATACTTCAATTGAATGAGACGAAATTCAAATCTTGTATAAAACGCACACTATGCAGGCAGGCATATTATAAGGTGGGGGATTTCATCGCTGATAAAAATGCTTGGCTCAATGCTGGTCCTGCTCCACAACCACAACTAATTGATTAACATTTCATGAAAATACTATTTTATTTGCCTCAGCCTTCCATAATTTTAAATAAAATCAAAGACCATAAAATATTATTCAGTGTCGTATTTAACACTAACTAACTTGCGCTGTATATCAGCTGCTGAAAAATCAATATTCAGGGTTTTCTTAATGCTTCCTAAATCGCATCTGTTTAATTGTTCCGTTAGTCTGTTGTGCCAATAATATCCAGTGCCAATTTTAATGCTAACTTTAACTGAGTTACTTTTAAGAAGTGTGCGTGCATCCGTTGGTAATAAAAATTCTTTCACAATTTTGAAAAGTTTATTTAAAGCACAATGCGTAATGTTATACTCCACAGCCCAAGTAGCTATATCATCTCTGAACCCGTCCTTTTCTGTGTCTCTCTTTATATCACTGTCACTCTCATCAGATGATCATCATCACTTTAAGTACGGTAACATTTTAAGAAATTTTCATCGAGAGTTTCATTGTCGAAATCCTACATAACATTTTCTTTCATTTCTGCCCGGACGGAGTCGCTGCTGAGGATAACGAATTTGATGACGTACCTTTTGTTATATAAGAACCACTTCGCTTTCATTTTTTCGAGTCATTTAAATCCATTTTAACAATACCGAGTCACTATTATAGTTACCAAGTTCTATTGATTTATTAAGAGCAAACGTTTCATCCTGTCCGATTGAATTTAAATTAAAACATATAAACCCCATACCAGTAATAAAAGGTTTTAAGCAAATAAAAAGATCAAATTAGCCGAAGATCTATGGGGAATGTCTATGAAAGTTTGTACCTCCATTATTGAGACTATAGCGCCGTACTTAGCCTTAATATTTAATTTGTGTGTGGATCAAGGAGTCTTCCCTGATCTAATGAAATATAGTAAAGTAATACTACTTTTTAAATCCGGGGACAGTAAAGACACCAATAATTATAGACCCGTATCCGAATTGCCGGTTTTCAGCAAGATGTTTGAAAAAGTAATGCTTAATCAAATGCTCAATCATTTTAACACCAATAAAATCTTACATGATCAACAGTATGGTTTCACCAAGGGGCGTTTTACGACTGACGCCGGTGACACCTTATTAAAGCACATATTTACGGCGTGGGAAGAGGCCCAAGACGCCATAGGAATTTTTTGTGACCTCTCCAAGGCATTTGACTGCGTCGTCCACGAAGCCTTAATCTCGAAACTTGAGCATTACGGACTTGGAAAACTTGCGCTTAGTTTAGTAAAATCTTATTTAAATGGTAGACAGCAGCAAGTTCAAATAAATGGTGTCAATTCACTTGCTAATGTAAAAATGGGTGTACCACAAGTATCGATATTAGGTCCTTTCCTCTTTTTAGTATATATTAACGATCTGCCTCATTTGTTAAAAACCCAACCACAAATGGTGTTATTTGCTGATGATACTTCCTTAATTTTTAAAATTAATAGTCGTGCATGAAATCTTGACGACGTTAATAACGCCCTGCTGCGAGTCCAAAATTGGTTCACTGCTAATAATTTGGTATTAAATGGTAAAAAAAACTAAATGCATAAGATTTTCTTTACCAAATGTCAAAAGTAGTAATTGTGAGATAGTATTGAATCAAGAGAAACTAGAATTTGTCGATAAAACTGTTTTCCTGGGGATCACGCTCGACTCAAGGCTTCAATGGGGTCCTCATTTAACATCCCTTTCAGGACGACTAAGTTCAGCAGCATATGCTGTGAGAAAAATATGTCAATTTACTGATGTAGTTACCGCGAGGCTAGTCTATTTCAGTTACTTTCATAGTATTATGTCGTATGGTATTTTACTATGGGGTCGGGTTGCAGACATCGAATCTATTTTTATTCTGCAGAAAAGAGCCATCAGAGCCATATGCTTCAACTGAATGAAAAGAAATTTAAATCTTATATAAAACGCACACTATGCAGCCAAGCATATTATAAGTTGGGGGATTACATCGCTGATATAAATGTTTGGCTAAACGCTGGTCCTGCTCCACAAGGGCGCATAAAATAATTGATTAGCATTTGAAAATACTGTTGGAGTTGCTGAAGATTTAAAAACTACTCATCTTTGCATTGTATAAATTTAATCCCTTAGCATTGTATAATTTCATAACATGTGTAAGTACTATGTACCTACTTTAAAGCTACCATTTACAAGGTACGTCTTTCATTGACTTGAATGTGCCCTTGCGGCTGAGAATATGTTATGCTCACTCTAATGTCTCGCTGGCGGTGGCGTGTGTGTTGGATCAGTTAGCTCTCTTCAAAATGGTTGAGCTGAATGGTGCTAATCCATGCGTCATGTTCGTGAACGGGCGCTGTCAGTAGGGACTGGTCATCTTCTAGCTGCCATGGCTTATTTTAATTTGATTTTTGAATTGTTTTATTTGTTTTATTTTTTATTACGGACGCTTTTATCGTTCTGCATCGTTCTCACATTTATAACTTTAACATGAATGATGTAACCAATATTTTGTAAACATATTGTGATTTAAAAGAGTGTCCATGGAGTTTCTTGCCCGTTCTTCTCCATAGGTACCTACTACGCTTTGGAATGGGCAACTAGCTTCATCTTTCTGACTGACCGACCCCTTGACAATTCAAAAGTGCCTGTAATTGGTTTATTTGAAATAAATGCTTTGAGTTGAGTTTGAGACCGATTCTAAAAGATCGTGGCTACGATAAACTTATGTAAAGGCAAAGTCAAGCATACATGTAAGAATAAAGTTCTTGTACCCAACCCCGGATCTAGATTTTTTTTGAGGCGAGGCAAAAACTGCCATCTGCCGCCCCCCGCCAATCTTTTATGGGGATGCGCTAAGTTAGCCCATGAAATTCAAATTTTCTCAAAATGAAAATTTTGCGAACAACATATTAATAAAATTTTATCGATCGATAATGGTCCAACAGTCCAACAGGGGCGCCATAACGGTTATAAAAAAGAAAAAAAATAGAAAGGTTAATGTGCCGCGCGTCTCATTTATTGCAAAGTTGCGATGTGCTGGGTGGTGCACTTGTCTGCTACATTTGAATTTGTCGCCCTCTGAATTTGGCGCCCAGGGCACGTGCCCCGGTTTGCCCCCCCTAGATCCGGGGCTGCTTGTACCTGTTACATAGAGGTGCAGTCAACACTTTATTTATTTATAGAAGCTGTGTAACTTGCCTTTTTTAGGGTTCCGTACCTTAAAAGAAAAAAACGGAACCCTTATAGGATCACTCGTGCGTCTGTCCGTCTGTCACAGCCAATTTGCTCCGAATCCAATGGACCAATTAAGTTGAAATTTGGTACACATATGTATTTCTGTGCCCCAAACACGAACGCGTAACGTAAATAAATGAATTTTGAATATAGGGATCACTTTTAGGGAGCAAACAAGAAAATTAAAAAATAAAATTTTGCTATCAGTACCGTGTGACATATCAAATGAAAGGGCTTAGTGCGAGGATATTAAACATATTTTTTATCCTTTTCTTTATTATGTGTAATAAAACTATATTAAAAATAAGTATTTGAAAAAAAAATATATACAAAAGAGTACTAACTAGTACAGCTATAAAGAAATATGCTTTTTTTATAGGCCTATTTCATTAGCGACTATTATTGCGAAAGTGCTTGACGGCTTGCTTAATATTAGAACATTATTGCGGATTTGTGAGGCATATGCTGAATGAAGGACACGGTTTGAAATACAATATGACGAAAAGTCAGTTTATGGTGATTGAGGACGGCTCTAAATGTCCTATGACAGTAGCACCAATCAAACTGTACGGGGTTCCTTTGGTAAAAGTGAACCATTTTAAATACTTAGGGCATTTAATTACTGACGGTCTCAGGGATACTGATATCGAGAGGGAGCGGAGGGTGTTATCAATTAGAGCAAATATAATAGCCCGCAGGTGTGCACGCTGTTCCAAGTCGGTCAAGCAAACACTTTTTTCCCATAATCAACCCAAAATCTAATATCTTTGTTCCATCCTGTAATAGTCCTGCACCAACCGGGGGTTGTCCTTGGGTGCACTAGCATATCGCGAACAGGGATAATCATCGGTTGGTGCCTCATTTCATTAAAAATGTCTAACAGGCCTCTGCGAGTTGGTTTCGGCCCCTCGTACGCCTTCCAAACGTCCGGGGGTCCGAGATGTGTCAAAGACATTTGAAAAAAATATATATAAGAATTTTAAAATAAATATTTCAAAAGAAATTTAAGAAATTCGATGAAAATTGACCATTCCCCCCCTTATTACCGAAACTACTGGGCCTAAATTTTTGAAAAAAAAAATTAGTATGGCTCTTTACTCAAGATTACAGGAAAACCTATAAGAAGTCTATGGTCTTAAAATAAATGGCAGTGGCACTCCGGGGGTGCCGACAGAAGTGAAAACTGTAACAACTACGTGTGTATTTTTTTAAGTGTGTGCAATGTTGTGCAGGAAATACTTTTAAATGGGTGTTTTTTTATTCATTACAGCGTTACTCGGAACGCAGCCAAATTCTGCTTGTTCCAGATCGAAAAAAAATGCGCCAAATTGCCTGTTTAAACTATACCTGCTCTAACTGACACAGAGTGTAGGGAAAAGATAAGGAAAGCTATATAATATCACATGTTAAACATCTGAAAACGATTTGCGCCGGAATGATCGTTTTAAAAGGTCTGTGTTGAATTGAATACGTTATTCAAAGATGGCGACGGACGTGTTTACATTTAGATTTTGTTGGTATTGTAAATGTTTATGTTAGGCAACAAGCCTTTGTGTTGTGTTTTTTCATTAGTAAATAACATCCTACAGTAGAATGTTCATTTAGATTTGAATATAGTGCAACGAGAAACATTTTTTGCACCAAAAATTCTTGTATAGAACATTGGTCCGTAACCTTATCTAAATAAAGAGCACAATCGCGTTTACAAAACCTTTAAAGTAAAAATACTTGCATAGAACATTTCGTAACAGATTCGTAACGTAATATAAATAAAGAGTACAATCGCGTTTACAAAAATGAGGTGTTGTCATGGTGTCGCGAAATCAATGATTTAGTCCCATCTCAAAAATGCCCAACGCGCCTAAAGAAGTTTTCGCTTCAATAACATGGTAAATCTCTCAATATTGTGCGTACAAACCAGGGATGTTACGGAAGTCGTTTTACCGGAACCGAAATCGGAGGTTTTAAATCGGATTGTTCGGAATCGGATTCGGAATCGAAACCAGAACCAGAGTAAAGGTGGAAGTAGAAGAAAGATGTGTTATTGGAAGGATTAATGAAACAATTGAAATATACTTAACTTAATTCATAAAATAAACTAAAATTATCCTGACGACGAGTTAAAACTTGTTTGTACGCACTCTAGTCACGTGCGACGCTGCGTTTCGAACTTCGGTATAACTCCGATTCCAAATTATCGGAATCGGAGGTGAAAAATTAATCGGAAGTTCCGACCTTTCGGAACCGGCACCGAAGCTCCGTAATATCCCTGGTACAAACTTACATTTGCAGCTGGAATGTATGGGAGAACATTTTTTTCAACTACAATGTTAAGTTTGTTCTTGGTATAAATAAATTCATCTCAACTATGGAACCCTTCATTGTACGTTGTCCACGCACTTGGCCGGTTGCTGCTTTCAAATAAACATTATAAGGGAATAGGTTTTATAATAGCCCTATTAATTTTACAAATATTATGAGGCCAATGCAATGTATATGTCTGAAAAGCCATATTATATGCTTCTATTTTTCCAATGCTTTATAAGGGACATTTACATTGATTATATATATATTTTTTTATTTTTATTTATTTAATCATAGTCTTAATACAGGTTAAATTAGTTTTGTACCATTAAACCAGACATGGTTTGTATTGGTACTCACATTCGCTAAAACAGCACTGCTTAAAAACTAAGACATAAATATAAGTAAAAATGTAGGTACCTACATGAAAAATATTTTATGCGTAAACATCTATCAGCAAGTGGCACGTAGTGTCTTAAATATTATGAGTCGCCCGCATAGACATTTAATAAGTATGGACTGGAAATACCTACAAAAAAAGGTGCATACCTACAACTCAAAATGTCGCATAAAATGGCTGCCAATGCTAGGGTTGTGTCATTCAGGGACCATGGTGTTACTATTTCGAGTATCGATACTAGTACGTAATAGTATAACGAATCTTACTAGATATCACGGTTGAATCATATTTAAAAAATATTAGCTAATAGTCCGTTGTAACAGAAAAAAACGAGTATTGACAATTTATCACTTCCCAAACAATTTTCCGCATAATTATAATTTCATTTATAGAATTATTACTTAGCAAATAAAGTTTTCACAAATATTTGTAACGCAAACCTAATGTTTGGCAAGTGAACGTTTAAACAAAGCCAAATATTTAGTATCGAGTGAGCATGCAAGTCTTATGCCTGTTTTCACCTTCACTAAGTGACACTTAAATGAATCCCTAATAAAAGTTCACTGTTGGATTTTCAACGGTAGACTCAGCGCTGAGAGTTGAAAATCCAACAGTGCAGTTTTATTTAGGTATTTAGGTATTCATTTAAGTGTCACTTAGCTGTCGGTGAAAACGGGCATTAGTGAATTAAATTTTTAACAATTTTATCATAAATGAACATTCGGAATAATACACACCCTTACATATTATAAAACAAAGTCCACCGCCGCGTCTGTCTGTTCTTCTGTCTGTCTGAACGCGAAAAATTCAAAAACTACTAAACGGATTTTCAATAAATTTTCACTAATGGACGGAGTGATTCATGCGGAAGGTTTTAGTGTATAATTCATTAAAGTTTTGTGTAAATTGGCTGAAATTTGACGATTATTGTTGAAGATGTCGGATAAAATCATGCGGACTGGGATCTTTATTAGCGTGCGCCGCGGAAATCATAAAAGTTACATAAAATGTATGTTCTACAGTATTGTTCATCTTAAAAACTTCAACAAAAAAATCGTATACACTACATAAAACTCTGCGGAACGGTCTCTCGGTGCTATGAACCAAAGTGTACAGTTTGCTGTAAACCACGGGCCGGACCTAGCAATATAATTTCAGCGCAGCGAAGGAACTAGTATCAGAAACTATTACGGAAATGGTACAACACTATTCCACCATGACATATCATTGTAAACAAACGAATGAAATTATGAAATAATAAAAAGGTCTGTTGGACGGAAATAAACCCATATATTAAAATTTAAGCCGTATTTAATGATCACCTAGCAATTTTTTCATCGAAAGTTTATCACTTTATGTACTATTGCATGAAAACCGGCTACTAACCTGTGCAAAGATAATTGAGGTTGATTTTCCTTCTTTCTTGCACCACACTTCACAATACAACACACAGGCATGTTGAATTGGTGTTTTCCAACGTATATATGTAGTTTTAAAGGAAAACTCCACGTAATTTTCTCACAAATCTCAATAAAACAAAAAGTAAACAACCACTTGACAGCAGAACTACCATGAACTTGTCGCATATTATGGCACTTACCTACAACTGTTACTACGTCTCAACAAAATGTTTCCATGATGAGGAACAACTGAAATATTGTTGTCTCTTTTATCAAATACGATTACCACATTAGAAAGAGTGAAATAACACGATATTTCACATTCTAGTTCGTTTTTCACCCATATTTGTATAAGCAAACTTATGTATAGAATATCGCGGCGCCTCCGTGTTTTTACTAACTCAATGGTCGCCCGCTACTGGGCGCTCATAAGAAATCCGGTTCTAGTCAACATACATACAGGTTGTTTCGTTTTTATATTTTTGTATTAGTGTTTTGTATTTAAATATTGTCTTGAACTATGTTGTTTAAGCAGTTGTAATAGTATTATTTGTATTTTTGTTTAAAGCTTTTCACGTTATATCATCTTTTATGGATTTAGGTATATCATTGATTATTGTGGGAATTAGAAATTTTACTGTTCGCCTACCATAAAAGTTTCTAGCCTGAGGTACTTTTAGTTTATTCCTGGTGATACTTCTTGTAATTATTTTATGTGATATAGGTATTTTAATGCTTTGGTTATTAAATTGCTCAATTAAGAGGGCCATGTCGATTCTAGTCTGCACTGGCAAAATTTTACAATATTTAAATAATTCGATGACATTATCTTTACTTTGGTGCTTTATTTTTCTGGGTACGATGAGTTTTAAAAGTCTAACTTGAAATTTGGAAATTCTTTCAATGTATGATCTAAATGTTCGCCCATAGCTCGTAATTCCATAAGCTATAATTGATTCCGCTAGGGCAATATACATATTGAGTAGTACTTTGAACGGAACCTTAGGTTTCAAAATGTAAAACTTTGCCAGCACAGCGCGCAACTTATCACAGACTGAGTCCACGTGGAAAGTCCAGCTAAAACGATTGTCCACGATTAATCCAAGGTAGGTGTGGTGAGTTACTTGGTCAATTGCCTCACATCGACATGACGTACCTAATGGAGTGGAGTGAAGACAACTGTGACTGTGGGCGATTATATTAAAAGGAGTAATATGCTTTTGATGGCTAGAATGGACATGGATGATTTTGGTCTTACTTGCGTTGAGGACCAGTCCAGCATCATGTGCCCACTTGGAGACTCGAGTAAAATCTTGCTGTAACCATTGAGCTGCAACTTCTACGTCTCTGTGCGTAGCTACAAGGCATGTGTCATCTGCATATTGATAAACGGAACAGTGATTGACCACATGTTCCATGTCGTTAACATATGTCAGATAGTGTAAGGGTCCCAGTACAGAACCTTGGGCTGTCCCTTCAGTGACTTCAATGGCGTCACTGGTTTCATTACAGATCTTGACATTGTATTTACGATTTTTAAGGTAGTCCTCACACCATTTGAGTATTGGTCCTCGAACTCCAGAATTATCTAATTTTGTCAGCAACGTGTCGTGTCTAAGTGTATCGAACGCCGTGCTGAAGTCGATAAATAGTAAAATTACATTATTTTTATCATTAAGAGATTCGTTGACTTCATCCGTGAATTTAGATAATAACTGTGAAGTGGACTTATTGGGTTGAAAACCGTATTGTGTGCTGGATAACACGTCATTTTTTGCGTAGAAATCTTGTATCTGGTTACAGACATACTTTTCCACTATTTTGTCGATAACGGGTAGAATAGTGACCGGTCTAGAATTATTATAGTCGGCAAAACTGCCTTTTTTGTGTATTGGGCGCACTACACCAGTTTTTAGTACTTCCGGGTATTTTCCTTGTCTGACACTAGTATTGATCAATTTGACAATAACGCCTGTCATCTTGTCACAGATGGATTTTATGTTAATACACCTAATGTTATCCACTCCAGGAGCTTTATTTATATTAAGGTTTCTAATTATTTTATTAACACTATTATTTGTAGCTTTCCTGAAGTACATGGATGCGTTATGGGGAAACGTATATTCTGATTCGTTCAGTAGACGACGGCTACATTTGGGCAAGATCTTTTCGACACTATTTCTAAATTCTGTAGCAAACTTGTTAGCTATTGATTTTATTTCAACATTATTGTTTTTAAAGGCTCTCAAGATGGTTTCATCAACCGACTTTTTATTGCGACCTGATATATTATTTAATATTTGCCATAGCTTTCTAGGGTTCGTTTTGTTATTATTTATTTCTTCCAGATAATGTTTATTTCTAGATTTTTCAATTATTTTATGAGTTTTGTTTCTTATATTATTATATTCCAATCGCAGTATTTTATTTGTTGAATCCTTTTTCCATTTTAAAAATAATAGGTCCTTTTTTTACACATGTTATTAATTTTATTATTTATCCATGGCTGTTTATTTCTTTTACTATTATTATTGACTTGGTGGCCAGCGGTCGATGCTCTATTTCATGAAATGCAACCATTTCATGAAATGATCAATTCTAAGATTTCGCCACGACATATGCATATTTTTGTTCGTGACTGGACCTACACTATTATAGCAAAGGCCATTGCAGCCAAACTATGTTGTGTTTGTGACTGCGAAAGGTTTTCTTGCTATCAAAGTAAGCACATAGTTATATGGTGCTGTCATATAGTGCGTGTATGCCATATGGTGCTGCTGCGCCCCTCGATTGATGGACTCAGACGGATGCTTGAGGTATGTGAGAGATACGCCACGTCTCATGGTTTGTTGTACAATGTTCGGAAGAGTCAGCTTGTGGTGTTTAGGGTAGGTACGAAAAACCTAAGACAGTTCCTCCGGTGTTTCTCAATGGTATACCACTAAATAGAGTGTCGCATTTTAGGTACCTTGGCCACATAGTAAATGAAGACTTGAATGATGACAGCGACATAGAAAGGGAGCGAAGAGCTTGTCGATCCGATGTAATATGCTGGGCCGTAGGTTTGCGCGATGTACCTACTAGAGTAGTGAAACTTACTCTGTTCAAGGAGTTTTGCCAATATTTTTACACGGGCTGCCTGTGAGTTAGACATAAGCAGAGGGCCGACAACGTTCTTCGTGTACAATGCAATAACGTTTAGCGATGCTGTTGGGGACCTTTGCGGTTCTGTAGCGCATCGGGCATGTTTGCTGAAGCAGATACAGATAGCTTTCAGGCTATTATGCGAAAAAGACCAGCATCCCTGATGCAAAGGGTTCAGGGGAGCACCAACAGCATTAATTAATTATAAATTTTAAAGGTAATTGTTAATAAGCCTGATTGCCCGTTCCTGGGGCACTGAACCCGTATGCACAGCTGCAGGTCTGGTGCAGCGGGAAGCGGACATAGTTATAGGTTCATCAATTAGTTTTATATTTTATTTATTTTAGAAATGTTACTAACATAGTTTTATAAGTGTTACTAACAAAAAAATGCATCTTTTGTGTTCGATTTAAATAAATAATAATAAAAATAGGTACCTGCTCGGTGCGCGGCACGGGCCAGGCGCGGCGCGGGTCGGGCTCGGGCCAGTAGGCGCCGCCCCAGCCGCGCTCCGCTGACATACCTTCCATACCTGCGCACACATACCGCACCCAGTGTGAGTGTTCTATCATTGGCAAAGGTTTTTGATACAGTCTCTGTCTCCAGGTTGCTTGCTAGTCAAACTTGAGCGAATGGGCATTAGGAGGTTTTAAAGCTTAAACTCTTCACAGACTACGTTAGTAACAGATTTCAATGTGTCAGAGTTGGCGATTGAATAACTGACGACCTTCTCATTCGGATTTCCTCAAGGCAGCATCCTTGACCTACTCTATTCTCATTTACATTAATTACCTTTGTGACCTTGAACTCTAAAATAGGAAGATTGTTGCAGACGACACGGCCCTTGTTTTTAGAGGTAGCTTATGGGGCAGCACGTTTCAACACGCTTGATGTCTCTCTTAACATTAAATGTTGACAAAACAAAAATTTTAAAGTTTTCTCTCCGAAATGTCCCACAATCGGTTGATAGTAATTCAGAATCCATTTTGGCGCACTCCCATATTTATAGTCGTCTTACAATCTGTAACTGTCCTTCGCAAACGAGCACAAAATTAAGTCTGCCAACGCCACGGTACCCTTGGCGTTGGCAAACTTAATTTTGCTCCCCACCTAGACCTGTACCA
Source organism: Omphaloscelis lunosa (assembly GCA_916610215.1). Classification (NCBI taxonomy): domain Eukaryota; kingdom Metazoa; phylum Arthropoda; class Insecta; order Lepidoptera; family Noctuidae; genus Omphaloscelis; species Omphaloscelis lunosa. The sequence continues at coordinate 23,701,823 of OU744247.1, forward strand.
TAATTGCGTAATACACGATCAATCACAATTTGTTTCGATTTGAAACAGATTGCTAATCCATTGCTTCATAAGTTGGAAACAAATATGTGCTCAACTACGTAAATAACGCAATGAATGTTGTTGAACTGTCAAAATGAAATAAATTTGTCATAATCGTTTACGAAAATAAGTTACGCAATTAGGCTAAGTACTGGTTTCTTCGAGATTCTATAGATTCATTTATAATTTTAGCCGTCTACTCATTTGCATTAATTATTTGTATCCTAGTTCTTACGAATAAAACTGTATTATTTAATATTAAAGTTCTTACAACAAGTCTTGTTTTTTTTTTCTCGCAAGTGTGTTGAAAAACGTATGAAAAGCGTGTGCATTGATCATTACACAGCACACTTGTATCATAATATACTGTTATGACTATGACACAGCTATTGTTACCGTTCCCGTTGGGCTGCGGCGGCGCCCAGGCGCGGCGCGGCCAGGGCGGCTCGAAGGGCGGGAACTGCGCGCCGCTTTCTGGCTCCTGAAGCAGCCCGCCCTTGTGGCTGAAAATGTGCGAACTCGCAGGACCCTCTGCCAACAATTGTTATTCGTGTAACTTCACCTTGCTTGTCGTAGCTCAATCGTTGTAGCAGTTAGGTTCAGCGCACGGACCATGTATTTAAGTTTGGAGTGACCTAAGTAACTTTCAATTTTTTGCACTATTAGGTAGGGATGAGAACTATTATCACGCACTTAGAGCGCACTTCTCCTAAGTCTTCACGGTGAGATGTTTACAGAATGAACCGACAGATAACGATCCTGTCAGATTTATCTATTGCACTCATCTGTGCTATTGCTAGAAGGTGTTTGCTGAATGTACAGCGGTTGTAGATCAGCGAGGGTGCGTGTCGCGTGCACTGCGTACCGTTGTAGCGGTGCTGCGGCTGCGCCTGCGTGAGGCGGTGCGGCCAACGCTCCGGCAGCGCGGCGCCGTCGCCCGGTGCGTCGCCCGCCGCCTCCACGCTCTCCTGCACAAGCAGCTCTCACTGTAAGCACTACCAGACAAATTATCAACTATGTTGAAGTTACAGGCGCAATATGAGGTAAGACAGCACCTGCAGCGGCTTGAGAAGCGCGGGCGTAGTGGAGGGCGGTGAGAGCACGCGGGGCGCGGGTGGGGCGGGGCAGCCCAGCTCGGGCGCCTCGTCCGAGCCGTCCGCGCACTGCACCACGCCGTCACACGCGTTGTACACGGCAATGCACTCGCCGCCGTGCCGGCATGCGAACTGGTAGCGGCTGCACCGCGAGGCTGCAAAAACCGGCAGCTGCCTATTAATTGGTTCTCTCGCACAAACCCGTCCGCGGACGAGCCTCGCACCACCTGCGCATATTTGCCTCTGTCGATACACAGGCAGCAGAGGGGATTGCCAACTAGTGTAATGATCCCGTGCCACCGGAGCTTGCCGCGGACAGTGCGTGTTTTGACGACATTTGACTGTTTATGAATCGCTGAGCAGGCGATGAACAATGTGTCCGCGAACAATCTGTCCGCGACGATAGAACTTATGGAGATCTATGCAATAACGCACACGTAGGACAAGACTGGTGGGTTTTCCACGTTAATTATATCGGAACAAGAATCATGGCTGTGCTCGTGGCGTAACCCTGACCGTTAGATCCATAGTGATTAGTCGCGATTGCTGCGACTCATATTATGTAGGTATAGCAAGTGGACATGGTTGCACCGGGCGTGGCGGCGCGGGCGGCTCGTTGTGAGGTCGTGGCTTCGCGGGGCCGCCTCGGGGGCGGGGGCTACGCACTGCCCGTGCCGCCACCTGTTTAGTTAGATAGCCCGCACAGGTTAAACCAATAATCCATTGCGATCGCTTAATCATTGTAGGTACATAATTGCATCTTAAAAAATTTACGGGGATTTCAGTCATGATTGAGGGATTCATTATGATTAATTAGGTACCTACTAATGGAGTCAGTCAATACACTGTAATATTCTGTTATTCTGTTTCTTATATTTTGGTTCTAGAAAACGGCCCGGAGGACCTTAAAATTTATCAGCGTTTTGTAACAAAGGAACACTCCCATCAGTTCAGTGTCAAAGTAACCTGTTGGTCAAACAAGTACTTAAAGCTCATTAAAGTAATGTTGTAATGAGGGCCGGTGGGCCGGTGGGCGACTCGGGTGAATGACTTCGCACTACACCGCTCATTAGTTAAGCATAAAAATCTACTTGTGGGCCCGTCCGCAATTACGAGCCCACTTCTACATCGAATGCTCCGAAAAACACCCAAACAGACCGTTAGTGCAAGTAGAAGGCTCTCCTCGGACCTTATGTCAGACTACAGCTACAGACCTATACAGAGTAGAAAGTTAAAGCGGGCCCTGGATGGCGAGGAAGTAGGTGCACTATCTTGCTCCAGAGAATTTCAAAGAAACATTTGATTTTTTATTCAGTATGCAATGAATTCAATTCAAATTCAAAATATTTTATTTCACACAAATCTACATGGGCACTTATGCAACGTCAGAAGCTAGGTGCACGGTTCCAATTGGTCTCTTCCTATGGAGAAGAGCCGGCAAGAAACTCCACGGTTACTCTTTTAAAAATAAATAGTTCTTACAATGTTTTCAAATTACAGTGTTAATAGGTATGAGAGGACAGTGTAAGCCTATCAACAAGTACCAAGTACTTAGTAAAATAAAAAATGGGTACAAGTCAGTCTACAGCCTACAACGTTCTCACATTCACAAAATCTAAAAGAAAATAATCTATATAAAAGATTAACATAATAACAAAAATAAGGACCTATTTAAACCAAACGACATGATTGCCACTACAGCTGTAACAAATATAATTTGATTTAAAAAAAAAATAGAAAATTGTTGGTATATGGAAGTATGTACAAATAGTAAAAAAAAATAATCATCGTAATTTGGGAGCAGTTAGTAGACATTTACATTGTTATGCCGTTAATGAGGTACCAGGGAAGCCACATGTGCAGAAGGAATTATTGCCAAATTTCCTTGTCTTCAACGTAGTCTCTAATCTTATAATGCTTTTATGGTGAGGACACGTTTGATGTGGGTTTTGAACTTTCCATCGCTTAGTTCTAGAACCGACTTGGGCAACTTGCTATAAAAGCGGATACTGTTTATAAGAAAAGACTTAGGTATTAGTTTTAGTTAATCTAAATTTGGGTATCACAATTTCATGTCTACTACGTGTATTTATATTATAGAAATCGGTTCTTATTTTGAAAAGTCCTAAGTTTTTGCGAATATACAAAATATTGTAGAGCGCGTTAATTGCCCTCTTTTGTAAAATGAAAATTGAATCTACGTCAGCTGCCGATCCCCACAGCAGAACGCCATAAGACATAATACTGTGGAAATAAGCAAAGTATACTAACTTAGCTGTGGCTACATCATTGCCTTATTTTTCTTACTGGATATGCAGCTGAACTTAATCTACCTGAAAGAGCTCAAATAGGGGCGCCCCATTGCAATCTCGAATCTAGAGCAAATCCTATACAGTTTCCGTAATAGCGTCTAGTTTCTTGCCATCAAATTTTAAATTTAGACCTACTTGAGGTACATTTGGTAATGAGAACTTAAGACATTTAGTTTTGTTCGCATTAAGTAAAAGATTATTAGCTGCGAACCATTTCGAAAGAATTGCCAGACTATCGTTGACATGTAAGACATCCGTATCTTTTCTATCTATTTTAAAAATAAGAGAAGTATCATCAGCGAATAGAATTATATCCAATACATTAGCCATCATGTAAACAAGGTCATTAATATAAACTAGAAATAGGAAAGGGCCAAGAATTGATTCTTGAGGCACGCCCATCTTAACCGGAGAACCCGAATCTTGCAAAGCACTGGACTATTAGAACTTAGAAAGATTTCCGTAATCATACCAGCTATTATCAAGATCATTCATTAAAGAGAGATCAAAAGTTAGGTTAGGACGATTGGAAGCTTGAACGTTGATTGGCTAACCAAAGGCGGTAGGTACCCCACGGTGCGCGATATTGCAGAAGCACGCGAACTCTGGTTTCGGCAGACGTTTCACCGAGCGGGACACTGAAGTCACTGACCGAACGGTTTATTCGGCTCGCTTCGGAATACTTCGGATCGCATCGTTCGCTCGTGCAACAATAGCTCTCCGGCGTCATTGTAAACGTATCAAACTTATAAAATGATATCACAAAATCACGGCAAAAGTAGATTTGCGTAAGCAAGTATTATTTATGATTGGATAGTTTTGATCGATGTACTTAAAACCGAATTATATTACTAGAGAAGATCGAAACTGCGGGCCGGAGCCGCTCCAGAACTCGATTTCCAAAAACAGATTTTGTAAACGATTTCATAATCTCAAATCGGTTATTTAACCGTTTCCGTAAAAATCCAGAAATGCCCATTCTAAAAATTAGTTTACGAATCTATGTATTTTCCCAGTTTGGCAATAAAAAATGGTACCATTGGTAAACAAAACGAGTCGTTTTAAAAAACAGTTGAAAATACCAAGGCAATTATTTGTCTGTTCTGAGTATTTAGTTAGTTATGAAGTTTGTGAAAATTAATAGAACTAATTATCCTTTCCCCAGTCGCAGCCATTTTGCCGCACTGTGCTCGTTGTCACGCTACTTCTGGGTGGTTATTGACTTTGGAAGTTCACGCAATATTAGAAGAGAAGCAAAAAAATAAAATATTAGTAGGGTCACCTGTCCAACATTGAAACACCAAAATTTCAAACCATCCTGTCTCTGCCGTTTCTCAAGTTAGGAGTCTAATTTTTTGCATCAAGATAGACAATTTAATTAGTTATCTCGTCGTATTATAATTTTTTACTGTACTTTTATAATTTATGCATAAAAAAGCTTTTTTTAAAAAATGAACTTTGTTTCATTGTGTCCATATATGTGTATTCAATGAAACACCTGAATTTTTACAATGAAACAAGGCTAAGCAACAATGAAACAGTATTATTAGTAGGTAGTGTTTTGTTTGCTTTTAATCAACCCAGGTAGGTATCTATGCATTAAATTAAAGAAATTTAAATGAAAATAATGTTTTATTCATTATCTACGATATTAATTAGACTTAAACATTAACAATCACAGAGGTAATACCTGCGGGTTCAGGTTTAACAAAAAAACAATCACCCTGTCTCTGTCTTACAGGTCTTAAAAACTTATAAAATTTCAAAACAAATTAGGTATCTAAGTATTTTTTCGCTTAAAACAATCTAATATTTATCCTCTTCTTCTAACTAATCTATGTTGTACGAGTTGCAGTCTCATTATTTAAAATATCACAATCATTGTCATTTTTTTTTCGCTTAAAACAATCTAATATTAATTAACCTCTTCTTCTAACTAATTTGTTGTACGAGGTGCAGTCTCATTATTTAAAATATCACAATCATTGTCATTATAATAATTTCTTATTAATTTAAGAATAAACAAGTAACAAAAATATCACATGATTAAAACCAAAACCCGAAACTCAGCCAGATTTTAACGCAAATTTAGTCTCGGTGATACACGAAGAGGGAAAACATAGAACAAGTTTCGGCTTTTGGTGCCGTTAATTTTTGGCTGAGGTAGAATCATCTTTATGTCTGTCAGTCTTATTTCTGAAAAATCTGGCTCTAAAGGGCTATAAAATTTCATCTCAGTCTTGTTTTTTACTCTCAAGAAAGAAACACCATATGCATTGGCACTTATTACTTCAGTAATCAATGCGACGTAGAATATTTCAAGCTTTTTGGTTTCAAAACCAACCACTACGTAGTAATGAACACTGCATTCACTAGCAGCTTTTCTTAGACTCCATCCCTGCCTTATAAGCTGAATAGCTTTAAGCATGTTAGCTGCCAAAAGATCTCCTTTTTTTCTTATAATAGCTTTACTACGTGCCATCTGAAAAATAATAAATAAAATAACTACAAAGTAGGTAGTTACTGTAGATAGCCAATAAAAAGCTTTAAGAAAGTTGCTTGTGTTTAGAAAAATTATCGTTATTGTTATTTTCCACATGGCCTACAAGATAGTACACAATGACACACTGTTTCATTGTATACAACATACTTTTGTTTCATTGTAAACCAACAAGGTATTTTTTTATAACATAAATAAAAATTGCAACAAGGAGTGAACTATTTTCATACAGATTTAAATCAAAAGACACTTTGAAACGTACAGAATGCAACGTAATATTGAACAATACGAAATTATCTTCTATAATTTGCTAAAAAATCACCAAATATGACCAAAAATTCTTACTTTTTCGCAGCAATATTCGTTATGCGTCACTAGAGACGACCTCTTCCACGCGGCGCGCTCACAAACTGGGCGTGTGCGGGGGGGGCCTGAGAAGGTCCTTTCTTGCTATCCTGCTCTATCTGGCAACGTCGCATTTTAGAAATATCGCAAAGTTTCACTGTGTACGATTGTTTCAATGTTGGACAGGTGACCCTACCCTATTATCCTAACTAATATTATAAATGCGAAAATGAGTTTGTTTGTGTAATTGTTACGCTTTTACGCTAAATCGGCTGAACGGATTTTGGAGGCACATGGGTATACCATGAGCTGTAGGTACCCTAATTGCGTAAATTATTTTGGTAAACAATTAGGTATGGCTAATTTGTTACATTTTGACAGTTCAAAAACATTCATTGCGTTATTTAAGTTGTTGAGTAGATTTTTTTTTTCTAATTTGTGAAGCAATGGATTAGCAATCTGTTTCAAATCGAACCAAATTGTGTTGTATTACGCAATTAGGGAACTGAAGAAGTACTATCGAAGAAACGCATATCTGTACACTGTAAGGACTATTCTTGCCAGCAGCGCTCGGCCGCTATAGTATTGCTTATCTACGCAAGAAAAGGGTCATGTGCATGGGATTTTGTTTTCAAATTGGTAAGATATGCGTTACCCCGATGGTACATAGTTACTTTTTTTGTTTTTAGTTTGAAATGGAAGGACCATTTCTTTTGTTTTTTTTTTTTAATTTTATTACTGTTTGTATTTCCTGTGCGTGTCCCAAATAAAATTAAAATAGAAAATTTAAAACTCATATTAAAAGTACTCTTCGTATACATAAACAAGCATATTACAAATTAGAGCATTATATCCAAGATAAGAATGCTTGGACACACGCTGGTCTAGCTCCATAAGACAATTTAGTCTAGAGAAAAACAAACTGGTATTATTAATGTTATAATAATTAATTAATTATTATAACATTAATTTTACATTCTGTGATTACTTGAACTCACACACTGACTTATCAGTATTACTTGTAAAATTTTTAGGAATCTCGTATAGGTAGGTAGCTACTTTTACAATGCTTGAAAATATGTGAACACTATTACCTACACCATGTATCTATTACATAATTATTTTTTCTGTCATTGCTTCCTTTTTAATTATTTTTACCTATTGTGGTATAGTAATCTCATTCCCATCTCACGTATTATTATATAATTAATGAATACAAAATATTGTATAACATTTTAAAAGAGTAACGGTGGAGTTTCTTGCCCATTCTTCTCCATACGAAAACTACCTTTTGGAAGAGGCGACTAGAATCAATTCAATTTTTTGTAAATTGTGACTTTCAAAAGTGCCTTTTATGTGCCTAATTAAAATAAATTATTTGACTTTGAATTTATTTTTTTCTTTGTTTCTTTTCTTTCATCCTGGATCGCAGACGAAGTCGCGGGCAACAGCTACATCATATACATCTTATAGGCTAACAATGTTATAATGTAACTTATTTATAACACATTGGCTGTCGCTTTGATTTTACTCAGAGAATGCAATAAAAAGTTATGGCAGCTGTTTTGGACGGAATTCTTGCTTTACACGTCGCGTCGGTAGCCCCGCAGTAGCTTGGGGGCCCCGTAACATTGATACCGCGGCGCGGCGGCGGTAGTTACGTCCGGCGTCCCTGCCAATACTGCGGCTGTATCAGCTGTGTGAAATGATGTGAGCTTAGGAGGTGATCAGGTGAGTTGCATACGTATCGTACTGGGGGGCCGGTCGTCACGCGGCGGCGTGGGGCGAGGCGGCGCCGGCGCGGTTAGCGGCGGCGGCGCCGTGCTCCTGCTCGCCGTCGTGGTGCTGGCCGTACTGCTGCTCGCCCCACTGCTCCTGTGAAGGAATTGGGCAATCGATCCTGTTTCTTATAAAGATCAAAAAACTTTAACCGACCATCTGAGGTTTGAGTAGGTATTGCCTACTACAGGTGTGCGCCGATATATTTTTTACCGGCGGCGGCGTCTGACGTTTAATTGGTCGGCGGCGGCGGCTTCGTCGGCGTAAAAAGTACCATTAAAATCAAACCTCTATAACAATATTCTCCTTTCTAAAGAAGCGTTTGGAAAACTGTGTAAAGTCTTCTTTTCGCCCATACCGCTATGTTTGAAAACTAAGGTATTCAACCAGTACGTCGTGTCTGCTATTTAAATTATGCAAAACCTCAAACTCAAACTCAAAGCATTTATTTCAATTCAATTCCACCATTTACCGGCAGTTTTGAATTGTCAAAGAGTCTGTCAGTTGGTCAGAAAGTTGAAGATAATTGCCCATTCCAAAACGTAGATCTCTATGGCGAAGAACGGTCAAGAAACTCCAAAGACACTCTTTTAAATATAGATATTACAAAATCCTGGGTAAGGTGCATTCGGGAAATTCCGAATGGTTTTCAGACAAATTGATGGAATGTGTGTATTTTGATGAACCAGGCAGAATCAGTGGATTGTATGTCTTCTAGAGAAGTCAGTTCGTCTTCTTGAATGTATAGCCTAGAGCTCTATTCGGAGGTCTTTTATAAATATCGTAGTAGTTTAAAAAAAAAGGGTTTAAAAACTTACTTTTTTTTTTCTTTGCACTAGTGTAATTTCGAATTATGGACGGGCAATTCCGAATGACAGTTAAAAGTGGACTTTATTCACTTTTGACAAAAGGTACATATATCTTTTTCTATCGTAATTACCCTCCAAAAATAATATTTACGCTATTTGTCATAGAATAACCTGAACACGTTTGTGTGAAATTTCTATTTCGGAATTACCCGCCGCATGGGTAAATGGTTCTCAATATTTTAGCAGGTACAGAGCGGATATGATTCTTTTACTCACGCGATTATTCTCATAGTTTAAAAGATATTATTTTAACGTAATCAAACTGATCGCTTATAGGTATCCTACTAAAAGTAACATTCAGATCTTTGTATGGATTTGTATGCAATCCCTTCCGATGTACGCAGCCGTGTAGCGCTACTCGGCAGCGCGGGGACGGGCAGCTTGCATCGGAAAAGAAAACTTTGCTTACAAATCCATACAAAGAGGTGGGTAGTTTCGGCAGTCGCGACTCGGCAGCGCCGCCGGGTCGCGCTGCTGGGTCGCGACTGCTGAGATCTGAATCATAGCTTTAGATGCAATTCAATATTAATCAAAATGTTTAAGATTTTCTGTAATAAGAATGGAAATAATCATGGGTCTTGGATTTGAAAATAAGACTGAAAATAATAAAAAATAAAGATTGATTTGAAAATTAAGTAAGTAATTAAATTAGTACTTAAGTAGCAAAATCACAAATAAACAGAATAATAAATTGAATTATAAAATTAACCCACTTACAAGTAGGTTTGACATAAAAATTAAAAATGTTAACTTGATAACTCAGGTAAGCACACTAAAATAGTTGAGCCTCCCTCTGACACCTGAATAACATAAACAAATTATAACGATTTTTTTCGAGGATTTTAGATAAAAAAATATAATCTAAACAAAGAAGTTCTCAAAACTTATAAAATTTATTTTGTGTATGCTTTGTTGGTTGTAGCCGAGTGGCAACCGACTGCCATTTTCTTACCAAGGGCCGGCCGATTATACCTAAACTGTGAAATGACACCCCCCTGCTTATATCACGTTTAGACGGAACTAACCTACCATCGGAATTACCCATACAAATTATAGATTGAGAGAATATTGAGAACCACTGACATAACATCATAACATCACGCCTGTATTCCCCGAAGGGTTAGGTAGAGGTGTACCTATAGTACACCCACATTTCGCCAGTTATGTTTAAGTCCCATGTAATAGGGGGCGAGCCTATTGCCATCAACCGGGCACAAATCCAGACTCCGGGCTGCTAATGAGAAATTCCGGATGGAAAAACCCAATAACACCTTGCCCGACCCGGGAATCGAACCCAGGACCTCATACTCAACAGTAGCGCTTTGCGACCACTAGACCAACGAGGCAGTCACCACTCCATAGAAAAGCAATATCGGCTAAATCCGAATTATTTATGATTCGAATTTACCCTCTTCGGGTAATTTCAATAAAAACAGAAAAAGATACCTAGGATGCGCTGAATCCATTCAAAACTATATTAAAAACGAAAAACTATTGAACAAAAAAACAATCAGTTAAATAACTTACCAAATTTCTGAGATACCAATGTTCGTGTAATTCCGATAACTAGAAAACGCGCGAAAAATGACACACTGCGGGAAATGCGGCGTTGTGACACGTACATTTACAAGTAGCGACCTGAGCCAACTGAAGCGGGGGAGTATTAAGCTGGCGTCAAGGTTAATGTTGCCACATTATAAAATATCGTTGCGTTTGGGAGGAAATTGAAATTTTCGGAATATGCCGATTTTCGACATTACCCGAATGCACCTTACATCATTTTTGTGCTTCTATATGCACAGCTGGGCACCGTTAATCAAATAGTTAATCGTTAATCCGTTAATATGTGTAAAATTGCATTTTTATATCGTTGCGTTAGTGAACTTATAAAACCTATTGGTTTAGGTTCTGGAAGTTAACAGGTAAGGAACAAAACAAAATACTTGTATAATTCAAATGTGTAATTTAATCGTCAGGCATAAGGTGCATATTCCCCTTCATGAACATTAACATGTTGAAGTTCTCGTCTGAAAGCGAGGCTCGTTTTGGTGCTAAAATGTCTTTACCGGTGGAAAACAGACGTTCAACTGCAGCACTTGAGGGTATAGCAGTATTGTATTTCATGAATAGATTTATGAATATCTGTTCCCCGAGGAATGCAGCATCGTTGAACGAGTCTTTTGATTTCATGTCCAGGCATATTTTAACGAGACTTTGCGCTTTACTCTTTAAAGAGTTGGAGTTCTTTGGTTTTTCTATAGACTGCGTGATAGAATTGAAAAAGTCTTCCTCGTCATCATCGTTGTTACTCGCATTGCTCCCTCCACCACTTAAACAATCTCTGTGCTTTGAATTTTCCGCTGCTTCTTGTCGTAAGGCATCTTCTACCTTTTTTCCCATGCACTTTTTTACTGCATCCACTCTACTGCTGTCATGCGTTTCCAGCCATATCAACATCATACTAGTCTGAACCTGTTTTTCGCGCCGCGCCGCGGTGCCGTGCGGTAAATAGTAGGCATAGGATTAACGATTAACGGATTTCTGCATATTAACGGAAGTTAACCTGTCCGTTAACATTTTTAAAAGTTAACTTAAAAGTTAATCCGTTAATCAAACCAGCTATGTCTATATGAGAGAACAATGTACAAAAAATAATCAAAAGCAATTGAAAATATAAGATTTAAAATAAGCCCTGGCAGATAAAAGATGACAGTTTCAACTGACGGCGCCCGTTCACGAACATGACGCATGGATCAGCACCATCCAGCTCAACCATTTTGTAGGGAACCGAATGATCCAACACAAATGTCTCGCCACTACCAGCGAGACATTTAAGTGAGCATGACATACTCTCAACTGCCACGCTCTTTCAAGTCAACATACATCTTAATAACTTAATAAACGGCTCCATGGTCTCACATTTACAAAAATAATAATGCTTCAAAATTATACAAAACTATAGTTTGCATTGTATTTAAGAAATTAATTGAATTTTACCACCAAAATGCTCATATAAAAAGTTTCTAGTGTTTTCTAGCGTTTAGTTTACTAGTATATTTGCATTATACTTAAATCTAGAATATAAAATATTTTGACAGACAACTCTGAACATCTACTTTGTTTAACGAATTATATTTCAGATCGCCGTTCGTGAAATTAGAATCAAGACTTCGCTTAACAGGTAAGCTCGTTTGATTCCCAATTTTACTTCACGGCGATCTGAAATATAATTCGTTAAACAAAGTAGATGTTCAGAGTTGTCTGCAATAATTTAGTTAGTTAATAAGTTACGGCATATTCTGATTTATTAGGTACTTTTATCATTCTTTCTGAATACAATATTTTAATTTTATGTAATTTAAGAAGGTTGCTTTGTTTTATGTGAATGTCATGTACATCTGTAATTGGTATGTATATAAGTCCATAACTGTTAACATTTAATATTTAATGTACAATATATATGCTTTTGGCGTATCCATTTTAAATAAATTCTTAATAACGTTGCTTAATTAATAGTGTTTAACTATTTTTCATCAGTAATGAGGTATAATCATCAACACAATGTTGGTTGGCACTGTGTCTATTTCAATTGATGCCAGCACTAAGTTGAGCTACTGTATGTTTTGTGCTGTGGGAGGTGAATTATTAGTATCACTCTCACTTCCTACCACATTTAACCCAGCTTGTGTTTATAAAAAATTTATAAAGTTGTTCTGAATTAATATACCAGGAGGATATTATGATATGAATACTTTAAAAGTGTAAAACTGGGTGAACCTGCTACAGGGACACCTTGCCCAACCATTCGGGGAAACAAGGCGTAATGTTATGATGTTACTTTAAAAGTTTCCATGATTGAGAATAGCATTCTCAAATCTGTCTGTAAATAGTTAAATTATTTGGGATACTGTTGTGCTTAATGAGTGAGTATTGAGTTGCACATTACATCTTGCTGTCAAGGTAAGTGTCGAGCTCAGTGAGTCTAGAAGATGAATTGTAAAGATTATCATTAGGGTATTTTAAAGAATGTCAGTTATCTAGTGATCTGAATAAGAGGCACCATGGCTGTGAAGTCCTTAGTAGTTAAACTTTCATAGGGTGTAACAGGATCTTTTAGCCCCTGAATATTGTAAGCAGGGAGGTATTTTTGGTAAGCATTTGTGGAATTGTATTGTACAGTACCGACCAAAAGTCCATAGGCAATCGCACAAAGCAATAGACTGACGCTTCGGTTTGACTTACGACCTTCTTCTATAAGATGTTACAATACTATAGATACACACACACTCACTTTGTCTGCAACTCATAGTAGTTCATAATTTCAATCAATATAGAATACGGCGTGCTAGCTCAGTGGATAACGTGCTTTGGTATGTGCGATTATGGCGAGCCGAGCGAGGGTTCAAATCTCATCCGTGGTTTGCTTGTAATTTTTAATAATTACATTCATAGTTTTTGTTATTTTTTAATAATTATTATTCATAGTTTTTGTTATTTTTTAATAATGACTAGTTCAATAATCATTCGTTTTTTGTTTCGGTCGTCTTGTTCACATAAATATTAAGGTTTAGCAGGTAGACCACAGAAAACTAAGTAAATCATTTCGATTTCTGTGGGGTAGACAGACGCAGTTCGTTACGCGTATTCGCGATTGCTACGGTTTGTTCCCAGCCAATCTCAAAACTTTGTTGGTTCGTGGTTATTGTTGGTGACGAGTATTTAAGTATTAGCGGTGTTGTGGTTATTGTTTTCAAAATGCAGTCAAATATTAATATTGAAGGGAGATCAAATATTATTGCGCTGCGTAAAAGTGAATGTAATTTACACAAATATCTAATGAGACCGGACTAAGTGTGAGTGTTATCATTTAAATATTTCATATTTTACTAAACATAAATCTTAAACAATACCTTTGGTATTGTTGATAGAACAGAGGTATTGTTGAGACAGAAGATGCCTTTAAAATTTTAAATTCATTATGAGGTTTAATTCGATTAGTGAATGATAAATAATTATTATGTGTAATAAATACAATGTTATTCTTTGTTCTAGAGAAATACTGTGAGGGTTAAGAGGAATGAGGAAGAGGCTTATTATCGAGCAGTAGCGACGTCAAATGATGGAGGAATATGAAACAAATGGTTTCATACCAACGAGATATTTTGCTGAATTATTAAACACGTCATTAGGAACCGTTCGCTGTGCACTCTGAAGACTTGTATCACTGAAGACCAGCTAGGAAGCCGTTTTCGACAGAAAGGCATAAACAAGAACGTTTAAGTTTCGCAAGATAATATTAAGACTTCAAGTGGGACACTGCTATATTTTAACCTTAAAATATTTACCGTACCAACTTAATAAACAACAGATTCGTTATTGCATGAATTTGTGGTAACGATTTTTTAAGCAAGTTACAATATGTTGTTTGTCGTATTTCTCGCAGATAGACCGAAAATGTTTAAGATTATTTTAGTAATATTATTATTTTAGGATTACAATTTGAGGTTAAGTTTCAATCTTCTTTTCGTAAAGAAAATGAATACTTAAGCTATAACCTCAATACCAACCAATATTTACTAAAGCCAAATAAAATGTAAAATAAATAATGTAAACAAACTGCCCATACTTTACCTTAAAATCACCTATTTTGTAAGTAGTTTCTTTTTACATTTTGATTAGTCTTATATTCTTATTTATTGCTTAATTACTTCGACCATGATCAAAGCTAACTAATAATAAGCTAGCTAATATTTATGGTGAAAAAATCAATTTAAAATTTAAAACATTTCATAATACAAATATGTCAAAATAATATAAATTACTTCTAAGTTTTTTGACATCTATTTCACATCTTATTGAGCTGACGTAATGACAAATAATTGTAGCAATATATTATCTATAAGTAAAATAAATATAACGAATACATTTTTTTAATTTTGCTATCACATATTACGCATTTTTAATTCTAAACCCTTTATTGCAATAACAGCATTAATAAAAAAAGCAGCAATAGTTAAAATATAATATTATTGCTAACAAAAATATTAATATTTGCGGTTGGAACCTAAGCCAGTTTGCATCTCAGACCAAGCCAGCTTAACGCGTTCTGCTATCTGCACATGTAAGTTTGGTTTGAATTTTAGCATTGCCATAAACTGGCCAAGGTCAAGCGCATGATGCGTGTTGTCTAACAAAAGCGACGGAAATATATATTTGTTTCGGTAGTGAGGCGCAAGTACGCGACGATACGACAGTGTGTAAAGCGCAATACTGCGTTCTCTGTGGTGTGTGTGCCGTGTTGTTTACACATACAGATCAACGGACTATACCGCGTGTTCACAGCAATATGATTCTTAACGTGCTTATGCACTTTTGAACGCTTACTGTACCTAAATTGTACTGATAGACAAACTTAGTGTTTTTTTTTTTTTGAAAAATGTTGTAGGATTTTTTGGTCAAATTCTTGTGATCAGTTGATGTTATTTCCGTTTAGGTAAGTATATACTTTATGATATGGTTTCATTTCATTTTTGGATGGACTAGTTTTCCATAACTTTAGTTATTAAAGGTATTTTGGAAACTGAATTTCAAATACGGAATAGGCTTTTAACTTGTAAGCACCAATTAATAAGGGCAGTATATTATGCCCTGGATAGGAGAGAGGTTTGAACAAATTTGAGGTGAAAGGGTCTATTTCAGATGCTTAGGGTTTTTCCTCAACGATACTAATTTCCATATGAGTTTCACATATTTTGCTAGCAGTAATTACTTGACGAGTTTAGAGCTCTAGATTCATTTTAGAAGTATAAAGATATGAACTCTTTTCCTTGACCTCATAATATGTCCAAAATTGGGATTGTGTAATGAGTTGCATTTTTAAGTGAGGGAGTTGTATAATTGAACTTGTTATGATGTGCACTTGGTGAGCAGATGGAGAGTTTTAGAGTAAAGCAATTTGTAGATAATTCATTCATAGTACCTACATTTATTGTATTATACCTTATCTTGTTCATGTTCTACTCACAATCCATCAATACCTACTTTGTCCTCACAATGTTCTCCCCCCCTCCTTTTTTTTTGTTTCCTTGATAATTTCACTTTAGTGCTGCAATTATCATTTAAATCTACTGTTAAATATGTAGACTAGTAGTTGGCAATCAAATGATTAATTAGGTATTTTGATTTTATAAGCTTTGAATAAGATCACCCATTTCTGCCCAGCCCTTCGGGAAGTCCGGGCGTAATGTTAAATAATGCGACTAAGTTTACTAGCACTTTTTTTTTTTTTTAAATACTGGTGTTTCAAGGTTTGTTTAAAGTGAAAAAAAAAAAACTTAATAATCAAGCCTAAAAATAGCATTATTAGTTTTCAAGCCCAAACATTTAAACACACTTATAGTGGTATTTATTGGTATGTCTTATCGCAGTCTCGATATTTTACCAAATAAACAGCCAAGTTAGATTGTAAGAAAACCTTGTTTTCTGTAAGTGGCACTCACTACTGGTAATTTAGTAGGTAAAACAGAGATAAGAGACTATTCAAGTATGAAAAGTATTAGTAAATGTGTATGTAATTAACCCTTTATTGGTTATTTGGTAGGTAATGTTATCTTCCAGATAGTCCTAAGTGATACCCCTGTACCTATAGGATGAAATCATAATATGATTTCATAAAGGTAATATGGTATATTATACCTATCTATTTTGATATGCTAAGCTATAATTGATTAGTGTACAAGTTGTCAGTTTGTAACATACTTGTAGTTATTACTGGGATTTTTATTTTTATTTTCCTTCAGTATGATATGGTGGGATTCTTATTGCTCTAGATGACTAGATGGGTTAGACAGTCTTGATGTTTTTTTTTTTTTTGTTCATAATGAAACTGAATTTTCTATTTTGTTTGGGACTGACTGAAATGTATTTTTCAGATAAATTCTTTGTAGATCTATCTATTGTATTGTTTGTAAATGCATCTCAATATTTAATAAGTTCTTTGATGGTATTGAGAGGATCATCATCTACACGGCCTTCTCCCAACTATGTTGGGGTCAGCTTCCAGAGAATGGCTTTGAGAGGTTAAGATATTGAATTTGGTAGGTATCAAATATTTTGTTATCTATGTCCATAGCCAATAGCAGAATCAGAGGAATATAACTGCTTTGCCAGCATTTATTCCAGTATTGGTCTTCTTGAATTGTTATTTTGGAATATAAGGCGGGTTGTTGTTGAGGTCCACCATATATATTGATTTTTATTTTCAGTGACAAAAATAGTTCATTTATTTTTCAGACATAGTCCATTCCAACCGATTAGGTTAAACTAAAACATCATAAGATATTGTGGTGGTGGTTTTCAATGGTGTGATTCCTGTTATTAACCCGGTAGAAGGATGTTTTATTTTGTTATTTACAAAAGTAAGTAAATCAACTAATGTTGTGCTTGTTTTACATTTTCGCCATAGAACTGGTAAGTTTCACTATTATCATGAGAATGTCTTGTGGTTTTAATATTTATTGAATAGTTGTTATTGTTTTTGTTTGTAGCTAAAACATTGTGTACTCAAGTTTGTGATTGTTTCGGTTTGTTTGTCAAATAGGATGAATTAAAGTTGATGTCAATTAGAGATTATATAACTTTTGTTCTGGTTTTAGTTTGGTGGCAGTGGGTATTGCCAGCTGGTTTTGCTGCATCAGTCAAGTTAATCAACAATTTGTGTTTGTCTTATGTTTTTCATAAGCATAGGGTCATTCACTGCTTTTCCTATGATAGGGGTAATAACCAGTACGGCTTGTTTCTGGAATATCTCAATCCCTTGTTTCCTCAGTTTAGAGGAATCTAAATGGGGTGAATAAGTATGGGAGCATGGAATAATACTTTGTATTATTCCAATTATGGTTTAGTCCATTGCACTTGTATCTGAAATCAAGAGTTTCCAGAGGTAGCATTTGTCGTCAGCCATTGTATCACAGAATCATGTTTACAAAGTATCTTGTGTATTTAAATGTATGCCTGTAAAAATTGCACAATTTTGCATTATTGTTTTAGTTTACAAAATAGATATCATTTATCAGTTTTTGGCAGGATAATTAAGCCACCTAGAGCTAGATAAGTCACTGAGTATCTCGTACACAGTGATATCTTTTAATTAGCTATATTTTGTTTGTTAAAAATGGCAATCCTCGATATGAAAGCTAGATCACGTAGTATTGAGATAACATGCTATAAGCATCTCGTGCTAAGCATGTGCACACCATGTCAGATATGTGCCAGTTAGCAACATAGAATCAATGTTGTTGAGAGTACCTTGTACTCGTTGATAACAATCTAGTTAGCGAGGCAGAATTCCACACTCACTATAGGAAGTATAATGCTTTTGCAAGTTTATAACACACAGACAGTGTGCAGGGTTAAGTAAGGCTGTCTCGCAACCTTCATGCTTGTAAATTAAAAGTATATAGAACCACTTTTGACAATTCCTTAGCCAAGATCATAGAAATGTGACTTACCCCTGGTGACGAGTACATACCAGCGTTAGCTATGTAGAATAACATCGCTAAGTCCATCACGTGCTACATTGGTAGTTTCATATTCAGCTGGTAACGTAGAATTAGCGTTACTGAGAGTGTAATGTATAGGCTACCATAAGTGCGCCAATGTACTTTTCCATTACTAAAGATTTATTTACATTTCCCATCAATTAGAGAAATGATTTGTTGATTCTTAAATGATGTTATTCTCAAACGATGTTATTGTGACCTTTGAATTGTGTATTTGGCGTCCTTAAGGAATGTAAGATAAAGTAATAGTATATAAAGGGTCCTCTCTCCCATCGAAGCAGAGTCCTGCCAGATCTGTCGTAAGACTATCATCTCGGTTCCGTCTGCAATATTGTTAACCACGTAAGCACATTAAAAAGTACTTATAGTCTTCGCTGGTGTTATATTATTGACAAAGAACCCCTTCCGACCCGGTGAACATTACATTTTGCTGTCAGAAGTGGGATGATCGTGCGGTTATCCAGTAAGTTAAAGTTCTAATTGTCGGGAAAGTGCGTGCTTGAGTAACACCCAAGAAGTGCAAGTAGTAAGCTTCAAGAGCATACGAATACTCTTCGTGGTATCCAGTCTCCAGTGTTATCGTGTTCAAAGCGATAGCCATTGAGTGCTGATCTAGCACAGCGTCAAGGAAAGGCGTTTCAATAATAATACTACAGCAGCAACAACAAAGGTCAAGTTTATAGTCGAGGTGTACATACTCGATACTCGACGCATCAGAAGATTCAACGGCGTGATCAACAAGGCTGTATCAGCGGTTCTTCGGTAACTTCGCGTTACTACCTCCGTGCAGTCTCTATCTTCGTGATAGTGTTCAGCGGTCCCCGAGCAGCAGAAAACTCTCAGAGGTATACTTCAAACTAAGTAGAATAGCAGAAAAAAAAATGGCAAAAGCAGAAAGCAACTGTTTTATAGATATCGCATTAGCGGAAAGAATGATAAATAGATATAATGGTGATAAGGCTAATTTACATGTATTTATTGACAACTGTAATAATGCATATAAGTTTCTTAATCCTGCGCATGGAATTGCATTTGTGTCCATAGTGCCTTCGAAGATCGATGGTAATATTAGGTCGACTTTGTTGAATAGCTCGTTCAATTCATGGAACGAACTAAAAGAGCATTTATTAGAAAATTATTCAGAGAAACGAACGTTTGCACAGTGGCAATTGGAACTAAATTCGTGCAGACAAGGCAACCACGAGCCCGTAGTAAGCTACTCTAATCGTGTCGAAAGTTGTTTGATAAAATTAATTAAGTCACTAGATCCAAAACTTACTAATAGTGCCCGAGAAGCAAACATAGAATTACTAAAGAATCAAGCATTAAATATTTTTATTAGTGGTCTTATACCTCAATTACACATCTTATTAAAATCACAAAAACCAAGTAACTTTGAAGAGGCAGTTTCAATAGCAGTCTCTGAAGAACAAGAAATAAAATCCAGATTTGAAATGAGCAAACAAAATCAAGGTAGATATCAAAATAACAACGTTAGAAGAATGCATACTAATGGCCGAATAAATTTAGTAACCTGTTTCAATTGTAAAAAGAAGGGTCATTTCGAAAAAGATTGCTGGTTTAAAAATAAACAACAGCCAAGCAGATCAAATCATAGCAACACACCCAACTTCTCAAATAACGATAATACCAAAAACAGCAGTCGATTTGGTAATAGAAATAACAACTACAATTATAAAAACAAACATTCTCGTTCTGAAGATAACAAACCCAACGGTGATAATTTAAACTAAAATGGTCTGAGGATGATGGCCGATCCAAGGACAATAGATATAGTACAGGCCGAGTAAGATTTATCAATACTAAAACATCCATTTATGTTAGGTTAAATGCATCAGGATTACAAGGAGAAAAGAAATTTCTTATTGATACGGGAGCAGAAGTAACTCTAATTAAAGTAAATGCTTTGCATGAAGATGTTTTATTAAATGAGGATAAAATAATAAAATTGAAAGGGATAGATAAAGATGCCAACCCAACTGATACGATTGGTTACGTCCATATGTCATTTCTAGTAGGACATAACAGAGTTAGTCATACACTTCACGTGATACCTGACAGCTTTCCTATAGAATGCGATGGAGTTATTGGCGGTGATTTTATGTCAAAATTCAATGCGATAATAAATTATAAGGAAAATACGATAGAAATTTATGAGTTGAAATTAAAAATAGAGAACGAAGAAGATAATCATAAAAACGATGGAGAGAATAATTTTGATAATACGGAAGATTATAGTACGGAATATGAAAAAAGTGATACTGAATACGAAAATTATGACATAGTAGATATCAGGAAAGATGACGATTTTATTAGTGAAATAGAAGATAATTATGAATGCTCAAATTTTAAAATAGAGCCTAGGTGTGAAAAGATTTGGGCACGCCACAATTGCGGCGATAAGTCCCCTCTTTGAGGAGTGGCTAGAGAGGCGCCACGGCGTCCTCACCTTCCGCCTGACACAGGTCCTCACCGGACATGGCTGTTTCGGGAGGTTCCTGTTCAGGATAAGGCGGGATGAAACGCCCGGGTGTCACCATTGTGTGGATCGCCCGGAGGACACGGTGGAGCATACGGTGGAGGTCTGCCCGGCTTGGGCGGAGCATCGCCGTGTCCTCGTGGAGGCGATCGGCGGCGGTGATCTCTCGCGTCCGGCCCTGATTAGGGCCATGGTAGGGAGCGAGAGGAAATGGGAGGCCGTCACCTCCTTCTGCGAAGCAGTAATGCTCGCGAAGGAGGAGGCGGAACGCGTGAGGGAGAGGCAAATTTCGCGCCCTCACGCCCCTAACCCTAACCGCCGCAGGAGGAGACGCCCAGGGCGTCGGGATTCGCAGGCCGATTTCCGGCCACCGTAGGCGCGGGCTTGCGGGCGGTGAGCAATGGGTAGCTCGCCGTCCGATAAGGACCAGGCCCGGGTCGACGGCGCGTTGTGTTCCACGCGCGCCTCAAAGAGATGTCTGCAGACTTGACGGGGTCCGTTAGGGCCGATGCCTGCCGGGGGTGCGAAGAAAACCGAAAGGGAGATCGTGGCCCCCGGCAACAGGGCAACCGAAGGAACACGGGTGGGTTTTAGTCAGTAAGAGTCTGACACGCCCTCCCGCTCCGCCCAGAGCGGGAGAAATTATTTGATGATTTCCCACCCAAAAAAAAAAAAGGTGTGAAAAGATTGTTACGATTAACGTAGAATGTGATAAAAATGTGAAAGAAGGAATAATTTCAGAAACCGTAACTTTATCAGAAGGAGTATATTTGTGTCCAAGTATCGTCAAAATAAATAATAACAAAGCGTTAACGGTGTGTTTGAATACAACTGATAAAAACTTCGAGATAAATAAAGTAAAAATAAAAATAGATCCCTTTGAACATAAAAAGAAAGCGGATGAGGAATGTGTAAAGATAAATAAAGTTAATAAATGTGATAGTAATCGTTTGAATAAGTTAGAGAAAATTCTCAGGACTGATCATTTGAATAAGGAAGAAAAAGAATCTTTGTTAAAATTATGTAAAGAATATAATCATATTTTTCATTTAGACGGTGACGCATTAACAGCGACTGATACTGTTATGCATGAAATAGTTACAAATAACAATACACCAATTAATGTAAAAACGTATAGATATCCTGAAGCATTGAAAAGTGAGGTTAATGAACAAATTAACAAGCTTTTAAAGGATAATATTATAAAACCATCCAATAGCCCATGGAACTCTCCGGTATGGGTAGTACCTAAGAAGATGGACGCATCTGGAAAGAAAAAATGGCGGCTTGTAATAGATTACAGAAAATTGAATGAAGTTAGTGTAGGTGACGTGTATCCTTTACCACAAATAAATGATATTTTAGATCAATTAGGACATAGTAAATACTTCACAACACTAGACTTAGCGTCAGGATTTCATCAAATAAAAATGGATCCAAAGGATCAGATGAAAACAGCATTTAGTGTTCCCCTAGGACATTACGAATTCAATCGTATGCCTTTCGGATAAAAAAATGCCCCAGCAACTTTTCAAAGACTGATGAATAACGTATTAACTGGATTACAAGGAATTAAATGTTTTGTGTATTTAGACGATATAGTTGTTTATGGAAGTTCATTGCAAGATCATAATACAAAATTAAAAGAAGTATTTGATAGATTGTCAGAACATCAATTAAAATTACAGCCAGATAAATGCGAATTTTTTAAAACTGAAGTTATGTATTTAGGTCATTTAATAACACGGGACGGTGTAAAACCAGATCCAAAGAAAATAGAAGCAGTAATGAACTATCCGGTTCCTAAAAATCCAAAAGAAATAAAAGGTTTTTTAGGGTTAGCAGGCTACTATAGAAGATTTATTGAAAACTTTAGTAATTATAGTCAACCTTTAACAAAATTACTGAAAAAAGATGAACCATTTATTTGGACGAGCTTACAACAAGAAGCATTTGAAGTGTTAAAATCAAAATTATGCGAACCACCTATCTTACAATATCCAGATTTTACAGAAACTTTTAATTTAACTACAGATGCCAGTAATTTCGCAATAGGTAGTGTTTTATCACAAGGTCAAATACCAAATGATCTTCCGATTGCATATGCGAGCAGAATTCTAAATAAAAGTGAAATTAATTATTCTACAACTGAAAAAGAGCTGCTAGCAATTGTATGGTCTGTCGGACATTATAGACCATATCTCTACGGGAGAAAATTTAGGATCATTACAGATCATAAGCCATTAACTGGGTTGATGAATGTTAAAGACCCAGGATCTCGATTAGCTAGATGGAGGCTACGTTTAGAAGAATACGATTATGAAATTATATACAAACAAGGTAAACTAAATCAAAACGCAGATGCATTAAGTAGAATTAAGCCTGATTGTAACGAAGAAAAAGACTTGTGTGTAGTTACTAGAAGTGGAGAAAGTTACTCATCGTTTCTAAAGGAAATAGAAAGAAGACCTATATTATCAAATAATATAGAAGAATATAGTGATCCGATACCTAAAAAGACTAACAAAGCAATTCTTACATCATGTGATTTAGATTTTGTAAATGATAAGCAACTCGCCGAATATGAAAACTTAATCGAAGAATTAAAATCAAAAAGTCCTAAGCAATACAAAATTCTAAAGATAAACGACTCGGAGAAAAATGATTTATTTTTTGCATTCGTAAAATTGAACTATTGGGATAGTGTAACTTATGAGGACATATTTGAAACATTTAAAGAATTAAAAATTTTAATGTCTCAAAATAAAATTAACGAAATCAGTATAGGAGGTTTTTGTAGATTTCATTTAAAATGGCATAAAATTAGAACGATCATTAGATATTTATTTAGAGACACAGATATAAAAACCAAAATCTTTCATGACAGTGTCATGTCTCCAAAGAGGGAGGATATACCATTAATTTTAGAAGAAAATCATTCGAATCCAATCTCAGGACATATAGGTTTTCATAAAACTTACAAGAAAATTAAGTCCAAATATTATTGGGAATCAATGAAGAGTGATATTAAAAACTTTATCCAGAATTGTAAATCATGCCAAGAAAATAAACTGAATAGAAAGAAATGCAAACAGCCGATGGAAATTACAACTACATCGACAGATGCATTTGAAAAAGTTTCATTAGATATCGTAGGACCATTACCAGTTACAGAAAGCGGTTATAAATATATATTAACACTTCAAGATGATTTGACGAAATTTTCGCAAGCTTATGCTATACAACAACATGACGCTACGACAATAGCAGATTACTTCGTTAGGAACTTTATTTGTAGATTTGGTATACCTGATATTTTACTATCAGATAAAGGTGCAGATTTTACATCATCATTAATTAAAGAAATGTCCAAACTTCTTAAAATGAAAAAGATTAATACAACTTCAAATCATCCACAGTCGAACGGAGCTTTAGAAAGAAGCCATTTAACATTGGCAGATTATTTAAAACATTATGTCAATGAAGATCAATCTAATTGGGACAAATGGTTAGATTTTGCTATGTTTTCTTACAATACAAGCGTTCATAGTTCAACTCAATTTACTCCTTTCGAATTAATATTTGGTAAAAAGGCAAAATTACCAACATCTATTACGAAACCACCAGAGTTTAAATAATGTTATAATGATTATTTAGAGGAACTTGAGTTAAAACTTAGAAAGTCCAGAGAATTAGCACGTAATAAATTAATCGAATCAAAACTAACAAATAAACAATCATACGATAAAAAGAGTAAAGAGGTTCAGTATAATGTTGGCGATTTAGTCTATTTAAGTAATGAACAAATAAAACCTGGGAAGTCGAAGAAACTATCACCATATTGGTCGGGACCTTATAAAATTATAGAAGTCAATTCTTCAGTTAATGTGACTATACAGATTAAGAAAAAGAAACAAAGGGTTCATACTAACAGGTTGAAACATGCTTTTGTTTCAGAATGATCGTGATGATCGTCGTTCTGAAGACATTAATGATATTATATAGCGCGGAAGCAATTAGTTCAGGTTCATATAATATTACTAAGATAGATAGAGGAGGTATATATTTTGAGAATTTAGGTAAGGTTAACCATTACGATAGTGAATGGACTTTAATTAGTTATTTAGATATTTCAGAGATAGAAAGAAAAATTGAATTTATTAGTAATACTTTTAGTAGGACTAAGGAAATATGTAGTCATAATAAGTTAAGTAAGTTTTCACTTTGTGACACATCAGTCACTATACTCGATCAAATTGTTCCTCAATTATTGACTGAAAATAATGTTTTAAAAGAATTAACAGGTAGAACCGATAATGTTCATAGAGTTAAGAGATCTTATATTGATGGTATAGGTAAATTATTTAAGGTTTTATTCGGTACTCTAGACGTGGAAGACGCACAACGTTATGATGACGCGATTAATAAGTTAGATTCACATGAACACGATATATTGTCTTTGTTGAAAACTCAAACTAATATTGTTAAAACAACAATCTCGAACTTTAATAATACCATCACTGATCTTAATAACAATGAAAAGATATTTAGTAAAAATTTAGAAATTTTATCGAATTATACCAAAAGCACTGATGCAATTCTATTTGATATCAATATTAAGCAAGATATTGATGAACATTTATCTTTGTTAACGTTAATTACATCAGAAGTCAATAACGAAATTTCAACCATCATAAATGCGATATTATTTACGAAAAATAATGCTTTACATCCAATTATTATAACTCCTGAACAGTATATTGGTGAACTCAAGAAAACAATGTCATATTTACCTTTACAAACCAAATATCCATTGAGTTTGACGATTAATGATGCACCAGAATTATTGTCACTTGTAAATCTTGCATCTTACTATATGAATGATAAACTTGTTTTTGTTATTAAGACACCTTTAATTACTCAATCTAATTATGAATTGTATAAAATTTTGCCTGTACCTTTAAGAAATAAGGATAATACTTTTATGTTTATATTACCAAAAGAAAAATATTTTATGTTGTCAATGAACGAAATGCATTATACTTATCTTGAAAATTTAGATGATTGTAAAAAATTGTCACATGATTACCTTTGTAAATTAGATTCACCTTTATAATCTGTACATGGTAACCCCACATGTGAAACTGAATTAATATTGGAGAAATCCAAAATACCTCTAGATTGTGATACTAGAATGGCATATATAAACCATGAACAATGGCATAAATTATACAATGGAAACAGTTGGTTGTTTGTTGTACCAGATAAAACAGTAGCTACATTAAGTTGTAAAAATAAAGAACCAGTTGATTTTGATTTAACTGACACTGGAATACTAATTGTGAGCGTTCTGTTCTAGGTTCGGGTTCTCACACTATTATGCACTGGATTGGAGGGCACTATTACTTGGTTGAATAGAAACTCTTGATTACTTGTCGAATATTATTTACTGTTCACTTATAAGATCTGGATACAAAACTGAATAAAAACTAATACAAACGCCTATACTTATACTAAATTACATAGGCGCAAGTAGCGGCGGTACTGATTAATACTTAAAATAAGTTAACAAATGAAATAAGTAAAAATAAATTGGCGATCTCACGCGATCCTAGGCCCACCAATCAGAGCGAGGCAGAGGCGTGTCAATGTCGGACAAGTTCGTACAAGTTCTGACAAGCTCGGTCAGGCTCAAACTCGCATCTCGACTTGACCTAGAATTGCGTATGATCATAACAGAGTTCTTATAACTAAATAATAATGTTTATAACATTGTTCTTGATCGATTTTCGTTACATATAATCATATTACTATATTATTAGTGGGCGTCCTGCACATTTCTCCCGCCGTGCGTCGTCCGTTCTGACGTCGCAGTTGTAGAAGCCGGTGCAGGTTCGCCGTGGTCGATCGATAGTACCACTATCTTTTTCACTGGACGTCTCAGGATACCTCCTTTCGTGGTCACGTCCACTGTGCGGACTACTCCATCTGGGCCAGGGAATGTAGCGCTGATGCGTCCTCTGATCCACATGTTTCTTGGGAGGTTACCATCTACGATG
Source organism: Omphaloscelis lunosa (assembly GCA_916610215.1). Classification (NCBI taxonomy): domain Eukaryota; kingdom Metazoa; phylum Arthropoda; class Insecta; order Lepidoptera; family Noctuidae; genus Omphaloscelis; species Omphaloscelis lunosa. The sequence goes on from OU744247.1 coordinate 23,728,880, forward strand.
AACACTAGATCGCCTATATTGGGGATCACGCCTTTAGTGTGTGGTTCTCTACGATTCCGTAGTTCTGGGAGATATTCTTTAAGCCATCGGGCCCAGAATATATCGGCAAGCCTCTGGGCTGCACGCCAACTGGCTCGTAGACGTAAGTCGCTGTCGTCGAATTCTCCTGGTGCCGCGATGCGACCTGGACCGCCCAAAATGAAATGATTGGGTGTCAATGCTTCAGGATCCTCGTGGTTCACGGACACGTGCGTCAGTGGCCGGCTGTTGACAGTGTGTTCGGCCTCGATGAGTAGTGTGTTAAGCACTTCTTCGCTCGGGAATCGCTCGTTCAATGTGGTGGCTAGCGCTGTCTTCACAGACCTCACCATGCGCTCCCAGGCGCCTCCCATAAATGGTGCTCCGGGTGGGATAAAACGCCAGTCGATCATCTTCTTCGAAGCTTCTTCGGCCGTAGCCGCGAAGATGGCTGTTCGTAGCTCCTTTTCAGCACCGTGAAAGTTCGTTCCGTTATCAGACCATAGCTGTTTTGGACATCCTCGGCGTACTATCATGCGTCGTAGTGCCATGATTGCCGAATCTGTGTTGAGCGATGCCACAAGTTCAAGGTGGATGGCTCGCGTCGTCAGGCACGTGAATAGAGCGACGTACCTCTTTTGATGACTACGTCCCACTGTAATGGTCAGGGGTCCGAAGTAGTCCAACCCGGCGTAGGTAAATGGTCTCTGGTGGTGTGCTAGGCGACAGGAAGGGAGATTCCCCGTCATCGGCTGAGGTGGAGAGGCTGCCTTTATACGACATCGCAGGCATTTGTTTATGATGTTCTTGATTGTTGGTTGTAGACGGAGCACCCAATGTTGCTGGCGACACTCGTTGACTATGGTCTCGGTGCCCGCGTGATGTAATTTGCGGTGGACGTGTTCGATCCACAATCGTGTCGCAATATGATCTCCATCTAGTATCATTGGATTCTTTAGGCGTTCGGTGATGTCTGTCATAGCGGTTATTCTGCTCTTCAGGCGAATCTCTCCCTCTGTGTATTCTATGCACAGTGCGTGCAGACGACTGTTTCGTGATATGGGCTTCTTGTTGGTCAGAGCTTCTATCTCTTCTTGGAAAGATTGTTCTTGTGAAGCTCGCAGGATCAGACTTTCGGCGTGGTGTAGGTGCTCACCGGTGAGAGGCAGGTGATTGTTTGTGACCTCTCGCCTCTCTCTTGATTTGACGGACACTGACTGCTTACTTTTTCTCCAATCAGGGTCGTTGCTACTGTTCTTCTTAGTTCTTTTGTAGTTAATATTCTGCCCTGATTGGCGGCAGAGATGCAGAAACTGTAGAACTCGTGCTGTGGCTCGTAGGTATCTTTCCCAACGTGAGAATCTGTTGGCGTTTGGTATAGCTTCGCTAATCTGTACGCTCTTGTCTCTGATACTACAGGTTCTCTCTTCCCCTGTGATTATGAGAGGGTTCTTCTCGTCAGCTGGCCATGTTTCCGGAGGTCCACGTAGGAATTCTGGACCGTTGAACCAGCGATGATTTTGATCATAGTGTTCTGGCACGTCTCTTGTAGCGTCGTCTGCTGGGTTTAATTTGGTCGGGACCCAGCGCCATTCATTGGTGGAGCTGTGTTCTTCAATTGCTGCAATGCGGTGGGCGACGTATGGTTTATAAGATCTGGACCCCGTTCTGATCCATGACAGCGTAGTTCTGCTGTCGGTCCAGAACGTGGTCGATTCTGGTGTTCGTTCATGTTCTTCCTTAACCGCTGTCGCCATGCGTGCGCCAAGTACTGCTGCTTGCAGCTCTAATCGTGGGATTGACATTAGTTTCAATGGTATCACCTTGGCTTTGGCTGTGATCAAGCAGACGTAGACTCTTCCGTCCCTCGTGACTGTTCGCCAGTATAATGTTGTTGCGTATGCAGATTCGCTTGCGTCGGTAAATATATGTATCTGTAGTGATTCCGTAGCGCTGAAGCCTGGATAGGTTCGTGGAATGGAGATATGTTCTAGTGCTCTGAGATGATTCAGCCATTTCCTCCAGCTTGCGGCTAGGTCACTATCTAGGGCTTCGTCCCATGCTGTTCCACGACGCCAAACTTCCTGTAGTATCTGCTTGGCTCTGATGGTCACCGGCGATACAAGTCCCAATGGGTCAAATAGGGACATAGCTATACGAAGAGCTTCTCTTTTCGTAGGCGTGTCGTTCTTTAGGATGTTCTGAGGTATGCGTATCAGATTCAGGTTGAAGGTAAGCGAGTCTTCTGTTGGCCTCCATATCAGACCGAGGACTCGCTCTGTCTGGATGTTGTCTTCCAGATTGATTGTGTCTTCGGTCTTGGTTACTTTCCCTAGTGCTTCAAGAAGGGCAATAGAGTTTGATGACCATTTCTTGAGTTCAAAGTGCGCTTCTCTGTGAATGTTACGCACTGCTTGTGAGACTCTTACTGCTTCTTCTAACGTGTCGAAGCTGTTCAAATAGTCATCCATGTAATGCTTTCTTTTGATAGCTTCGACTGCCTCTGGATATTCATGTTGAAATCTTTCGGCATTCGTGTTCTTCACATATATGGCTATAGCTGGTGAGCAGGAAGCTCCGAAGATTAGAGACTTCATGCGGTATTGTTCAGGTGGCTGGTTGTCTCTTCGGTCTCCTCGCCATAAGTAACGGAGAGTGTCCCGGTCTTCGGGTCGAAGTTCTATTTGTAAGAACATTTCAGTGATGTCGGCGGTCACGGCGATTGAATGTTGCCGGAAGCGCATGATCACTCCTGGTAATGATTGTAGAAGGTCTGGACCAGTGAGTATTTGATCATTTAGAGAGACCCCTCGGGTCTTGGCTGCAGCGTCACACACAATCCTCAATTTGTCCGGTTTCATCGGGTTGTAAACTGCGAAGTGAGGTAAGTACCAGGTTCTATGTTTCGAAGTGGTCGTTGGAGCTGGTTCGGCGTATCCCTTTGATACTAGTGCTTCCATTTGTTCAGAGTACCTCTTCTTTAGTTCTGGATCTTTATCAATTTTCTTTTCCACACTGATGAGTCTGTTCAAAGCGCTATCGTAGTTGTCTGGCATCTTTATGTTTTCATCTCGCCATAATAGAGCGGTTTGATACCGTCCTTCTGCGGTTCTCTTCGTGTGCTGCTGCAGGATACGAAGTGCCTTCTCATCAGGATCATTGATGGGTTTCTTTGGATTGATTTGCATATTGTCCATTGTGATGTGTTCTTTCACCAGTTCATGAAGGTCGTCGTCTGTGTTAGCATGTCTGATGAAGTTCACTCTGTGGCCAAGTGCTCGTGTGTGGCTGCCATGTAGGACCCAACCGAGTGGCGTTAGTGATGCCACTGGTTGGTTCTTCTTTCCTGTTTTGGTTTCTATAGTAATGAGGAGATCCCAGTTGTCTTGGCCGATCAGGAGTCTGGGTCTTGCATCTTCAGTTACTATGTCTATGTCTCGAAGATGTTCACAGTACCTGATTGCTTCACCAGGTATCCTCTGTGCAGCCAACTCTAGCTGCTTGACTGTTCTTGCTTGTAGCTTGCGTTCAGATGTGTGAAGTCCTTTGATGGAGAAATTCACTCGTCGAGATGTCATATCGATCGTAGGTTCGCCGTCGAAAGCTGTTATACGTAGTGGTTCACAAGATCCTTCTGCTCCGATTTGATTGGCTAGGCTCTCGTCGATAATGGTTACCGTAGAGCCGTCATCTAGGAGTGCGTAGGTATCTACAGCTCCCGCCGGTCCAGAAAGTTGCACAGGTATTATTTTGAGAAACGATACCTTAGGTGTCCATGCTGAATGTATCTTCTCTTGTTCTTCTTTGGGGCATTCAGGTTCTACTTTCTTCTTGTTCACTGCACTATTGGCATGTAACATCTTATGATGGAAATGTACACAGTCGTTTATTTCGCATTTCTTTGGTTTACAGCTGTGTTGCTTTGTTCTGTATTTGAGGCAACGAAAACACAAGCGATGCTTCTTGGCTATATCCCATCTAGCATCAGTAGTTGCTTTCTTGAATTGTTCACATTCCATGATGCTGTGCCCCTGACGTTCACATAAACTACACTTTGGTTTGTTCGTTTCTTGTGTAGTATGTACTCGTTGCTGGCGTCGCTGCGTGTTCTGAGAGGTTTGTGGTGTTGCAGCGATGTTTTCAGGCAGTGCATACGGGCTGCATATTTCAGCTTCAATCTTAATGAATCGGGTGAACTTGATGAGATCAGGTTCTGTTCTGGGCTGCATTGCTGAGAATTGGTACCACTGCCTCTTCAAGGTTGGCGTGAGCTTCTCAACAATAGCTTTCGTTACTTCTGGATTGAAGAGATAATGTCCACAGTTGAGTGCTTGCAGAGTCCCAACTATGCTTTCAACTTTCGTGGCGAATGTACAAACTTCACGCGGAGATTCAGTGAGGCGTGGCAGAGTTCGTAGACGCTCTATTTCGGCCATTGCGATTGAGTCCGAGCGTCCGAAGCGTAGTTCGAGTGATTTCATAACTTCACTAGGGTCGGCGTTCACTATTAATAGACCCTGTACAGCTTCCTTGGCTAGACCTCGAAGGCTTCTTCTAAGTCTAGACATGTTCTCCAATGCTGATAGTCGGTGTGCCGTCTCACAGTAGGCGGCGCGGAACGTGAGCCAATCTTGATGTGCTCCGTTGAAGCAGGGTAGTTCGGTATGTCTTATTGGCTGCTGGTACTGCGTGGCTTGCACAGCGTGTGTGATCGCAGCAGCAAGTTCTTTCATGTCCGCTCTTGGTTCTTGAACAGCCAGTGTTGAAGGCTGTTGCACGACGTGCGCTGATGGCATAGACTGCGGCACCCGGGTCTCGGTGGCATACCTCGGATTGTAGCTGTGATATGGTGCCGTAGTGTAGATCGGTTGCCATGATGTGTTCGTCGTCGCGTACGTCGAGTTCTGTGGCCAGGGTGCGACGGGTTCAGTCGGCACTGGCATTGGTTGCGGCTGAGCAGGCACGTATTTCGGTTGCCAGTGCGTGGATGTGATCACTGGCTGCTGGTTCGGGTATGACTGTGAGGGCACGGAGTTCTGTTGCCAGGCGGCGATTACTGGCGGCGGGTTCAGGTGCCGTTGTTCTGTCGCAGGGTTCGGCTGCCAGGAGGCGGTGGTGCTCACTGGCGGCATGTTCAGGTGCGGCTGTTCTGTCGCAGGGTTCGGCTGCCAGGAGGCGGCGGTGCTCACTGGCGGCATGTTCAGGTGCGGCTGTTCTGTCGCAAAGTTCGGCTGCCAGGAGGCGGCGGTGCTCACTGGCGGCATGTTCAGGTGCGGCTGGTCTGTCGCAAAGTTCGGCTGCCAGGAGGCGGCGGTGCTCACTGGCGGCATGTTCTCAGGTTCGGTGTTCAGGTTTTCAGGCGGTGGGTGCATGTTGCTGACTCCCGCCGGTAAGGTCGCCGGGATGGTCCAGGACACGGCTGCGGTCACTGGAACTGTGTGTTCGGTTGGCGACCTTACTTCGGATTGATGTGGTCGGTCGGCGATAGCGAGTACTTGAGTTGATTGTAGCCAAGTAGTCACTCGTTGATCATTTCCAGTTTCAGAGGCGACTGAGCATGAGTCATCATCCGTAGATTCAGTTTCAACTTCGGCGAGGCGCACGGTTGCTAATTCGACTAACCTTTGTGCTAGCTCCGCTTTGGCCTTGGCTATGCGACGCGCTTTCGACACTTTTTCACTTTTTTGCGACGTAGGTTTGCTGCGGCGACCACTTTCTTTGTGTTCAGGTTCGGTTTCTTGTTGTGTGGCAACCACTTTGACTGTAGATTCGGTCGCAGTGGGTGCTTCTGACGTATCAGCTGTCGCTCTCGTAGCTTCCGTACTGACCGTCTCAGTTGTAGTTTCTGTAGCGGTCTCAGTAGCGGTTTCAGTCGCAGTTTCAGTCGCAGTTTCAGTCGCAGTTTCAGTCGTGGTCGACGGCTGTCTGCCTCTTTTACCCGTAGATCTCGTAACTGGCATTGTTCTTGATTCTGAATAATGTTCTTCAAGAAGTTCAGTAGAGTTTACTCACTAGTGTTTTCCTCAGATCCGGCTAACGAAGGACCAGACAATGTGAGCGTTCTGTTCTAGGTTCGGGTTCTCACACTATTATGCACTGGATTGGAGGGCACTATTACTTGGTTCACTGAATAGAAACTCTTGATTACTTGTCGAATATTATTTACTGTTCACTTATAAGATCTGGATACAAAACTGAATAAAAACTATTTTTTTTTTTTTTTTCTGTTGGGCATCTCGTAGCTGACCTCTGAGGTCATGACTACTTAACCGGTCAATCCTGTGGTTGCCTTAAGCTGCTACACTCAAAGCCTCCAGCCAGGGGCATACAAAACTAAGCTAAAAAGCTAGGTGAACGCTCGCTAAGGGCACCCCCTGTGGGGTACGAGCCTCGGCTTAGGGCGTCACCGGAGGGAGGACATCAAAGATGGGACGGGCTGGATCAAGGTTTTGATCATTATTATTAATCGGGGAATTTAAAGCTACGTGCACAGCTGAAACCACTGCTGGCACCTCGTTATCGAGCAAGGGTCGGGGAGGAGTCTGTATTTGTGTAGAGTGCTAGCGGCCCTATTGCTCTCCTGGAGGAGGGTTATGGGGTCATCTGGGTCGGTGAGAATGTGCCTAGGACGGCGGGTACGGCTAATCCTACTTGGGACATAACTGGCGGCCTCGACAACCAGAGGGTTGCGATGTTTGACCGCGGAATCGAAGTAACGCTTTGCAAGGCGTTTTAGAAATTGGTGGATCGTGGGAATTCTAAGGTCGAGATGGAGACTCTCGTTCCTAACATACCAGGGGGAGCCTGTGGCCCTACGGAGGAATCGGTTTTGGAGCATTTGCAACCTATGGATATGATGGGGTTTTGCATGAGCAAAGACGGCACCCGCATAAGTCATGATGGGACGAATACACGCTGTGTAGATTCGCAATTTGCACTTAAGTGACATCTTGCTGCGTGCGTTGAGGACGGAATGGAGCCTACCGAGAGCGAAAGCGGCTCGCGAACGAACCTTCTTTATGTGCTCAGCGAAGGTGAGATGGTGGTCGAGGAAAACACCTAGGTATTTGGCTCGCTTCTCCCAAGGGATCTGCTTACCGAACATAGTGAGAGGTCGGGGGAGGGGGTCTCTAAGCCTTGTGCGCGGTTTCGAGAAGAAAACCGCTTGGCTTTTTTCGGGATTTACTTCTATGCGCCACTTTCGAAACCAGGCAGCGAGTCGATTGACTGCGCCTTGGAGAGTGTGGGCGATATTGTCGGGGTATCTAGACCTAAAGTAGATGGCCGTATCGTCTGCGAACAGAGCGAAGTGCGCCCTTCTACCTGGGTTTGGAATATCGCTAGTAAATAGCGTGAACATGAGGGGAGCTAGCACGGAGCCCTGAGGGACTCCTGCACGAATGGGGCGGGGAGAGGAAAGTGCTCCTTCAATGCGATAGCGGAATACGCGGTTCGATAGATAGTCCCGTAAGATGAGTACGAGACGATCCGGCACACCGAGTTGGTACAGCTTGTATAATACGCCGTTGTGCCAGACTTTATCGAATGCTTTCGCAATGTCGAAGAATACTGCACCCGTCAGAGAGCCGCGTTGGAAACCATCGCTTATGAACTTAATGATGCGGTGGGCCTGATGCACGCTAGAGTGCTCAGTTCGAAAGCCGAACTGTTCGTTGGGGATGAGGCCCTTGGTCTCGGCGAAGTCTCTGAGACGCTTGTAAATAAGCCTCTCATAGATTTTTCCGAGAACCTTGAGCAAACTGATGGGACGGTAGCTAGAGGGCTCGGTACTGGGTTTACCGGGCTTTCTGATACCTATGACGGTGGCTTCTTTCCACGACTGGGGAAAGAAGTTGTTGCTTAAGGCACCATTGAAGATGGTAGTCAAAAGCATTATCAGGTGGGCAGGGAATAATTGGATCACCCTATTGGTGAGTCCATCTGAACCGGGAGCTTTACGAGCTTTAAGACCTTTGATAATGTCATGCACTTCGTCTGGAGCGACGGGAGGCAGTGGACAATCAGGGTCGTCGACGGGAGGGAGAGAGGCTCTACGTTCGACTTCAGCGTCGACCTTTAGGAGGTGAGCTTGGTCTACTGGCAGGGCGCTGGGTGAGCATTGGGCTTCGAGGGTGTCGGCCAGGCATTCTGCCTTTTCAACGTCCTCGAAGGCTATGGTCTTATCGGGACGGGTCAGGGGGGGCATGGAGGAAGTTTGAGGGGATTTGAGTTTCCTCTGAAGTTCCCAAAATGCCTGATGGTTGGGCTCTAGTTCGCCGAGCATCTTGTCCCAGCCCGCGTCACGCAGCTCCTGTATGCGTGTCTTTACAGATCTCTGTAAATAGCGCATATGGGCTTTGTTTGCGGGGCAGGGGAAGCTGCTGTAGGCACGGACGGCCGCGTTCTTCTCAGTCAGTAATGCACGCACATCGTCCGGCAAGCTCCAGTGACGGTCGTCCGTCGCTGGAACCTCCCTTGAACATTCGTTCAGGACGGTTTGTACGTGATTAGTGAGTGAGTCGATCGCGGACGTCGTGTCTGCGATAGAGTTGAATTGGTCGGGAATAGAGTCTAACTGAGGGGACGTGTTGGATTTCAGCTGGGTGCTTACTTTCTTCCAGTCCGTGATCCTCTTGGTGATAGGGGGAGCGTTGGGGTCGCGGAGACCTATGCGGGGGTCTAATCTCATGACTACCGGACGGTGATCAGAGTCGAGCTCATTTACAGTTTCTATTGAGTCTAGTCTTAGGTTGATGTTCTTAAGGAGCGCCACATCTAAGATATCAGGGGCGTGATTTACGTTAGCCGGAAAGTGAGTGGGAGTCATCGGAGCGATGACGTCAAAGGTCAGGGAGTGAGAGAGGTCGAACAAGTGTCGGCCTCTTGTGGTGGTTACCGAACTATTCCAGGAGGGATGTTTGGCATTGAAGTCGCCCGCTAAAATGAGCGAGTTACTCATAGTGAGTAGAATCGAGAGGTCGTCAGAGAGGAGTTGGAAATTCTCCGAAGTATTAGCGGGGGGGAGATAGACCGACACGAGAGTGATCGGCTCGTGGCCTGACATGCCTAGGCGGCTGGCCGAAACTTCTAATCGTGAGAGGGGAGGAGGGTCAATTGGGATGCAGTGAAGCTGCTTTTTGTAGTAAATCAGGGTACCTCCTCTATGGCATCGTGACCTATCGTTGCGAACTATCCGGTAGTTAGCTATTGATGGGTTACGATTGCAAGGTTTTAGAAAAGTCTCTTGGACTAAGAGAACATCTATTTGATGATCGCGGAGGAACGCCGCTATCTCTTCGCGTTGATTTTTAATGCCGTTTGCATTGAAGTAGCCTATTATTAGGGATCGCGGTTTGAACCTAGCTAAGACCGTGTTATCCATAATGGGGTTTAGTAGCGAGGGAGGTTAGGGCTTGCGTAATATCGGGATACGCATTGTAGATGGCCTGGATCTGGAGGAGATTACCATGAGCCGCAAGGATTTCGTTGGCCATTGTCTTTGCGCGAGGGGAGACGAAGGCCAAGAAGGTTGAGGTGATGACGATGAACGAGTCAACGGAGGCGTTGGGGCTAGCCACGGGAGTGGTTTGAGAGGGGCGCGTAGCTTTAGGAGCGGGCGTGGGTTTCGCGGGGGGCGCGGCGGGCGCCGAGGGCGCAGAGGGCGCAGGGGTCGCAGAGGGCGCAGTGGGCGTGGGTGGCGCGGCGGCGCGAATTCGGGGATCCATAAGGCGGGGGAGGGGAGCGGGGGGAGGGGGAGGGAAATTTACAAATTGAGAGGGCACCATGGCAGGGAAAGACTGCTGGTGGTGGAGGTAACTCCACGGACTAGGCCTCTGAGGGCTTAGTCGTTGGGGGAATAAAAACTAATACAAACGCCTATACTTATACTAAATTACATAGGCGCAAGTAGCGGCGGTACTGATTAATACTTAAAATAAGTTAACAAATGAAATAAGTAAAAATAAATTGGCGATCTCACGCGATCTTAGGCCCACCAATCAGAGCGAGGCAGAGGCGTGTTAATGTCGGACAAGTTCGTACAAGTTCTGACAAGCTCGGTCAGGCTCAAACTCGCATCTCGACTTGACCTAGAATTGCGTATGATCATAACAGAGTTCTTATAACTAAATAATAATGTTTATAACATTGTTCTTGATCGATTTTCGTTACATATAATCATATTACTATATTATTAGTGGGCGTCCTGCACACTAATGATTGCTAATAATTGTAAGTTATATACTGGAAATATCATATTACAAAGTGAAACTAAAGGATTGTTTAGTGAAAGAAATTCATTTTTACCTGCAATAGATATAATTAATGATGATTGTTGTAGAAAAGTCAAAGATAGGAATATTACAAAAATAGAATTTATTCCTTTAAAAGCACATAAAAAACTAGATATTGATAGTTTGAATTTAGCAAGTACGAAAATTGATCAAATTGATAAGTTAATTAATGAATTGGAAGAAGACTCAATATTTAACAAAGTTGTTAAAAATGTTTATTTTGTCTATATTTTTATGTCAATTGTAAAAGTATTGGGATTTTATCTATTGTATCGTCTGGGAAAATATATTTACAATCGTAAATTCTTTTGTACAAGTCGAAGTAGAATGTTAGCACTAGAAGATTCGAAAACTTGTTGTTCTAGAATTACAAATTGTATAACGTTTAAGGTTAAAAATAAGAATGATATAGAGCTAGAAGAAATGCCATCAACTAGTTCAGATAATAATGTAATCACAACACCATTACGTAGAAGTACTCGGATTGCTCAATTAAAAACAAACTAAATGGTGTGTAGAAATTAAGTTAAAATGTTTATAAAATTATGTTAAGAAACTAGAACATATTGTTAAAAGACAACCCGTTGTCTTTCTTAATGGGGGAGGATTGTAATGTATAGGCTACCATAAGTGCGCCAATGTACTTTTCCATTACTAAAGATTTATTTACATTTCCCATCAATTAGAGAAATGATTTGTTGATTCTTAAATGATGTTATTCTCAAACGATGTTATTGTGACCTTTGAATTGTGTATTTGGCGTCCTTAAGGAATGTAAGATAAAGTAATAGTATATAAAGGGTCCTCTCTCCCATCGAAGCAGAATCCTGCCAGATCTGTCGTAAGACTATCATCTCGGTTCCGTCTGCAATATTGTTAACCACGTAAGCACATTAAAAAGTACTTATAGTCTTCGCTGGTGTTATATTATTGACAAAGAACCCCTTCCGACCCGGTGAACATTACAAGAGCATCTCGTGCTTACTGGAGGGGTAATGCTGACAAGCGCGTACCAGCTAGCTATGTACAGTTACATCGCTAAGGGCATCACGTGCCTCTCTGGTAGCTTCTCATCCAGCTAGTAACGTGGAGATAACGTTACTAAAGACATCTCGTGTCCACTGGAGAGATAGGTAATGCTTTAACAAGTTGTGTTGTGTTAATGTCCACCATAGTGCTTGTAAAACACTGTCAGTATCACGTACAAAGTGGACAGTTAAAGCCAGGCATTCTCGCACATTAGGATTGTGGGAGGCCTCCGGATCTAAGTACATCTAATGTGGGTCAGGAACTCAAGACTAAAGCTGCTTCTAGTTAGTTCTGATGTAGGTAATTTATCAGCTTTCCTGTTAATATCGTTGATGGACGCCTTGTCCGTCTCAGGTTTTCACTAACGATGCACTTATTGCACTTTCTATCACTTAACATAATTAACATTTGTTATTCTAGTAAAAAGTTCCGTAAACTTATTTTAAATGAATAATTTTAAGAGAGCAAATTTTTTCGTGCGATGAAAAAACGCGCGCGAAAGATAAGTGACATTCCTGCGTGTGTTGCCACCAAGGACGATAATTCTATTAAAAAAATATAAATTTATAATATTTTATATCTAAACGAACGCGATGTCTACGCTGTGCATAAGAATTACTACTTTGTTTAACGAATTATATTTCAGATCGCCGTGAAGTAAAATTACACTGGCGACCACTTAAAACTTGTTTGTACGCGCTCTAGTCACGTGTATCTGTGTGTTTCGAACTTCTGTATAACTCGGATTCAAAATTATCGGAACCGAAGTCGGAATCGGAGGTGTAATATTAAACGGAAGTTCCGACCTTTCAGAACCGGAACCGAAGCTCCGTAACATCCCTGCCTGGTACGTACATTATTTTATAATAATAATAATAATAAGTGGGGGACTGAGCAGGCGGGTTCTCCCCGACAAAAATACTACAGCCGAACCGACAGACAGACTAGACAATAGTGATAACAGTAGAGCAGTAACATCCGCCTTGGATGATTCGAAAGCGGCGTTAGCTTCTCAGCTTGCGACCGCCAAAGCGGGAAAACACAGAGCCGGAAACAATACAACATATCACAGGAGCTTGTATCACACTAACCCAAAACGACTATACGCGTAGGCATAATCAACTTGTTAATATCATACACCAAAAACTCGCAACTGAACTTAAATTCATGCAAGATCCCTACACACCATATTATAAGTACACGCCTAGACCCGTTTTAGAAAACCAATTTTACAGAATATATTATGATCGCACAATAATTACAGACCGCACCATATATAACAACAGACCTGATATAACACTAGTTGATAAAGTAAGCAAACATACATTTATAATAGATATAGCAGTCCCAAACACTAATAACATACTAAAAACTATCACAGAAAAATTTAGGAAGTATACAGAATTACAAGAAGAAATCACCAAAGTTTAGAAAATGAACAGTCACTATAGTCCCAATAGTAATATCAACAACAGGTGTTATCCCGATACAAATATTCAATAATTTTAGTGCACTCAGTCTATCTAAATACACATACCTAACACTACAAAAACCTGCCATATTAAACACTTGCCGCATAGTAAGAAATTTTTTACAACTTGACTTAGATAATAATTTCACTGCAGTACAGAGCAATTTAGCTTCTCAGAATAATAACTAGAATCTCACCTTGGTTCACACCCGTAAGATTCTGAAAATACCAGGAACTAACCTGAGAAAATTAAATTTAAATACCAAAATAATAATAACCCCACCGCCGTATCTCTACGTTGACGACGTGACGGGGTGGGGGACTTGCGCGCTCCGAACTCTAGGTCTGTGCCGGTAGAGTTTACTTTTCCGGAGCGGGTCTGAGATGAGGAGTCAGACCAAGAGAGATACAAAAACCCGCAGGGCAGCATGTGGCAAGCTGTTGGGCAGTAGCGACCCCACGGACCCGATCTCCCGGGAGAAGTCTTGTTCATCACCTCTGGCTTGCCTTTATTGGCCGGTTGGAGTGAACACTGACGAGGAACGGAGCTCCCACCTTATTCTTGCCTTAATTGGCTTGAGTGGAGATTCGCAAGAGCAAACGTGCTCGGAGGAAGGAAGTATTCCAGTAGGTGCTCGTAGGGATCTTGACCATCTTCCGGGCTCTGGGATTGTTCTGAAAACCGTGGAATACCTCTCCACTACTCAACCACCTCAGGACATATTGCTCCCTTGTCGCTACGTCACTATGTGCTAAGGACCGTTTCCGGGGGCCCATTATAGAGTGTGCAAGTCACCCCATGCCATTTTATCCGTGTAAATATAAAACATTGATCAGCCAGGGGCTATAGTCTTACCATAGTTCCAGGTAACCAGCCTACTTTATCCACCCAAACCCATAGTCCAATATCTTTGTTTACATATCCTGCAATTGTCTTACACCAATCAAGGGTTGTCCTTGGGTGCACTTACATAGTACATATAGGGATAATCGTAGGTTGGTGCCTCGTTTCATTAAAAACGTCTAACTGGCCTCTGCGAGTTGGCTTCGGCCCCTCGTACGCCTTCCAAAGGTCCGGGACCCCAGGGTCCCGAGAAATGTCAAAGACATTGAAATATTAATAATATTTATTCAAAAAATTACAAGGCATATAAATGAGTACAGATTTGCTTAAATGTAAATTATATTTCTAAGACTTACGTGCCTAGAAGAGCTTAAATAGAATAAATAATCTGTAGGTTCACAATAGATTTCTAATTACATGTTGAGTAGCTTAACTCTTAGTTTCTAAATTTGATAAATACTTAATGTAGGTGAAATTGATATTCACTTTAACACAGTTAGTAAATTCTCTGTATCTTCGTAAGACATACTTTGGAGAGCATCCTTGAGAATTCTCTTACAATTTGTGTAAGGGAATAAATGTTTGCTTTCGAGTTTAGTCTATTATAGAGAAGAGGACCGAGGTACATGTAAAATTTAGATATAAAAGCATGTTTTGATGTATTTTGTGGATAAACTATATCTATACGTCATTTATTAGTATATGTATGTAGTGTTGTCGGGTAGAGCTGAAAGTCAAATAATTTATTTCAATTAGGCACATAAAGGGCACTTTTGACCGTCAAAATTTACAAAAATAGAATTGATTCTAGTCGCCCCTTCCAAAAAGTAGTTTTCCTATGGAAGAAAAGTGGGCAACAAATTCCTGAACTCATCCTGGGCTGACTGCACTACTGAACTTCCAAGTTAAAAATACCGATGTACTGTATTTATAAAGTATAAAAGTGCGATTTACATGAATTAGAATGTACGCTATGACGAATTACTTAATTCAGAATGTTCAAAATCGCGATGTACGGAAGTTCGAAAGTTTGCTATGACGAATTACTTACTAGAGAAGAGTTTTTTATTAATTGGGAAAATACAATAGACGCTGTATCCTAACCTAAGTAAAACTATTAGACTAAAACTAAACTAAAATTAAACTAAAATTTGGCGTCGAAAAATTCCCCTGCGTCGCTGTCGACTGGTAATGTACCCAAGAGACTGGCCGCATTGCCAAGTTATATGGCAATGCTTAGCCGCTGGCCAAGGTAAAAACCAGCCCTTGGGTCACGGGAAGTGTCAACCAGTTGTTTGGAGATTTCATTGAACAGACCGTGAGGTTTCCCCTCAAACCGGTTTCAACCTCAAACGGCTCGAAAATATAGTGACCTATAAGGTTATTATACTTTCGCCGCTTGAAGTTTTCCGCAGCCGCAGCGGCAGCGCCAGCACAGCACGCTGAGCCAGGAAGATGGGATGGCGCTAGAGTATCGACACACGTTGCGTCCCACACTAAAGGCCTACCCACCTTCCATGGAAATAAAGACATGCCGTCCGGTCTCTTGCCATCGTCGCGTGCCAAGCCGTTGGGTTCTTATACAGCTGGAACGCCGACGGTGACAAGAGCTCGTCGGATGATGTCATTAATGTTCGCATGACGCGCTAAGCGATCCGCACTTCGTCTGCAAGACAGGCCGTGGTGTCCGAGGCTGTTGACAACTTCGCCACAGTGACAGCGATGAGAAGAACAACAAGGAGCTCCTAGACGCAGGGAAGCAGCAATGCGGAAGGGTGTCGTCGAACGAAGTGCCTAAGTTCAACGACGGTAGAGCATGAAGCCACAGGCCCGACTCCCACTTACCCACAGCCAGCAGGCGCGCACGCTCCGCAGTAGTAACAGACGTGTCAAGTAAATTGTTCTGCACTACTCTGCAGAGCGGCTCATCCCACCGTCTCTGGGAAAATGAATTGTCGGGCGAATCTGAATTCGGGCAAGCGAGTCTCCAGGCATCCATAGCCTCGGTGAGGCACGACACATCAAAATTAATCAGAGTGGAAGCTAGGATTTTCCTGATTAATTTCTCAGTACCGAGAACCGAGGATATGAAAGCCGGTAAACTAATACTAGAAATTTTGCGGAGAATGATAGAGAATGTTCATCAGCACGATGTACGGAATTTCGAAAACTCGCTATGACGAATGACTAAAAACCGAATGTTTACTTTCGAAATTCAGAGCGAATAATTATTTCGCTTTTATGTTTATAGATGCAAGGATAACGTTCTGTTCATGATAATATTGTGTAACTAGCTAGATAAGCACTAACTTGTTAATGTGTGAAATTTTGATTAAAAATGAACTCTACCTAGTTCATTTTTAATCAAAATTTCATATAGGAACAGAAATAATAAATTCAGTTAATAATTTATATTACATAGTGAAATTAATTTGTAAAGTTATGTCTAACGCGGATAAAAAACTAAGAATCACGCAAAATCTATCAAGCGTATTATTAAAGAAAGGGCGGAAAGTAGACACTTTGAGAATCGCCCTTTGAGCTCTCTCGATGGTTAGTAAAATTAATTTACCCGCTCTTTTCAATCGCATGTTATACATTTTTGATTAGGAACAACATACAAAACGGTGTTATACAAAACGGTGGATCAGCGGAATCGTAGACTAGGTCAAAGTCGATATTGCGTAAATCTTTTTCAAGTTTATTTACAATTAAATTAGAAATTGTGCGAGTGTACCTTAGGTAATTTACAATTTAAACTCAACTCAAACTCAAACATTTATTTCAAATAAACCAATTACAGGCACTTTTGAATTGTCAAGGGGTCGGTCAGTCAGAAAGATGAAGCTAGTTGCCCATTCCAAAGCGTAGTACGTACCTATGGAGAAGAACGGGCAAGAAACTCCATGGACACTCTTTTAAATCACAATATGTTTACAAAATATAGGTTACATCATTCATGTTAAAGTTATAAATGTGAGAACGATGCAGAACGATAAAAGCGTCCGTAATAAAAAATAAAACAAAAAAAAACAATTCAAAAATCAAATTAAAATAAGCCATGGCAGCTAGAAGATGACCAGTTCCTACTGACAGCGCCCGTTCACGAACATGACGCATGGATTAGCACCATTCAGCTCAACCATTTTGAAGGGAGCTAAATGATCCAACACACACGCCACCGTCAGCGAGACATTAGAGTGAGCATGACATATTCTCAGCCGCAAGGGCACATTCAAGTCAATGAAAGACGTACCTAGTAAATGGTAGCTTTAAAGTAGGTACATAGTACTCACACGTGTTATGAAATTATACAATGCTAAGGGATTGAATTTATACAATGCAATGCAAAGATGAGTAGTTTTTAAATCTTCAGCAACTCCAACAATATTTTCAAATGCTAATCAATTAGTTTATGCGCCCTTGTGGAGCAGGACCAGCGTTTAGCCAGGCATTTATATCAGCGATGTAATCCCCCAACTTATAATATGCTTGGCTGCATAGTGTGCGTTTTATATAAGATTTAAATTTCGTTTCATTCAGTTGAAGTATGTGAGGAGGTATTTTATTGTAACATTTTAAACAGTACCCCATGAAACATGAGTCCACTTTAGCCAATCTGAAACCTGGTTGAACTAATTGGTCCCTATTTCTAGTGATATAATTGTGTCTTGCACCTCTTTTACTAAAAAGATGTAGATTTTTCCTTACGTACATAATCTTTTCATAGATATATTGACAAGGTACCGTCATGATGTTAATATCTTTAAACAGTTCCCTTAGAGAGTCGCGCCTGCGGAGGCCATATATGGCTCTGATGGCTCTTTTCTGCAGAATAAAAATAGATTCGATGTCTGCAACCCGACCCCATAGTAAAATACCATACGACATAATACTATGAAAGTAACTGAAATAGACTAGCCTCGCGGTAACTACATCAGTAAATTGACATATTTTTCTCACAGCATATGCTGCTGAACTTAGTCGTCCTGAAAGGGATGTTAAATGAGGACCCCATTGAAGCCTTGAGTCGAGCGTGATCCCCAGCACGCGTAGCATGACCTCCGTAGAAACGAGTTGTGTCGACAGAAGAATAGACAAAAATGACGTTCCGTGTAGACAGGACGGCAGTAAAGTAGAAAGACACAACTGCACTTTTTACGCAATTCACTCTTTTCATAATTCGACTCAGAATTGTTTGTTTTGTCATAGGATTTTTTTTCTTTGTTTGATATTTTTATTGATATTAAGAGTGTCGAAGTATCGTATTTTGGAAGAAAACAATATAACAGTAATATTGGATTTAACCATTTCCTTGGTAATGGTGCCGATTCTCTTGTACACCGAACTAAACTATCACTAAAACCCCTTTATTTTTGGCTATAAAAATCTTAAAACTATTCTGCAACAAAAAATCCCTAAATTTAAATATAATTTTGACACAACTTAAATCGTATTTGACAATCGCGAGTCCACGTGGTACTTGTTTGTCCTACCCCGTGATTTTATTTAGAGCCGGAGGCGCGAAGGCTCGACGTATTTTATAGGGAATTTTTCACTTTTTGTATGGAAAATAAGAAAAAATATTACCTACATGTTCAGTCTTAGGGGTTTGAGGGTTTTATAAAGGGGGTCGAAATTTTCATTATTTTTGCGATTAGACACACCATTTTCGAGATATAAGCAAAAGAAAAAAAAGATACAGTACTATTTTTGCACATGAATTCGAGGTGTTGGTGTGAATTTTAATTACGATAATTATTACTTATCACAGTTTTGCGTTCAAAACGCTCTCCTTTATAGGAGAGCGTTTCATGATTTTGTTGATAACCGTATATACTTTGTGGCCGTCGAGTAAAAAGTTTTCTACCGTCTTTAGCATGGCGATTACAATATCAATTTGTCTTCACTATCTTAGTGATTTTGACAGTTTGGATAGAAAACTTTCTTCTGAAATAGTCTACATGTAAAAGGACCTAGACAAAGATCGTTAGAAGCGGAAGACAAAATGACAGATTGTAGAATGATTTCTACGGTGCGATGTCAAAAATGGAGAGACGAAATGTCAATTTGTATAGAAAGAGCTATGTCTATTCTTCGTAGAAATAGCAAGCGTCATGCTACGCGTGCTGGAAAACAGTTTTATCGACAAATTCTAGTTTCTCCTGATTCAATACTATCTCACAATTACTACTTTTGACATTTGGTAAAGAAAATCTTATGCATTTAGTTTTTTTTTTACCATTTAATACTAAATTATTAGTATTGAACCAATTTTGGACTTGCAGCAGGGCGTTATTTACGTCGTCAAGATTTGATGCACGTCTATTAATTTTAAAAATTAAGGAAGTATCATCAGCAAATAACACCATTTGTGGTTGGGTTTTTAACAAATGGGGCAGATCGTTAATATATACTAAAAAGAGGAATGGACCTAATATCGATCCTTGTAGTACACCCATTTTTACTTTTAAAGCAAGTGAATTGACACCATTTATTTGAACTTGCTGCTGTCTACCATTTAAATAAGATTTTACTAAACTAAGCGAAAGTTTTCCAAGTCCGTAATGCTCAAGTTTCGAGATTAAGGTTTCGTGGACGAAACAGTAGGTAGGTAAAATAAGTAGGGTAGTATTCTGATCGGTTATTGTTGAGTTAATTACAAGGGCAAGTGCAGGGAAATTTGACTTGAGCACAATATAGTTCAAAAAGGAGCCACTGATGTGTAGGAAGCGTGTGAGCAGGAAGCAAACCATGGAAGGCGCATAGGTGACGACTGGTTCTGCAAGGTCTTGTTTAGGGAGTCAGTGAAATTATTTATATTTCTAAAAGTGCCCGTCAAGTACACAGGCACTTTTAGAAATTTAAATAATTCCACTGCCCATTTTAGAAATTTAAATAATTCCACTGCCACCCCTCTGTCGATATGAGGCAAGTATCGCTAATTCTGACCCAATTTTAATTAATTATCTGTTACAGTCGTGCATATTTGGTTCCTCGACAGACACGTTGAGATGATGTCTTGCATAAACTATCACCCCATCGTTCTGATTGAAGTTTATGTTACTTTTATACATATTATATCCCGGAATAAGTGGTATGTTTTATTGTTTGGAAAGCCAACATTCGGTTATAACAATAATAACACAGTTTAATTCTGGACGTTATAAAAAAAAATGGTGAAATTGTCGAAATTTAAAAAAATAGGAGAGATATTGTTTACAGTGTTCAACATCACAAACGTGGAATTCAGATACAGAGAAATTATCAATGTCATTAATTAAATTATTAAACATAATTATAAAAACAATAACAAGCGCTAAAAAAATATGTAATTAACGTCGCTTTAAGGCACCTCCATAATCAACAGAATTGATATACCTTTTTTCATTCATCATTTTTGCTGGGCAGTCAGAAGCACATGTCTTGTGATTGCTCGGCTTTTTGAAGTGCAAGCAAGTAGCACATTTTGGCTCCTCAGTCTTCTTTGTGCATTCTTTAATGGAGTGACCCTGATCACCACAGTGGCCACAGGTAACGGTGGTCTCCCGACATGATTTGGCCGCATGTCCGTATTGCTGGCTTATAACAGCGTGTGACTAGAGTAAAGTCTCTCACAGGGCATGACGACGAATTCACAAACAGTCTGTCTTTTGATATCAGGGCTTTACGTATGCCTGCAGATACTTCTATTTTATAATTACAGGTCTCGGAATCCTTCTTGGCTTAATCTAATGGAGTTCAAAAAGGTCTCGAGACTGCAATTCTGAAGGGTCTCTGCTAGATTCTGGTGGAATAAACAGGTAAAAACTTCCTACTCTTGCATGGATGAGGGCACTCCGATAACTACTAGTCTAGGCTTCGTTTTTGGAGGTTCGTCTACTGTAAGATCTGAATTTGATTGCTGAATCGATTTATTCACCTTCTCAATATAGTCTTTTGTTTCAGTGCTGATAATGACACCGCCATTTTTCGTATTACGTAGTACTCTTATCTGAAGTTTCATTTGCTCGGGCATGTAATTTTTTGGACAAGTGGTCTCCTCACTCGACTTCAGCTTGTCGTTAGGGTATATGGCCACTGAGCTTAGATTTATCGGCTGTATAAAATTGTTAGTACCTTGTTTAACCATAATATCTCAGCAAAGGAAGTTCCCGTTACCGGTTTTATTGAAGCTCCCATTGACAGCTTAAGGGCTTGCATTTGCTGCGACAGACCAATTTGTTCTTCGAGTGTTTTGACAGTGGAGTGGGCTTGGATGGCTCTCATCTTAAGGGACTGGTACTGAACGGCCATCTGCGATGTGCTGTGACTAACTTTTCGGTATAAGGCACTTAAACGCAGTTTTTGCTCCATGTTTATTTCCCCTCTGATACAATAGAGCACACTTCGTTTAGGCACTGCTCAATGGACGACATCCAGTTCCGGATTTCCGGCGTAGGTATCACTTCCATCATGACATCTTCTGGATGGGTGGTTGAGGGTGAGGTGCGGGCTCAGGTGCAGGTGCAGGTGCGGGTGCAGGCACTCGTGTATGAGGTGGGCTTCGAGCACATCTGCCACCCCTGCTGAAGGGACTGCTTGCCATTGTGATACAAGCTATTTACTTGTTAATCACGTATACTCATTTTCACAGAAACGATTTACACATGTTATGCTTACGTATGACACAGTTTGCTTTACTACCGGCTATTTGGTAAAACCAGGTCACGATTCAGCAAGTAATTATTTATTTATTTTAATAAATCTTCGACACGTCTGTTCACAACAAAAGTTCTAAATATTTTTATTTTGCTATAGTGATTGCTTTTTTTGCGAGTGCTTTGGGTACGGTTGTGACAATTTTAGGTACGATAGTGACGAATATCTAGTATAGTTTGTATTCTGACATTGTTACCGTAACTCCGTAGAGAGCACACGTTGAGCAGCGTTTTGAGGAGGAGCGGGCTCGGCGTGCACTAACCCTGCCGTCGGGCAGGCAGGAGAAAACCCTTCCTTCTGCCACCGTTGGTCTCGTAGCCCCGAAGACTGTCAAGGTCACGTCTCTGGCATTTGACGGGGATTGAGGGTTTTGGCTTAACCGCCCGGGCCGCGAGATAGAAAACCTCTATAAAAAATCACCCCAAACCTCCAAGCGGCGGCGCGCCGAGTTAGGTTGATAGCTTGACTAATGGGTACCTTAATTAGTCACTAGTGCGAACCACACATTTTTGAAAAAATACAAAGTTACTACTTGTGGGAACTAATATGAAAGACATTACAAACAAAACAAACAAAAAACAGCAGGGGAGTGATGCGGGGTCGGAGTCCGACGCTGCATCTGGCGCGGAGGGCTCTAGCCAGAGCTCGGAGCGCGAAGTGGTGGGGGCTGACGGGATTATCAGGAAGTTCCGGAAGCGTCCCCAATCGGGGGATGGTGAGTGGTCCTCCGCGGAAGACAGGCGGAAATTGCACACCAGCCGTCGTGGTAGGGCCCGGGAAAAAGGTGTGGGGAGAGGGCTCACCACCAAGAAGGGTGCCGAGCCGGGCCAGCCCAGCCGAACTGGCACAGCGAGCCGAGGGACTGGCCACGGAGGGGCAGCACCTTGGAGGGACCAGCAGCGGGGCGGTCCTCTCAGAGGCCGCAGTTGGTGAGCCGGACGCCTCAAACTCGGAGTTGATGGCCAGGTTTGCGGAGGTCGTGGCAGCCGCGGTCAGGAGTGTGGCTTTGAAGAGGATTCAGTCCTCTAAAGACAAGGCCATACCCGCGGCCACGGCCTCTATTTTGGCGGCAGCGAAGGCCCTCCACCTTGGGCCTCCGTCGGACGAGATGTCCGAGATGCGGGTGGAGGTTGCCAAGTTGATAGCTGCCATGGAGCTTCTTCAAAAGGAGAACGAGGGGCTCCGAGTGGTGGGCTGCGGGCAGCCGGCCCCCGGGAGGTGCCGCATTGGGGGGAGCAGCATGGGCAGGGACGGCCCGTGCCTGCTGAGGACCGGGTTTTGACCCTGGTGCGGCAGGAGATGGCTTCCCTGCGGAGTAGGTTCTTCGCCCTGCAGGCTATTGTTCTGCACCCCCCGCTAGCGGCGACCCAGCCGACCTTGGGCCAGTCAAAGGTGGCATCGTATGGCGCCACCTTATCTGCCGCGGCCAAACCGGGCTCGACGAGGCAGGCCAAGGGTGGAGCGGCTGCGCAGGCGGCGAGGGCCCCGGCCCTGACAGCGAGGGCTCCGGCCCAGGCGGCGGTGAAACGGCCACCTCCGCCTCCTAAATCTTCTCCTCCGGCCGACGCCGGATAGCAAGTAGCCGGGGAGAAAAAGAAGGCCGGTAAAGCGGCAAGGGGGGCCAAAAATAAGGCGAGGCGGCAGCGGCGTAAAGAGCGAAGCATCGCTGCTAGGCTCCGCGCTCCGAAGTCCGCAGCTGTAGTGCTTGTCGTACCAGGACGTGTTCGCCAAGGTGGACGCGGTTATGAACCTCCAGGAGATCGGCGCCGCCAAGGGCATCCGGGTGAAGATAACGGCAACCGGGGCCCGGATGCTGGAGGTCCCTGGTGCGGCCAGTGGCCCGGCCGCTGACGCTCTGGCTGAAAAGCTCAGGGCGTCCCTAAATGCGGACGGTCTAATACCGCACGGTCTCCTGCGAGGCGGCGAGCCTCCTTGCCAGATTACCGCCATGGGATCTGGAGGCAAAGGTTCTCGCGCACATTTGGGACTGGCGCGAGGAGGCGAAACGCCGGGGCTTAACTCCGCTGCCGCGAGAAATCACGGCACAGCGGACAGAGCTCCGGCGGGATCTAATGGCTTCATGGAGAGTGCGATTGTCGCAACCCAGCGCTGGCCACGCCACAATTGTGGTGATAAGACCCCTCTTTGAGGAGTGGTAAGAGAGGCGCCACGGCGTCCTCACCTTCCGCCTGACGCAGGTCCTCATCGGACACGGCTGTTTCGGGAGGTTCCTGTACAGGGTAAGGCGGGAAGAAACACCCGGGTGTCAACATTGTGTGGATCGCCCGGAGGACACGGTGGAGCATACGGTGAAGGTCTGCCCGGCTTGAGCATCGCCGTGTCCTCGTGGAGGTGTTCGGCGGCGGTGATCTCTCGCGTCCGGCCCTGGTTCAGGCCATGGTACGGAGCGAGAGGAAATGGCAGGCCGTCATCTCCTTCGGCGAAGCGGTAATACTCGCGAAGAAGGAGGCGGAATGCGTCAGGGAGAGGCAAATTTCGCGCCCTCACGCCCCTAACCGCCGCAGGAGGAGACGCCCTGGACGTCGAGAATCGCAGGCCGATTTCCCGCCACCGTAGGCGCGGGCTTGCGGACAGTGAGCAATGAGTAGCTCACCGTCCGATAAGGACCAGGCCCGGGTCGACGGCGCGTTGTGTTCCACGTGCGCCTCAAAGAGATGTCAGCAGAATTGACGGGGTGCGTTAGGGCCGATGCCTGTCGGGGGTGCGAAGAAAACCGAAAGGGAGATCGTGCCCCCGGCAGCAGGGCAACCGAAGGAACACGGGTGGGTTTTAGTCAGTAAGAGTCTGACACGACCTCCCGCTCCGCCCAGAGCGGGAGAAGTTATTTGATAATTTCCCACCCAAAAAAAAAAGGGGTGAATGGTCGATATTCATCTATTTTTACATGAACTAAAAACATTTTTTTTTATTTGTGCCATGTTTTTATCAAATAAAAGGGGTTGACGAGCACATTACAAATACATATGTATATATCATAATGTCTAAGTAAATAAATATGTTTAAATTATTAAAAACAAGCAAAATTGAGACTGTGCTACGTACGGCGCGGCTGTAAAATTAATACCTATTATACAATAAAACAAATCCATGGTAACAGTTTTCGCCTCGATGTATGCCACCCTATATATTTGAGATCCTCACAATAAGCCCTTTTATTTGATATGTCACACGGTACAGTTTGCATTTTTTTTGTTTCTCGTTTGCCTCCTAAAAGTGATGGCCTATACCTCTCATATTCAAAATTCATTTATTTTTTAGCAATTTGTTTTCTCCGGTGTGTAGTGACCTCAGGTTGGCGAGCTCCTGGTCCTGCAGTTCGGAAAGGCGCGCTCGGGTGGCAGCACGCCGCTGCTAAGTGCTATACATAGTCTAGTGGGTAGTGACCTTAGGTTGGCGAGCTCCTGCTCGTGGTGCGCGAGGCGCTCCTGGTCCTGCAGCTCGGCAAGACGCCGGCTAATGGCCAGCACACCGCTGCTGAAGTTGCTGTGCGCCGTAAACTTGCAGCGGAAGTCCTCCGGGGGCCCGCAGTTGAACAGGTAGCAGCTGCCGGGGCCCTGCGCGTAATACAATAGCTGTTAGTGCGGACTGTGCTGATGCGAGTTAACAGAAAAAAACAATATTTGTATGCAGGTCCCTATGCCTATTATAGGTGCAAGTCAAGAAAACTACCGTCAACTGTCTTTCCTCATTGGCTTTTAAGGCTGTTCTGAAAAATAATGATTAGATTCTACTTAATAAAATAATAGCAAAATTAGAGCATGTGCTACGCCGCAGTTTTAACGCGTAGTTGATGTCCTGATCCTGACACCTCACGAGCGTCTGCGATGCGTCTGCTTCTGTGATTTCTTTACGTGGTACCAACTACCTACTATCGGTATCGGTACGAGCAGGACAGGACAGGCCAGGAGTCCTGCTGATGTTTTTATCCTGTCCTGGCCCAGGACAGGAAAATAACATCAGTGTTGCACAAAAACTACGTCGATCAACATTGATAAACTCTCATGATCGAATTGCAACACAATTAAGAAAACTAAAACGAGATAAAAGTGTTGTTAAGAAAGTAGAACATGCACGACAATAATCAAGTTCTTTGCATAGATGTCAACACTAGTCAACAGCGTCGACCTGCGGGAATGGTAGTTTCCCATTATTGTCACCAGACATTATTACATAGCGCTAATTCAGTTTCAGTACAAATTGATGTTTTCATTTCTGTAGAAAAACTGTAATAAAAACTCGTCAGGCTCTATTACTAGGGAGGGGTTCACATCGGCGTCGAGTCGACGATGAAGTATCTGGGACTTGTCCTCGACAGCCGGTGGAACTTCGTCGAACACTTCCGACGTTTGGCTCCCAGACTGGAGCGGGCCGGGGCTGCGTTGAAGCGGCTCCTGCCCAATCTAGGGGATCCAAACGCCTCCTGCCGGAGGCTCTACGCGGGGGTCGTGCGGTCGATGGCCCTTTACGGGGCACCGGTGTGGGCGCGTTCACTAAGGCTGCGGCCAGCCCGCCGGTTGAACGCGTCCCAGAGGGTCATGGCCATCCGGCTGGCCCGAGGATACCGCACGGTCTCCTGCGAGGCGGCGAGCCTCCTTGCCGGATTACCGCCATGGGATCTAGAGGCAAAGGTCCTCGCGCACATTTGGGAGTGGCGCGAGGAGGCGAGGCGCCGGGGCTTAGCTCCGCTGCCGCTAGAAATCGCGGCTCAGCGGACAGAGCTCCGGCGGGATCTCATGGCGTCATGGAGAGTGCGATTGTCGCAACCCAGCGCTGGGCACGCCACAATTGCGGCGATAAGACCCCACTTTGAGGAGTGGCTTGAGAGGCGCCACGGCGTCCTCACCTTCCGCCTGACGCAGGTCCTCACCGGACACGGCTGTTTCGGGAGGTTCCTGCACAGGATAAGGCGGGAGGAAACGCCCGGGTGTCACCATTGTGTGGATCGCCCGGAGGACACGGTGGAGCATACGGTGGAGGTCTGCCCAGCTTGGGCGGAGCATCGCCGTGTCCTCGTGGAGGCGATCGGCGGCGGTGATCTCTCGCGTCCGGCCCTGGTTCAGGCTATGGTACGGAGCGAGAGGAAATGGGAGGCCGTCACCTCCTTCTGCGAAGCGGTAATGCTCGCGAAGGAGGAGGCGGAACGCGTGAGGGAGAGGCAAATTTCGCGCCCTCACGCCCCTAACCGCCGCAGGAGGAGACGCCCAGGGCGTCGGGAATCGCGGGGCGATTTCCGGCCACCGTAGGCGCGGGCTTGCGGGCGGTGAGCAATGGGTGGCTCACCGTCCGATAAGGACCAGGCCCGGGTCGACGGCGCGTTGTGTTCCACGCGCGCCTCAAAGAGATGTCAGCATAATTGAAGGGGTCCACTAGGACCGATGCCTGCCGGGGTTGCGAAGAAAACCGAAAGGGAGATCGTGGCCCCCGGCGACAGGGCAACCGAAGGAACACGGGTGGGTTTTAGTCAGTAAGAGTCTGACACGCCCTCCCGCTCCGCCCAGAGCGGGAGAAGTTATTTGATGATTTCCCACCCTCAAAAAAAAAAAAAAAAAAGGCTCTATTACTAGTTACTATAACAGTTTATTCGTAAGTTACATTGCACAGAGGTTGTAAGGGGTCTGTCTGCTAAGTGTTGCCGGCTTCAATATTAAGGGCGCACCGAGCCGCTAATTGATAAATTGCCTCTAATGCATGGGATGGAGCGGGATAAAAAATGGGCTGTTCGCGCGCTAGTTTAGGTATTTCCTTCGTATTATTAAAACGAATACAAATGAATTACGAATGAAAATGTAAAATGTATTATTTATCGAAAACATGTAGTTTTGTTACTTATTAAAAACTGATGACCTTCCGTGAAGTAGGAACGTGTATTAACGCCGTACAGTATTTATGTTGTTTTTGGGAGATTAAGTACTTTGGATTGTTTCTCTATAGAAGAAACTACAATTGTAAAGTATACGATTTATAGAGGGAATCCTTAAATATCTTACGTATTAACTGCTTAACTAAGGATTTAAGTAATAACGATGCAGCAAGGGATCAAACGATCGCAATTATTACGCAATTTCCACGGTCCGCTCTTAACCAGGCCCAGTTCACCATAATTATCCATAGGTACCTAACCAATTTTTAAGTTCTTATTCGAAAAAATCAAAGTATTTGGTTTGTTTACGACAATTCGGTGTCAGTAGCTGGCAAGGCCGTTACCTTCTCCTCGTAGACGAAGACGTCGCAGGCGTCAGTCTCGCAGCACAGGCGCAGGCACTCGGCTCGCGCGCCCACGTCCAGCTCCGACAGGTAGCGCGCGCCCATGTCGCGCGACTCCTCCGTGCGGATGATCTTGTCGCGCTGTACGTCGAAGCGCGGCGCGCACGCTCCCGGGTCCAGCTCGCGCGCACCTACGGCGCCCAGCAACAGCGCCGCCCACCACGACCACGCCCGCAAGCGCATCGCTCTCAACGCTCGCACAACTCAACACCTCGCAATACCGCTCTCAGCGCTAACCAGACACAAAACACTTCCGTTTCCTTGAACACACTCCCGAATTTTATCTTTACGGATACGTAGGACCTCTGTGCGGATGTTCGCATCCCCGCCGTCCATGTAGAATGCAGTTGTAGCCGTGATTGCTGGCAGCACTGGCGGCTCGCTGCGCGTTCTTTTAACTGTTATCGCATACCTACATTAGCGGGCGCCGAGTGCGGCGCGGCAGCCTGTCCGCGGTCGATAGAGTCGCGTCTGCGCACTCACTCGCGCACAAGGACATAATAAAGTAAAGACACTAGATGCGCCACGCGGTACGAGTACACCGCACACCGGTTGTTTCGTTTCCTATACAAGATGTACCCTAATTCAACTTTATTGAAATAACTGAAAACTCGTAAAGGGTTTATGGAACCCATTATAGCCGTAACCGTAAGTATCGGATATCCGAAATAAAAATCTATCCATAAACCGCACACGTATGGTTTCCTGATCAGGATTCCTGATTCGTTTCGAAGGTATGTATCTCATAAAAAACCGGCCAAGTGCGTGTTAAACCACGCACAATGAAGGGTTGTTGGGAACCGTAGTTGGGATGAATTTATCCCAAAAACAAACTTGACATTGTAGTTGATAAATATTTTCTCCCATACATCGGTATACCTACGTCACGGTCAATTCTCCAATTGCAAATGTAAGTTAGTAATCATTTTCGGACCTTTTCCTTTACATGTGCTGTGAGACCTTGCTTCCTGCCAAAGGAGATCATTCAGGCTCCATACATATTTGGGCCTTTCCTGAAATTGTCGGCTTGATTTCTGAAAGTACAGAAAAACTTAAAATAATGATAAATATTGCTAGAAATAAAGCCATTATAGCGCGAAAGCTGTGGGCCACAGCTTTCGCGATATAACGGCTTTAGTTGTCCACAGGCCACAGCCTGTGGCCTCCGTATGATCCGTTCGCAAAGACACGACACACCGCAGCCACCGCGCCACCGCGTTACATCTCGCTAAGACTACAATGAATTAATTGCTATAACTTATATTACTTCCTATCGTTTACCGCTACCGCTACTAATCGCTAATTATAATAGTTTTGGAACAAGGATGATGAATGACGATTTGTATTTTATGAACTTTTTGAATTTGGCACAACACTCACGATTTCCGCAATATACACCTGGTTTTCTTCTTCTTCGGCTGCTGTCTTATTACGGCCTGATAGGCGATACCGGAGACGCTGCATGACATCGGACCTTATCTCCTTCTGCACCCATCTTCTATGAAATTTTCGGTATTGTTTGTATCCGATTATTAGGGCCGCAAAGCCTATGATTGCAAATAAGAACTCAACAGACTCAAGTTCCAGAAATTCAATAAATACATAAGATCTTTCCTTGAATTTGTATGTATTTTCTAGCAAATAAACATTTTTGATTTGATTTGATTTGATTTAATATCACTAAAGCATACTTTGAACTTTAGAAATGGGAGCAATGCTCGTGTTCGCGACGATGCGTCACGAACAATTTTAGCTTTTATAAAATCAGTAATTTTGACTTAGCTTATGTATACATATAAGAATAGTAGATTGTTATACAAGGGCCGAAAAGAATCAATTCCCATATGAGGGATTTAGACGCCCGAGCAGTCCGAGTAGGAATTGATGACATTCATCCGTGTTAAGGCTCTTTCAAACAGGCGCGACACGATACAATACAAAAAACACGATACAAAGACACCGCTCGTCGCGCGGCGAGCGGTGTCTTTGTGTCGCGTCGCGTGTCGCGCTTGTTTGAAAGAGCCTTTAAACGCTCAACTTTTCATTTCGAATTTAAGGAAAGGAAAAAAATTGTTTTTCTAAAATATTTATTGAAAATAATAACATGAGTATTCTAGTCTTTTTAAAATTTTAAATATGGAACACACCGCGTCACCGCGCGGGTCGTCCCGCTTATAGCTATTTTTTTTTTAATCATACTGGCTGTTTATGCACTAACAAGACATTGCATGCTTGATTACTTTGATTGCATGCATTTTTTTTTTCGATATTTTTTTATGAGAAGTTATTACACTATCATATCTAAGATCATAGATCTTTTCTTTGTTTTTTTGTTAATCGTTGCCCCACACTAGGAATTTCTCCTGTATTGTGAGTGCATTTACAAACATTTAAACTCACATACACAAACAGCCAGACCCGGAAGAACTACTTTAGGCCATACAAATATTTGTTCCGTGCGGGAATCAAACCCACGACACGCAGCGCAGCCTGCGCCAACCGTGCCGTCGACGACGATCTATGATCCCAGATCTAATTAAATTGTATAATAGATATATTATGGGTAATTTGTGAGCTTCGTAGATAGGTATAAGATATAATATGATAGTGTAACCCATAATAAATGTCTAATTTACAATTTCATTATATCTTTGATAATAGATCTATGATCATTATTGATCATAGATGTGATAGTGTAAAACCCCCTTAAACCTAACCTAACCTAACCAAATTTAGTTCTATTTTTAAAATTCATTGCCGTCCTAGAGAGGGAAGCAATTACTATGTGTCTTTCAAACAAACACTACTTTCCGAGTATGAGAAATGAACATATATATTTTTCGCAAAATGTGATTTTTTCATATATTTTACTCAATGCTGGTAGCACACATATAGGTCTATAATTAAGGGATCACTCTTACTACCCGATTTGAAAATTGGTAGTACTTTACTATGTTTCATTAAATCAGGAAACGTACCGCTATCTAAACATTGATTCAATATGCTTGTTAGGACAGGGGTAATTATGTCAATATCTCCAAGAACCTTAACAGAAATCCCCATAAGTCTTCTGTGTTTTTAATGTTAAGCCTTTTGAATGCTTTTTTGATTGTGACAATAGAAATGGGCTTGAATTCAAAACTTGGAATGTCCTTACTGAAATTTTCTTTTAGAAGGGATTTACCTACAATAGATGATGAGGGGAGTGATTTCGTAACCTCTATTGGGATTTACTTATTAATTTTGATTTAGCTTGGGCCTAAACTCGTTTAAATATCTTAAAATTGTTTCTGACATAATTATGAAGGGCTTGATCAGAGGTCAATGACTTCTCGTTGTACAAATTATACAAAATATCTCTGCTTTTTCTAATACCAGCAGTGGCCCATTAAAAAAAATTTGGTTTAGTATTGATTGTTACTTTTTTACAGGACACGCTTCATTGTATTCAAGGCATACTGTAGAAAATAATGTACCGTGGTTTATATTGAGGTCTTGTGAATCAAAACTAGCAGTTGAGAGATTGCTAAGAACATTATTATTAAACATTTTCAATTTATTTTTAGTGAGAGGTCTTAATTCAATGGTTCTATCTAGGTGTAAATTTTTATCAAAGTCAAATGATACAAGTTGACCAGTATGGTCAGACCTAATGCCACTAATTAAGTCTTATATTTTACAATTAGTAAATATTGTCAATGCCTGAAGCTGAGGTTGCTATTATTCTAGTCACTTCATTAAATATACATTTTAAATTGAACGATTTAAACAATGATAGAAGCTTATATTTATCGGGTGAGTTAACTAATAGATCAATATTTAGGTCACCACAAACAAAAACTAATTTATTATCTTTAAAAAGTTTACTTAGTATTTCTTCCATAATACTTAAAAATGATGAAGTTTGAGGCTAGTGGTCTATAAACACATAAAAAAGAATGGCCTTCAACCTCTGCACATGCTACCTCACATAAGCGATCAACAGAGCAAGCAGTGATATCCTCACTTTCCTTATGTCTGAAACAAATATTAATTAATATCAAGGTACCACCCCCTATTGAGGACCTGTTGTACGCACTGGCAACTGAAAAATAAAATACATTAAACAGCATCCTATCTGGTCTTAACCAGGTTTCACAAAAGCATAAGATATCCATATGATATTTATCTATTAACAATTTCACGTCTAGGATTTTGCCAGAGAAGCGATTCATATTTTGGTGATACAGTAAAATATTGTTATCATGCTTCTCTTTTGTCGAATCTAAAAGTTTAAAGAGCCTATTATAGTATTATTAGAAATACTAGATAATAATATTTCGTCACTTAGCCTAGTCTCAGTTAAATTATCAATAACTGCGTGCGTATATTGTTAGCTAACAAAGTTGCCAAATTATGTTGTTGGAGCTGCTAGTTACGAGCAGCTCTTTTTAGTGTTTGGGATCAACTCACTGAAAAGCTTCTTCGTTTTAACTGAATGATAGATATGTGAAAGTTCCTTTTCCGTATCAGCACCGCTCAAAAAATCATCGTAATAAAAATCATGTTGTATAATTTCAGATATGATTTTATCATCGCATTCTTTTGCTAACTGTAGCAAGCATCGCGTACTCAAAAATGGAGCAGACGCCGTCCCATACGTAACGGTAAAGTAACTTGTACAATCAAACCCGTGTAAAGACGCTTGATGGTCCGTCCAAAACGCAGACTTAAAGATGACACACGCTACACCAAGTCTGAAGAGTCACCGGGTACGCCAACCACGCCGAGCACGGCAGCACACAGCACCGCTCCGGCTCGAACGCGCGCGCACTACGCGGCAACCGATCACTGAAAACGTTTATTAGGAATAATGTAAGAAACTTGAAGTTACAAGTGGGTACATTTTGCGCATTGCGGTTAGAAGAATGATTAAAGCTTTAATTCGTTCTAATGAATTTACAATTTACTTTATGAAGGTATTCAATATTTTATGAAGAAATTAAATAAGCTTGCAACGCAATTTTACGCCAATGAATAAGAATGAGAACCACTTTTACGTTGTGAGAAAGAACCACTGACCAACACTTGTGAAATAGTAGAAAAATGCACGTAAGCGCGTGTAATATAATAAGCATGGGACGCTAGTCGGCGCACGATGAAAACCACACACTGTTCACACAATCGATACCTAGGAAAAGAAATAGGTGAATAGAAAGGAATAATAAGCCAAACTCCCCTGTGTACGTCCTTCTTCTAGCGTGTTGTGCATGCCATGCAGCGTGGCTCCAGCTAAAGCTAATAGCTCACCCAAGCTTCTATAAAATGGCGGCACCGTGCACTTTGTAAAAATCCAAATTCTTCTTGGAGGTCCTGTCACGGTCGCCAGTTGTTGGAGCTGCTAGTTACGAGCAGCTCTTTTTAGTGTTTGGGATCAACTCACTGAAAAGCTTCTTCGTTTGAACTGATTTTAATAGTTGTTCTGCATAGGAACAACGATAGGTATGCTTAGACATTAGTTTTAGACAGACGTGGTCTCGCGTCGGAGCTCGTAGCGGTGTGTGTGGGCGCGGGCCGCGCGCCGCATGCGCTCGTCTCCCGCGCGCCCCTCTCAGGCCCCTCTGGCTGGTTCGCGGCGCTTTCATCCTCCCCCCCTTGAAAGCTCCTGCTTTCAAGCTCTTCCGTCGTGGGGAGAAGACAGGCTCTGTTCAGAGCACGTCGGACGGTGCCTCTCGCCGTGTAAAAGTCGGCCACTCTGCAAACTCCATCAGTCCCCGGAAACAATTGCTGGACTCGCCCGAGTCTCCACTTCAGGGGTGGCACGTTCTCCTCCTTTAGGATCACCAAGTCTCCCACAGTCAACGCTCTCTCTTTCAAGCGCCACTTTGTCCGCTGCTGCAGTTCAGCTAGGTACTCTTGGTGCCAGCGCTGCCAAAAATGCTGCCTTAGCTGTTCTATTATCTTGTACCGGTCTGGAGCCTTTGATGTGACAGGTGGAGACGGCAGCGATGTTAAGGGCCGTCCCACAAGGAAATGGCCGGGAGTCAACGGGGAACAGTCAGTGGGATCGGATGATAGAGGGGACAGGGGACGGGAATTGAGGATGGCTTCGATTTGTGTGAACAACGTGCCCAATTCCTCGTACGTGAGGCTAGCGTTGCCCATAATCCGCTTGAGGTGAAATTTGGCAGACTTCACGCCCGCCTCCCAAATTCCACCAAAAGTTGGGGAATATGGAGGATTGAAAACGAATTTGATGCCTTCAGCATTGGTGTAGTCATAAATAGACTTTACGCTGGACAATAGCAACCTACCTAACTCATTATTTGCCCCAACGAAATTTGTGCCGTTGTCGCAATATATCGTATGTGGTCTACCTCTCCTAGCAATAAAACGACGTAAGCTAAGTATAAATGCGTTAGTGCTAAGGTCACTAACGATCTCTAAATGTATGCTTTTAGTAGAAAAACAAACTATAACGTTAAGATAACATTTTGTTATTCGGTTACCCTTTCCTTTCTTACTAGAAATAAGGAAAGGTCCAGCGAAATCCACGCCACATACTTGAAACGGATAGCAAGGTGTGACCCTATCCACAGGTAAATTGCCCATCAGCGGCTCCATAGTCCTTCCTCGCAGTCGTGTGCAAACAACGCACCTTCTCACTATTCCGCGAGCTAAAGTTCTGCCTCCTATAGGCCAGAATTGTTCACGAAACGAACTAAGGAGCAGCTGAGGGCCGGCATGCAGCAGACGTAGGTGTTCGCCCTCCATCAAGAGCCGAGTGAAATAGTGCTTACCGTCCAGGAGGATCGGGTGCTTTTTATCAAAATTACAAACAGCATTCTGTAGACGACCACCTACTCTGAGCACTCCATTGCCGTCAAGGAAAGGTGACAACTGTAACAGGTAAGATTTAGGATTAAGATTTTTATTTTGTTTAAGTATGGATATTTCTGAAAGGTAAGTTTGACTTTGAGCAAGTTTTATCAGGTAAGTAAATGAATTTTTTATTTCTTCTATTTTTAAGTGAACTATTATTTTATTTTTAGGATTTCTACAGTTATTCACAAAACGTAAGACATAAGCTATGATTCTTTTTAATCTATTTATTTTAGAATAATTATTAAACTTAATTAATGGTGACTGTGCGACAGTAGTCATAGTTATACAATCACTAGTAGACGTTTTAGTCTCAGGTAAATTCAAAGAATCTATGGAATTTATATTAAGAGGCCAGTTTGTTTCATTTTGCAACAGGAAATCTGGACCATTCCACCATACAGTTGAGCCCTGAAGATGACCTGGATCGACTCCTCGAGAAGCGAGATCAGCGGGATTT
This sequence comes from Omphaloscelis lunosa, assembly GCA_916610215.1. Classification (NCBI taxonomy): domain Eukaryota; kingdom Metazoa; phylum Arthropoda; class Insecta; order Lepidoptera; family Noctuidae; genus Omphaloscelis; species Omphaloscelis lunosa. The sequence continues at coordinate 23,763,841 of OU744247.1, forward strand.
AAAGTGGTAGGTACATGCCTCCAAGATTCCCTAGTTGTCAACTCATGAATCTCGTTGACTCTGTTGCAAACAAATGCCTTGAGTAGTTTAGGTTGTGTTCGAATCCAACTCAAAACGACGGTTGAGTCGGTCCAAAAGATCTTATGGCCAATAGTACAACGAAGAGAATGACTCACCTTAGCGGCTAGTCGCGCGCCCAGTAACGCTCCGCAAAACTTGTAACTTCAAGTTTCTTACATTATTCCTAATAAACGTTTTCAGTGATCGGTTGCCGCGTAGTGCGCGCGCGTTCGAGCCGGAGCGGTGCTGTGTGCTGCCGTGCTCGGCGTGGTTGGCGTACCCGGTGACTCTTCAGACTTGGTGTAGCGTGTGTCATCTTTAAGTCTGCGTTTTGGACGGACCATCAAGCGTCTTTACACGGGTTTGATTGTACAAGTTACTTTACCGAACTTCTCTATTTGTCCTAACATTTATTTTTCTTTAAAATGTCAGAAACTAAATCACAGCAGGGCTCTGAGAGGAGAGAAGAGAAACGCGTAGATATGAAAGAGTTAATAAAACAGAGAGGTACATTTAAAATGCGTTTAACTAAATTTAAAGATCATATTGCCAATTTAAATCAAATTAGTTCAAGTGAAATTACTAAACAACAAGTTAAAGAACTAGGATTACGATTAGGTAGATTACAAGCTCTTTTATCAGAGTTTGATGCAATTCAAATGCAAATTGAAATGCTGTCAACAAAGATAGAAGAACAAATAGATGAAAGAGATACCATAGAATCTCAATTTTATTCTCTCATCTCAGCAGCCCAAGAAATTATTGATTCTCATTCTAGTGGTGATGATTTTAAAAGCGTAGGTGCAAAAACAATTTGTTCGAGTCATGACAGTTGTAATAATTTAAATAACATTAAATTACCAACAATAAAACTTCCATCATTTGACGGCAACTACCTCAAATGGTTGGAGTTTAGAGACACCTTCCATTCGATTATACATTCAAATGAGTCCATACCTGAAATCAATAAATTTCACTATTTACGCTCCTCTTTGGAGGGGACTGCTGTTGTCGTAATAAAGTCCATTGAGTTTACCTCTCAGAATTACAAGGTCGCTTGGGACCTACTATGTGAGCGTTACGATAACAAAAAGATCCTGATTAATAACCATTTAAAGGCGTTATTTAATATCGATAGTTTAACGAGGGAATCTCATCGAGCCCTTCGCTTTATTATTGATCATGTTAGTAAAAACTTAAGATCCCTTAATTTATTAGGCTTGCCAACTAATTATTGGGATATTTTAATCATTTATTTAATTACCATTAAATTGGATCCCACTACTTTAAGAAAGTGGGAAGAATATAGAAGTAAGTTACCGGATTTACCTTCTTTATCAGAATTTATTCAATTTTTACGTGACCGCGCAGACATACTTGAAACGATGCAAGTTACTAAAAATGATAGACCTGATTCTAATAATAAATCCAATAATGCTAAAACATTAAAGGCCTTCGCTACTTCAGCAGGCCGCAAACCTTTTAAAGACCCTGCTTGTCCGTTATGTCATGAAATTCATCGGATAACAGAGTGCATTAAATTCCAAGAAATGAGTCTTGATAGTAGATTGAGTGAAGCCTTAAAGTTACACCTTTGCTCAAATTGTTTACGTAGGGGTCATAATGCTGAGAAGTGTCGTCTCGGTACCTGTCAAATCTGTAAACAAAAACATAATACACTATTACATAAAAACTCAGAAACAAATAATGCGTTAGTTACACAGTCTGAGAATAACAATACCTCTAGTGTGCCGTCAATCGCTAGTGCTGTATCCTCTTGCTCTGTCTTTATGAGTAAACAAGTTCTTCTTTGTACTGCTTTAGTAAAACTAACAAATAGGAAAAATAATAAGACTTACCTTGCCCGGGCTCTCCTGGATGCCGGTAGTCAATCCTGCTTCATATCTGAAGACATTAAAAATAAACTAGGGTTAACTTCTATTAATTCAGGACCTATATGTATTAGTGGAGTTAATAACATGCAATTTAATATAACAGATTGTTGTGAACTTACCTTAAATTCATTAATAAGTTCTTACAGCACGAACATTAAATGTTTAGTTATACCTGAAATTATAGGTAACTTACCTAACAGTAATATAAATCCTTTAGAATTAAACATACCTGGGAATATTCAGCTTGCTGATCCCGAATTTCATTGTTCTTCTCAAGTTGATCTGCTGCTTGGCGCTGATATTTTCTTTGATATCATTACTGCAAAGAAAATAAGATTAGGTAATACTAAACCTATACTCCAGAGTTCTAAACTGGGTTGGTTAGTAGCTGGGCCAATAGGTAGTTTAGATCAAAATAAACAAAAGAACTTACATTGTAATTTTACCAAGGAAATAAATAAAAACCTTACCAAGTTCTGGGAACTTGAAGAACTTCCTTCTTCAAGTGCTTCTTACTCTGAAAATGATCACGTTTGTGAAAAACATTTCATAGAAAATACTACACGTTTAGAGAACGGGAGATTTAATGTTAAAATACCATTTTGTGAATCTCCAGAAACATCACTTGGCAATTCCTATAATATGGCATTAAAACGCTTTCAGAGTCTCGAAAAGAAGTTTATTAAAAATCCTACACTTAAAAAACAATATTGTGAGTTTATTGACGAATACGAAAAATTAGGACACTTAAGTAAAATTGATAAACCATTATTTGGGTATTTTGCGCCGCATCACGCTATATTTCGCGAAAATAGTGAAACAACCAAAGTCAGAGTGGTTTTTGATTGTAGTGCAAAATCTAGTTCAGGAAAATCGCTGAACGACATCCAGTTTATAGGTCCCGTAGTTCAGGATGAATTAATCAAGATTTTAATTAGGTTCCGTCAACATAAATTTGTTTTGTCGGGAGACATAACAAAAATGTACCGACAAATTATAATCGATCCCTCGCAGCGCCATCTGCAATTAATAGTTTGGCGTGATGATGTAGTCAAGCCATTAAAAATATTACAGTTAAATACCGTTACGTATGGGACGGCGTCTGCTCCATTTTTGAGTACGCGATGCTTGCTACAGTTAGCAAAAGAATGCGATGATAAAATCATATCTGAAATTATACAACATGATTTTTATTACGATGATTTTTTGAGCGGCGCGACGCGAGTCTTTGCACATAACAGGATAACTTGTACATTATTATGACGGTCTACAGATCGTAAATAAACACAAGCCCCGTAAGCCTCTTTGGATGCATCTACAAAACAATGAAGTTCTATTAACACTGGAGAAGCACATAAAACGTGTCTAGGTACCCTAATGTTAGCGAGTATATGGGCATTGGAAACAAAACTTTCCCAAGTCTTTTTAATATTCTGTGGAACTAACTCATCCCAACTCAATTTTAAAACCCAAAGTTTTTGTAATAAGATTTTAAGTTGAATAGTACACGCACTTAGCATGCCTAAAGGATCAAAGATTTTACATGTGTTGGACAAAATATAACGTTTAGTGACGTTATTAACTGTTTTGTCTAAATTAACTGAGAACTGTAAATGGTCATTCTCGGGAAACCACCACAATCCTAATATACTTGATTGTTTATTCAAGTCCAATGACTGTGACAAGGTACAGTCAGTATCAAATATTTGTGGACAGTTCGTCCGAAATTTATGAATAGGAAAACAAGCAGATGCCAGTACTTTTTTAACTGAATGATAGATATGTGAAAGTTCCTTTTCCGTATCAGCACCGCTCAAAAAATCATCGTAATAAAAATCATGTTGTATAATTTCAGATATGATTTTATCATCGCATTCTTTTGCTAACTGTAGCAAGCATCGCGTACTCAAAAATGGAGCAGACGCCGTCCCATACGTAACGGTATTTAACTGTAATATTTTTAATGGCTTGACTACATCATCACGCCAAACTATTAATTGCAGATGGCGCTGCGAGGGATCGATTATAATTTGTCGGTACATTTTTGTTATGTCTCCCGACAAAACAAATTTAAGTTGCCAAATTATGTTGACTTTTCTTGGGAAGAAATATATGTTCCCGAATTAAAACAAAATTTCTAACAAAATTTTATTGTTAGTATCAAAATACCATAAAAGGTCACTATAAGGACATGTCAAAATATGCATTAAGTTATTTAAACTACAAATGTAATCGTTTTCTTCAGCGTACAAATTATCTGAATATGGCAATAATATTAATATTAATTTACCTAATTTTAATTTAAGTAGGGTGTCAACACCATTAACTATGCCCCTTTTAGTGATACTCAAACAGTTTCCAATTAAAATAACTACAGTAGGTAGTCTGCTCATTTATGTGTGTGTTTTTTATTTTATGAACAAGCTCATTAAAATGCAGGTTATGTGTATAAAAACTGGAGGAAATTCTTACGAAATTTGGGAATTAAAATAAACTCAGGATGTAGCACGCAGTGAACCCTTTAATAGATGACTGGTCTGACATTCAAACGTAACCAAGGACAGCAAGGCTAACGCTTGATAAAATACTTGTAGCTAAATTCTTACTGTCTACAAATTGCTCCAAGTTAACTTGAGCTAACGGTAGAACTGATGCTTTAACATGCCCCCGGCCGTTGAAAGCTCGCCTTTCAACAGTTATCTTCCAATAACGGACAAATCTTGGAGAACGCTCGCCTGATAGTTCCAGTAAAAGTCCTGATGTCGACAACTCTGCTTATGCCATCTGTGCCAGGATGAAGGCCAACAATGCGGCCCAACTCCCACTTCAGCGGTGGCTGGTTATCGTCCTTTATGACAACGAGGGAGTCCAAGTTCGGGCTGTCGTTGCCGGTATGCCACTTTACTCGTTGCTGAAGCTCGGAGACATATTCCTTGCTCCATCTTGACCAGAAATGCTGCCGCAGCTGCTCAATACGTTGATGGCGCGTTAAGTGGTGAGTGGAATAGTCCCGGATATCCTTTACAGGAAGAGACGTGAGAGGTCGTCCGATTAAGAAATGACCAGGAGTGAGAGGCAACAGGTCTTCTGGATTTGACGATAACGGTGTGAGCGGCCGAGAATTTAAAATGCCTTCAATTTGAATTAAAACAGAGTTAAGCTCCTCGTATGTCAGATTACAATTGCCCAACACTCGGTACAAATGAAATTTGGTCGATTTGACACCCGCCTCCCAAAGTCCACCAAAATGTGGAGCGTAAGCAGGAATAAAATGGAACTTAATACCATCTTGAGCCGCACTATCAGTTATGGAGTCACAATTGCGTTTCAAGAAATCAGCTATCTCATTGTAGGCTCCTACAAACCAAGTTCCGTTATCAGAGTAGATGTTGAGAGGTTTTCCTCTTCGAGACATAAACCGACGTAAAGCCTGTAAATAATTACTGCTCGTCATGTCACCAACCAACTCTAAATGAATGGCTTTTGTAGTGAAGCATACGAAAATAACGATGTATACCTTCACCAATCTACATCCACGACCTTGACGACTAGCCGAGGTTATAGGGCCTGCGTAGTCAACTCCTACGCTTTGAAAAGGAAAGTCGGCTGGTGAGAGTCTGCTCAATGGGAGATTACCCATCTGAGGGACAACTGTCCGTGGCTTTAGACACTAAAATCGAACACACTGACGATAACAGGCTCTGGCTAAATTGCGACCACCAAGTGGCCAGTAAGTCTCTCTAATAGTACTTAGTAATAACTGAGGACCTGCGTGCATTAATCTGATATGCTCAAATCTAAATAAAAGTTTCACAAAGTGATGAGTGGACTGTAATAAAATTGGATGCTTCTTTTCAAATGAATATTCAGAATTGTGTAATCTACCACCTATACGGATAATTTTATTTTCATCTAGAAACACATTTAAGCTTAATAATTGGTTTTTATATGGTAGTTTTTTATTATTTAATAATAAGCTGTATTCAGGAAAAGACTCCTTTTGAGACTGAATAACAATAACGTTTAACGAATTTTGTAGTTCTTGAGCATTCAAATAGGACGTATTTGCTGAAAGCCTTTTACATGCATTAATAAAACGAAAAACGTAACAAATAGAACGCTGTAATCTAATAAAATTGGAAAAACGATTAAACTCGATGAATGCTTGAAATAAATCTTCGTTAGTATGATCTTGGGCTAAATTAACTAAAATACTAGATTTATTCAGTGGCGTAGCAAAGGGGGGGGCGGCGGGGGTGGGCCGCACCGGGTGTCGCCTTTTTTGGGGTGACACCCACCCGATCTCTCAACTTTAAGAACAATGTACAAACAAAAAAAAAATCGCTAGCACAAAAATTTCTTTTTAGGGATTCCTCCACTAGCACTAGCTCAGCTCTATGTATAATTCGGGGATTCCCCCTCCCATACTCGCGATCTTTGACGTCTCAGTTGCAACATATTTCATTTGTTTCGTGAAGGAAGTGTGTTGTGTTTGGTTGGCGTGAATTGTTTAACGTGTATTATTCTATAGTGATAGATAATAAAAAGAAAAAAAAAAAATTTTAGAAACTTAAATGCTGTATTGTGAAGATTAAAAAGATTGATTGATTCATATCGAATATTTTACAGGTAAGTCAGGAGATTTTATCTACTTCCATATTTTAATATCATTTTTGTTGTAAATCGCACGTTTTGCACAATAATAAATTGAAATTTACACTTCAACAAGTACTCGAAGTGTTATTATTACAGTAGTATTCGAATGAAACCGAATTTACTAATAACTTTATTCGAATGCGAAATTAGTAATTTACTAATCTTGTTATATCGAGTAAGCTGCAAAGCTGCGTGTAACCTGGATGCTGCTTACTCGAGGCGTCAAATCCGGTGGATGGGGTCAAAGGTCCGCTACCAGGTCGCGGGGCAGGGGTCTCGCGTCAGGCGGCCGCGCGACTGAGCTTTATCACTTTTTTTTTTTTTTTTAACATGGCATCTCGCAGTTTTGACCACTAAGGTCTTGGCTGCTTTACCGGACTTTCCTGTGGGTGCCTTAAGCTGCTACACTCAAAGCCTCCAGCCAGGGGCAAAAAACTAAACTAAATTAAAACTAGGCGAACGCTCGCTAAGGGCACCCCCTGTGGGGTACGAACCTCGGCTTAGGGCGTCGCTGAGGGGAGGACAGCAAGAAGGGACAGGCTGGATCAAAATTGGTTTAAATCATGATTATTATGCGGGGTAGTTTAAAGCTACGTGCTCAGCGGCAACAACTTGCTGGCACCTCGTTTTCGAGCAAGGGTCGGGGAGGAGTATCATTTACTCAGGGACACGGTCGCGATCGCAAAGGACCTCGGCGGCGAGGTCGGAATGACGGGAGGCGTCTGTTTTTGTATACTGTACTGGTGGCCCTATAAAGTACATGCAGCGGACGGCGGATCTGACTAATTCTGGAAGGGACATAATTGGCTGCTTCGACAACCAAGGGGTTACGATGTCTAGGAGCGGAGTCAAAGTAACGCTTGGACATGCGTTTAAGGAACTGGTGAATCGTAGGGATTTTACAGTCGAGATGGAGGATCTCGTTTCTGACATAGAAGGAAAGAAAGAAAGAAAGAAAAAAAAAACGTTTATTAGCGGTAAACATGACGCAAAAAAAAAAGTTTTAAATACATAAAAAAGTTAAAAAAAGTTGGGGAAGCATGCGTCACATCCACGCAAATCGGCTATCGCTCAGCATTATACTACGACCCTATGCAAGACAGAGCCCCAGCGCTGGTTTTCAGCGACAGCCGGCGCCGACGTAATGACGTCGACCGGTGCAGCAAACAAATATTTAGACGCTGTACCAGTACAGCGTACTTAAAGAAAAATAATTTATTAAAATTAAATTGTGATTCAATATATTAAATAGATGTAAAAAACAAAAGGAAATAGACATACATTATTTTAAGTTACGAGAATATCATCCTCAAAAAAGTTTTACGTTTCATATATTGGCAACATTTCGTCGCGTCTTATTTGGCGTGCACCCAACATGTACTAAATTGTGATGTAAGAAATTACAAAATGGCCAATGATGTAATATCACGTAATATGTTGTGTTATTATTATGCAAAAGTTACGTGTCAGTGTTTTTGTTAAATGCGTTTGTGAGGGATTGTGAAATGAGATGGATCCAATAAAAGACATAACCTTGGTAAACTGGAGTGTGACCCGATATGCCAAACATTTTTTAAAGAGATATGAAGCTTCGAAAACAGGAAGGCATGAAAAATGGAAGTCGTGTTACGAATAGAAATACAAGATAGAACAACACAGAGTATGTAAATAGCAGCTCCCGTGGCTTTACGGAGGAAACGGTTCTGCAAGGCTTGCAACCTATGGATGGAATGGGACTTGGCGTGGGCGAATACTGCACCCGCATAGGTCATAATGGGTCCGATACACGATGTGTAGATGCGCAGTTTGCACTTAAGTGACAATTTACTGCGTGCATTTAATACGAAATGGAGTCTACCTAGAGCGAAAGCGGCTCGCGAACGAACCGTCTTTATGTGCTCAGAAAAGGAGAGATGATGATCTAAGATAACACTTAGGTATTTGGCGCGCCTAGCCCAAGGGATTGGTTTGCCGAACATGGTGATAGGTCGAGGGAAAGGGGGGGTTCTAGTTCGCGGTTTAGAAAAGCTAACCGCTTGACTTTTGTCGGGATTTACTTCTATTCGCCATTTTCTAAACCAGGCGCCAAGGTTATTGACAGCCCTTTGGAGGTTTAGCAGCATAGTAGCTGAATTGCCCTTGCAGATGGTCGCTGTATCGTCTGCGAACAGAGCCAACTGCGTCGATCTGTGTTTGGGGATGTCGCTGGTGGATAGCGTGAAGGGGGAAGAAAGGGCTCCTTCGATACGGCGAAAGGTGCGGTTCGACAAATAGTCTCGTAAGATGAGCACGAGACGATCCGGCACTCCGAGTTTGTAGAGCTTATAAATTAAGCCGTTGTGCCAGACTTTGTCGAACGCCTTTGCTATGTCGAAGAATACTACGCTCGTCTGCCGGCCTTGGGTGAGAGCACCGCTGACTAGCTCGACGATACGATGGACCTGATGCACGCTAGAGTGCTGAGTTCGAAAGCCGAACTGTTCGTTGGGGATGAGGCCCTTGGTCTCTGCATAGTCTCTGAGGCGCTTATAAATAAGCCTCTCATAGATCTTGCCGAGAACCTTGAGCAGACTGATGGGCCTATAACTAGATGGCTCGTTTTTGGGTTTTCCTGGTTTAGGGATACCTATGACAGTGGCCTCTTTCCACGTCTGGGGAAAAATGTTATTGCTTAACGCACCATTGAAGATGGTGGTCAAAAGCATAATTAGATGAGCTGGGAATAGTTGGACCACCCTATTGGTGAGTCCGTCTGAGCCGGGGGCTTTACGATTTTTCAGATCTTTGATAATCTCATGTACCTCATCTGGTTCGATGGGGGGCAGGGGAAAATCAGGGTTTTCAATGGGAGGGATAGAGGCTCTACGTTCGACTTCGGCGTCGACCTCATCGAGGTGAGCTTTGTCTACTGGTAGGGTACTGGGAGAGCATTGAGCTTCAAGACTGTCGGCTAGGCACTCGGCTTTGTCGATGTCGTCGAAGGCTAATGTTTTGTCCGGGCGGACTAAGGGGGGCATATGGCCTGAATGGGGGGATCTAAGTTTCCTCTGGAGTTCCCAGAAGGCTAGGTGAGTAGGCTCGAGGTCGCTCAGCATCTTGTCCCAGCCCGTTTCACGCAGCTCCGCCATACGTGTCCAGGTTACCTTGTAGTACCAGGTTACCTTGTCCAGGTATTAGGTTTAGTACTGACGCACCGAAAGTCGTACGTAGCCCTAAAAGGCTAACTTGAAATTGCTTCACTTTGCGCGCGACTACTGCGGTTCTAAGCCTATTAATTCTATGCCCATTCTTCTCCATACGAAAACTACCTTTTGGAAGGGGCGACTAGAATCAATTATATTAGTCTGTAAATTTTGACGTTCAAAAGTGCCATACATGGGCCTATTTGAAATAAATGATTTGACTTTGACTTTGACATTCAAGACCGACCTGTTTGAAGCACCTAGTAGCGAGAAATGGTGCACTAGCCGTACCGTAAGTTACTGTGTGCAGTTGGTAGGCTTTAAGAGGACTAGAAGCATCATCACGCCAAATAATTTGCTGCAGGTGCCTATCTGATGGATGTACAGACACCTGCCTGTACATTTTCTCTACGTCAGCAGAGAGAACGTACTTATGCATTCTAAATCTGAGAAGGATTGCAGCCAAATCGTCCTGGACGGTAGGCCCCACAATCTGTATTGTATTTAAAGAAAGACCAGAGGTGGTGAGTGCACTGGCATTAAAAACTACCCGTAATTTGGTTGTACTACTACTCTCGCGCAGTACTCCGTGATGAGGAATAAAATATGACCGCTGATCTTCATGAATAGTACACTCGAACATATGGCCTAAAGAAATGTACTCAGTCATGAAATCTTTGTACATTTTATCGAGTGAGGGTTGGCTGAGATTTCTGCGCTCCAGTGACAGAAAACATCGTTTGGCACGATGATAAGAATCGCCTAAACTATTCGAAGATTCCTTCAACGGTATTTTAACGCTAAACCGGCCATCTGCCAAGCGCGTTGTGTTTTTTATAAAGTGTTCTTTGCACATCTTCTCCTCAGCTGAATAAGTAGATGACTCATGACAAACTTCCTCGAACTGCCAGAAACGCGACAATTGGTTTCGGATGACATCTAACTCAATCGAACTGGAAGAACTTTCATAATAATCGTTAATATTAGTAAAATTACATTTGATTGATGAAAAGTGATATGAATTATTAGTACAGCCGCCGATAATTGGGCCCCAAACTAGCCAACCAAGCCTAGTTTGATAAAGTGTTGGTTTCCCATCACCTAGTAAAATTTTATCAGATCCTAATAAACTCCAGAATACATCATTCTGCTCCTATAATAATATCAATAGAAGCCGGTGTGTGGAAATACGGATCAGTTCAAACTAATTCCAAGCAGAAAAGCAGAATCATTGCCTATAACTACAAAACTACAAAAAAAAAAAATCTGCAATTTCAAGAATAAAGTCAAGTAGTTTTTGGATTTTAGAAGTGAATTCGAAATGCAAGTTTGTTTTGATAATGTTCAAAACAAACTTGCATTTCGAATTCACATTTTGAAAATTGTTCGCGTGTGTTTCCTTTTCATCAAGAATTGATTTTCGATAAGTTACTTAAGTAATATTAAAGTTTTGTACAAGTGGTAAGTAAATACTATATACAATCATACTTAAATATAAAATTAATTAATTAGTGAAATATTTTTGTTTTGTATATATATGTACTTAGTTATTTTCTTGGTCTATTTTTTATATTATTATTTATGTTGTACACGTTGCACATAATAAAAGTTTCCATTTTCAGTTACATTAACAAATCGTCCTACTATAAATTCCATCAAACATCCTTGCTCACTCTATAATTTGCTTTAAATTCGTCTTCATTCTTAGAAAACGCTTTGTCCGTATATCGCATCATCCGACGCTCATCTCGTCTTTGTTTCAATTGTTTTTATGGGAATTATGTAAAATACTTTATATAACTGAAAATCGTGCCATATTACATACTTGTTACCATACCAAAAACGATTTAAAACACAAAACAATTTTCAAAAAAGTTACACTTTTGCTATTGGAAAAATTCCAATCAACAAATAATCCCAACGCAATACTGGCGCAATACACAGCTGTCAAATAAAGTCAAGAGTAGCCAAACCAAGGCCGATCCCGATGCCAATTAGTTCCTAAAATGGACGGACACCCAATCTGATAACAATTTGGCGCTAGTGTCGAACTCAAGAGTACGAAACGTCACAATTCCAATGTCGATAGATCGGAATTGGAATCAAGAGTAAGCCCCCAGCTAAGTGAATGTTTGACGGTATATTTACATGTACCTGTCTAGCGGGAACGTTATCAGTTATCGTAGGCAAAACAAAACATATTAAATCATTAGCGTACGATTCATGCAACGATTTAAAGTGCACACGACACATTTTTTCCACGTGTGACAGAGAATTATTTATGCCTTGTATAGATTTGTTTGTGTTTAAATGGCGCAGATTAAGCTTATTAAATTAATTCTCTGTCATTAAACACGACGAACTACCAGAATCAAGAAGAGCTCGAGCGATAGGTTCTTTATTATCGACATCGTAGCACCTAACTAACGCAGTTGACAACAGGATGTCGCCTGTGCTGCTTGTATGTGAATGCGCAGAGATATTATCTGAGAGTGCAACGTGACTATTCTTTGCGTCGGCAGTCGAGGATGACTCAACCTTAGCCTTATCGGTTGTGCCGTCAGCGGATTTGCTTGAAACAGGTTGTGATTTGAAATCTGTGTTATGAATAAGCGTGTGGTGCTTGCGTTTACATATTTTACACCCTGGCTTCTTGCAATTATTGGAATAGTGACCGTGAGGAAAACAATTATAACATACCTTATAGCTAGGTAGTAAAGACACTCTGTCGTTGACATTTAATAATAGGAACTGTGGACATGAATTGAGGTTATGATCGGTTTTGCATTTTGGACAACTATGTGATGAATCTGATGAAGAACTATTCGTGTTTTTTGTTGTAACAAAGACTTTTATTTTAGTGTTTTGTTTTATGTTAGTTGTAGAATGACGTGACTTTTCCAGTGTTTCTATTAAATCAGCGCGATTGCGCACAAATTCAATGAACTGATCAAAAGTGATTCGTTTAGATTTATCGATAAGCCCTTCTTATTCCTCCCATTCTCGGAATGTTGTAGTGTCAAGTTTTTGTCGAATTAAATGAACAAGTAGATAATGTGTCCCAATTATGAACAGGTTCGCCTAATGTTTTTAACGCTCTGATATTTTTGTTTACATTGTCTACAATACTTTTTAATGCAGTTGAGGACTCCTTAGTGATTGTAACGTGATTTTCAATCAATAATCTTTCATTATCGAATCGCTCACAAAGAAGCTCCCATGCCACCTTTAGCAGAAAACTCAATTCACTGGATCACGACAGCAGCAGATTCTGCTAATGATGACATTAGGTAATGGAATTTATTAATCTCATCTAAGTATATCGTCACTGCCATGAATGAGACTTGCGAAGGTATCACGAAATTCAAGCCAGTTATCATACGATCCTGTGACTTTGGGTAATTGTATTGTAGGCAACTTGACGAACTGACGCTTACCACTACTGCAATTTGATTTTACTCCATCTTGCTCAAGTTTTGAAAAGTTACCTAACATAATTTTAGCTTGAGCTACCAACCCATAATATTGAGATTCAATTGTAGTTCTCTCGAGTGTCTCAGTATCAATATTATCACACATGCATTCTAATTTCAATTGAACTTCCTTAAATTCATTCAAAAGATCATCCAATTTAGTGACTCGCAATTGCAACTCCATTACCTGAAAGGGGTTTATCTCAGCATCTTTTAGGTTACTTAAATAGGTTCCAAATACAGTAAATCTTCCTTTATAACTGCTTCGCTTCCTTTTAAGTTCTTTAATCTCAGTAATTTCGAAAAGATAGTGTCGTAGACCTGTAATTATACAATTATAATGCTAGACAACGAAACTTTTTGTAACATAAATACCTATCTTACGGTCTAATGAGACTGTAAGCAATAACTAGCCTAAGTTATTAATTGTACAAGTTTACTTTTAAGTTGTATCACTGAACCGAAGGAAAGTATGTAAGGTTTATTCCAAAGAAATAACGTAACAAACAAATTAATTATCTACCTGTTAAATAGTTTACAAAGCAACAATTAATTTTTAAAGGTTCAAATGAGAAAATAACATTTGTATATTGAAATATAAATAGCTAACTAATGTAGGTTAACAATAACACTACTTTACTGTATTTTAAGCACACGTTAACTATATTAATTCACAACTGTGATTTAACCTAATGCTCTGTAAATATGTCTATACAAAATAATAAAAACAAGCAAATAACTTTGTAAATGTAATATAAAAATATGTTACTAACCTTATTTAAGTTCTTATTATCTATACCTACTTAATTCCTGTATTTTATTTTACCTGATTTAACAATGAGTGCTGGGTGAATTTAATTAATATTATAATGCCTAAACGCTTCCTGTTTTATTTCACTTAATGTCCGATCCAATTTTCTTCCAAAAACGTGTTCGTCACCTCGTCACTCCGGTACTCATTTAATCCAATTTCCAGAATATCCAATTCCAGCTTATTCCACTTTGCTAATATGTAGATAATAATATCCGGTTCGTATGGACCATGTATAAAAACTGGAGGAATTTCTTACGAAATTTGGGAATTAAAATAAACTCAGGATGTAGCACGCAGTGAACCCTTTAATAGATGACTGGTCTGACATTCAAACGAAACCAAGGACAGCAAGGTTAACGCTTGATAAAATACTTATAGCTAAAGTCTTACTGTCTACAAATTGTTCCAAGTTAACTTGAGCTAACGGTGGAACTGATGATTTAACATTATCATTTACTACAGTTAACTATGGTATGTTTAGATCGGTTATTTAACATGGATCCAAAACTGCTCCTAATCTATCAGAATATACCAAAACATTACTTTGAGTGGGATTGATAGTTTCTATAGTATGAGTTATAATGGGTGAAGTGACAGGAACAACATGCTGTGACATGAGAGGTGGCAGAGTGGGAGCACAACTACAGGTGAGATGGTTTGTCAGTGACTCGTACCTCTCTGCATTGTACTTCACCAAATACACCAACTCACAGGCCTCCTGCAAGCGCTCGCTTAATATTTGTTGACTAGACTCACACTTACAAGATATTTCCTTAAGTGTATTTTCCTGCTCAGTAATTCCTTTTGAAGGTTTTGTATTTCAACATCTAGTTTCCATCTTAATATTACATACATTTAGTTGACTTTTTAAATTGATACGTTCTTTCCTAAGATTAATATTAAACTTATAAGTACTTTGTAACTTCAATAGTTTCTTGTACTTTTTTATAGTGTCCGCGTGTTCTAGTACCCTCCACTCTACCCTGCTCGACAAGGCGCTCTATAGAGTCAGCCTCACGCCTCGAGACGTGTTCGAAGTATTAGAGGATACGCGTTTGGACCAAAACAGAATGACACTTCTTGATGCCAAGTTCTTGGCGTATATGTTCTTGGTGCGAAACTCCATCCACGATACCCCAAGCATTCTTCTCCAGTATCACATTTCCAGAACGTCTATTTTCTTCTTCTCGATGTCACGCAGCGTCTACGTCTCAGCAGCGTAACGGAACATAGGAAAAACCAGGGTTTGAATAAGCCGGATCTTAGTGGCTTTTGTAATATCTCTGTTCCTCCAGACTTCAGTTTGTCCATTGAAGATTTAGCTATCGCCATACGTTTCTTAATTTCATCCGAAGTAAAAGTCAAATCATTTATTTCAATTAAGCTGCGCCCCGCGGTTTCACCCGCATAAGTCTCGATCCCGTGGAAATATCGGGATAAAAAGTATCCTATGTCCTTCTCCGGGTCAAGGTCTATCCATATCCCAAATTTCATCCAAATCCGTTTAGCCGTTTTAGCGTGATGCCCTGACCAAGGGAAATAGGGATTAATTTTTATATATATAGATAGATAGACCCCGTGTATGGCACTTTTGAACGTCAAAATTTACAAAATAATATAATTGATTCTAGTCGCCCCTTCCAAAAGGTAGTTTAGTATGGAGAAGAATGGGCAAGAAACTCCACCGTTACTCTTTTAAAATGTTTTACAATAGTTTGTATTAGTACGTACATTAGTTAAATAATTACATGTGAAGACGATGCACCTAGAATAAAATTACTATACCACAATAGGTAAAAAGAATTTAAAATGAAGCAACGACAGATAATTTAATTATGTGATAGATACATAGTGCTCACATATTTACAAACATTGTAAAAGTAGACGATTCTCCTATTTTTTTTAAAATTAATATGTCAGTGTGTGAGGAAGTAATCACAGAATGTAAAATCAATGTCATATAACACAAAATCCATACATGCACCCCCATTTGAGATTAAATACTCCAAGATAAATGAAGGACTGGACCACATCGCAGTTCGCAATTTTAGAGATTTCGGGCCAGTTTTTGTTAGTGCGATAGAGTAAGAGAGCTAAGAGTGATAGAGCAGTACTAATTCTAGGAAAATATCTTTGGTTAGAACCTTTATTTATTTACACCTTTGACACTCAAAAAGGTACAAAGGTGGACTTTCCCTTAACCTTTCTTATATCTATGGTTCTAACGGTATGCAATATGCACTTTCATTTAAAACAACTAGAATAAATCGTAAATTTTAACTGCTGGGCCTTTTTTCACAGAACTCTACATTTGCGAAAAGTGATATTAATAACTTACAAGTAAAACATTTTTTTACATATCACATTCTACAATTATTATAGATAAAAAAAAAAGTTGCCAGTTTTGTTATCTTTAAATCGTTTTGAAGTTTGAGCAACAACAAATTTCGAACAAAATTTATATAAGTAACTAGCTGCGCCCCGCGGTTTCACCCGCATAAGTCTCGATCCCGTAAAAATATCGGGATAAAAAGTATCCTATGTCCTTCTCCGGGTCAAGGTCTATCCATATCCCAAATTTCATCTAAATCCGTTCAGCCGTTTTAGCGTGATGTCGTGACCAAGGGAAATAGGGATTCATTTTTATATATATAGATTTAAAAAATCTGTGTGGCCTGGGTCTTGTTATTGGGCCTAAGCACGTTGCAGACGGCCATGTATCCGCCATTTTCGTATGTTCAACCGTATGCCCAACATCCTGTATAATAAGGCTCAATCATAAGGTAAGTTTTATTAAGTTAGCCACTTTTTTTTTCAGCTTAAGTATGTAAATACTAGTTTGGTTTATAATTGGGAATCAACCGAGCTTACCTGTTAAGCGAAGTCTTGATTCTAATTTTACGAACGGCGATCTGAAATATAATTCGTTAAACAAAGTAGTAATTCTTATGCACAGCGTAGACATCGCGTTCGTTTAGACATAAAATATTATAAATTTATATATTTTTTTTTAAATAGAATTATCGTCCCCGGTGGCAACACACGCAGGAATGTCACTAATTTTAGAGATCCTTATGATGGAGAACAAGCTCTGTTTTCTGTACAGAGTAGTTCCGCATACTTACATTCACTAAGTTTTCCTGGAAAAATAAGTGAATTAAGTAGCCTAATTATTGCAGCTTTGGGGCTATTAGCTAGTGGCGGGTGGGTAATTATATTTCAGATCGCCGTTCGTAAAATTAGAATCAAGACTTCGCTTAACAGGTAAGCTCGTTTGATTCCCAATTTTACTTCACGGCGATCTGAAATATAATTCGTTAAACAAAGTAGATGTTCAGAGTTGTCTGCAATAATTTAGTTAGTTAATAAGTTACGGCATATTCTGATTTATTAGGAACTTTTATCATTCTTTCTGAATACAATATTTTAATTTTATGTAATTTAAGAAGGTTGCTTTGTTTTATGTGAATGTCATGTACATCTGTAATTGGTATGTATATAAGTCCATAACTGTTAACATTTAATATTTAATGTAGAATATATATGCTTTTGGCGTATCTATTTTAAATAAATTCTTAATAACGTTGCTTAATTAATAGTGTTTAACTATTTTTCATCAGTAATGAGGTATAATCATCAACACAATGTTGGTTGGCACTGTGTCTACTTCAATTGATGCCAGCACTAAGTTGAGCTACTGTATGTTTTGTGCTGTGGGAGGTGAATTATTAGTATCACTTTCACTTCCTACCACATTTAACCCAGCTTGTGTTTATACAAATTTTATAAAGTTGTTCTGAATTAATATACCAGGAGGATATTATGATATGAATACTTTAAAAGTGTAAAACTGGGTGAACCTGCTACAGGGACACCTTGCCCAACCATTCGGGGAAACAAGGCGTAATGTTATGATGTTACTTTAAAAGTTTCCATGATTGAGAATAGCATTCTTTGATCTGTCTGTAAATAGTTAAATTATTTGGGATACTGTTGTGCTCAATGTTGTGCTCAGTGAGTATTGAGTTGCACATTACATCTTGCTGTCAAGGTAAGTGTCGAGCTCAGTGAGTCTAGAAGATGAATTGTAAAGATTATCATTAGGGTATTTTAAAGAATGTCAGTTATCTAGTGATCTGAATAAGAGGCACCATGGCTGTGAAGTCCTTAGTAGTTAAACTTTCATAGGGTGTAACAGGATCTTTTAGCCCCTGAATGTTGTAAGCAGGGAGGTATTTTACGGAATAGGCTTTTAACTTGTAAGCACCAATTAATAAGGGCAGTATATTATGCCCTGGATAGGAGAGAGGTTTGAACAAATTTGAGGTGAAAGGGTCTATTTCAGATGCTTAGGGTTTTTCCTCAACAATACTAATTTCCATATAAGTTTCACATATTCTGCTAGCAGTAATTACTTGACGAGTTTAGAGCTAATCGAGACTAGATTCATTTTAGAAGTATAAAGATATAAACTCTTTTCCTTGACCTCATAATATGTCCAAAATTGGGATTGTGTAATGAATTGCATTTTTAAGTGAGGGAGTTGTATAATTGAACTTGTTATGATGTGCACTTGGTGAGCAGATGGAGAGTTTTAGAGTAAAGCAATTTGTAGATAATTCATTCATAGTACCTACATTTATTGTATTATACCTTATCTTGTTCATGTTCTACTCACAATCCATCAATACCTACGTTGTCCTCACAATGTTCTTCCCCCCTCCTTTTTTTTTTGTTTCCTTGATAATTTCACTTTAGTGCTGCAATTATCATTTAAATCTACTGTTAAATATGTAGACTAGTAGTTGGCAATCAAATGTTTAATTAGGTATTTTGATTTTATAAGCTTTGAATAAGATCACCCATTTCTGCCCAGCCTGCAGCAGAATAGCATTATTAGTTTTCAAGCCCAAACATTTAAACACACTTATAGTGGTATTTAATGGTATGTCTTATCGCAGTCTTGATATTTTACCAAATAAACAGTCAAGTTAGATTGTAAGAAAACCTTGTTTTCTGTAAGTGGCACTACTGGTAATTTAGTAGGTAAAACAGAGATAAGAGACTATTCAAGTATGAAAAGTATTAGTAAATGTATATGTAATTAACCCTTTATTGGTTATTTGGTAGGTAATGTTATCTTCCAGATAGTCCTAAGTGATACCCTTGTACCTATAGGATGAAATCATAATATGATTTCATAAAGGTAATATGGTATATTATACCTATCTATTTTGATATGCTAAGCTATAATTGATTAGTGTACAAGTTGTCAGTTTGTAACATACTTGTAGTTATTACTGGGATTTTTATTTTTATTTTCCTTCAGTATGATATGGTGGGATTCTTATTGCTCGGGATGGGTTAGACAGTCTTGACGATTTTTTTTTTTTTTTTGTTCATAATGAAACTGAATTTTCTATTTTGTTTGGGGCTGACTCAAATGTATTTTTCAGATAAATTCTTTGTAGATCTATCTATTGTATTGTTTGTAAATGCATCTCAATATTTAATAAGTTCTTTGGCGGTATTGAGAGGATCATCATCTACCCGGCCTTCTCCCAACTATGTTGGGGTCAGCTTCCAGAGAATGGCTTTGGGAGGTTAAGATATTGAATTTGGTAGGTATCAAATATTTTCTTATCTATGTCCATAGCCAATAGCAGAATCAGAGGAATATAACTGCTTTGCCAGCATTTATTCCAGTATTGGTCTTCTTGAATTGTTATTTTGGAATATAAGCCGGGTTGTTGTTGAGGTCCACCATATATATTGATTTTTATTTTCAGTGACAAAAATAGTTCATTTATTTTTCAGACATAGTCCATTCCAACCGATTAGATTAAACCAAAACATCATAAGATATTGTGGTGGTGGTTTTCAATGGTGTGATTCCTGTTATTAAGCCGGTAGAAGGATGTTTTATTTTGTTATTTACAAAAGTAAGTAAATCAACTAATGTTGTGCTTTGTGGTTTTAATATTTATTGAATAGTTTTTATTGTTTTTGTTTGTAGCTAAAACATTGTGTACTCAAGTTTGTGATTGTTTCGGTTTGTTTATCAAATAGGATGAATTAAAGTTAATGTCAATTAGAGATTATATAACTTTTGTTCTGGTTTTAGTTTGGTGGCAGTGGGCATTGCCAGCTGGTTTTGCTGCATCAGCCAAGTTAATCAACAATTTGTGTTTGTCTTATGTTCTTCATAAGCATAGGGTCAGTCACTGCTTTCCCTATGATAGGGGTAATAACCAATACGGCTTGTTTCTGGAATATCTCAATCCCTTGTTTCCTCAGTTTAGAGGAATCTAAATGGGGTGAATAAGTATGGGAGCATGGAATAATACTTTGTATTATTCCAATTATGGTTTAGCCCATTGCACTTGTATCTGAAATCAAGAGTTTCCAGAGGTAGCATTTATCGTCAGCCATTGTATCACAGAATCATGTTTACAAAGTATCTTGTGTATTTAAATGTATGCCTGTAAAAATTGCACAATTTTGCATTATTGTTTTAGTTTACAAAATAGATATCATTTATCAGTTTTTGGCAGGATAATTAAGCCACCTAGAGCTAGATAAGTCACTGAGTATCTCGTACACAGTGATATCTTTTAATTAGCTATATTTTGTTTGTTAAAAATGGCAATCCTTGATATGAAAGCTAGATCACGTAGTATTGAGATAACATGCTATAAGCATCTCGTGCTAAGCATGTGCGCACCATGTCAGATATGTGCTAGTTAGCAACATAGAATCAATGTTGTTGAGAGTACCTTGTACTTGTTGATAACAATCTAGTTAGCGAGGCAGAATTCCACACTCACTATAGGAAGTATAATGCTTTTGCAAGTTTATAACACACAGACAGTGTGCAAGGTTAAGTAAGGCTGTCTCGCAACCTTCATGCTTGTAAATTAAAAGTATATAGAACCACTTTTGACAATTCCTTAGCCAAGATCATAGAAATGTGACTTACCCCTGGTGACGAGTACATACCAGCGTTAGCTATGTAGAATAACATCGCTAAGTGCATCACGTGCTACATTGGTAGTTTCATATTCAGCTGGTAACGTAGAATTAGCGTTACTGAGAGCATCTCGTGCTTACTGGAGGGGTAATGCTGACAAGCGCGTACCAGCTAGCTATGTACAGTTACATCGCTAAGGGCATCACGTGCCTCTCTGGTAGCTTCTCATCCAGCTAGTAACGTGGAGATAACGTTACTAAAGACATCTCGTGTCCACTGGAGAGATAGGTAATGCTTTAACAAGTTGTGTTGTGTTAATGTCCACCATAGTGCTTGTAAAACACTGTCAGTATCACGTACAAGGTGGTCAGTTAAAGCCAGGCATTCTCGCACATTAGGATTGTGGGAGGCCTCCGGATCTAAGTACATCTAATGTGGGTCAGGAACTCAAGACTAAAGCTGCTCCTAGTTAGTTCTGATGTAGGTAATTTATCAGCTTTCCTGTTAATATCGTTGATGGACGCCTTGTCCGTCTCAGGTTTTCACTAACGATGCACTTATTGCACTTTCTATCACTTAACATAATTAACATTTGTTATTCTAGTAAAAAGTTCCGTAAACTTATTTTAAATGAATAATTTTAAGAGAGCAAATTTTTTCGTGCGATGAAAAAACGCGCGAATTAAGTAAGCGACAACGGAAGTATTTAAAAATAACTTTATTCCGACAGAGTTACAGCGAAACAGTAATTAATTAAATCTAACAAAATATTGATCTTATATACTAACTTAATTGCTAACGTAGTACATGCACAGCGTGATCAGATTGACGCATGTTCTAGATAATTATAAATGCTGATCGCGCAGTGGGGAAATTGGGAAATAATAATCTAGTAAATACTTATTGTCTGACAAAGCTAATATTGGTAGGTTGGGGTTCCTTAACTCCTCCCTCCCTAAGAGAGAAATTATCCGAAGGTGTCGCAGACGGTTTCGGAGAATTTCGACAAAAGTTTATGAACTGAAATTTATACATTATAAAGATAACTATTGCTATTACAATAACCACATACTCTAAGATGGTCCATATACTAATTTCTATTGTCACTGTTTGTGTCGTATCGTCTATTTCACTAAATTTTGCACTTTGTAACACTTCTTTCACATCACTGAAGTCCACATTTCTTAAATCCACTTTCTTTGATCTTCTCTGAATGTCCTGTTGTAGGTCTGGCATCTGGATCAATGGCAGCTGGAGACTGGAAACTGTAGTGTTTGTGGTGGCGGCAACGATGACTTCGCCTATTTGTGTCTCGCATTGTTGGCCAGGTGTCACGATGTAGGTCCCAAGAATAGTGTACTTCAGGATTTCTGTATTGCAATTCTCGGTGATGATGAGATTTTCCTCTGAGTAAACCAACCATTGGTTGTCGGTTATTTTCTGTATCTTAGTTTTTTCTATTTCAATATGGTTCTGTATGCAGTTTTTGTAGTTGTTCTTCATCAGCATTATTTGTTCAATGCAGGTCTCGGTTGGAAACTGGGCTAAATTAGTTTCAGCGCAAAGAAATTTTCCATTTTCAATCTCAGTACATGGGCTTACCACGGGCATGTATTTCAATCTATTCACCATCAGGTAAGGATATTTGGGTATTATTGTAAAGGTATTTGGAGAATGGAATATAGGGATGGGTATAACCTTGTAATAATTATATGTTTCGTTATTTATTAGGGGAACTTCTAAAACAAAAACTAACTTGTTGTTATTTATATATGATTTAAGTATGATATTACGTTCTAATTTTATTAAATTATGTTTGCTTACTGGGTATATTGTTCTAGCATGTTTAGCAATGACTTCTAACGTATTATATAATTCTGTACTATTTATAATGGATTGGTGCAATGTATTCAGTTTGCTAAAGGCTATTGCCGTTTCAATCTCTTGTATGTTTTCGTAACAGGTCCGAAAGTTATTTAAAATTTGATACATAGTATTTAATATTTGGAAAAGTTTGTTAAACCTGAACTCATGTTCAACTAATTTTTCCATTTCATTGGTATGTAAACCCAAGTTTTTAATATTTGAATTTATTATTTCAGAGTCATTTACTAATTTATCAAAAGCTTTTTGCATTGATGATACTTTACGTTCGACCACATGCTCTTTGTTCTGTATCATTTGGATTTCTCTATCATATTTAATTGCATCGTCTTCATCTAAATTTCCTGTGATAGCTTTTACAAGTGAGCCTAATGGATTAAACAGAGCTCTTTTATTTCTATAATGGAAAGGTAAGATTTGAAAGAATCTATCCTTAGTTAGTTTAATAAGATATTCTATTTGGCTTTCTATTCCTATAGTTTCGTTACTAAGACTATTTTCCTTAATTTTAATTTTCAAGTTAATAAAATCCCGAATATTATTATCTATTTGTAAGTGTAATGATTCTAAATCTACACTTTTGTATATTGTCCAATAACTATTCCTCTTCACTGCTACTCCCCGCTTTATCGCTGCTATCCCCGGATTCTGACCGAGGTTTTGGAGGTCCAGCGTGAGTGTTGGCACCACTAGTACCAGAAGTACCAGGCACGATCTGTGGAGGACGTTTTACATTTTTTAAGGCTACTCTAGTTTTCCTTTTCTTTACTTCTACTGGGACTATATTTCTTTCAACTTCACCTATTACTTTCGCTTTTTCATATCGAGGTTTTTCTTTAGCTTTTCTAGTCCTAGTGTCTTTCATGTAAATATTATCGTCTGGTTCGAGTACCGGTGTCGTTTCGCCACCTTTTTTATTAATTATTTTAATTTTATCTGATTCTAATTTTTCTGTTATGAATTCATAGAGTATTTTAAGGCGTTTTCTATGATCTAACAATAATTTCTGAGTTAAGTTCTTCTCTCTATCCACGTTAAATACATTATCGGAATAAGTGTGGCCAAATACTAGTTCAAAAGGCGTAAAATCTGTTGCTGAATGTATGGTGTTGTTATAAGCCATGATGGCATAAGTCATAACTGATGCTGCATCTAAATCGCTTTTATCGTATTTTGCTATACGATAAATCTCAATAATGGTAGAATGAAACCTTTCTACTATTGCCATTGAACTGGGATTATTTGGCGTCCCAATATGAAGTTCAATTTTGTAAAAGCTTAACATTTCTTTAATCAAAGTATTGTTGAATTCTGTACCGGAATCGCAACTAATTTTCCTAGGCAGACCATACATGCTGAAATATTTAATCAATGCCCTAACTATCTCTGGTGTACTCCTATTCGGTACCTCTATGGCTTGTGCTATCTTACTAAATGCATCCACTATAGTTAAATAATATTTCCCTTCAATATATAATAAATCCATAAAAGCTTCCTGAAAAGGGGCATCCTGGGTTTGTGTTAACTGAATGTGGGGTTTAATCGGCTTTCTATCATATTTCATGCGTTTACATGTTTCGCAAGCATTTATGATTGCCGTGACTGTCTCTTTCATGTTTGCCCACCAATAATGTCTTTTAAGTTTGGTTAAAGTTTCTTTAATACCTCTATGGCATGTTTTCCCGTCGTGGTATTTTAAAATAACTTCTTTTTGATCTTCTTCAGATCCTGTCAAATTTATAACTCTTTCTGTACACTCGGTTAACTTAACTGAATCCTTTTTAAATAACTTAATTACCATGTTTGAAAAAGTTTTTCTAAAAGATGTGTGTTCGAAGTATATAAAATACTTATGTTTTGGATCAATATACTCTTTCAAAAAGTCTTTAACTAATATATCGTTATTTGTCGGTAAGTGAACTTCGAGAATTTTTTGTTTATTATTTGAAATATCTTTTACGTCTAATTTATTTTTAAACCATGAATGAATTAAAATCTGTTTTGGTTTAGTATCGACAGCTTCGTTTAAACTAGGAATGCCTTCGTGTTCTCTATTTGAAACTGAGTTGGCAGTGACCCCATCATCAGAATCCGAAAGTTCTATCGTTTCTATTGGAGTTTCGAGGTCTTGCAATTCGTTTTCTATAATTTTTTGTATACGTTCCTGCCTATCTCCTATATTTACGAATATTGAATCTAAATCGTCGTCAATTGCATTAATCTTAATCCTAGATAAAGCATCTGCATTCGTGTTTTGAGGGCCTTTCTTATATTTTATTTCGAAATCGTATTCTTCTAACCTTAACCGCCATCGCGTGAGTTTACTATTGGGCTCCTTCAATGAATACAGCCAAGCTAATGGTCTATGGTCTGTAAATATGGTAAACTTATTACCATACAAATACGTTCGAAAGTGCTTAACTGCCCATATTATGGCTAAAAGTTCCTTCTCGATAGTGCTATATTTTACTTCTGTGTCGCTCAAGGTTCTACTAGCATAGGCTACAGGCTTATCTGAGCCTATCGTTCCTTGTGACAATACAGCCCCGATCGCAAAATTGGATGCATCCGTGGTTAAAATAAAAGTTTTACTAAAGTCAGGAAATTGTAACAAAGGTGCATTTGTTAAAAGCTTTTTACATGTCTCAAAACATTCTTTATATTCCCCATTAATTACAATTTTGCGACCTTTCTTTAAACAAGCTGTTAATGGTCTAGTTATTTTGGCAAAATCTTTGATAAATTTCCTATAATAACCGATTAGTCCTAAAAAGCTTTTAACCTGTGTAACCGTTTCCGGTATAGGATACCTAAGAATAGCGTCTATTTTATCATTATTTGGTTTCAAACCTTCACTTGTAATAGTATGCCCTAGGTAGAGTACTTCCTTTCTAAGAAAATGAGACTTATCTAATTGAACTTTTAAATTTGTTTGACGGAAGCGGTCAAAAACTGCTCTAAGTTTTTCTACATGTTCAGGCAAGCTTTTAGAAAAAATAATGACGTCATCAAGATATATTAAGCAATGTAAGCCTTGAAGGCCTCGTAAGACGTTATCCATCGCTCGCTGAAAAGTTGCGGGTGCGGTCTTTAACCCAAACGGCATTCTGTTAAATTCATAATGACCTGAAGGTGTGCTAAACGCAGTTTTAGCTCTATCTTTCTCCTGAACCTCTAATTGATGGTACCCGCTAGCTAAGTCGAGAGTTGTAAAGTATGTACTATTACCTAGCATGTCAAATAAATCGTTAATGTTGGGCAAAGGGTATTTATCATCAATTGTGATTTCATTGAGCCGTCTATAGTCAACTACCATCCTCCATTTTTGTTGGCCTGACGCGTCTAATTTTTTCGGCACTAAATGTACGGGAGCACTCCAGGGGGAATGAGATTCCTGGATAATGTTATCCCTTAACATTTTCTCGACTTGACTACTGATCTCTTTTGTTTGAATAGGTGGCAATCTATGTGCCTTAATGTTTATTGGGTCTTCATTTTTTGTTCTTATTCTATGTTTAACCTGATTTGTGAAGGTTAACGGAATATTTTCACAATAAAATATATCTTTGTATTCTTTACAAAGTCCCTCAATAACCGTTCGTTCTTCTGAATTCATATGATCTAACTGTAATTTGTCTAAATTCTTTGTTAGCAAGCTGTCCACTTCTATATTATTATCTATGAAATTAACACTAACAGATGGGTCCTGTATGTATGGTTCCACTTGAAAAGGTCCCGTAACTACTAATTTTCTATTTTCATGGCTATAATTCTGAATAACAGTTGTTGCATAGCCTTCAATACACGTAACTAATGCGGCGGGCATTCGAATCCCTTCCGTAAATTGCTTAAAATCTAACACAGCTTCCCCGTTCAGTAAGTTGACTGGGAGTCTTACTCTAAGTTCACTACGAGATGGTAGATTATATATCTCTCTCATAGGCGGTGAATATATGATAGGAATATCAGTATTTTTTAAATGTAATATCTGATTTTCCATATTAATCTTTGCCTGTAATTGCTTCAGCAAATTGCTACCTATTAACCCATCATACCTATCGTCGACACTATAGACATAAAACTTATGGAACTCTTGACTTCCAAAGGTAACCGGTAATGGAATAATAGCCGTTTCACCATGAACACTCGATGCGTGAGTGCTAACAACTTCGAAGGGTTCATACTGTAAATAATTTTTAAAATATTTATTCGCTATATACGGGCTTATAAACGATCTAACACTCCCCGTATCTATCATAAAAACTGCCTTTAATTCTGGTATAACTATATGTGGTAAATTTAAGCGTTTATTACAATTTATTTTTATTCGTTCTCTAGGGTAGAGGCCGTTATGCAAAAATTTCCCGCCCCGGGTTCTTCAGGAGAAAATTCTTGGCACTCATTGTACGAATAACTTGAACTCTGTTCATTATTATTAGAATTATTTATGTAATTAACACGTCGCGAACTTGCAGTACGCATGGTGACATCAGTATTCGCACCCGACGTAGATGCTTGCGCTGCAAAAGACGGCGTGCTCGGTGCATGTGCCGCGAACTGTTGGTTCGGTTGTGCAATCGGAACAAATGACCTACTTGACTGCGGTGACGCATTATTGTTGTTTGTACGATTAAAATTGTCTTGATTTCTTTGAATATTATTATGTTGTTTATAATGTCTGGGCTGATGCGAATTGTTCGGTGTAGATGTGCTGTTTGTAGCACTATTCGGTACATGTGTACTTGATATGCTATGTGAATCTTTCTTTTGATTATTAGATTCAATTGCATTTTGGTTATTAGGCAAATTGGGTCTGTTTTTTCTGCTAAAATTACGTCTGTCGTTTGTTTTCGACTCATAGACTGCCTGGAAGTTTTGTTCTTCTAAAACTATTTTTAATGCATCCTCTAACGTTGTGACGTCGCGCAAACGAACTAATCTAACTAAAAATGGCGGTAAATTAAACAAGAAAGCATTCATTGCTCTGTTACTATAAATGATTTGCTTTGCCTTACGTAGAGATTCATCAATGATAGTTTCTGATATTTTAGCAAATAAAACACTTCTCATCCGCTGTATTCTATGGCAAAAATCTAAATAACTTTCACCCTTATTTATTCTACACGATTCTAACTCCATTGCTAAACAATCCTCTGTGCGTGGATCACCGAAGTGTTGGTTTAACAACTTCTTCAGCTCGTCCCACGTACCTATAGCTTCTCTTTCGCCTACCAAACTGGCTGCTTCGCCTGATAACCTACTTGTTACTACATGAAATAAATATTCATTTTGGGCTGCGGTTCCTAAGAACGTAGACAAAATGTATTCACATTTTTTTATAAATAAAGGCAACATTCTAGTGTCGCCGCTGAATATTGGTATGATGTTAACCAATTCCTGTGGGACACGGGTTACGTTTTCCATTGTGAAAAGTTATGAAAGAAACAAACGCGGAGAAAAAAAAATCACACTAATGTGCTACTAAACTATCACTACTCTAAAATATTAGTACAATTAAAATCTATGCAAATATTATCACGGCGTTGTCCAATCCCTAATAATACACAAACACATAGACTATTACAAGGTTGGGATATAGATGGAAGAGCTGAGAGGAAGGTGAAAAAGATTTACTCACAATTCCGCAGCTAGCTCCATGCTCCCTGAATTACTGCTGTGGCTGGTCCTCTTCCGTAACTCGAAGTGGCTTCTTAATGAATTTATTTGTTCGGCGATCTCTGCTAAACCGTAGACACGGACGTCGGCTACTCCACGTAGAATTGTATACACGGCAAACTGACTACAGAGATCCTACCGGCTGCGCCAATTAAGTAAGCGACAACGGAAGTATTTAAAAATAACTTTATTCCGACAGAGTTACAGCGAAACAGTAATTAATTAAATCTAACAAAATATTGATCTTATATACTAACTTAATTGCTAACGTAGTACATGCACAGCGTGATCAGATTGACGCATGTTCTAGATAATTATAAATGCTGATCGCGCAGTGGGGAAATTGGGAAATAATAATCTAGTAAATACTTATTGTCTGACAAAGCTAATATTGGTAGGTTGGGGTTCCTTAACTCGCGCGAAAGAAAAGTGACATTCCTGCGTGTGTTGCCACCGGGGACGATAATTCTATTAAAAAAAAAAAAAAAAATTTATAATATTTTATGTCTAAACGAACGCGATGTCTACGCTGTGCATAAGAATTACTACTTTGTTTAACGAATTATATTTCAGATCGCCGTGAAGTAAAATAAGACACTAGATGTTACACATAACACAACACCAGTGATATTGTGTATTTCAAAGTACCTACATACCAAATATCAAAACCCGTTTAGAAGCTTTTGATACTAAGAGTTGGATGTTACTTAATTGAATGGAAGATTTGATTCTTCAATTACACGTTACGGATCTCCAAACCAAACGAAACATAAAGCACAGCGCGAGCCTGCAAAACACATCACATTAGTACTTATGCCTGCAAAAAGGGAAAAATTGCAGCCCTTTTTACGATTCCAACTGCACTAAAGAAACAATAATCGCTTGGAGCTTAAGAAGAGTTCAAATAAGCGATTTAACCCGAATAATGTATAAAGAAAACACTATTTTCTTGCTAATACTTTTAAACCACACCACTGTACTATTCCACAATCGAACGACGACTAACTATCCATTACATTTTACAATTTAAAACGACTTTTGCCCCACCCAGAAATAACGTTATTATCATAACCGTCATTTCTATGTGTTGCCAAAGTAAAACAATACATTCAGTTGCCATAATGAAAACACATTTAGACGTTTCTTATAATATTAATCATTTGTACTTTGACAGTGTTGCCACAGTGGATATTATAAATCGATATTAAAATATTATATTTTTTAAATTAAATCAAAGAAATCACGACAAATGGAAGTTTTGGGATGAGACCTGCGGGTTAAAGCTGCACTGCATTGACGCCATATTGTTTTCAATGAAAAGTTTTCTTTTTACTTAGAACATTTAGAGAATTTCATCGCAAATATCATATTGCA
Organism: Omphaloscelis lunosa; assembly: GCA_916610215.1. Taxonomy (NCBI): domain Eukaryota; kingdom Metazoa; phylum Arthropoda; class Insecta; order Lepidoptera; family Noctuidae; genus Omphaloscelis; species Omphaloscelis lunosa. The sequence goes on from OU744247.1 coordinate 23,793,825, forward strand.
GATAGCACATTTTCAATACATAGCATAGCATAAGCATAATCAGCCTATAATGTTCCCACTGCTGGGAAACAGGCCTCGCATCCACCACGCGGGCCCCCCAGTGCGGGTTGGTAGATGTCACATGTCTTCGAATTTTTTCCTCAGGTTGTTTTCCTTCACCGTTTTGAGAGCAGTGGTGAGGAAATAATTTACACAAAGTAAAGCGCCTATCCCAGATAGGCGCTTTACTTTGTGTAATCTGCGACCGTACCTTGTAAGTCGCGGCCGTTACCACTGGGCCACCAATACTAATGATTCAATACATATTATACAAAAAAATATGCATAAAAGGGTAGTTAAGACAGGAAATAAATATGGCGACAGTCGGTCTGTCCGCCGCTATAGATGATTCACATCGAAAACATTATTTCATTTGAAAAATATATAAAACTAGCTGCGCCCCGCGGTTTCACCCGCATAAGTCTCGATCCCGTAGAAATATCGGGATAAAAAGTATCCTATGTCCTTCTCCGGGTCAAGGTCTATCCATATCCCAAATTTCATCCAAATCCGTTCAGCCGTTTTACCGTGATGTCGTGACCAAGGAAAATAGGGATTCATTTTTATATATATAGATTATCAGCGCTTCAAAATTACTCAAAAAACGTCATATACGCACTAGGGCTTTCATCCCGGGAATCTCGGTCCTGAAAATGTCGAGAGTCTCGACGATTTTTTTGGTATGTTCGAGACTCTAGACTCATATGATATTCTCGGTCTCGGGTAAACGAGACTTTTGAGACTTAACTCACTCAGTAAAAATAAGAAGTAGATCATGTATGAACGACATGTGATTAATAAGGTCCGAAAAGTAACGAAGTTATTCAGAAATATCACCGTCAACACAAACTATACTAAGGTAATACGTAGAGGAAGAGTTCTATAGACAACTAAAATTAATAATTCATGATCCAGTTTAGCTGAAAAGATTGAAAGATTTCTTAAAATAAAGATATGCGTTCGAAAACCTCTGACTGACCTTAGAAGTACTGTCTAGGCGAAACGCTACTCTTTTGACAACGGATACTACACTAAATTTCTGTCTAAAGATATTAGACTTACAACAAAGTTCTTTAAAACCTAAGTTTTGCAAGACTTACGTTTTAAATTCGTTTTGTGAATCCGTGCACGAAAAAACCCTACTTCGTCAATAACTTATCTAATTGTAAGAAAGCTTGAAATAATTGAAACGTTAAGTCTGTGTAAGTATTCTCTTGTGAGGCGGCGAGCCTCCTTGCCGGATCTGGAGGCAAAGGTACTTGCGCACATCTGGGAGTGGCGCGAGGAGGCGAAACCCCGGGGCTTAACTCCGCTGTCGCGACAAATCACGGCACAGCGGACAGAGCTCCGGCGGGATTTCATGGCGTCATGGAGAATGCGATTGTCGCAACCCAGTGCTGGGCACACCACTATTGTGGCGATAAGTCGAGAGGACTTTGAGGAGTGGCTAGAGAGGCGCCAGGGCGTCCTCACCTTCCGCCTGACGCAGGTCCTCACCGGACACGGCTGTTTCGGGAGGTTCCTGTTCAGGATAAGGCGAGAGGAAACGCCCGGGTGTCACCATTGTGTGGATCGCCCGGCCACCGTAGGCGCGGGCTTGCAGATGGTGAGCAATGGGTAGGTCGCCGTCCGATAAGGACCAGCTCGGGTCGACGGCATGTTGTGTTCCACGCGCGCCTCAAAGAGATGTCAGCTGAATTGACGGGGTCCGCTAGGGCCGATGACTGCCGGGATTGCGAAGAAAACTGAAAGGGAGATCGTGGCCCCAAGCAACAGGGCAACCGAAGGAACACGGGTGGGTTTTAGTCAGTAAGAGTCTTACACATCCTCTCGCTCCTCCCAGAGCAGGAGAAGTTATTTGATAATTTCCCACCCAACAAAAAACAAGGAAGTGTAAGTATAAAAGTACAGTTTTCGTGGTGCTAAGCCATTCGTGTCAGTCACAGCACCTGTTAATAGTTGCATCACTCTTGCGCTCTCGTAAATATGGTTTATTTCGCCTTTGATTTACTTAATGAAGATATAGTCTAATCATAAAAGAAAAATTAGATTTTATGTAAAGCATAGCTGAAGACTAATGCTTGATTTTTAAATTTCTTGATATATGTAGTTAGCTAAATAATAGGAAAAAATACATTACTGACAGGGTTTGAATAAAATGGTTATTTCAACATTTCTTTTTCTGCTATATTTTCGTATGGAAGTTGAAAAAAGTGTTTCCCCATGTACAAGTAGACCATATATCAATGTGGATGATATTTTTTAATTTTCAAAATCAGTTTCTTAAAGTAGTTTATTCTTACGAAACGTCAGTCTCGCGTCAATTTTTGGAAAACTTGTTGTGAATTTTAGTGATTTTCCACGAATCCTTTATTTATTTGACAAATCCCTTTCCGCTATGAGAAGACGACAAAGAAGACAAAGAATTCGACTTTTCAAATCACAAATAATTTTGTTTGAATTCTGTTTCCCTTTCTCACAACTAATGAACAAAGTTGATCAAAATCAGTCAATTTCCTGCACGGGTATGAAAAATTGCCTGATTAAGGCAAGTATTAACTTGCGCAGTATGCCAGTATTTCAAACGTTACGCAACGATGAAAGGAGATAGCTTTTTTTGGGCCCCCTGTATTGTAACGTCTATTACTCGTAATAAACCTAAAAAAGTAACCAATTTATGATTTTATAAGTCTAACCGGAATCACGAAATCGTCAAAAAAAGAAAATGTTTTGATAATGCACTCAATTGATTCAATTCCAGTTGTTACGGGTGCAGGTTGGTGAGGTTGAGACTTCAAACACTGGCTCGACTTTTAATTGTTTATTACTTTAAACAAGGTTACATAGTTCGTGGATGGAGTAATACTTGGTATGGAGTCTGGAGACGGAGTGTGTCTCAGGGGTGTCGGAACGGGTATTTAAGGCAGGCACATCGTTTGGGGATGGGAAAGGAACATTCCTTTCCCATCCCCAAACGATGTGTATTTACTAAGGGTGAGTCAATGCGAGGGTCAGAGCCATCTACAACCTCCGCAGACGCGAGTCTCTAAGGGAACTGTTTAAGAAAATTAACATCATGACGGTACCTTGTCAGTATATATATGAGAACATTATGTATGTTCGAAAAAATCTCCATCTTTTTAGTAAGATAGCGACAGGCATAATTTTAACACTAGAAATAGTAACAAATTAGATCAACCACGTTTTAGATTGTCTAAAGTACACACTTCTTTTATGGGGTACTGTGTAAAATGTTATAATAAAATACCACTCGATATTCTTCAACTAAATGAGAAGAAATTTAAAACATGCATTAAACGCACACTATGTAGACAAGCATATTATAAGTTAGATGATTATATCGTAGATAAAAATGCTTGGCTTAATGCTGGTCCTGCTCCACAGCCGCTTGGGCTCACTAGTTAAAATTTTAATATTTGGAAGAGTTGCTTCCCCTTTTTAAAAATAAAATATATTTTGACATTAGGAACTTAATGTTCATTTTTGTTTTACCAACTTAATTGTTGAATGCTCCAATTAAGTAATGATTTTCTTTCTTTTTGGTGGTTAAATTCTTTTATTTTTTTAGATACATTGCAAACTATAGTTTTGTATAATTTAGAAGCATTTTTATTTTTGTAAATGTGAGACCATGGAGCCGTTTATTAACTTATTAAGATGTATGTTGACTTGAAATAGCATGGCAGTTGAGAATATGTCATGCTCACTTAAATGTCTCGCTGATGGTGGCGAGTGTGTTGGATCATTCGGTTCCCTACAAAATGGTTGAGCTGGATGGTGCTGATCCACGCGTCATGTTCGTGAACGGGCGCAGTCAGTTGAAACTGGTCATCTCTTATCTGCCAGGGCTAATTTTTAATCTTATATTTTCAATTGCTTTTGATTATTTTTTGTACATTGTTCTCACATATAGAAGCAACAAGAATGATGTACCCAGTATTTTGTAATATCTATATTTAAAAGAGTGTCCTTGGAGTTTCTTGCCCGTTCTTCTCCATAGAGATCTACGTTTTGGAATGGGCAATTAGCTTCAACTTTCTGACTAACTGACCGACTCTTTGACAATTCAAAAGTGCCTGTAAATGGTTTAATTGAAATAAATGCTTTGAGTTTGAGTTTGAGTTTGAGTTGCTAATTGCGGATGGTGCCGTTAGATAAAGAATGGGCTAGAAAGTTACAAATATTCGGAGTATGCGGATAGGAACAATGAAAGCTATGACTAAGATAATTAAGTGACTAACGTTACGAATTTAAGTATGACTAATCTAAATGGGTAAGATAACATAAGGTGAGTAACTAGCCTTATAGGTTACATAACATAACACCTCCCCCCTTAGAACAAAGATTGCGTTTTATTGCGCAATTTTTGAGAGGTTTTAGGGGAGTTGTTGGTGTCGGAGTCGTCGTCCGATATGCACGATGTGTTGTGATGAATTCGTGGTAAGGTTTCTAGCGGTATCACTTGTTGCTGTCGTCGGGATCTGGCGAAGCAGCTGTTGAAGATCTGGATACATCCGCTGCTGTGTCGAGTACTTCCTCTTGATGAATTGGAACAGAGGGAACGCCAGGGGTAACAGGAACAGACTTTGTAGATGAGAAAACTGATCATTGCTGTTCCAGTGAGGTAGCTTAGTATGGTGAATTTTATATAGTGGTTTAATAATAAAAATTTACGTGAATCGGATTTTAGTTTATGGTTGCTTGTCAGTTTGATTCTAGTGATGTTACACAATCATTAATGCCGATTATGCAATTCGAAAACTCAATTCAAATTATAATAATAATTAATAATAATAATAATTTATTTCTCACAAAAAGGTACAAATTTGGTACATGGTATTTATGTTACAGGCAGATTCAAACCTTTGTGAAAGCTGGAGTCTATACTGGGTTCGGGACCTGTATGACAGATCTCCAGGCTCACACACCCTTAAAATTACAACATTAATTTGCACTTACGTACCACAATACAAAATTGAAAAGCTCCAATTACTGAGAGGAAGGGAAATTAATTTACAAAACAAAAGGAGATGTGCTATGAGTGTCTTTGGAGAGTGTTGTGTGTCCGTGAGTGCAATATAAGTCCTCGAACCCAGCACCCACGAAGGGCACTGGGCGCGGGCACCTACATGCCCGAGAGTGTGTGTGTGTCTGTGTGTGGTTTACAAGATGAAACGCGATTAAATATTAATTTGAGTAGGTGCATATTCACGGTAGTCGAAATTATTTTAAAATATTTAGTAAATGTTCAGTCTCTGCATAATCCAAGTCAAGTAGCCATTGCGTAACAGTTTTTTTACATTTTGATCTGCACATAGGGTGTATATTGTTACGTCGTACGTACGAGATCTTTCGAGAAAGCACGGATTACAGTGTGTTTGCGCTAAAAACTTCGAGAAGCATTCCATTATTATTAGTTTGAAGTTAAGTAGGTAACTACTTATAAAAAAATATTAGGACTTGTCATTGTAATTTCGACCGTACGCCTAAGGCATAAAGTACCTATTTCTTTATTCGGTACAAGTAGGTTATTATTTTTTATACCTACTACTTTTGTATTTCCTGGTAATGTTTATTTGTTGATGTTTTTCTGGAACCGTTCTACACATAGCCGGAATATTCGTGAATATTGGCGGTATAAAAGCAGAGCGCCGACACACGATGGAGTCACACTCTGCGCCTGGCATCGGACGCGGACGGACGTGCTGCGCTGCTGATTGTGGTTCCCGATAGTGACTCAACCGATCCTGTTCCTGAGTCATCGTTTCGTCGCGTACTGCGACGCTCTTCATAGTCGATTATTATTAATCGACTATCGTCGACCAATTAATCGGAGTCTTTTTCAAGATACGATTAATTATCTGTTTCTTTTACGGAGTATAGTCAACTGACTCTTCAAGTCGTTTTGCCCCTTCAGGGAAAAACCACAGTTTCGTGGTCCTCGGTGGAAACCATACGGTGCCAACGAAACCGAGGGGGTGTTGACCCAATCACACCCGCCGAGCCCCTTCAGGGTTAGGCAGTCAATTGGCCGGGTCCCAGTGTTCGGCCTTGGGGGGTCTCCTAGTCGGCATTGGTGACAGTTTTCCTTCCACAGCAACACACCTAGTGTCGGTCGGGTGTGTCTACACCCGGCGCACTAGACTGGTCAGGACCCCGTTGCACAATAAGATAGGCAACGGGCAAAAGCAAGCTTAGGGCTCACCATTAGGCACACAACCTCCCTGTCTATACCCGACAGGGAGGGTTTACACATCCCCGGTAGTCCGCCCGGGGAATTAGGTTGTTAGGATTTTAATTAGGGAAAATTAGGTCCCAATTTTAATTAATCATTATGGAGGCCGACAGAGTGACATTCAGTCACTCCGTAACGACCTCATATCCCTCAGGAGCGAAAACTCAAAGCTCTTCGACCTCCTTAATAGGGTTCTTAAAAAGGAGCCCACTCTCATCAACGAGTTCGGTACCGAACTCGAAGGTCTGGCTGCTTCACAGCAGACCAATATTAGGTCCTCTTCCATCGCTGACTTCAGCGATGTAATCGATGCCCAATTTAGTCCATGTCCATCAGACAATATGGACGTTGTAGAAGACGCGACCGCCATAGCCCGCGCCCCGACTCCCCATCCATTTTATACCCCCGACTCAGAGGCTCAAGCCTCTGCTCATTCCTCCTCCTCTTCCCACTTGGATGACGACGGCTTCACGCCAGTCACCGGGAAAGGGAACAAGAGGAAGAAGAAGAAGCAGAGCTCGTCCCAAGCGAGTAAAGTAGTCGTCATTGACGACTCTCTCATAGTTGCCCCTCAGGCAATCCCCATTACTACTCCCGCCGCTACTTGCGCCCCCGTAGCTTCCCCCTCCACCGCCCCTCGCCCGATTGCGTCATCATCGCAGAATGACGCACCGCGTTCCGCGCCAACTTCCGGCCCTAAAAAGGTCGCGCCGCCACCCCCTGTCTTCATCCAAGACAAGGACAAGTGGACGGCAGTATCAAAGTGGTGTGTAGACCTTAAAATAGGCTACACTAGCGCCCGTTCCACCCAACAGGGTATTAAAGTACTCGTCCCTACGTCGAAAGACTACAGGGACTTAACCAGGGTCCTGAGAGAGAGAGGTGTGTCATTCCACACCTACTCCCTCCCAGAAGAAAAACAGATTAGGGTCGTTATCAAAAAGATCCCTAAGGAAATTCCCTCCGCGGACATTCTTGCCGACCTTCAGTCGCAGAACATCCCCGTGGATGAAGTGCACCGAATGCACCGCTCGCGTGGCAGGGAGACATACGACATGGTTATTGTCATGTGCTCCCCTACTGAGGGGCATCACCCCATTTTTAACGTAAAAACTTTCTGTCAATTAGTGGGCTTCACTATTGAGAAGCCCTGGAAAAACAGTGCCATAGGGCAATGCCACCGTTGCCAACTGTATGGCCACAGTCAAAAGCACTGCCATGCGAAACCCAGGTGCGTCAAGTGCCTGGGAGACCATGGCACGGCAGACTGCACCCGTCCAAAGGATCGCAACTTATGCGATACCCCCCCAAGTTACGTGCTGTGCGGCCTCGAAGGCCACACGGCTAATTACCGCGGTTGTCCTAAAGCCCCTAAGGCTAACATAGCAAAGCTGTCTAAGCGCTTAGACTCTAGGCAGCAACGCCAACAGGTTTATCAACCTTTCCCCTCGTCCCAGATACCTCAGAGGCTTAGTCCACAGAGACCTAGCCCTTGGTCTCAATTTAACTATAACCACCAGCAGACCTTCCCGGCTCTGGTTACCCCGCGCCCCCCTCCCCCTCATACCCCGCTATACTCCCTAATGGACCCGCGAGTCCGCCCTCCTCCTCCCCCCGGCTTCACCGCTCCCCAAGTGCCTACACAGCGTAGCGCACCCCCCGCACCCCCCGCGCCCCCCGCAAAACCCAATATCAATTTGGCTACCCCGCGTCATGTTCCCACTCCCGTGGCTACTAATAATAATAATAATAATGTATACCCGGATCCCGCTAAAAATGCATTCAGCATTATTAGCTCCACTTTTATGACCTTTTTCACCCCCAGGGCTCAACAAATGGCCTTAGACATTGTTGAAGCCAGAAAATCAGGATGCGTCGAGCAAATCCAAAACGTGTTCCTAGCTTACGAGGATATTACCTCCGCCCTCACTTCCTTCACTAGACCCTCATAATGTATAACGCCTCTTATGAAAGGTTTAAACCCCGATCCCTAAAGATAGGAACTTTCAATGCCAATGGCTTATTCAATCAGAAAGATGAAATCGCGGAATTCCTCCGCGATCATCAGTTAGATCTTCTCCTCATACAGGAAACCTTCCTTAAACCCCACAAATGAAACCCCTCTATAGCTAACTATCGTTTAATTCGAAATGATAGGACGCGCTGTCACGCGGGTGGCACTCTCATTTATTATAAAAAGGATCTGTATTGCATCCCTATGGACCCTCCACCTCTCTCCCGATTAGAAGTATCAGTCTGTCGTCTAGGCATGACTGGTCACTCACCGATCACTCTAGTGTCGGTCTATATCCCTCCCATCCCAGCTCAGGCCTCAGAAAACTACCAACTTATTTCTGATGACCTACAGCTACTCTTCGGCATGAGCGACTCTGTCATTATGGCAGGGGACTTCAACGCCAAACATCCTTCTTGGAACAGCAATATCACTAACCCCAGGGGCCTACACTTGTTCGACCTCTCTTCCATTCTTAACTTCGACATCATCGCTCCGATGAATCCCACTTACTATCCCCATATGTTAAATTACACCCCTGACGTCCTTGACATAACGCTCCTTAAGAACGTAAACTTACGTCTTGACTCGATAGAAACGGTGCACGAGCTTACCTCTGACCACCGCCCAGTAATCTTCCATCTTGCATCCCGCATAGGTCCCTCTGACCCTAACCACCCTCTCCCCACTAGAAAGGTGACGGACTGGAAGAAAGTAAGCGAAAAGCTGAAATCCAACACGTCCCCCTTACAAGACTCTATTCCGGACCAGTTTGACTCTATCGCTAACACGACAGCTGCGGTCGACTCACTCACGGAGCACGTGCAAACCGTCCTGAGCGATTGCTCAAGGGAGGTTCCGGCAACAGATCCCTGTTACCTGAAACTCCCGGACGATGCGCGCGCCCTGCTGACTGAGAAGAACGCAGCTGTCCGTGCCTACAGCAATTTTCCCTGCGCCGCTAACAAAGCCCACATGCGCTACTTACAGAGAACTGTGAGGACACGCATGGCGGAGCTGCGTGAAACGGGCTGGGACAAGATGCTGAGCGACCTTGAGCCTACACACCTAGCCTTCTGGGAACTCCAGAGGAAACTTAGATCCCCCCATTCAGGCCATATGCCCCCTTTAGTCCGCCCGGACAAAACATTAGCCTTCGACGACATCGACAAAGCCGAGTGCCTAGCCGACAGTCTTGAAGCTCAATGCTCTCCCAGTACACTACCAGTAGACAAAGCTCACCTCGAGGAGGTCGACGCCGAAGTCGAACGTAGAGCCTCTATCCCTCCCATTGAAGACCCTGATTTTCCCGTGCCCCCCATCGAACCAGATGAGGTACATGAGATTATCAAAGGTCTGAAAAATCGTAAAGCCCCCGGCTCAGACGGACTCACCAATAGGGTGGTCCAACTATTCCCAGCCCATCTAATCATGCTTTTGACCACCATCTTCAATGGTGCGTTAAGCAATAACATTTTTCCCCAGACGTGGAAAGAGGCCACTGTCATAGGTATCCCTAAACCAGGAAAACCCAAAAACGAGCCATCTAGTTATAGGCCCATCAGTCTGCTCAAGGTTCTAGGCAAGATCTATGAGAGGCTTATTTATAAGCGTCTCAGAGACTATGCAGAGACCAAGGGCCTCATCCCCAACGAGCAGTTCGGCTTTCGAACTCAGCACTCTAGCGTGCATCAGGTCCATCGTATCGTCGAGCTAATCAGCGGTGCTCTCACCCATGGCCGACAGACGAGCGTAGTATTCTTCGACATAGCAAAGGCATTTGACAAAGTCTGGCACAACGGCTTAATTTATAAGCTCTACAAACTTGGTGTGCCGGATCGTCTCGTGCTCATCTTACGAGACTATCTGTCGAATCGCACCTTTCGCTACCGCATCGAAGGAGCCCTTTCCTCCCCCCGCCCCATAAGGGCAGGAGTCCCTCAGGGCTCAGTATTAGCCCCCCTCGTTTTCACGCTATTCACCAGCGACATCCCCAGACACAGATCGACGCAGTTGGCTCTGTTCGCAGACGATACAGCGATCATCTGTAAGGGAAATTCAGCTACGATGCTGCTAAACCTCCAAAGGGCTGTCAAGAACCTTGGCGCCTGGTTTAGAAAATGGCGAATAGAAGTAAATCCCGACAAAAGTCAAGCGGTTAGCTTTTCTAAACCGAGAACTAGACCCCCCCCTTTCCCCCGACCTATCACCATGTTCGGCAAACCAATCCCTTGGGCTAGGCGCGCCAAATACCTAGGTGTTATCCTAGATCATCATCTCTCCTTTTCAGAGCACATAAAGACGGTTCGTTCGCGAGCCGCTTTCGCTCTAGGTAGACTCCATTTCGTACTAAATGCACGCAGCAAATTGTCACTTAAGTGCAAACTGTGCATCTATACATCGTGTATCCGACCCATTATGACCTATGCGGGTGCAGTATTCGCCCACGCCAAGTCCCATTCCATCCATAGGTTGCAAGCCTTGCAGAACCGTTTCCTCCGTAAAGCCACGGGAGCTCCCTTCTACACACATCAAAAGTGTCTAGGGATCAAGCATTTTTATGCGGATTTCTTGAGATTGAGATGTGGCTTTGTAATAAATTTATGATTATATAAATTTATATGGATCATTTCATAATTTGAAACAGGAACTGTTAATCAAATTCGAGTAAAAGATGAAAATCAGCTGTCAATATTTTCCCTATAAAAACATACAACGCATTGAAGACATTATTAGTGCTACTGTTTCCCTACTACTGATTAAAACCAACGTTATTATGGAGCGGCGACGTCATTTAAGCAGGGAAGAAATGCTCAGAGCCGTGGGAATGATAGAAGCTGGTTCCCGGCAACGTACTGTGGCTTTAGCTCTGAATACAAGTCAGAGTGTTATCAGTCGACTTTGGACACGTTACCGAAGCACTGGTACCGTGGCTGAGCGCCATGGAGGACGGTATCGCTGCACCACACGGAGACAAGACCGATACATTCAAATCTTAACTCGAAGAGCTCCAACAATAACCGCCATGATGTTAGCCGTGAGGCTTCATCACTCTTCAGGGAACTTAATTAGCGACCAAACAGTCAGAAACCGCTTGCATGAAGTGAACCTTCATTCCCGAAGACCGCTACGGGTACCACCTATAGCAATGCACAATCGTAGGATTCGATATCAATGGGCTCTTGAACACAGAAATTGGGCAGAAGAACAATGGCGTTTCGTGTGCTTTTCTGATGAGTCTCGTTTTGGTATGAGACCGGATACAAGACGTATACGACACTGGAGAACCCCTGGACGCCAACAGCGTCCAGCAATCCTGCCAGGAAGTCCATCCTTATAGTGGTGGAACCATCATGGTATGGGCGGGTATTTGGATCGGCGGAAGAACTGAGTTGATTTGGATCAGAGGCAACCTCAACGCTCAAATTTATGCTGAGACGATTGTATCTGACGTCATCGTTTCTCTACAAGTGCAAATCGGTCCCTTATTTCAGTTAATGCATGATAATGCACGACCGCACACCGCAAGAGTTGTAAGACAGACTCTCGCCGCAGCTAACATCAATGTCCTGCTCTGGCCTGCTCAGTCGCCAGACTTGAACCCGATTGAGCATGCATGGGATATGCTACAGAGAAGAGCTCTGCCGAATATGGAGGGTATCCAGTCGCAAGAAGACCTTTTTTTGTTGTTGCAACGAACATGGGCGGCCATTCCACAGCGTGATTTGGATGAACTCATTTTGAGTATGCCAAACCGATGTTCTTGTGTTGTTAGTGTTCGCGGTAGAAACACGGATTATTAATTGTTTAAGTTACCCAATAAAATTTTAAAGAAAACTGTTATTTCAGTCTTTTTTTCGAACTTTAATGTTAGTGGTTCAAATGTCAAAAATCCCTTTATTAGGAAAATGGCAAATTTCTTTATTAATGCAAAGGTGACTTGGTTTATCGTTACTGTGACAAACGAAAACACTTTATTTGATGAATCCTTAAAGAAAATTTTAATTAATATCAATCAAGAGAAAAGTTATTGCAAAAATATATGTTGATCCCTAGACACTTTTGATGTGTGTATGTCAGAAACGAGATCCTCCATCTCGACTGTAAAATCCCTACGATTCACCAGTTCCTAAAACGCATGTTCAAGCGTTACTTTGACTCCGCTCCTAGACATCGTAACCCCTTGGTTGTCGAAGCAGCCAATTATGTCCCTTCTAGAATTAGTCAGATCCGCCGTCCGCGGCATGTACTCTCCGACCCTGATGATCCCATCACACTCCTCCAAGAGCAGAATAGGGCCACCAGTACAATATACAAAAACAGACGCCTCCCGTCATTCCGACCTCGCCGCCGAGGTCCTTTGCGATCGCGACCGTGTCCCTGATTAATTGATACTCCTCCCCGACCCTTGCTCGAAAACGAGGTGCCAGCAAGTTGTTGCCGCTGAGCACGTAGCTTTAAACTACCCCGCATAATAATCATGATATAAACCAATTTTGATCCAGCCTGTCCCTTCTTGCTGTCCTCCCCTCAGCGACGCCCTAAGCCGAGGTTCGTACCCCACAGGGGGTGCCCTTAGCGAGCATTCGCCTAGTTTTAATTTAGTTTAGTTTTTTGCCCCTGGCTGGAGGCTTTGAGTGTAGCAGCTTAAGACACCCACAGGAAAGTCCGGTTAAGCAGCCAAGACCTTAGTGGTCAAAACTGCGAGATGCCCGTTCAAAAAAAAAAAAAACACGATGGAGTCACTCTGCGCCTGGCATCGGACGCGGACGGACGTGCTGCGCTGCTGATTGTGGTTCCCGATAGTGACTCAAGCGATCCTGTTCCTGAGTCATCGTTTCGTCGCGTACTGCGACGCTCTTCATAGTCGATTATTATTAATCGACTATCGTCGACCAATTAATCGGAGTCTTTTTCAAGATACGATTAATTATCTGTTTCTTTTACGGAGTATAGTCAACTGACTCTTCAAGTCATTTTGCCCCTTCAGGGAAAAACCACAGTTTCGTGGTCCTCGGTGGAAACCATACGGTGCCAACGAAACCGAGGGGGTGTTGACCCAATCACACCCGCCGAGCCCCTTCAGGGTTAGGCAGTCAATTGGCCGGGTCCCAGTGTTCGGCCTTGGGGGGTCTCCTAGTCGGCATTGGTGACAGTTTTCCTTCCACAGCTACACACCTAGTGTTGGTCGGGTGTGTCTACACCCGGCGCACTAGACTGGTCAGGACCCCGTTGCACAATAAGATAGGCAACGGGCAAAAGCAAGCTTAGGGCTCACCAATAGGCACACAACCTCCCTGTCTATACCCGACAGGGAGGGTTTACACATCCCCGGTAGTCCGCCCGGGGAATTAGGTTGTTAGGATTTTAATTAGGAAAAATTAGGTCCCAATTTTAATTAATCATTATGGAGGCCGTTCAGAGTCACATTCAGTCTCCGTAACGACCTCATTTCCCTCAGGAGTGAAAACTCCAAGTTGTTAGATCTCCTCAATAGAGTCCTTAAAAAGGATCCGACCCTAATCAATGAGTTCGGTAACGAACTCGAAGGTCTCGCTGCTTCACAGCAGACCGTAACTAGGTCCCAATCCATCGCTGACTTCAGCGATGTAATCGTGGCTCAATTTAGTCCCTGTCCCTCCGACGCGGTTGCGACTTCTACTACGTCCATGCTGGACGTAGTAGAAGTCGCAACCGCCACAGCCCGCGCCCCGACCCCCCATCCATTTTATACCCCCGACTCAGAGGCTCTAGCCTCTGCTCATTCTTCCTCCTCTTCCCACTCGGATGACGAAGGTTTCACCCAAGTCACCGGGAAAGGAAACAAGAGGAAGAAGAAGAAGCAGAGTTCGTCTCAAGCGAGCAAAGTAGTCGTCATTGACGACTCTATCATAGTAGCCCCTCAGGCACTCCCCTCTACTACTCCCGCCGCTACTTGCGCCCCCGTAGCTTAAAGTTCTCGTCCCTACGTCAAAAGACTACAGGGACTTAACCAGGGTCCTGAGAGAGAGAGGTGTGTCATTCCACACCTACTCCCTCCCAGAAGAAAGACAGATTAGGGTGGTGATCAAAAAGATCCCCAAAGAGATCCGACATCCTTGCCGACCTTCAGTCGCAGAACATCCCCGTGGATGTAGTGCACCGAATGCACCGTTCGCGCGGCAGGTAAGCGTACGACATGGTCATTGTCGTATGCTCCCCCACCGAGGGGCATCACCACATCTTTAACGTAAAGACCATATGTCAACTAGTGGGCTTCACCATTGAGAAGCCCTGGAAAAACAGCGCCATAGGGCAATGCCACCGATGCCAACTATATGGCCACAGCCAGAAGCACTGCCATGCGAAACCCAGGTGCGTAAAGTGCCTGGGTGACCATGGCACTGCAGACTGCACCCGTCCTAAAGATTGCAACTTATGCGTCACCCCGCCAAGTTGCGTGCTGTGCGGCCTAGAAGGCCACACGGCTAATTACCGCGGTTGTCCCAAAGCCCCTAAGGCTAACACAGCAAAGCTGTCTAAGCGTTTAGACGCTAGGCAGCAACGCCAACAGGTCTACCAACCTTTCCCCTCTTCTCAGATACCTCAGAGGCTAAGCCCACAGAGACCTAGCCCTTGGTCTCAGTTAAATTATAACCACCAGCAGACCTTCCCGGCTCTGGTTACCCCGCGCCCCCCGCGCCCCCCTCCCCCTCATACCCCGCTATACTCCCTAATGGACCCGCGAGTCCGCCCTCCTCCTCCCCCCGGCTTCCCCGCTCCCCACGCGCCTACACAGCGTAGCGCACCCCCCGCGCCCCCCGTAAAACCCAATACTAACTCGGCTTCCCCGCGTCACGTTCCCACTCCCGTGGCTAATAATAATATATACTCGGACCCCGCTAAGAATGCCTTCAGCATAATTAGTTCCACATTTATGACCTTTTGTACCCCCAGGGCTCAACAAATGGCCTTAGACATTGTTGAAGCCAAAAAATCAGGATGCTACGAGCAAATACAAAAAGTGTTCCTGGCCTACGAGGACATTACTTCCGCCCTCACTTCCTTCACTAGACCCTCATAATGAATAACGCCTCTTATGAAAGGTTTAAACCCCGATCCCTAAAGTTAGGAACTTTCAATGCCAACGGCTTATTTAATCAAAAAGATGAAATCGCGGAATTCCTCCGCGATCATCAGTTAGATCTTCTCCTCGTACAGGAAACCTTCCTAAAGCCCCATAAAAGAAACCCCTCCATAGCTAACTATCGTTTAATTCGAAATGATAGGACGCGCTGTCACGCGGGTGGCACTCTCATTTATTATAAAAAGGATCTGTATTGCATCCCTATGGACCCTCCACCTCTCTCCCGATTAGAAGTATCAGTCTGTCGCCTAGGCATGACTGGTCACTCGCCGATCACTCTAGTGTCGGTCTTTATCCCGCCCATCCCAGCGCAGGCCTCAGAAAACTACCAACTTATCTCTGATGACCTACAGCTACTCTTCGGCATGAGCGACTCTGTCATTATGGCAGGGGACTTCAACGCCAAACATCCTTCTTGGAACAGTCAAATCACTACCCCCAGGGGCCGACACTTGTTCGACCTCTCTTCCATTCTTAACTTCGACATCATTGCTCCGATGAATCCCACTTATTATCCCCATATGGTTAATTACACCCCTGACGTCCTTGACATAACGCTCCTTAAGAACGTAAACTTACGACTTGACTCGATAGAAACGGTGCACGAGCTTACCTCTGACCACCGCCCAGTTATCATCCATCTTGTATCCCGCATAGGTCCCTCTGACCCAAACCACCCTCTCCCCACTAGAAAGGTGACGGACTGGAAGAAAGTAAGCGAAAAGCTGAAATCCAACACGTCCCCCTTACTAGACTCTATTCCGGACCAGTTTGACTCAATCGCTAACACGACAGCTGCGATCGACTCATTCACGGAGCACGTGCAAACCGTCCTGAGCGACTGCTCAAGGGAGGTTCCGGCAACAGATCCCTGTTACCTGAAACTCCCGGACGATGCGCGCGCCCTGCTGACTGAGAAGAACGCAGCTGTCCGTGCCTATAGCAGCTTTTCCTGCGCCGCCAACAAAGCCCACATGCGCTACTTACAGAGATCTGTAAGGACACGTATGGCGGAGCTGCGTGAAACGGGCTGGGACAAGATGCTGAGCGACCTTGAGCCTACCCACTTAGCCTTCTGGGAATTCCAGAGGAAACTCAGATCCCCTCATTCAGGCCATATGCCCCCGTTAGTCCGCCCGGACAAAACATTAGCCTTCGACGACATCGACAAAGCCGAGTGCCTAGCCGACAGTCTTGAAGCCCAATGCTCTCCCAGTACCCTACCAGTAGACAAAGCTCACCTCGATGAGGTCGACGCCGAAGTCGAACGTAGAGCCTCTATCCCTCCCACTGAAGACCCTGATTTTCCCCTGCCCCCCATCGAACCAGATGAGGTACATGAGATTATCAAAGGTCTGAAAAATCGCAAAGCCCCCGGCTCAGACGGACTCACCAATAGGGTGGTCCAACTATTCCCAGCCCATTTAGTTATGCTTTTGACCACCATCTTCAATGGTGCGTTAAGCAATAACATTTTTCCCCAGACGTGGAAAGAGGCCACTGTCATAGATATCCCTAAACCAGGTAAACCCAAAAACGAGCCATCTAGTTATAGGCCCATCAGTCTGCTCAAGGTTCTCGGCAAAATCTATGAGAGGCTTATTTATAAGCGCCTCAGAGATTATGCAGAGACCAAGGACCTCATCCCCAACGAACAGTTCGGCTTTCGAACTCAGCACTCTAGCGTGCATCAGGTCCATCGTATTGTCGAGCTGATCAGTGGTGCTCTCACCCATGGCCGACAGACGAGCGTAGTTTTCTTCGATATAGCAAAGGCGTTTGACAAAGTCTGGCACAACGGCTTAATTTATAAGCTCTACAAACTCGGTGTGCCGGATCGCCTCGTGCTCATCTTACGAGACTATTTGTCAAATCGCACCTTTCGCTTCCGCATCGAAGGAGCCCTTTCCTCCCCCCGCCCCATAAGGGCAGGAGTCCCTCAGGGCTCAGTATTAGCCCCCCTCGTTTTCACGCTATTCACCAGCGACATCCCCAGACACAGATCAACGCAGTTGGCTCTGTTCGCAGACGATACAGCGATCATCTGCAAGGGAAATTCAGCTACGATGCTGCTAAACCTCCAAAGGGCTGTCAACAACCTTGGCGCCTGGTTTAGAAAATGGCGAATAGAAGTAAATCCCGACAAAAGTCAAGCGGTTAGCTTTTCTAAACCGAGAACTAGACCCTCCCCTTTCCCCCGACCTATCACCATGTTCGGCAAACCAATCCCTTGGGCTAGGCGCGCCAAATACCTAGGTGTTATCCTAGATCATCATCTCTCCTTTTCAGAGCACATAAAGACGGTTCGTTCGCGAGCCGCTTTCGCTCTAGGTAGACTCCATTTCGTACTAAATGCACGCAGCAAATTGTCACTTAAGTGCAAACTGCGCATCTATACATCGTGTATCCGACCCATTATGACCTATGCGGGTGCAGTATTCGCCCACGCCAAGTCCCATTCCATCCATAGGTTGCAAGCCTTGCAGAACCGTTTCCTCCGTAAAGCCACGGGAGCTCCCTTCTATGTCAGAAACGAGATCCTCCATCTCGACTGTAAAATCCCTACGATTCACCAGTTCCTAAAACGCATGTTCAAGCGTTACTTTGACTCCGCTCCTAGACATCGTAACCCCTTGGTTGTCGAAGCAGCCAATTATGTCCCTTCCAGAATTAGTCAGATCCGCCGTCCACGGCATGTACTTTCCGACCTTGATGATCCCATCACACTCCTCCAAGAGCAGAATAGGGCCACCAGTACAATATACAAAAACAGACGCCTCCCGTCATTCCGACCTCGCCGCCGAGGTCCTTTGCGATCGCGACCGTGTCCCTGAGTAAATGATACTCCTCCCCGACCCTTGCTCGAAAACGAGGTGCCAGCAAGTTGTTGCCGCTGAGCACGTAGCTTTAAACTACCCCGCATAATAATCATGATTTAAACCAATTTTGATCCAGCCTGTCCCTTCTTGCTGTCCTCCCCTCAGCGACGCCCTAAGCCGAGGTTCGTTCCAAGGGGGTGCCCTTAGCGAGTGTTCGCCTAGTTTTAATTTAGTTTAGTTTTTTTGCCCCTGGCTGGAGGCTTTGAGTGTAGCAGCTTAAGGCACCCACAGGAACTAGAAGTGCGATATCTGAGCGAATAGTGATCAGTGGTGTATTTGTGATTAAGTTTCAAGTGTTTTGTGTTCAATAAAGTTATTTAAATTGTATTTATTTTAATTGGTAGTAATTAATTTATCCCATACCCAGCTCGTAACAATATTTAAAATTTTATTAACCTTGTTATAGACGTAGCTACTAAGGAAAGGGAAACTACGTTGGGCCGAACGACAATTTGTGCGGATGGAGGGACAAACAGTATGTTTACGTCGTTGGGAGACAATTTAACACGGAGCGTAGGTAGTTTGAGAGTGTGTAGTTAAAACAAGGTTAAGGATAAATAATTTTCGAACAGAGAGAACCGTACATGTTTTGTCAAGATCGATGGTAGGAAAGCTGTAAGGTAACCGCCATCCTACTTTCAGCAGCGCCCTTTGGGCACGTTCCGATTTCAGCAGGTGAGTTTTTGCTGATCCACCCCAAGTAATTATGCAATATTGTAAAAGTGATTGACAAAGGGTGAGATATACAAGTCGTAGCACCGCAGGGTCCGCAGCGTGACGCAGGGACTTAAAAATGTAAATCAACCTGCGCAGTCGTGAAGTAAGTGTGTTAATGTGTGTAGAGAATGACAGGCAATCATCAATTTGTACGCCGAGATATTTGACAAAACTGAGGCGAGAAAGGCAGGGGCAATTACAAACAGTGAGGTGATGTGAAATACAAGAGTGGGCAATCAAGGAATAAGGAGAGGAAGGAGGTTTCCCAGTGGCAGTAAAAGAAAAGGTTAGGTAATTAGTTTGTCAGCATTTAAAGTAAGCAAGTTTTGAGCCAACCAGACGGTGACAAGGTTGAGTCCGGATTGTGCATGCCGGAACACCAGCTCCCATGAGTTTCCGTGGAATACTAGGGCAGTATCATCGGCATAGGTGAAGATGGATGCATTGGGAAGCATTAGCCGGCAGAGCTCATTTATATAAATGAGAAAAAGGGTTGGGCCGATAATACTGCCCTGGGGGACCCCGAATGATATGGGGAGCTCGTGGCTTGTCCAATCACCGATCCTGACGCACTGCCGCCTACCTGTGAGGTAACTCTCGAAGAGAGCAAGTTGAATGCCTTTAATGCCGATCCTTTCATGTTTAGCAATTAGATTGGGGACAGATATCGTATCGAAGTCTTTAGCCAGATCTAAGAAAATACCAACTACTTTCTGCTTTTTATCCAGGTTGGAGAAGATGTTAGTGGTTAGGTCTAGCACAGCATTATTTGTGGAGATTCCTGAACGGAAACCATATTGAGAAGAAGAAAGAAGATGATCTTGCTCTAGGTACTTAACCAATCTGTTATTCATAAGCCTCTCAACTAACTTGGAAAGTGTAGGCAGAATTGATATGGGTCTGTAATTATTTGATCGATCTCTGTCCCCACTCTTATGCACAGGATGCACTACTGCCAGCTTAAGTGCATCTGGAAAGATGCCGGAATTAAATGCCAAATTACATATATGAGTCAGATGGGGGCTGAGAAGATTTTTAAATTTCTTAAGGAACGAGCCCGATATGCCATCAGAACCCACCGCACAATCGCTTCTCAACTTTCCGATCAAAATATCTAATTCAAGTTCGTCAGTTTCTAGCATGACAAAGCTGTTGTGGTACGGGGGGATATCACCGGTTTGTGGAGGTAAGCATGCTGAGACGAATGGTACGTTTTCAGCTAATGTACGTCCAATGTTAGCAAAGTACGAATTCACTTCATTTACAGAGCGCTCTGGATCGGAGGGTGACAGAAGAGCGTAAGGATGTGTTTTAACTTTAGATGTATAGGTGATAGATTTTATAGCAGCCCAGAGTTTTTTATTATTATTTTGTGAGTTAGTTATAAGGGCTTTATCATAATTAGTTTTGATAGTTTTAAGTATCTTAGAGCAATAATTCCTGTATCTTTTAAAAGTTGTTTGTAGTATTTTATTTTCCGGATTTTTTTTTAAATTTTATATACATATTATCTCGATTTCGGAGGCATCTAAGGAGCCCTGGTGTCATCCAGGGCTTACTTAGTCTTTTACGGTTGGACACAACTTTCAAAATAGAGTTATGGGCTATGATAAGGTTAAGGACAAATGCTGTTATTCCCACTATTAGTATTGTTACGAGCTGGGTATGGGATAAATTAATTATTACCAATCAGACAATTTAATAACTTTATTATTAAACACAAAACACTTAAAACTTAATCACAAATACACTACTGATCACTATTCGCTTAGATATCGCACTTCTAGTTCACTTCGATTCGCTTCGTTGTACCGCCTAAATCAGACTGACTGCATCGTGTTTTTTTTTTTTTTTTGAACGGGCATCTCGCAGTTTTGACCACTAAGGTCTTGGCTGCTTAACCGGACTTTCCTGTGGGTGCCTTAAGCTGCTACACTCAAAGCCTCTCAAAGGGGTAATTTAAAGCTACGTGCTCAGCGGCAACAACTTGCTGGCACCTCGTTTTCGAGCAAGGGTCGGGGAGGAGTATCATTTACTCAGGGACACGGTCGCGGTCGCAAAGGACCTCGGCGGCGAGGTCGGAATGACGGGAGGCGTCTGTGTTTGTGTATAGTGCTGGTGGCCCTATTCTGCTCTTGGAGGAGAGTAATGGGATCATCAGGGTCGGAAAGGAGACTGCATCGTGTGTCGGCGCTCTGCTTTTATACCGCCAATATTCACGAACATTCTGGCTAAGTGTAGAACGGTTCCAGAAAAACATCAACAAATAAACATTACCAGGAAATACAAAAGTAGTAGGTATAAAAATAATAACCTACTTGTACCGAATAAAGAAGTAGGTACTTTATGCCCTTGGCGTACGGTCGAAATTACAATGGCAATTCCTAATATTTTTATAAGTAGTTACCTACTTAACTTCAAACTAATAATAATGGAATGCTTCTCGAAGTTTTTAGCGCAAACACACTGTAATCCGTGCTTTCTCGAAAGATCTCGTACGTACGACGTAACAGTATTTACACTTGTGGATAAATGCTATTATTCTGCGCAGGATTTCTTAAATGATAATTTTTTGTAATATCTTTAGTTTGTATCACATTTGCATGCTATATTAAGGCAGAATGTACTCGGATCCTATCATATAATTTTACAACTTATTTTTATGTACCTACATTCTAAGCAAATAAAGACCTATTCTATTCTAAAAAAAAAAAAAAACGGTTTTGATAAAGAAGTCAGTAGCTTCATTAACATCTGGGGTGGTATAAACGGGGCTAAAATTGAATCTATAGTAGGTCTCTAGTAGCATCTTACGTTTGAATGCAAAAAATAGAAAATAATCTTAGGAAGATCCAAAATACAGCAAGAGCAACCTTTCAATATTTTATACATTGTAGTTTCAGCCAGTGACATTCTGCTAAGATCGGCTTTGTTCAACTTTGTAACGAGCGTTTTCTCCAAGTCACATTCCACTGTCAATCTGTTAATCAATAACGATACGATGAAGATTTTGATGACAAATTACACGTTATCAACTGACAGCACTAACCCACAGAACATATATTTTCACTTTTATGAAAGTTTTGTGACTCTGTACATTATATTTTTACAGTATCTTGACGGTTTATTACACGAAATATATTATTACCTACCTACGTATTGAATTATAGAATTAAGAATGACAGTTACCTAGTTTGGCTATGTTGGTGATATTTATCTAATCGCGATTGTCTTATCAAAAAGTTTAAATACTTGTACTATTGAGTTAGATAAATGTAGGGAAAAATATGATACTGATATCCAGCTCCTCTATAATGATATACTACACAAGGAGCACTTGATGAAGGATATTTTTGAAAAATATGAGACTTCACAACAGCAAGTAAGTGACCGCTTGCTTGAGGCTGGGGAACTACTGGATTTGGTGAAGTGCAATGCTGAGATGTATGAGTCCCTGACTAATAACCTCTCATGCAGCTGTGCAAACCAACAACTGCCTCCTCAGCCTCAGCCTAACTTGCCCCCTCCGGTGTTGGCTCTTCCAGCAGAGACTTGTGTTAAGTCACAGAAAAATAAATCAATATTTTTTTGTGACGAATTAGGTTCAGGCTTTGGGAAAATTTTACTCAATTACCTTAGCCATAGTTTTACCAATCATAGCTATCATAACATAAGTTTTAAACAAATGATTAAAAGAATTGTAAACACAAACCTAGATCATTATTCTACAATGGTTTTATTATTAGGTAATAGTACTGGTATTACCAGAAAGGACATAGTGGATGGTGTGGACACCTTATTAAAATTAAATGTAGGAAAGCTCATGTTGTGTGCTTTTCCTTATTCTGATACTTTATCCTATGATGAAAATAACTACATTTATAAGTTGAATAGTACTATTCACAGGCTGACATGTTGTCATAGTGACAAATTATTGTATTTTGACACTAACCAGTTTGTTAGTGGTTTTAAGTTAACTCAGAGAACTTTATCTCTGTCTTGGGAATGTAGAAATTTGATTGCTATGTTGATAGCATATAATATTAATGAGGTTATAGATAATATAACAAAGTGTAGTATTAGTGACGAATCTATGTTGTCTAGTTATACTAACAGCATAGTGAATAATTATGTTTTACCATGTACGAAGGAGGATCCACCTACAATAACAACATACTTGGAGGCCACTACCAGTCAGATAGGGTATTCCTTTCCTGCTGGAACTCATACGGGCATTTTAGATTCTTCTGTTGTAATTGTGGAGGTCACTCCGGATAATTCTTTAAACTAGGCAGTAAGACAACAGAAGTTACCCCTTCAATTAACCAATTATTATTAGAGAACAATAAAATGGTATCTTCTGGCAATATAACTCATAACAATAAACCAAAGGGAGTGCAACATACTTTAAAATTATTTAATCAAAATATCCAAGGTTGCTCTTCCAAATTACTGGAAATAGAATTGTTTTTAGAAAATACCAAGTTTGATGTAATTTGTTTAACAGAGCATTGGTTAAAAGATCATCAAGTGATGTCAATTAATTATGAAAATTATTGTGTAGTTAGCCATTTCAGTCGAAAATGTATGATACATGGAGGATCGTTAATATTGATTAAAAATTCTATAAAATCGAAAGAAAGAAAAGACATCATCGGACTGTCTGTTGAACACAACATTGAATTGTCCTGTGTTGAGCTCGATAAGCATGTTATAGTATGCGTATACAGACCTCCAAGTTACCAGAATCTATCTGTGTTTGATTCTGTGATGGAAGATGTATTAAAAAAACTTAGTACTAGTAGTAAGTCAATAATCATATGTGGTGATTTTAATATTAACTTATTAGAAAATAACTCGAACACTGTCAGATTACTAAGTCTTTTTAGGTCATTTGATTTGTCAAATGTTTTTATTGAACCAACCCGAGTGACAGCTTCTTCTGCCACTTGTATAGATAATATTTTTTGTAACTGTGATTACCTACACAAACAAATTGTAAATAAGTTGCCATCAGATCACAGTGGACAATCAATAACATTTTGTTCCTACATAACTTTACAAAAAATTCAAATAAGGTTTAGGCCAATTACATGTAAAAGTTTAGAGAAATTAAATAATTCTTTGGCCAATAAATTATGTGTTCAGAGTTTTAATAATATAGATGACCCAAATGAGTTCTACGCCGAGTTCTTTTCACTATTAAACACGCAATTTAATGACACTTTTCCACAAAAGACTAAAAGTATTTACACAAAGTTCTTATTTAGTGATTGGGCGACTCCAGGTATTCGTAAAAGCAGGGAAAAACTATTTGAACTTTATGGCCTAAAGCAACATATGAATAATACAAGCTTTCATAAGTATGTTGCAAAATATTCAAAAACTTTTAAAAGTGTGTGCAAAATAGCCAAAGCTCTTTATATTAGCAATAAAATAAAATCAGCTGATGATAAAATAAAAACTACCTGGCAAATAATAAATAATGAAACAGGTAGGAAAAAACAGCGAAATACTGAATTTAATTTAGAGACTGCACATGGCCCCATTAACTCAGCTATAGAAATAGCTCAAGAATTTGAATCCTTTTTTGCTAATATTCCCCTTAAAACTACTCAAGCTTTAAATTCCTCACGCGCGCTTTCTGCTGCCTTACTTAGACAGAATGTGAAGGCTTGCCCTTTGGAGTTTAGGTTTCAGCATACAAACCCCCAGGCTGTTATAAAAGCTTTTAAAGATCTTAAAATTAAATCAACAGAAGATCTATGGGGAATGTCTGTAAAAGTCTGTAGATCTATAATCGAAACCATTGCGCCCTATTTAGCTTACATATTTAACACCAGTATAGACCAAGGAGTCTTTCCGGATCTCATGAAACACAGTAAAGTAGTTCCATTGTTCAAATCTGGTGATAGTAAAGAACCCAACAATTATAGGCCTGTATCAATTCTACCAGTGCTCAGTAAGGTGTTTGAAAAGTTGATGCTCAATCAAATGTTACCTCACTTTAATAAAAATTCCATCTTTCATGAACAACAGTACGGTTTCACCAAAGGGCGTTGTACCACTGACGCCGGTGTCACCCTAATAAAGAACATTTTTAATGCCTGGGAAGAAGCACAAGATGCCATTGGAATCTTTTGCGACCTCTCGAAGGCGTTCGATTGTGTAGACCATGAGACACTTCTGCTGAAACTAGAGCACTATGGGATTAGGAATACAGCTCTTGATTTACTTAGATCATACCTGAAAGATAGAAAGGTTAAAGTTCAGGTAAACGGCGTAAACTCATTAGGGTCTGAAATGGCAATGGGCGTTCCTCAAGGTTCGATATTGGGTCCATTCCTCTTTTTAGTCTACATTAATGATTTACCCCAATTATTTCAAAATCAACCGAAGATGGTGTTATTTGCAGATGACACATCATTAATCTTTAAAATAAACCGACGGTCACAAAATCTTGAAGACGTTAATAGCTCTATTCTGCAAGTCCAAGATTGGTTTACGGTAAACAATTTAGTACTAAATAAAACAAAAACCAAATGCATTAGATTTAAATTACCTAATGTTAGAAGTAGCGAATGTGACATCATATTGAATGGGGAAAAACTGGAATTTATTAATCAAACGGTTTTCCTAGGAATCACGCTAGACGAGAAATTACAATGGGGACCTCATATAACATCTCTTGCGGGGCGGCTAAGCTCGGCCGCTTATGCTGTTAGAAAGATAAGACAGTTAACAGATGTAGAAACCGCGCGATTGGTCTATTTTAGCTACTTCCACAGCATTATGTCGTATGGCATTTTACTGTGGGGTCGGGCTGCTGACATTGAATCCATCTTTATTTTACAAAAGAGAGCTGTCAGAGCCATTTATAATCTACGTCGCCGCGAATCTCTCAGGAAACTATTTAAAAGGATTAATATTATGACGGTACCTTGCCAATTCATTTATGAAAATATTATGTATGTAAGGAAAAATCCACATCTTTTTAATAAAATAAGTGATAGACATAATTTTAATACTAGAAATAAAGATAAACTAGATCAACCATTTTTCAGATTATCTAAAGTACATACATCTTTTATGGGGTACTGTGTTAAATGTTACAACAAAATACCTTGTGACATATTGCAATTAAATGAAAGAAAATTTAAAACTCAGATTAAAAGTACACTTTGTAAACAAGCATATTACAAATTAGAGGATTATATCCAAGATAAGAGTGCTTGGAAACATGCTGGTCCTGCTCCATAGGACAATTTAGAATCAAGACAAAATCAAACAGGTTGCTAATTTAATTGTTAAATTTATAATTTTGTATTATATGACATTGATTTTACATTCTGTGATTACTTCCTCACACACTGACTTATTAATTTTAAAAACATTAGGAAAATCGTCTACTTTTACTATGTTTGTAAATATGTGAGCACCATGTATCTATCATATAATTAAATTATCTGTCGTTGCTTCATTTTTAATTCTTTTTACCTATTGTGGTATAGTAATTTTATTCTAGGTGCATCGTCTTCACATATAATTATTTAAGTAATGTACGTACTAATACAAACTATTGTAAAACATTTTAAAAGAGTAACGGTGGAGTTTCTTGCCCATTCTTCTCCATACGAAAACTACCTTTTGGAAGGGGCGACTAGAATCAATTATATTATTTTGTAAATTTTGACGTTCAAAAGTGCCATACATGGGCCTATTTGAAATAAATGTTTTGACTTTGACTTTGACTTTGACTTTGCGACTACATCGAGTGGCACGTCGAGAGAAAATGAAATGGGCTTGAGCCTTTATTTTGTTTACTCAAGTAAAGGCTCATGCAAACTGCGATATCGCGGGTGCTACAGGTAGCGCGACCCTTGTAGCGCCCGCGATATCGTGCTGTTCTGCACGAGCCTTCACGAGAGATACTTGTGCCGCATCACAATCTGACGCTGTCAGAAAGACAAGTTTCAAGTGACATCACTTCATTGAATTTTTTTCCGTTTCTTTCGAACTGGATGAAACTGATATTTCTGTTTCCCTGTGTGTAATTGAATGATTATAATGAATATGGACTCTTCAAGATGGTAGGTAGGTACAGCATTTACTCCAGAAGGATGTTGCGTTAATTGTTTATTAAGATTTCAACGCAATGTTGGCGAAAACACTGTCCGAGACTGCTGCAGATGTGCGGTAACTTTGAAACGTATGCATTAAGTATTTTTAACTGACACGGTATCAAGATGAGAGGTGGAGCGATCTGCATCTTTTTTAGATGGAATACTATTTCTACTTCTCAGTCGTCTGACGTTACATACTTACAGTAATAAAATTACTTTGTTACATATTATGTGATTTTTTATTTCAAGAAACGTTCAATACACCCTTTAGTCTTATTATTTATTACTGCACAATTTTACTAGATGATAATGCCAATAAGGCCAACTTTCTCACTAAACAATAGGTAGCTCTTTTAGTGAATTTTAAGGTTTGATCGCATTTCTCAGTATTCCCGTTAGACGAAGTATGATCAATACTACCACTGTTATCTAGAGATCATAAGAAACAAATGAAAATATGCATTTCATTAATAGACGCCACAATTTTTGGTGAGCTATCGCCGAACAAAAAAACTAAACGCGAACGGTTAAATAAATCCACGACTGAAAAACAACTGACAATAATTATCCTGCGAATACTAGTGCAAGTGATCGAAATGTAATATTAAAATCAGGCCCTCTCTGTCTGAAACTACATTACGCGCTCTTTGTTTTACACGAGTCCACAAAAATAATATAGTTTGTTATTGTATGTGTTATAATAATACTTGATAGAAATATCTTGTTTTGACTTCCTAAATGCCTAGCCTATAAGTTTGAAACCTACTTTTGAAAGTCTCGAAGATCTCGTTTTTCCAGGGAATTTCGAGACCGCATCTTTTTTCAGTGAGACTGAAAGCCCTATATGCACAGTAAACTTGGAAGCGTTCTTAGCCGCTGACATATAACATGAAACAGTAATGCATGTAATTTAAACTTTATAAATAATATTCTAATGATGGCGCTGATGGTTGATAGAATAAAAACGCTTGACATTTACCATTTTATTTTACGAAAACATTCAAAATACTGAACTGGAATCTCATAAAATACATTTGATATTAATTTCAACTTGATACTTCCACTTCCACGCGTTCCTTAGTAAAAGGGTCTTGACAGACTGACGGACAGACAACGTAGTGATCCTATAAAGGTTCCGTTTTCCCATTCGAGGTACGGAACCTTAAAAACCGGCCATTGCGAGTCGGACTCGCACACTAAGGGTTCCGTACCACCATACAATATTTATAGCAAATAAATGAAAATAGTAAACGAAGAATATTATTAATTATTTTACATCTTAATTTTTTTAAATCGCAAAGATAAATTAGTATTTCATAACAATATTATAAATTACAAAGTTATTTTTTTGCAGTTATAGAAAATCACCCATATTTAAATAAAATAGGTACCTGATGAATCGGCATTTTAGTATTTGTTGATTATATATACAGGTCGACAGGGACGATCGTGCGGTCCATGGGGTCGTGCGATCAATGGCCCTTTACGGGTCACCGGTGTGGGCGCGTTCCGTAAAGCGGCGGGCAGCCCGCCGGCTCAACGCGTCTTAAAGGGTCATGGTCATTCGGCTGGCCCGAGGATACCGTACAGTCTCCTGTGAGGTGGCGAGCCTCCTTGCCGAATTACCGTTATGGGATCTGGAGGCAAAAGTCCTCGCCCACATCTGGGAGTGGCACAAAGAGGCGAAACATCGCCAGGGCTTAACTCCACAGCCGCGAGAAACCACGGCACAGCGGACAGAGCTCCGAGAGAAGAGCTCCTGAGAGGGATCTCATAACGTCATGGAGAGTGCGATTGTCGCAACCCAGTGCTGGGCACGCCACAATTGTGGCGATAAGTCCTCCGCCAGACACAGGTCCTCACCGGACACGGCTGTTTCGGGAGGTTCCTGTTCAGGATAAGGCGGGAGGAAACGCCCGGGTGTCACCATTGTGTGGATCGCCCGGAGGACACGGTGGAACATACGGTGGAGGTCTGCCCAGCTTGGGCGGAGCATCGCCGTGTTCTCGTGGAGGCGATCGGCGGCAGTGATCTCTCGCGTCCCACCCTGGTCCAGGCCACGGTACGGAGCGAGAGGGCATGGGAGACCATCACCTTCTTCTGCGAAGCAGTAATGCTCGCGAAGGAGGAGGCGGAACGCGTGAGGAAGAGGCAAATTTCGCACCCGCATGCCCCCAACCGCAGCAGAAGACGCCCTGGGCATCGGGAATCGCAGGCCGATTCCCGGCCACCGTAGGTTCGGGCTTGCGAACAGTGAGCAATGGGTCACCGTCTGGTAAGGACCAGGCCCGACGGCGCGCTGTATTCCATGCGCGCCTCAAAGAGATGTCAGCACAACTGAAGGGCCCGCTAGGGCTTTTTTTAAAAATAATGGGTGAAATATTTCGACGCAGAGGGGTTCAGAATCATGTACTGAATCGATGGTAACACTATTCGCGTCGATTTCCCTGCCACCCTGTATACAGTATATGGTAATGATATACAGAAGTTTGAAATTCCTAACTTGTTTAGTTGTTGCGATAGAATTCGTACAAAAATAGTCTTATAAGACTTTTACGGCCCCCGATTTCTTCATTTTTTAAGAAGAAAAAATCAAAAAAAAAAATGTACTCTACTCGATGAGCTCTAGTCGCTCTAGACAATGACACCGGGACATGCCAGGACAGACTCTCTTTAATTTTTAACTCTATTTAATGTTTATTATTTGTTGTTATTGTTATAGTGGCAATAGAAGTACAGAATCTGTAAAAATTTCAACTGTCTACCTATTACGGTTCATGAGATACAGCCCGTTGACAGACAGACGGACAGCGGAGCCTCAGTAATAGAGTTCCGTTTGGCATCTTCGGGTACGGAACACAAAAAAACAAAAAAGTGGGTACAAGCAAATCGAGAGCCTCTTCCTTTTGAAAGTGAGTAAAAACTAACTGTTGCTGAATTATAGACCCTGGCGTTCACGAATCAATTTCAATGATCCACCCGGGCATGTACGGTTTACAACATACTAGCTGACATGTGATTAGTTCATTGTGGGTAGGGTACACGTCACAAGGCTGTACCTACTTCAAGCAAGCAGGGACAGCAGTAAAGTGTCTCGCTAGCCGCGAGCGGTAGCATCCTTCTGGAGAGCAGTGCGCGTGCGCGGCCGCTCTCCACCGCCTCCGAGCTGCAGAAGGACCACACGCTCTCGAATGTTTACAATTAGGTCCTGCCCGTAGCTTCAAACCGACACACTGAGTATTATTAGATTAGTTATTGTAGCTTAGTAATTAAGTAACAGCCGCTTAAGTAACATCTATCTTATCAGTAGCGAATCTAGGGGGGGGGAAGGGGCTCAAGCTCAACCTCTTTATCCTAAGGGCACGACCTCCCTACCATTACCGCGCCCCCCGGTCTACTCCTTGATATGCAATGGCCTCTGTAATCTCATGACACATGAGGCTTGGGGTTCATTCGATTGATTGAGTCTGGTTAAACCGTGCTGGGGTCGGTGCATTTCATTGATTCAATCGGTTCAGCCGTTTTAGTGTGAAAGCGTAACAAACGGGAGGGAGGGAGTGCCTCCGCTGCCGGTGCCGGCTCCCGAATAGGCAGCCGGCGCCGGTTGCAGAATTGGCTGCCGGCGCTGAGTTTGCTGTTGTTTGTTGTTTTGTGTGAAAAAGCGGAAAACGGGGTTGTCAAATTGGCACATTGGAGTAAATAGGCGGGGTAGGCTAATTTAAAAAAACTTGTAATAAAGCACTACTTTTTCCATAAACAATTATTTCCATATTCCAGTAATCAAGTACTAAGTACCCGGAACCGAACTAGTTAGATTAGATTAAATATTTTTAATCCCAAGAAAGGTTAGGTACGTTAGAACTGTGACACTCTTCGCCAAAAGATATATAGAAAAAAATACTTTAGTTAGGGTTAGTTAATTGGAGTTCTGAATACTGGAAGGGTTTGCATAAACGCCGCGCCGTCGGTGTCCATTATTGAAGCCAGCGGTGCCGGCCACAAAGAACGTAATGTTGCCCCCCAATCTTGGATTAAGCCTACGCCTGCGACCGCGCCTGTCTTCAACCTTAGATTTCAACCGTTAAGTTCATATTCGATCGTTTTGCTTGATCGGCCCGGAGGGCCGGAGGGCTCGTAAGAAGCGCACCTTCTGAAGCTCAAATTACGTGTGGTCGAGCAGCGGGCGGCTGCGTGCGGCGCCGGGCGCGGTAGTGTCGGCGCGACCCGGCCGCAGTCCGACGCGCCGCCCTCATGTCGCTGTTCTTCAAGTTCAGGAGCGGCGTGAGTACCGCGAGTGCGAGCGAGCGCTGGGCGCCGAATGCTTGCCGCAACGCCGCCGCCGGCACCCGGCGCCTGCTCCACTGTGATTTTGTGTGTATGCTGGTTGTGCTGACCATCACATCAATGTCTAATGTATCATATTATGAAATCTTTAGGGCTTTCTAACTGTGCTTTGCACTGGCGAAACATTCACATAAAAACATGTTGAAATCTCTATTTCCTGTCAAACATGGTATCGAACATTGACAGAAAATAGCAATTTGAACATGTTTTTATGTGAATGTTTCGCCAGTGCAAACGCACAGTAAGAGATCATTCATTCATTGCAGAGCCTAGTGCATAGTGTAGAAGTAATTTCATTGGTTTGTAATATTTGATGGTGATATGTTGTGTACAGTACACCTACAGATAGGTATTTTGTAACTATTTAAGTAGAGTGTTGTGCATAGGGTGCGCAGGGTGGGGTAGTCGGGCGCCAGGCCGCCAGGGGTTGCGCAGGTGGTCGAGCGGCGACGCGCTTGTCCGGGACTCTGGGACGCGTAATACTCGTGCAAACTGGCGCAATATCGCGGGCGCTACAGGCAGCGCGACCCTTGTAGCGCCCGCGATATCGCGCTGGTCTGCACGAGCCTTTAAGCGTAATGCCAGACTGTAGGTATATTACCACAGACACGGGCTTGGATCTTAAAGTGCGAGGCTCTGGTTTCAGCGCCACCCACGCCACTAGGATGCTGTGCATGTTCACAAGTGCTGCTTCTGCGGCCTGGTGTGGAGTCAGTAGGTATTTCTGGTTTAATTATATTTGAATGTTCTGTAGTTTCTGCCTACGTCCATGGGAAAGAGGCGTGTGTTTATAAATGTATGTATATTTGTTTAAGACCGTGCATTCTGGAAGTGGGCAACGTCGCAAATAGATGTCAAATATTTCGCTGTTTTGATTAGGTAATTTAACACTAAATTATTGTATGGAAATATGAAATATGGCTAACTAGTGAACTAAAATAATGATTACTAGCTTCTGCCCGCGACTTCGTGCGCGAGCCTATTATAACCTTCCTCAAGAGTTGGGCTATCTAATGCAAATAGAATTTTTCAAATCAAATCAAAAATGTTTATTTGCTAGAAAATACATTTAAATTCAAGGAAAGATCTTATGTCCTAAAATTCTTTGTATTCTGCCTGCAAGCAAGCGTGCAAATTATTTACTTACGTCTATTTATGTAATTATTATCATGTAATTAATATTATTACAATTATTCTAAACCAGTGGCGGTACCTTCATAGAAGCCAAAAAGCCCGGCTTGCCCTAGTAAAATCATAATTCTCAAGAACAAACCTAGGCCTACCAATAAAAAGAAATAAAAATAGAAACAGTCAATGAACTCGAACTCAATCATGCATGTCATAGGAATAACCAAATTTCGAAATCCCCGTTTTTTCTGCCGCT
This sequence comes from Omphaloscelis lunosa, assembly GCA_916610215.1. Classification (NCBI taxonomy): domain Eukaryota; kingdom Metazoa; phylum Arthropoda; class Insecta; order Lepidoptera; family Noctuidae; genus Omphaloscelis; species Omphaloscelis lunosa. Next base: position 23,826,707 of record OU744247.1, read on the forward strand.
CGCACTGAGCTAGGTTGCGAGATCTACGCACTCATTGAACTCGAATCATTCATTTAGTAATCATATGAATAAAATTTAAATTCCGCGCGCTTTGTTGCGCGCCAATACAATGCATTCAATTGCGCCTTCTCGCTCACACTCGTGGGCTTCTTATCTGGCTTGCCTTACCTTTCTTTGTCTCTCAGTTTTCGCCTACAAATTGCTATAGAAACATTTACATTACTTGATATATTGGTAAGTACATATACGCAGATTTGTATGAAATGAAAAGCCCGGCTTTTGAGTGCACAGAGTACTTTTTATTTTGAAACGCGACGACGAATTTGTTATTGTATATGTTTTGAAATTAATATTTTGAGACCAGAATTTTATTTTCCACGTGCTGAAGTAATGAATTAGTTTTATTGTTTAAAATGATGTGATAGTTATTGCGGCGATGTCATTCCGCGCTTTTGTAAGTGATTATAGTGTTATTTTTATCATCAAATTCGGAGACTGTGTTCGTAAAGGTATTTTGAGTTTGAGCATATTGAGTTTTCTGACAATAAGTAACTCTTTACTTCACCGTAACCAACCTCAAATTACTGTAACTATTTCTCGGAAATAAAAAAAAAGTATGTTTGTTAGTCGAAGAATATATTGAAATACTCGTAGGCATTCGATTGTCTATTATACAAATTTATGTAGGTGAATAGCTGGTGCCATGAAAGCACATGACTAGGGTTGTTTTTATGGAATTCGTAGTAAACCACTGAAAAATAAAACATCTTATGTACTACATCTTGAGATCATAAAACACAATAATGTTAGCATCGAAGAGATTCTTCATAGGTGTTTTGAAATAAATATTAGAGTTGGCTGTTGTAATAAATTATAAAAAAATATTTAAGTAGGTAATATCTCATGTTAACGTTTTCAATCAAAATTAAATTTTAAACTCGTAAAATTATGCGTACGGCAATAGAACAACAAATCGATAATGTGGGAGCCATCTAGTGGCTTCTGATTGAAAAATTTTGCATGTGACAAGCGAATATGAATTATGGTAAAAAGGTTCGGCTAAGCGGTGCGATAACGCGCATTCATTAATGTAGATGGCGCTTATGACAATTACATACTAATGCCAGACCTCTTCGAATTTTAAAGGTTTTCTAACCAAAATTATAATAATGTTGTTCCATGAGCAACATATGAAAATCAGTCAATCCCTCACTTGGCTGTTTTTTTTATCGTAAAAAGTCTGGCGGCTTGCCCTAATTTTGACCCCTAGGCACGCCACTGTTCTAAACTCAATTATTCATTTTCATTCAATAGTACATACCTTACATTAATTTTTAAATTCCATAAATTCCTTAATGCTATAGAAACAACTCTCTTGTAGCCAAACGGCCAATTTTTTTTTAAATAGATTACCCTGCAACAATTTTATATCATTTGGAATGTTATTATAAATCAGTATACACATATTAAACACATTTTTTTTATAAATATCTTTATGACTTGGTGGTTGATACAATAAGTTATGAAACTTAGCCCTTTTTTGTCTTGGTAGAACCTCACTACGTTGCCTAAAGTAATGCGAGTGATTCTTGGTAAAAACGCAGATATCTCTTATATACATACAGGGTAGTGGAAGAATGTTACATTTTTTAAAGAGAGGTTTACAACTACCTAAGAACCATGCTTTGTTTATAACGCGCATGCAACGTTTTTGAAGCTTGAAAACTCTGTCAGAATCGGTCGAGTTGCCCCACATTATAAGTCCATAGATTAGGACAGATGACACATAGCCGTGATAAGCCGAAAGAGCAGCTTCTACAGATACATTTTGCCTTACCTTTTTCAACGCAAACACAAACCTATCAAGTTTCTGACAAATATGTTCCACATGGCATTTCCAATTTAGATGTTTATCTACAATAAGTCCTAAAAATTTTAATTCATCCACTTGATGTACTTTTTCATCTTTGCAATTAATGTCCAAAGGTAATTGTTTGGTATTATAGGAGTTAAATTGTATTGATTTCGTCTTACTAATGTTTATATTCAAATTATTACTCTCCATCCAACTTACTACATCTGATAGGGTCTTTTCGGTGACTGATTTGTAATCTTTTTTGTCATGACATTTTATAATAACTGTAGTATCATCTGCAAAAAGGATACATTTCTACAAAATGGCCTCCGGAAGATCATTTATATATAGCAAAAAAAGTAAAGGACCGAGCCGAGAATGCTACCCGACTGATAGTTCCGGAGTTACCCCCTAAAACTTAAAAACAAATAAACAAACAAATTTTACCTCTTTATAATATTATAAGCATATATGTAAGTATAGATGAAATGCAAAATTTTCATTTGCCATATTTTCACCACCCCGAAACAACATTTTACGGAATATTATTTGGTCACAAATATTTAGCCGGCTACTTGGTAGCATTTTCAATATTAAATTAAAAAAGTTTCATAAAAAGTCAATATGTTTCAAAATTTTGTTACAGAAACGAATCGCTGCAAAACCGACTTCACGTAGTCTTATCTGTCTATCGTAAGTTCGAAAAATATTTGACCGAATTTCATTTCACCTTAAACTTTTCAACTATAATCGTTTCGTTTTTTTTACTTCATCGAAGTCACATCTGCCACTGTATCAGTTGACCTGCTATCAATTCGATTTTTTTCGTTACTCCGACGTTTCATTTGGCGGAATTTTTTTTTACCGAAGTTACATTTAGCCGAAATAACATTTGTTCGAAGTATTGTTTCCGAATATTCGATAAACCACTGTTTTAATTATGTATGATTATGAACAAAAGTGGAAATGAAATGAAATGAAATGAAATTGTTTATTCTGTAAATAGGATATCGGAATCACTTTTACACGTCATATTAAAAAATAAAAATAAGCTAGTTGAGTTCGGCGTTTCCTATCTGACTACTCTGAGAAGAAAGGCCGAAACAAACTCAAAGGTCACAGTCTCTTTTAAAGTCCAGACATAATCTTGGTCAGGCCATATGAGGACCATGTAGATTAGTGTCTGAAATGGCCTTTTGAGGAAAGAACCATACAGATTTGAGTGGACCTGTCCAGTCAGTGCAAGCATTTGTCAGTAATCGTGGAGCTCAACTCAGAACTTAAGGAGCTCAACTCGACGAACAATACCAAAGAAAGGACATTTGGGTAGGCCGCATAAACTACTCAAACTGCCAGACCATAATTAAAACTAACTGAAAAATTAAAATAATAATGATATCCACATAGTCCTCACATTCACAATAATTAATTAAAATAATATAATACTTTACAAAGTAATCACGTCATTTTGAATATAATTTTCAACAATGTCAATGTGTATATAAAACTGGTATATTTTCATGATTTTAACAAAATAATTAAAATGTTAAGTTTTATCACAAGGCTTAGCAGAGCGAGCAGTTCAATCCCATGCTTTTTTATCTTCTAAATAATCTGAAATTTTATAATACCCTTTTTTACAAAGTTTAGTTTTAATACAGATTTTAAATCTATTAATGGGTAAGTTTCGAATGTCAATGGGAAGTTTGTTGTAAAAGCGTATACATTGACCCATGAACGAGTTGCCTACTTTGTGGAGACGTGTGCGATGTACAGCAAGGTTGTGTTTATTCCTGGTATTTAAACTATGAATATCGGACATTTTCTTAAAATTTGATATATTTTTGTGTACATACAATAGGTTTTCAAAAATATATTGTGAGGCTACAGTCAGAATATTTATTTCTTTTAATTTTTCTCTAAGGGAATCTCTTGGACCTAGGTTGTAAATGGCTCGAACAGCCCTTTTCTGTAGAACAAAGATAGTATCAATGTCCGCACAGGTTCCCCAGAGAAGAATCCCATATGCCATAAGACTATGAAAATAACTAAAATAAACAATTCTGGCTGTATCCACATCAGTTATCTGTCTAATTTTTTTAACAGCATAGGCGGCCGAACTTAGTCTTCCTGACAATTTTTCTATGTGTGGGCCCCATTGTAATTTACTGTCAATAGTGATTCCAAGAAAAACTGTCGACTCAACAGGGTCCAACTCTGTTCCATTAACTTGAACATTGGTAGATAGCTGCCTGACATTTGGCATTGAAAATTTAATGAGTTTAGTATTTTTTTCGTTCAGTAGAAGATAATTTACATTAAACCAATGCACTACTTTAGAGAGTGCATCGTTAACTTGTTCAAAGTTGACTAACTGACGTTTGATTTTAAAAATGAGGGAAGTGTCATCTGCGAATAATACTATCTTGTGATTATCCCTTATGTGATAAGGTATATCATTTACTTAAATTAGAAATAAGAAAGGCCCAAAAATTGAACCCTGCGGAACGCCCATGGTGACCGCAGATCCTGCAGATTTCTTGCCATTAACATCGACCCTCTGGATTCTGTTGTTCAGATAAGAAGTCAGAAGGTCAAGAGCCTTGTCCCTCATACTATAGTGGTACAGTTTCCTGGTGAGTGTATCATGATGTACGCAATCGAAAGCCTTAGACAAGTCGCAGAAAATGCCAAGAGCATCTTGCGACTCCTCCCAGGCCTCGAATATGCTTTTCAGTAATTCCACGCCCGCGTCTGTAGTTGAACGACCCTTTGTAAAAAACCAAACTGTTTCAGATGAAGTAGATTGAAATGTCCTAACATTTGTTTTAAAATTAATTTTTCAAAGATTTTACTCAAAGTAGGTAATATTGAAATGGGGCGAAAATTTGTGGGATCAGTTGTGCTGCCAGATTTGAACAGTGGAATCACTTTGCTAAGTTTCATCAGATCAGGAAATACACCAGATGCAATACAAGATGTACGGTGAACCCGCACATTTCGTAACATTAAGTAGGTTAAGCTGCATCAGCGTTTGCATACGCGCGATCATTTAGTAAACTGGCTAAGTAAAATAAATCAGTGATTTTACCACACTCAACACGGGCGGTTTAATTCATCATTCCCGGGTTTCCATCATCACAAGTGTACAGAACAATCATTCGTACGCTTGAACGAAGTGTACAGACTATCGTCGTACATTTTTTTTTGGTCCTTCGAGCCGGATCGGACCGGCTACATTTTGTGATCACGCGTAACAATCCATCGGGTTTATAGATCAAGTTGTGTTGAAAACGCAGCCACACACTTGATTATATTCGTTGAGCATTTCGCGACAGTTCCGTAGATCGTTCAACTCAGTCCATTCAGTGAACCATCAGTGATTCGTCCAAGAAGACATCGGTGGAGCTGAATCTACTCTGTACTGCCCGCAGCGTCAGCAGCCCACAGTTGGTATCACAACCCGTCAGTGTCCAAGTAAGATTGTTCCTTTTATTAAATCATGATGGCCGTTTTAAGCGCTCGTCAATCGGAAATATTAGAAGGCTTCAATAGGATAAAGATCAACTTTGGTAAGGATCCATTGTCGAGAAAAACTCCGGAATACATCCAAAAGAGAATAGAGTCGTTGGATAACCTCTGGGGAGAGTTCGAACAAAATCATTTGAAACTATCTGAGTTTCCGGATACGGAACCTCAATATTTCGCATCAAACATTTATCAACAGGGTAAGAGCCTTTACCAGTCTATTCGAACCTTACTTACTGCCTTTGGTTCGGATGAAAAAGGTACGCAGTCAAACCCTGAAGCCACTGAATTGTTGGCTCAACAGAGAACCAATTTTCGGTTTTTCAGCAGGTTGGTAAGGAGCATCAACGTAGACGAAATATCTGAAAAATGGGAACTTGAAGACGAGCTTAGAGCTATACAAGCCAAGTGGAACACTATCGATACGTTACATCTACGAATCGACCACATACTTCAAGGTGGAGATGTATCGTACGAGAATGAATTTAGCATGTACGAGCGTAGCTACAAAGATACGAAGCGTTCGTTAAATAAGAAAATATCGTCCATGGTTCATGTACAACAGGCAACGCCGAAGCTTGAGATTCCTACTTTTACGGGGAACGACACGCAGTGGCCAACATTTTGTGACCTGTTTACAGAAGCTATTCACGACAACAACACAATAACCAAGGCTCAGAAGATGCAACATTTGAAAGGAAAGATCAAGGGAGAGGCCGAACGCCTTATTCAACATCTTCACATTTCGTCTGAAAATTACGACACAGCTTGGGAAATTTTAAATCACCGATATAATAATGCGCAAATACTCTTTACAAATCAAATAGAGATATTTTTAAATCAGCCTTCTATCTCCAAACAAACAGCTTATGAGTTAAAGCAGTTATATGATACCACCACGGAGTGCATCCACGCTATACACAACCTTGGTGTGAACACAAATACATGGGATCCGTTGTTAGTACATCTTCTCAGTAAGAAACTGGACCAGGAGACATACCGTGACTACAAAGAGGCGCGTACATCACCCAGGGAGCTCTCATCCTTGACAGAATTTATGACGTTCCTCGAAAACAAGTTCACAGCCCTAGAACCCTTACACCGAAGAGAGAGAGAAACAATGAAGCCTGTCTTTAAACGGGAGTCTGGTCAACAGCGTGATAAACCTACAAATCATGGGAACCACTACAAGAAACAGTATCAAGTCGTCGCTACTCAAGGGCCAGACTGTCCTATTTGTTATAAACGTCACTTTATATTTCGCTGCAGGAAATTTACGAAGATGACCCCGGGTGATAAATTGGCCTTGGTAACAAAGAATCAATATGGCAAGAATTGCCTTTATTATCATCCTGACAGTGAGTGCAACAGCGCAAGACGTTGCAAAAGGTGTAACAGTGAACATAATACTTTACTGCATGATGCGTGTATACCACATCAACAAACTGCAGCGACGACGAGCGCTACCGTGCAGCCATCACCGGCGCAGCATAATGTCAATCACGTCGCAGCTGATAATGAAGAAATACTGTTAACCACGCTGTCGTTAACTGTATTATCTGGAAATGGTACATATGTCACCTTACGAGCGCTTCTAGATCAGGGGTCCCAAATTTCATTGATTTCAGAAAATGCGACGCAAATGCTAGGCCTGCAACGTCGACCATATCATGCCTCCATTTCAGGAGTAGGTCCAGTCTCCAAATAAAGCAAAGGAATTGTAACACTAGACTGCAAGTCCATCTACGAAGATTACACCCTGAAGACTCAGGCGTTGGTTGTATCAAAGGTCATAAGCAGCCTACCGAACTCATCATTCCGCAAACAGCCTTGGTCTCACTTGCAACATCTTCAGTTAGCAGACCCGGAGTACAACGTATCAAGACCTATCGATCTTCTTCTGGATGCCAGTGTATATTCGGAAATTATATTAAGCGGTCTTATCAAGGGCCCAGCGCAGGCCCCAATAGCTCAACAAACTAAAATGGGTTGGATCTTATCAGGAAATGTCAAAAAATTCAACTGTTATGTCGCCATCAATAACATTGAAGAAATAGCCAAGTTTTGGGAGTTGGAGGATATTAACGACTCATCATCATCAAACGTGACTATTGGTGATAAATATTGTGAAGATTTCTACAAAACCACCACAAGACGATTACATAATGGCATGTATGAAGTTGGGATACCCATGATGCCAGGCTTTGAGCAGCAACTTGGATCATCAAAGTTTAAGGCTATAGCGCAATTTAAACAATTAGAGTCAAAAATGTCTAAAAATACACCATTTTCAAGTCAATACAAACAATTTATGAACGAATACAAAGAATTAGGTCACATGCGGCAAGTCAAAAGTATAACCGATCAGGCGTATTATTTACCACATCATGGTGTATGGAAACTTGATTCCACAACAACAAAGTTGAGAGTAGTTTTTAATGCATCATCCAAAACTACATCGGGTAATAGTCTGAACGACTTAATGTACAGTGGACCCAATTTACAACAAGACCTATTAGCACTTATCATAAATTGGAGGCAATACCAATATGTAATCACTGCGGATATTGAAAAAATGTTCCGTCAGATACTCGTTAGAGAGCAAGATCAGCCTCTGCAAACGATAATTTGGAGAGATTCAATGAATGATCAATTGAATCAATATCAATTAACCACTGTAACGTACGGGACCAAGGCAGCTCCATTTTTGGCTATGCGGACTCTAAAACAACTCGCGGCAGATGATGCCGAGAAATACCCACTAGCAGCAGCAGCTGTGCAGAACTCCTTCTACATGGATGATTTACTGAGTGGACAGAACACCGCTGATCAAGCAAAAGAGCTACAACAACAACTTATTAAAATGCTCCAGGGTGCTGGTATGAACCTGCGAAAATGGTCAAGTAACAAGCCAGAAGTCCTGCAGAATTTAACAACCGACCAATTGAACAGTCCCTATGAATTGAAGTGTCTCGAATCCAGAAAGACTCTTGGATTAAAATGGAACCCATCATCTGATACGTTCATGTTCCAAAGTCATGTAATCCCCAAGAGTAATGCAGTAATTACAAAGCGGCAATTATTGTCAGAAGTATCAAAGCTATTCGATCCCCTTGGCTGGTTATCACCGCTTACAATCAGAGCGAAGCTACTGTTTCAACAAACGTGGTCCATTGAAGCCAACTGGGATCAAGAATTACCAAAGGACATGCAAGAATATTGGCTTAAATTAAAAGAAGATATCAACTGCATCGTCAAATTTCGCATACCAAGATTCTTAGGTAACACAGAAAAAACCAGTCGATTACATGCATTTTGCGACGCATCAGACAAAGCTTACGCTTGCGTTATTTACCTCGTCACCAAGAACAATAAGGGTGAGTACACATCGACAATTGTAGCTGCAAAAACAAAGCTAGCACCGGTCGCAAAGAAATCAACGCTCCCTAGACTGGAACTGTGCGGCGCGCTACTTTTATCTCAACTTGTAAAGAAGGTCATTGAGTCCTTACCAAATATAGAAATGACGCTTCATGCATGGACAGATTCCATGATAGTTTTGGGCTGGCTACACGGAGATATATCCAGATGGAAGCCATTTGTAGCTAACAGAGTTAAGCAGATAACCAACATAGTCCCGGCAGAATTCTGGAGTCATGTCAGCTCAGAAGAAAACGCAGCTGATTGTGCTACCCGAGGCATAACGTCTCATCAATTGTTAAACCAATCTTTGTGGTGGGAAGGGCCTGAAAGGCTAAAAGGTTGCGAGAGGAAAGATGCAGTTAAGATCGTATACCAGTCCCCAACAATAGAAACAAAAGCGGTTTGTGTGAACACAGCCTTAGTGGATAATAATGTAACATTTATTACTGACTTACTGCAAAATTATAGTTCGTTGACACGAATTGTGCGGATTACTGGCTGGGTGTCACGTTTAATTTTTAATTTTTTTTACGGTTAAAAACGACTGCTAAAAAGGGTGAAATAACATCAATTATTGAGGACACCGTATGTACTGATAATCCCCAAAGGTCAGCAGTTTTTTTACATCAAGATTTTTAAAAGATTCTATAATGTCTTTAGCAGTAATGACTGTAAATTCAAAAAGTTTGTCACATTCTGGTACACATTCTTTAAGTATTGAGTAAGCAGAAGTAGAGGACGACGATGACAGAGTTTTGGTTGTTAAAATAGGAATATTAGTGAAGAAATTTTCAAACTCAGTTGCCACCTCCACGTCTGCCTTAATATCTACATCATTAATTTTTAGATGGAAGTCACGATTCCGTACTGTCGTTCTTCCCGTTTCTGAATTAATAATATTCCAAGTTGTTTTAATTTTATTTCCAGAAGATTTTATTTTATTTTTAATGTGTATGGCTTTTGCTGAGGAACAGGCTCTTTTAAATTTTTTTGAATATTTCTTAACAAATTCTTTAAAAGTTTCATCATAGTTATATGTTTTTTCATGATACAATTCAAATAACCTCTGCCTACTTTTGTAAATACCTGGTGTTGCCCAATCACTGAATATAATGCGGTCACAAACAGGCAATGTTTTTGAGGTGAAAACCTTCCTAAACTCATTATTGATGACGTTAAATAGTAAAGTGTAAGCTTGATCCGGGTCATTTTGATAAGGCAAACCAGGTAGTTTTTCCATTAAATTATTCTTAAATTGGCCTAAGCGACTTTTATTTACAGGAATAAAACTCACAAGTTTTCTTTGTGCTCTGACTGTTTTCTGAGGGAAAGTGACTAACTGGCCACAGTGATCAGAGTCTAGCTCATTTATAATTAAATGGCTAGAAGGACTTAAGTTTGTAAAAATATTGTCAATACAGGTAGCACTAGTGGCAGTTATTCTAGTCGGCTCAAAGAATATATTATACAAATTACATGACTTTAATAAAGTTATAAATTTATTTATTTATATATTTTTTTTTATTTTTATTTATTGGTTTATTTATTTATTTATTGTTTTTAAGTGGTCCCAGTAAGAAGCATGCAAACAAGGATGCTTGCTTGCATGCTGCATGCCTGCGAGCTGAGGAGGTGGGGCGGCCCGCGAGCTGAGGAGCTGTGGTGGTGAGCGTTAAAACCATCTGCGACGATAAGATCGCGTGGGGCCGCCCAAAACCCGCAGCGCCGGAGCCGTGACAGAAACAATGTTTGTTGCATGTTGCATGCCTGCTTGCATGTTGCATGCTTATTTGCACGCGGCATGCTTGCATGTTGCATGCCTGCTTGCACGCTGCATACCTACTTGCATGCTTGAAGCAAGAATCCTTGTTTGCATGCTTCATTCATCGGGAATTCTTCTGCCTGAGTATTTCTCTAGGAAATTTTTATAAGTCGGAATGTTTAATTTCCATAAAGGTATGTCTGTACATATCATAGCATAACACAATTCCCTTGAGAAGTACAACTTTGAGAAGCACTTGCCATTGCGTCAGGAAAAAAATGTTGCTTGAATTTATTCTTCCTCACAATATTTGCCGTATGTTTTGCAGTTGATACATGTTGTGATATTAAAAAACGCTGCTCAGAATAAATAGATTTTTTACTGGCATTACAATATAGTACCTCCTTTTTTGTCTGTACTTAGCGATTGGCTTGGGAAATCTTCGATGTATTTTTTCCAATTTGAAACGTAAAGGTTGTTTATACTTGGGCATTTTGAAATAAAACTGATAGGTACCTAGACAGTAGTAGGTGACTTGAGTATGTAAAAATAAAGAGACGCGCAAGCAACACGGCACGAACGTCGCTCGTCGTTGGTAATATGGATGATTGTGATATTTTTTTTTGTAAAATATTGACTTAACCATGAAATATGGAAAAATATGGAAAATAAAAATCAGTTTTTCACAATCTATATAAGATAATCGATGTAGAGAACACATTCGAGACTGAAAATCGTGTAAATTGAAAATATGTATTTACATATTAATCCGGGCCCTAATGTTCACACATAATTAAAACAGTGGTTTATTGAATGTTTGGAAACAATACTTCGAACAAATGTTATTTCGGCGAAGTGTCATCATAATCAGCCTATAATGTTCCCACTGCTGGGACACAGGCCTCCTCTCTTCGAGAGGGAGTGGGCTGTTATCCATTACGCGGGCCCGGTGCGGGTTGGTAGATGTCACATGTCTTCGAATTTTTGGTTCTAGGACATGCCGGTTTCCTCACGATGTTTTTCTTCAACGTTTTGAGAGCAGTGGTGATGAAATTATTAACACAAAGTAAAGCGCCTGCCTGGGTTCGAACCCACGACCTACAACTTGTAAGTCGGGGCCGTTACCTCTGGGCCACCACTGCTTTCACGGCTAAGTGTAACTTCGGTAAAAAGTTTTTCGACCAAATGAAACGTTGGAGTAACGAAAAAAATTGGATTGATCATAGGTCAACTGATACAGTGGCAGACGTGACTTCGATGAAGTAAAAAAAAAACGAAACGATAATAAGTAGTTGAAAAGTTTTAGTTGAAATGAAATTCGGTCAAATATTTTTCGAATTTATGATAGGTAACCGTCCGCGTCGGGCCTCTGGCTTCAGGCGCTACCGTCACTTTATCCCACCTCACAATCACAAGAAAAACATTTACAATCACAAGATACTTTTATTTCAGTTTAGGTATTAACTAGTACTAACTCAAAACTCAAAGCATTTATTTCAATTAAACCATTTACACGCACTTTTGAATTGTCAAAGAGTCGGTCAGTTAGTAACAAAGTTGAAGCTAACTGCCCATTCCAAAACGTAGATCTCTATGGAGAAGAACGAGAAAGAAACTGCAAGGACACTCTTTTAAATATAGATATTACAAAATCTTGGGTACATCATTCTTGTGCTTCTATATGTGAGAACAATGTACAAAAAATAATCGAAAGCAATTGAAAATATAAGATTAAAAAGAAGCCCTGGCAGATAAGAGGGTGTGACCAGTTTCAACTGACGGCGCCGGTTCACGAACATGACGCGTGGATCAGCACCATTCAGCTCAACCATTTTGTAGGGAACCGAATGATCCAACACACTCGCCACCATCAGAGAGACATTTATGTGAGCATGACATATTCTCAACTGCCATGCTCTTTCAAGTCAACATACATCTTAATAAAATAATAACTTAATAAACGGCTCCATGGTCTCACATTTACAAAAATAAAAATGCTTCTAAATTATACAAAACTATAGATTGCAATGTATTTAAAAAAATAAAAGAATTTTACCACCAAAAAGAAAGAAAATCATTACTAATTGGAGCAGTCAACAATTTACTCGGTAAAACAAATATAAACATTACCTAAGTTCGTAATGTCAAAAACAAAATTTAAAAAAAGGGGAAGCAACGCTTCCAAATATTAAAATTGTAATTTTGTAAAATTGTTATGCCTGTCACTTACTAAAAATATGGAGATTTTTTCGAACATACGTAATGTTTTCATATATATACTGACAAGGTACCGTCATGATGTTAATTTTTTTAAACAGTTCCCTTAGAGACTCGCGTCTGCAGAGGTTGTAGATGGGTTTGACGCGGCCCTCTTTTGCAGAATAAAGATAGAATCAATATCTGCAGATCGTCCCCACAGCAAAATACCGTAAGACATGATGCTATGAAAGTAACTAAAATAGACCAGTCTCGCGGAATTCACGTCTGACCCCGGGGTCTCGTCACCCGAGGCCTCAACAGAGGAGTCGGAAGGGGTCACCGCCTCACCTGTGGGCACGACGGCGTGGGCTAACGCCGCGAACCCTGCTCCGGGTGGAGTGATCGCAACCGACTTGACAGCTATTTGCGACGTTGCGTTGGTTTGAAAGAAAGTAAGAAAAATAGTAACATTTATTTGGACACAGTTCGTGAATTACCTATCTACAAAAAAACAAATAACAAAATAAAAAAGTAATAATAATAATGTAATGTTGTTGTGAGCGTTCTGTTCTGGGTTCGGGTTCTCACACTATTATGCACTGGATTGGAGGGCACTATTACGTAGTTCGCTGAATAAAAACTCTTAATTACTTGTCGAATATTATTTACTGTTCACTATAAGATCTGGATACAAAACTGAATAATTTTTTTTTTTTTTTTCTGTTGGGCATCTCGTAGCTGACCTCTGAGGTCATGACTACTTAACTGGTCAATCCTGTGGTTGCCTTAAGCTGCTACACTCAAAGCCTCCAGCCAGGGGCATACATTTCATTTCATTTTCAAATATCTTTATTTATCAAGGTACAATAAACAAAAATGCACTTATCCTAAGACACATTAACTCACTAGAATTAAGACACTTTATGAGGCTAGCGATACACCTTTCAAAGTTTTTAAGGGATATTTCGATAACTGTTAACAACATGAACATAACACACAATAATAATGGGTACATGATGACAGTTACGCAAATTATTTAGTCAGTTATAATTTACTGATTGCATGTAGGTATGACAAGAAAAAATATTTTAAAGTAAAGTGTGTAAATACTAGTAACCACGCCACCAGTTAATGATCAGCGGACAGAGCCTCCCCGCCGCCCGCACTCCAGCGTATCTGCCGCCGGGACAGGGGCGGCAGTAAGTCTCTCAGGGGTCAAGACGCTAACAGAGACCCGTGGGGACGCCCATACAAGATGGTGCGGGAGAAGCTCCGCCCATGGGCTCCTCCGCTGACGCAGAGTCTCCGGCCCCAGCTTGTGGGGGACGTGGTGAGCGCTCTGTTCCCTTCAAGAGGGGAACATACCCCTCCGCTCATGGCTCCGCCTACTGCGGTGCCCAATGCAGACCACACCGACGACGACGACGATGCTCCGGAGGTGACTGAGGTAGAGATGAGAGCGGCGGTACGTAAGCTGAATGCGAAAAATACCGCCCCAGGACCCGACGGCATACCTGGAAAAGCCTGGGTCCTGGCCTTGGGGGCTCTCGGGCCTCGACTAAGAGGGCTCCTAAGCGCATGTATGGAGAGGGGCCAGTTCCCACTTCGTTGGAAGACGGGGAAACTGGTCCTCATCAGGAAGCCGGGGCGCCCAGCGGACTCTCCGTCCGCCTATCGGCCCATTGTGCTGCTCGATGAGGTGGGCAAGCTCTTTGAAAGAGTAATTGCAGACCGCCTTGTCGGGCAGCTGGTGCGGGTGGGGCCGGATCTGGCGGAGAGCCAGTTTGGTTTCCGCAGGGGGCGTTCTACGGTGGACGCCATCATGCGCGTGCGAGCCCTCACGACGGGGGATGCTGTAGCCCGGGGTGGGGTCGTCTTGGCGGTGTCTCTAGACATCGCCAATGCCTTCAACACCCTGCCCTGGAGTTGCATCAGGGAGGCACTCCGGTATCACCGGATGCCGACCTACCTTTGTCGTGTGGTCGAGGCCTATTTGACGGACAGGGCCGTCATCTACCCCGGTCACCAAGGAGAGTGGAACCGGCGAGAGATGTCGTGCGGTGTCCCACAGGGATCGGTCCTGGGGCCGCATCTGTGGGACATCGGGTACGACTGGGTGTTGCGCGCCGACCTCCCTAGCGGCGTCAGCGTCGTTTGTTACGCTGACGACACGCTGGTCCTGGCGCACGGGAGGTCGTACCAGGCGGCGGCCGACTTAGCGACACGCGGGGTTGCGACAATCGTCGACAGAATCCGGCAGTTGGGACTCGAGGTGGCGCTGCACAAGTCCGAGGCCATGGGTTTTCATGGACCTCGGAATGCGCCACCGTCGGGTTCCCAGGTAATGGCGGGAGGGGTTCACATCGGCGTCGAGTCGACGATGAAGTATCTGGGACTCGTCCTCGACAGCCGGTGGAATTTCGTCGAACATTTCCGACGTTTGGCTCCCAGACTGGAGCGGGCCGGGGCTGCGGTGAAGCGGCTCCTGCCCAATCTAGGGGATCCAAACGCCTCCTGCCGGAGGCTCTACGCGGGGGTCGTGCGGTCCATGGCCCTTTACGGGGCACCGGTGTGGGCGCGTTCACTAAGGCTGCGGCCAGCCCGCCGGTTGAACGCGTCCCAGAGGGTCATGGCCATCCGGCTGGCCCGAGGATACCGCACGGTCTCCTGCGAGGCGGCGAGCCTTCTTGCCGGATTACCGCCATGGGATCTGGAGGCAAAGGTCCTCGCGCACATCTGGGAGTGGCGCGAGGAGGCGAAACGCCGGGGCTTAACTTCGCTGCCGCGAGAAATCGCGGCACAGCGGACAGAGCTCCGGCGGGATCTCATGGCGTCATGGAGAGTGCGATTGTCGCAACCCAGCGCTGGGCACGCCACAATTGCGGCGATAAGACCCCTCTTTGAGGAGTGGCTGGAGAGGCGCCACGGCGTCCTCACCTTCCGCCTGACGCAGGTCCTCACCGGACACGGCTGTTTCGGGAGGTTCCTGCACAGGATAAGGCGGGAGGACACGCCCGGGTGTCATCATTGTGTGGATCGCCCGGAGGACACGGTGGAGCATACGGTGGAGGACTGCCCAGCTTGGGCGGAGCATCGCCGTGTCCTAGTGGAGGCGATCGGCGGCGGTGATCTCTCGCGTCCGGCCCTGGTTCAGGCCATGGTACGGAGCGAGAGGAAATGGGAGGCCGTCACCTCCTTCTGCGAAGCGGTAATGCTCGCGAAGGAGGAGGCGGAGCGCGTGAGGGAGAGGCAAATTTCGCGCCCTCACGCCCCTAACCGCCGCAGGAGGAGACGCCCAGGGCGTCAGGAATCGCGAGGCGATTTCCGGCCACCGTAGGCGCGGGTTTGCGGGCGGTGAGCAATGGGTAGCTCACCGTCCGATAAGGACCAGGCCCGGGTCGACGGCGCGTTGTGTTCCACGCGCGCCTCAAAGAGATGTCAGCAGAATCGACGGGGTCCGCTAGGGCCAATGCCTGCCGGGGTTGCGAAGAAAACCGAGAGGGAGATCGTGGCCCCCGGCAACAGGGCAACGGAAGGAACACGGGTGGGTTTTAGTCAGTAAGAGTCTGACACGCTCTCCCGCTCCGCCCAGAGCGGGAGAAGTTATTTGATGATTTCCCACCCACAAAAAAAAAAAAAAAAAAAAAAGGGGTCAAGACGCTGGTCGCTCGGACCTCGGGTGGTGGGAACAAAAGATAGTGATGCGGGAGGCGGTAAGAGCCGTATCTATCGATATATGGTAATTTGTCTAAGGTTGATGAACATACACTCGAGAGCAATGAATCCGGGTCACTTAAAGAATGTTAAAAATCTCGGAAACTAAAAATGATAGGTTAATGCAATAAATTGTATTTAATAGACAATGTAATACTCCTTAAATGAAAGTAAAAAAAATATGAGTCACCATACATTTTATTAACACAAAATTACATAAAGAAAAAAACTGCTGATCTCTCCTTAAAACAAAAATAGGAAACATGAAATTTTTGAACTTTATTACGATTTTCTTGAATTTTAATACTTCGTATTGCCTCCTCGTACTTCCATTACTGCGTTTACGCGGTTTGGCATGCTGTACACCAAGTTCCTTATACGATTTTGGGGAATATTCTCCCATTCCTCTGTGAGAGCAATTTTGAGCTCACGAAGCGTGAATGGGGGAGGGTTTCGTTGTTTTACGCATCTGCCTAGCTCGTCCCAAGCATGCTCGATCGGGTTGATATCCGGGCTGCGCGCTGGCCACTCCATACTAGTAATGTTCATCTCTTGAAGGTAGTCATTCACAATCCTACCTGTATGAGGTCGGGCATTGTCATGCATAAATATAGCATCCTCACCTAAATTGACCATAAATGGACCAACGTGATCATTGAGGATTTCTTCCACATATCTTACGCTAGTTAAAGAGCCGTTTTCTATGATCACCAGCTCTGTGCGACTTTCAGAAGAAATTCCGGCCCACACAAGTACAGACCCACCACCGTAGGCTACTTTTTCTTCGATGCATGCTTGCTTGAATCTTTCCCCTGGTCTTCGATACACTCTGTGTCTTCCATCGTGCTTGTAGAGCATAAATTTTGATTCGTCGGAGAACATAACTTTTGACCAATCTTCAATACTCCAATTTACGTGGCTCTGGGCATATCTTATTCTGAAATACGATGCCCACGCTCCAGTTTAGGGCCGTTTGCAGGTCTAAGGGGTTTTAAGTTAGATTCAGCAAGCCGACGTCTTACTGTCCATGCACTTGGGTTACTTCCTCCGAGGCGTCGAAACTGATTTGTGAGTTCAGTTCCTGTGAGAAAGCGATTTCGAAGCATGGTGTTCACCAAGTATCGGTCTTCTCGTGCTGTGGTACACCTGGTTCTGCCCGTTCCTGGTCTGCGTAGGTTAGAACCAGTTTCTTCGTAACGTCGGAGAACTCTTTGTACTGTTGACAGCGACACACCGACAGTCCTGGCTGTATCGCGCTGACTCCGGCCGGTTTCCAGCATTGTAAGTATTCTGGTGCATTCTTCAGGCGTAAGCGACATAATTTCAGCTTGAATAATGAATATAGAGCACTATCAACATGGTTTATGTACCCACATAAATGACAGATTACAAACAAAAGCAAAACCAAATGCTGTAATTTCGTAGTTCCATCTTCGAAAGTGGCCCTTTTTCAAATTTGATTTTTTTATGATATAACTTTACAATAACTAAGAAGTTTTAATACCTTCATTTAAGGAGTATTACATTGTCTATTAAATACAATTTATTGCATTAACCTAGCATTTTTAGTTTCCGAGATTTTTAGGATTCTTTAAGTGACCCGGATTCATTGCTCTCGAGTGTAGATTTGAAATTAATGGGTTAGTAGTATTAATTTTATTTTTATTATAGAATCTTGATGTTATTTTAATTACGTGATTAAATAATAAAGGAAGTTTAATTTGTTTATGTAATTTTTTAATGTTTGTTTTAAATTTAGTTTTATAAGATATTTTTACTGCTTTATTTTGGACAACTTGCAGAAGTTGATGGTTAGAAATGCAAGTGCTACTCCAGACAGGACAGGCGTACGTTATACACGGACGGACAAGCGTAGTATAAATTCTTAGTTTAGTTCTTATTTAAAATTTTAGTGACGTAGACTATCGCTTTCTGTGGCAAGTTCCTTAAAAGTAAGTTATGGATACCATCATGACTTACAGATTTACGGGATTTGAGCTTGGTCAAGATTTTACGAATCTCAAATGGCCTCACTGGCTTTATAAAATCAGAAGCGAGATTATAACTATTGATGAGAAACATAGAGTTCGATACCTTATCCTTAAGATCGGAGTCACAAGCCCAGTTAGTAGTAAGGCTCATGTTGGCACAAAAGGTATTTGCCAATGCGTTACATTGTTCAGCCGTGCCAACGTCAGGGACCCATCCGAAAGTTTAAGGGGAGGAATGTTCGCAGATCTAGGCTTGAGAGATTTTGCCACACGCCAGATATCTTGACCAGGGTTATCGACTTTTGCCAGTTTGGCATTCCAAACATTATCGAGGTAATTTCGGATATTTGTGTTTATGTATGTTTGTAAAATGTTTATATTACTACGATTGAGCCTTCTAAGGTAACCACTGGGCAATTTCTGTTCAATACGACGCAAATAGTTTTTGTAGCGGATTAAGTTTTTAACACACCGAGGAAGTTTGGTAGGGGTATCGCTAAACACAGCAGCCGTGGATGGTATGGAAGAGTCTCTAGCATCGATAATAGTTTGCTGCAAATTAACAATGGCAGCATCAATGTCTTTTTCTGTTTTAAACATCTTAGAACTAAGTATAATGTTTTTATTGAGGTGAGAACGATATTCCGTCCACTTGGCGCAGTTAAATTTATAGAATCGAGCTTTAGCCTTACAACACAGTGAGCCTCCAATGGTAAAAATGGGGTAATGGTTAGAAGACAATGCTATTATAGTATTGACATCACTAATGCAGCTTACATTTAAGGACAGCACCAAGTCCGGGCTAGTTGGTTTGCGATTGGGACAATAGTTTACTTGAGTAGGTAAGCTAGGACTGTGTATAACGTACTCAGATTCCAGCATGTGGTTGAAAAGAGTTCTGCCTCGCGTATTAGTGTAGCTACTGAGCCAGTGAGAGTGGTTGGCATTAAAGTCTCCCATGATAACAATATGGGAGCCCAAGCCAAACAATAACTCAAGGTCACTACGAAGCAATGGCAGATTGGGTGACTGGTAAATGGATAGAACAATGTGATCTATTCCTGATATTTTGATAGTTATACCAACAACCTCAATATTTTTAGTGTTAGGAACTGCTGAGATTGAATGATCAAGGTCATTTCTAACAAGAATAGCAACGCCTTGTCCACGGCCAGTGTGATGTTTATCTTCGCGATAACAAGTAAAACCAGGTATAACTAAAGTTGAGTTGAGGGTTAGTCTAGTTTCACAAATACCAATAATATCAATAGACAAAACGCCTACCGCCAAATCGAGTAGTTCGTGAATTTTTAAACGTACTCCATCGGAGTTCCAGGATAATAGGCGGAGTTCCGCAGGATCAAACATATTTACCAAGATGAGTGAGTACCAGCATGACTTTGTCCAACCGAGACGTGCAAGCAGCAAATTGGGATTTTATGTTTCTTAATACTAGAATAATTTCAAACATCTCCTTTGTAGCCTCGTCATTGGGTCCAGGCGTAAGGTTATCAATGGGAACCTGTTTTTTTTATCGATGCCATGTCACTGGTTCCTACAGTAGGCCAGGACCTGTAATTTGAGGTCGGTGTTGGTTGAGACATCGGATGCATCATTAAAGGTGGAATCACCGAAGAAATTGATTTCGGAGGCATCATTGGAGGTATGGGTTTACGTTCTAAGGCCTTCTTTTTCTCGATGCTGTCCAGGTATTCCATTCGGACACTACACTTCCTGTATTTCGCCGGGTGAGCTTCATTGCAATTACAGCAATGAGCAGGCTCAGTGCGGTCAGACTTGGTACACGAGGCAGTTGCGTGAGGAGCAACACACTTCACACAGCGAGGGGGCTTGTTACAATTGTGGGATGCGTGGCCAAACTCTTGACAGCGAAAGCATTGAGTGCCATGAGCTCTGTTTGGCTTGAATTTGCTGATGGTAACCACACAACTACACAGGTACCTTATTTGCCGGAATTTTGCGATATCAGCTCCTGCTGGTAGCTGTACCAAAAAGGGAGGACAGGGATTCTCCAAACCTTTGCGAGACTTAAAAGGCTTCACTGAGGCTCCGGCGAAGCCAAGTTTCTCTAGCTCCTCTGGTAGTTCTTCTTCAACATATGACGGAAGTCCACGAATCACTGATTTAGGCACCTTTTCGTCCTTCCGGGTGAAAGTAACAAAGGAGGCATTTTGAATACGAAGACCATCCTTAACTGCCTGGTGGCCATCAGCTGTGTGGCATATAATAGCAACTTTGCCTCGATTCCTGTATTGGAGGTGGTAACGTTTTGTAAACTGAGCAATTTTATCTTTTAAGTCATCATGAGTCCAGTCGCTCTTCATATCCAGGATAATAGGCGGAATGTGACCGGTCTTCTTGACTTTGACGGTCGCATTGAGGTAGAATTCATTACCAGAAGTTTTGGGGACACCATCTACCGGAAGGTCTTGAAAATTATGGGGCATACAAAACTAAGCTAAAAAGCTAGGTGAACGCTCGCTAAGGGCACCCCCTGTGGGGTACGAGCCTCGGCTTAGGGCGTCACCGGAGGGAGGACATCAAAGATGGGACGGGCTGGATCAAGGTTTTGATCATTATTATTAATCGGGGAATTTAAAGCTACGTGCACAGCCGAAACCACTGCTGGCACCTCGTTATCGAGCAAGGGTCGGAGAGGAGTATCATTTACTCGGGGGCGCGGACGCGATCGCAAAGGACCTCGACGGCGAGGTCGGAATGACGGGAGGCGTCTGTATTTGTGTAGAGTACTAGTGGCCCTATTGCTCTCCTGGAGGAGGGTTATGGGGTCATCTGGGTCGGTGAGAATGTGCCTAGGACGGCGGGTACGGCTAATCCTACTTAGGACATAACTGGCGGCCTCGACAACCAGTGGGTTGCGATGTTTGACCGCGGAATCGAAGTAACGCTTTTTTAGAAATTGGTGGATCGTGGGAATTCTAAGGTCGAGATGGAGACTCTCGTTCCTAACATACCAGGGGGAGCCTGTGGCCCTACGGAGGAATCGGTTTTGGAGCGTTTGCAACCTATGGATATGATGGGGTTTTGCATGAGCAAAGACGGTACCCGCATAAGTCATGATGGGACGAATACACGCTGTGTAGATTCGCAATTTGCACTTAAGTGACATCTTGCTGCGTGCGTTTAGGACGGAATGGAGCCTACCGAGAGCGAAAGCGGCTCGCGAACGAACCTTCTTTATGTGCTCAGCGAAAGTGAGATGGTGGTCGAGGAAAACACCTAGGTATTTGGCTCGCTTCTCCCAAGGGATCTGCTTACCGAACATAGTGAGAGGTCGGGGGAGGGGGTCTCTAAGCCTTGTGCGCGGTTTCGAGAAGAGAACCGCTTGGCTTTTTTCGGGATTTACTTCTATGCGCCACTTTCGAAACCAGGCAGCGAGTCGATTGACTGCGCCTTGGAGAGTGTGGGCGATATTGTCGGGGTATCTAGACCTAAAGTAGATGGCCGTATCGTCTGCGAACAGAGCGAAGTGCGTCCTTTTACCTGGGTTTGGAATATCGCTAGTAAATAGCGTGAACATGAGGGGAGCTAGCACGGAGCCCTGAGGGACTCCTGCACGAATGGGGCGGGGAGAGGAAAGTGCTCCTTCAATGCGATAGCGGAATACGCGGTTCGATAGATAGTCCCGTAAGATGAGTACGAGACGATCCGGCATACCGAGTTGGTACAGCTTGTATAATAAGCCGTTGTGCCAGACTTTATCGAATGCTTTCGCAATGTCGAAGAATACTGCACCCGTCAGAGAGCCGCGTTGGAAACCATCGCTTATGAACTCAATGATGCGGTGGGCCTGATGCGCGCTAGAGTGCTCAGTTCGAAAGCCGAACTGTTCGTTGGGGATGAGGCCCTTGGTCTCGGCGAAGTCTCTGAGACGCTTGTAAATAAGCCTCTCATAGATTTTTCTGAGAACCTTGAGCAAACTGATGGGACGGTAGCTAGAGGGCTCGGTACTGGGTTTACCGGGCTTTCTGATACCTATGACGGTGGCTTCTTTCCACGACTGGGGAAAGAAGTTGTTGCTTAAGGCACCATTGAAGATGGTAGTCAAAAGCATTATCAGGTGGGCAGGGAATAATTGAATCACCCTATTGGTGAGTCCATCTGAACCGGGAGCTTTACGAGCTTTAAGACCTTTGATAATGTCATGCACTTCGTCTGGAGCGACGGGAGGCAGTGGACAATCAGGGTCGTCGACGGGAGGGAGAGAGGCTCTACGTTCGACTTCAGCGTCGACCTTTAGGAGGTGAGCTTGGTCTACTGGCAGGGAGCTGGGTGAGCATTGGGCCTCGAGGGTGTCGGCCAGGCATTCTGCCTTTTCAACGTCCTCGAAGGCTATGGTCTTGTCGGGACGGGTCAGGGGGGGCATGGAGGAAGTTTGAGGGGATTTGAGTTTCCTCTGAAGTTCCCAAAATGCCTGATGATTGGGCTCTAGTTCGCCGAGCATCTTGTCCCAGCCCGCGTCACGCAGCTCCTGTATGCGTGTCTTTACAGATCTCTGTAAATAGCGCATATGGGCTTTGTTTGCGGGGCAGGGGAAGCTGCTGTAGGCACGGACGGCCGCGTTCTTCTCAGTCAGTAATGTATGCACATCGTCCGGCAAGCTCCAGTGACGGTCGTCCGTCGCTGGAACCTCCCTTGAACATTCGTTCAGGACGGTTTGTACGTGATTAGTGAGTGAGTCGATCGCGGACGTCGTGTCTGCGATAGAGTTGAATAGATCGGGAATAGAGTCTAACTGAGGGGACGTGTTGGATTTCAGCTGGGTGCTTACTTTCTTCCAGTCCGTGATCCTCTTAGTGATAGGGGGAGCATTGGGGTCGCGGAGACCTATGCGGGGGTCTAATCTCATGACTACCGGACGGTGATCAGAGTCGAGCTCATTTACAGTTTCTATTGAGTCTAGTCTTAGGTTGACGTTCTTAAGGAGCGCCACATCTAAGATATCAGGGGCGTGATTTACGTTAACCGGAAAGTGAGTGGGAGTCATCGGAGCGATGACGTCAAAGGTCAGGGAGTGGGAGAGGTCGAACAAGTGTCGGCCTCTTGTGGTGGTTACCGAACTATTCCAGGAGGGATGTTTGGCATTGAAGTCGCCCGCTAAAATGAGCGAGTTACTCATAGTGAGTAGAATCGAGAGGTCGTCAGAGAGGAGTTGGAAATTCTCCGAAGTATTAGCGGGGGGGAGATAGACAGGCTCGTGGCCTGACATGCCTAGGCGGCAGGCCGAAACTTCTAATCGTGAGAGGGAAGAAGGGTCAATTGGGATGCAGTGAAGCTGCTTTTTGTAGTAAATCAGGGTACCTCCTCTATTGCATCGTGACCTATCGTTGCGAACTATCCGGTAGTTAGCTATTGATGGGTTACGATTGCAAGGTTTTAGAAAAGTCTCTTGGACTAAGAGAACATCTATTTGATGATCGCGGAGGAACGCCGATATCTCTTCGCGTTGATTTTTAATGCCGTTTGCATTGAAGTAGCCTATTTTTAGGGATCGCGGTTTGAACCTAGCTAAGACCGTGTTATCCATAATGGGGTTTAGTAGCGAGGGAGGTTAGGGCTTGCGTAATGTCCGGGTACGCATTGTAAATGGCCTGGATCTGAAGGAGATTGCCATGAGCCGCAAGGATTTCGTTTGCCATTGTCTTTGCGCGAGGGGAGACGAAGGCCAGGAAGGTTGACGTAATGACGTTGAACGAGTCAACGGAGGCGTTTGGGCTAGCCACGGGAGTGGATTGAGGGGGGCGCGTTGCTTTAGGAGCGGGCGTGGGTTTCGCGGGTGGCGCGGCGGGCGCCGGAGGCGCAGAGGGCGCAGGGGGCGCAGAGGGCGCGGGAGGCGCGGCGACGCGAATACGGGGATCCATAAGGCGGGGGAGGGGAGCGGGGGGAGGGGGAGGGAAATTTGCGAACTGAGAGGGCACCATGGCAGGGAAAGACTGCTGGTGGTGGAGGTAACTCCACGGACTAGGCCTCTGAGGGCTTAGTCGTTGGGGCAAATGGGATGAGGGAATCCTATAAGAGGAGGGAGCTTCCCTTTGCTGGCGGGCGTCGAAACGCTTGGCCAGTTTGGGAGAAGAGGCCTTAGGGGCTTTGGGGCAACCGCGGTAGTTGGCCGGGTGGCCTTGTTTGCCGCATAGAACGCAGCTGGGAAGGTCAGTGCAAAGGGTACGATCCTTTGGACGGGGACAGTCTGAAGTGCCATGCTCACCCAGGCACTTGACGCATCTGGGTGTGGCATGGCAGTTCCTCTGAGAGTGACCGTATAGTTGGCAGCGGTGGCATTGACCGACATTGCCACTCTTATGGGGTTTCTCAATTTCGAACCCTGTGAGATTGCACAGGGAACGAATTTGGAATATCGGGTGGTGGCCCTCGACGGGCGGGCAGATTACGAGTATCATGTCGTAAGATTCACCGCCTCTAGAGCGGTGCATACGATGGACCTCGTCAACGGGGACTTTTTCGACTGAAGGTCGCTGAGGATCTCGGCGGGGAGGATTTCGCGTGGGATTCGCTTAATCACGACGCGGATTTGCTTTTCCTCTGGGAGTGAGTAGGTGTGGTATGACACACCTCTCATTCTCAGAAGATGGGTTGGGTCCCTAAAGTCGCGCGACGTAGGGACGGAGACTTTGATACCCTGCTGGGTATTTCGGGCGCTAGAGAAATTGATTTTGTGTTCGGCACACCATTTCGAGATGTCCGTCCACTTTCCCTTGTCCTGAATGAACAAGGGTGGCGGGAGAGGGATCTTTTTTGCGTTAGGTGCGGGGGTATCCTTCGCGGAGGATGACGCAATCGGGCGGGTAGTGGAGGGGGAAACTACTGTAGCGCAGCTTACGGATGACGTAATCGGACGGGAGGTGGTGGGGGAAGCTACTATAGCGCAAGTCGCGGGGGTAGCGGGAGAGATTGTAGTGAAGTTGATATTAATTGTGTCTTGAAAAAGACCCCAATTAATAGTAGTGATGGTAGTCGGGTGACTACGGAGACGACTCGGGAACCACCAAGGAACGCTTGAGCCGGAATATCGGGAACTCTTGTACACAGCAGCGCAGCGCAACACGACCGTCCGCCACCGGTGCCGGGCGCAGAGTGAATAAATTTTTCTTTTTTTCTTTTAGGCATCTCGTAGCTGACCTCTGAGGTCATGACTACTTAACCGGTCAATCCTGTGGTTGCCTTAAGCTGCTACACTCAAAGCCTCCAGCCAGGGGCATACAAAACTAAGCTAAAAAGCTAGGTGAACGCTCGCTAAGGGCACCCCCTGTGGGGTACGAGCCTCGGCTTAGGGCGTCACCGGAGGGAGGACATCAAAGATGGGACGGGCTGGGAATAAAAATTAATACAAACGCCTATACTTATAATAAGCTACATAGGCGCAAGTAGCGGCGGTCGTGATGAATACTTAAAATAAGTTAACAAATGAAATAATTAGAAATAAATTGGCGATCGCACGCAATCCTAGGTCCACCAATCAGATTGAGGCAGAGGCGTGTCAATAATGGACAAGTTTGTACAAGTTCGGACGGGTTCTGACCAGCTCGGTCAGGCTCAAACTCGCTCTCGACTTGACTTAGAATTGCGTACGATCATGACAGAATTCTTATAACTAAATAATAATGTTTATAACATTGTTCTTGATCGATTTACGTTACATATAATCATACCACTATACTATTAGTTTATTAGTGGGCCTCCTGCACATTCCTCCCGCCGTGCGTCGTCCGCTGCTGACGTCGCAGTTGTAGATGCCGGTGCAGGTTCGCCGTGGTCGATCGATAGTACCACTATCTTTTTCACTGGACGTCTCAGGATACCTCCTTTTGTGGTCACGTCCACTGTGCGGACTACTCCATTTGGGCCAGGGAATGTAGCGCTGATGCGTCCTCTGATCCACATGTTTCTTGGGAGGTTACCATCTACGATGAACACTAGATCGCCTATATTGGGGATCACGCCTTTAGTGTGTGGTTCTCTACGGTTCCGTAGTTCTGGGAGATATTCTTTCAGCCATCGGGCCCAGAATATATCGGCAAGCCTCTGGGCTGCACGCCAACTGGCTCGTAGACGTAAGTCGCTGTCGTCGAATTCTCCTGGTGCCGCGATGCGACCTGGACCGCCCAAAATGAAATGATTGGGTGTCAATGCTTCAGGATCCTCGTGGTTCACGGACACCTGCGTCAGTGGTCGGCTGTTGACAGTGTGTTCGGCCTCGATTTGTAGTGTGTTAAGCACTTTTTCGCTCGGGAATCGCTCGTTCAACGTGGTGGCTAGGGCTGTCTTTACAGACCTCACCATGCGCTCCCAGGCGGCTCCCATGAATGGTGCTCCGGGTGGGATGAAACGCCAGTCGATCATCTTCTTCGAAGCTTTTTCGGCCGTAGCCGCGAAGATAGCTGTTCGTAGCTCCTTTTCAGCACCGTGAAAGTTCGTTCCGTTATCGGACCATAGCTGTGTTGGACATCCTCGGCGTGCTATCATGCGTCGTAGTGCCATGATTGCCGAATCTGTGTTGAGCTATGCCACAAGTTCAAGGTGAACGTGCGACGAACCTCTTTTGATGACTACGTCCCACTGTAATGGTCAGGGGTCCGAAGTAGTCCAACCCGGCGTAGGCAAATGGTCTCTGGTGGTGTGCTAGGCGACAGGAAGGGAGATTCCCCGTCATCGGCTGAGGTGGAGGGGCTGCTTTTATACGACATCGCAGGCATTTGCTTATGATGTTCTTGATTGTTGGTCGTAGACGGAGCACCCAATGTTGCTGGCGACACTCGTTGACTATGGTCTCGGTGCCCGCGTGATGTAAGTTGCGGTGGACGTATTCGATCCACAATCGTGTCGCAATATGATCTCCATCTAGTATCATTGGTTTCTTTAGGCGTTCGGTGATGTCTGTCATAGCGGTTATTCTGCTCTTCAGGCGAATCTCTCCCTCTGTGTATTCTATGCACAGCGCGTGCAGACGACTGTTTCGTGATATGGGATTCTTGTTGGTCAGAGCTCCTATCTCTTTGTGGAAAGATTGTTCTTGTGAAGCTCGCAGGATCAGACTTTCGGCGTGGTGTAGGTGCTCACCGGTGAGAGGCAGGTGATTGTTTGTGACCTCTCGCCTCTCTCTTGGTTCGACTGACACTGTCTGCTTACTTTTTCTCCAATCCGGGCCGTTGCTGCTGTTCTTCTTAGTTCTTTTGTAGTTAATATTCTGCCCTGATTGGCGGCAGAGATGCAGAAACTGTAGAACTCGTGCTGTGGCTCGTAGGTATCGTTCCCAACGTGAGAATCTGTTGGCGTTTGGTATAGCTTCGCTGATCTGTACGCTCTTGTCTCTGATACTACAGGTTCTCTCTTCTCCTGTGATTATGAAAGGGTTCTTCTCGTCAGCTGTCCATGTTTCCGAAGGTCCACGTAGAAATTCTGGACCGTTGAACCAGTGATCATAGTGTTCTGGCACGTCTCTTGTAGCGTCGTCTGCTGGGTTTAATTTGGTCGGGACCGGGACCCATCGCCATTCATTGGTGGAGCTGTGTTCTTCAATTGCTGCAATGCGGTGGGCGACGTATGGTTTATAAGATCTGGACCCTGTTCTGATCCATGACAGCGTAGTTCTGCTGTCGGTCCAGAACGTGGTCAACTCTGGTGTTCGTTCATGTTCTTCCTTAACCGCTGTCGCCATGCGTGCGCCAAGTACTGCTGCTTGCAGCTCTAATCGTGGGATTGACATTAGTTTCAATGGTGTCACCTTGGCTTTGGCTGTGATCAAGCAGACGTAGACTCTTCCGTCCGTCGTGTGTTCCGTGGTAGACTGTTCGCCAGTATAATGTTGTTGCGTATGCAGATTCGCTTGCGTCGATAAATATATGTATCTGTAGTGATTCCGTAGCGCTGAAGCCTGGATAGGTTCGTGGAATGGAGATATGTTCTAATGCTCTGAGATGAGTCAGCCATTTCCTCCAGCTTGCGGCTAGGTCACTATCTAGGGCTTCGTCCCATGCTGTTCCACGACGCCAAACTTCCTGTAGTATCTGCTTGGCTCTGATGGTCACCGGCGATACAAGTCCCAATGGGTCAAATAGGGACATAACTATACGAAGGGCTTCTCTTTTCGTAGGCGTGTCGTTCTGTAGGATGTTCTGAGGTATGCGTATCAGCTGTGGCGTGCCTAGGGGTTAAAATTAGGGCAAGCCGCCAGACTTTTTACGATAAAAAAAACAGCCAAGTGAGGGATTGACTGATTTTCATATGTTGCTCATAGTACAACATTATTATAATTTTGGTTAGAAAACCTTTAAAATTCGAAGAGGTCTGGCATTAGTATGTAATTGTCATAAGCGCCATCTACATTAATGAATGCGCGTTATCACACCGCTTAGCCGAACCTTTTTACCATAATTCATATTCGCTTGTCACATGCAAAATTTTTCAATCAGAAGCCACTAGATGGCTCCCACATTATCGATTTGTTGTTCTATTGCCGTACGCATAATTTTACGAGTTTAAAATTTAATGTCGATTGAAAACGTTAACATAAGACTACTTAAATATTTTTTTATAATTTATTTTAATGACAATAGCCAACTCTAATATTTATTTCAAAACACCTATGAAGAATCTCTTCTATGCTAACATTATTGTCTTTTATGATGTCAAGATGTAGTACATAAGATGGTTTATTTTTCATTGGTTTACTAAAACTACGAATTCCATAAAAACAACCCTAGTCATGTGCTTTCATGGCACCAGCTATTCACCTACATAAATTTGTATAATAGACAATCGAATGCCTACGAGTATTTCAATATATTCGACTAACAAAGATACTGTTTTTTATTTCCGAGAAATAGTTACAGTAATTTGAGGTTGGTTACGGTGAAGTAAAGAGTTACTTATTGTCAGAAAACTCAATATGCTCAAACTCAAAATACCTTTACGAACACAGTCTCCGAATTTGATGATAAAAATAACACTATAATCACTTACAAAAGCGCGGAATGACATCGCCGCAATAACTATCACATCATTTTAAACAATAAAACTAATTCATTACTTCAGCACGTGGAAAATAAAATTCTAGTCTCAAAATATTAATTTCAAAACATATACAATAACAAATTCGTCGTCGCGTTTCAAAATAAAAAGTACTCTGTGCACTCAAAAGCCGGGCTTTTCATTTCATACAAATCTGCGTATATGTACTTACCAATATATCAAGTAATGTAAATGTTTCTATAGCAATTTGTAGGCGAAAACTGAGAGACAAAGAAAGGTAAGGCAAGCCAGATAAGAAGCCCACGAGTGTGAGCGAGAAGGCGCAATTGAATGCATTGTATTGGCGCGCAACAAAGCGCGCGGAATTTAAATTTTATTCATAATATGAATAAAATTTCACTCGTTGAACTCATTGAACTCGAATCATTCATTTAGTAATCATATTATGATTACTAAATGAATGATTCGAGTTCAATGAGTGCGTAGATCTCGCAACCTAGCTCAGTGCGAGCGGCAGAAAAAACGGGGATTTCGAAATTTGGTTATTCCTATAACATGCATGATTGAGTTCGAGTTCATTGACTGTTTCTTTTTTTATTTCTTTTTATTGGTAGGCCTAGGTTTGTTCTTGAGAATTATGATTTTATTAGGGCAAGCCGGGCTTTTTGGCTTCTATGAAGGTACCGCCACTGCGTATCAGATTCAGGTTGAAGGTAAGCGAGTCTTCTGTTGGCCTCCATATCAGACCGAGGACTCGCGTCACGGCGATTGAATGTTGCCGGAAGCGCATGATCACTCCTGGTAATGATTGTAGAAGGTCTGGACCAGTGAGTATTCGATCATTTAGAGAGACCCCTCGGGTCTTGGCTCAGCGTCACAGACAATCCTCAATTTGTCCGGTTTCATCGGGTTGTAAACTGCGAAGCTCAGATAAGTACCAGGTTCTATGTTTTGAAGTGGTCGTTGGAGCTGGTTCGGCGTATCCCTTTGATACTAGTGCTTCCATTTGTTCAGAGTACCTCTTCTTTAGTTCTGGATCTTTATCAATTTTCTTTTCCACACTGATGAGTCTGTTCAAAGCGCTGTCGTAGTTGTCTGGCATCTTTATGTTTTCATCTCGCCATAATAGAGCGGTTTGATACCGTCCTTCTGCGGTTCTCTTCGTGTGCTGCTGCAGGATACGAAGTGCCTTCTCATCGGGGTCATTGATGGGTTTCTTTGGATTGATTTTTATATTGTCCATTGTGATGTGTTCTTTCACCAGTTCATGAAGGTCGTCGTCTGTGTTAGCATGTCTGATGAAGTTCACTCTGTGGAGGAGATCCCAGTTGTCTTGGCCGATCAGGAGTCTGGATCCTGCATCTTCAGTTACTATGTCTATGTCTCGAAGATGTTCACAGTACCTGATTGCTTCTCCAGGTATTCTCTGTGCAGCCAACTCTAGCTGCTTGACTGTTCTTGCTTGTAACTTGCGTTCAGATGTGTGAAGTCCTTTGATGAAGAAATTCACTCGTCGAGATGTCATGTCGATCGTAGGTTCGCCGTCGAAAGCTGCTATACGTAGTGGTTCACAAGATCCTTCTGCTCCGATTTGATTGGCTAGGCTCTCTTCGATAATGGTTACCGTAAAGCCGTCATCTAGGAGTGCGTAGGTATCTACAGCTCCCGCCGGTCCAGAAAGTTGCACAGGTATTATTTTGAGAAACGATACCTTAGGTGTCCATGCTGAATGTATCTTCTCTTGTTCTTCTTTGGGGCATTCAGGTTCTACTTTCTTCTTGTTCACTGCACTATTGGCGTGTAACATCTTATGATGGAAATGTACACAGTCGTTTATTTCGCACTTCTTTGGTTCACAGCTGTGTTGCTTTGTTCTGTATTTGAGGCAACGAAAACACAAGCGATGCTTCTTGGCTATATCCCATCTAGCATCAGTAGTTGCTTTTTTGAATTGTTCACATTCCGTGATGCTGTGCCCCTGACGTTCACATAAACTACACTTTGGTTTGTTCGTTTCTTGTGTAGTATGTACTCGTTGCTGGCTTCGTTGCGTGTTCTGAGAGGTTTGTGGTGTTGCAGCGATGTTTTCAAGCAGTGCATACGGGCTGCATATTTCAGCTTCAATCTTAATGAATCGGGTGAACTTGATAAGATCAGGTTCTGTTCTGGGCTGCATGCTGAGAATTGGTACCACTGCCTCTTCAAGGTTGGCGTGAGCTTCTCAACAATAGCTTTCGTTACTTCTGGATTGAAGAGATAATGTTCACAGTTGAGTGCTTGCAAAGTCCCAACTATGCTTTCAACTTTGGTGGCGAATGTACAAACTTCACGCGGAGATTCAGTGAGGCGTGGCAGAGTTCGTAGACGCTCTATTTCGGCCATTGCGATTGAGTCCGAGCGTCCGAAGCGTAGTTCGAGTGATTTCATAACTTCATTGGGGTCGGCGTTCACTATTAATAGACCCTGTACAGCTTCCTTGGCTAGACCTCGAAGGCTTCTTCTAAGTCTAGACATGTTCTCCAATGCTGATAGTCGGTGTGCCGTCTCACAGTAGGCGGCGCGGAACGTGAGCCAATCTTGATGTGCTCCGTTGAAGCAGGGTAGTTCGGTATGTCTTATTGGCTGCTGGTACTGCGTGGCTTGCACAGCGTGTGTGATCGCAGCAGCAAGTTCTTTCATGTCCACTCTTGGTTCTTGAACAGCCAGTGTTGTGGGCTGTTGCACGACGTGCGCTGATGGCATATACTGCGGCACCCGGGTCTCGGTGGCATGCCTCGGATTGTAGCTGTGATATGGTGTTGTAGTGTTGATCGGTTGCCATGATGTGTTCGTTGTCGCGTACGTCGAGTTCTGTGGCCAGGGTGTGACGGGTTCAGTCGGCACTGGCATTGGTTGCGGCTGAGCAGGCACGTATTTCGGTTGCCTGTACGTGGATGTGATCACTGGCTGCTGGTTGGAGTGTGACTGCGAGGGCACGGAGTTTTATTGCCAGGCGGCGATTACTGGCGGCGGGTTCAGGTGCTGTTGTTCTGTCGCAGGGTTCGGCTGCCAGAAGGCGGCGGTGCTCACTGGCAGCATGTTCGAATGCGGCTGTTCTGTCGCAGGGTTCGGCTGCCAGGAGGCGGCGGTGTTCACTGGCGGCATGTTCAGGTGCGGCTCTTCTGTCGCAAAGTTCGGCTGCCAGGAGGCGGCGGTGCTCACTGGCGGCATGTTCTCAGGTTCGGTGTTCAGGTTTTCAGGCGGTGGGTGCATGGTGCTGACTCCCGCCGGTAAGGTCGCCGGGATGGTCCAGGACACGGCTGTGGTCACTGGAACTGTACGTTCGGTCGGCGACTTTACTTCGGATTGATGTGGTCGATCGGCGATAGCGAGTACTTGAGTTGATTGTAGCCAAGTAGTCACTCGTTGATCATTTCCAGTTTCAGAGGCGACTGAGCATGAGTCATCATCCGTAGATTCAGTTTCGACTTCGGCGTGGCGCACGGTTGCTAATTGAACTAACCTTTGTGCTAGCTCCGCTTTGGCCTTGGCTATGCGACGCGCTTTCGACACTTTTTCACTCTTTTGCGACGTAGGTTTGCTGCGGCGACCTCTTTCTTTGTGTTCAGGTTCGGTTTCTTGTTGTGTGGCGGCAACTTTGACTGTAGATTCGGTCGCAGTGGGTGCTTCTGACGTATCAGCTGTCGTTCTCGTAGCTTCCGTACTGACCGTCTCAGTTGTAGTTTCTGTAGCGGTCTCAATAGCGGTTTCAGTAGCAGTTTCAGTTGTGCTCGACGGCTGTCTGCCTCTTTTACCCGTAGATCTCGTAACTGGCATTGTTCTTGATTCTAAATAATGTTCTTCAAGAATTTCGGTAGAGTTTACTCACTAATGATTTCCTCAGATCCGGCTAACGAAGGACCAGAAAATGAGAGCGTTCTGTTTTGGGTTCGGGTTCTCACACTATTATGCACTGGATTGGAGGGCACTATTACGTAGTTCGCTGAATAAAAACTCTTAATTACTTGTCGAATATTATTTACTGTTCACTATAAGATCTGGATACAAAACTGAATAAAAGTTAATACAAACGCATAGGCGTTTGTATTAATTTTATAAGTATAGACTTATAATTGGGAATCAAACGAGCTTACCTGTTAAGAGAAGTCTTGATTCTAATTTTACGAACGGCGATCTGAAATATAATTCGTTAAACAAAGTAGTAATTCTTATGCACAGCGTAGACATCGCGTTCGTTTAGATATAAAATATTATAAATTTATATTTTTTTAATAGAATTATCGTCCTTGGTGGCAACACACGCAGGAATGTCAATAATTTTAGAGATCCTTATGATGGAGAACAAGCTCTGTTTTCTGTACAGAGTCGTTCCGCATACTTACATTCACTAGGTTTTCCTGGAAAAATAAGTGAATTAAGTAGACTAATTATTGCAGCTTTGGGGCTATTAGCTAGTGGCGGGTGGGTAATTATATTTCAGATCGCCGTTCGTAGAATTAGAATCAAGACTTCGCTTAACAGGTAAGCTCGTTTGATTCCCAATTTTACTTCACGGCGATCTGAAATATAATTCGTTAAACAAAGTAGATGTTCAGAGTTGTCTGCAATAATTTAGTTAGTTAATAAGTTACGGCATATTCTGATTTATTAGGTACTTTTATCATTCTTTCTGAATACAATATTTTAATTTTATGTAATTTAAGAAGGTTGCTTTGTTTTATGTGAATGTCATGTACATCTGTAATTGGTATGTATATAAGTCCATAACTGTTAACATTTAATATTTAATGTACAATATATATGCTTTTGGCGTATCCATTTTAAATAAATTCTTAATAACGTTGCTTAATTAATAGTGTTTAGCTATTTTTCATCAGTAATGAGGTATAATCATCAACACAATGTTGGTTGGCACTGTGTCTATTTCAATTGATGCCAGCACTAAGTTGAGCTACTGTATGTTTTGTGCTGTGGGAGGTGAATTATTAGTATCACTCTCACTTCCTACCACATTTAACCCAGCTTGTGTTTATACAAATTTTATAAAGTTGTTCTGAATTAATATACCAGGAGGATATTATGATATGAATACTTTAAAAGTGTAAAACTGGGTGAACCTGCTACAGGGACACCTTGCCCAACCATTCGGGGAAACAAGGCGTAATGTTATGATGTTACTTTAAAAGTTTCCATGATTGAGAATAGCATTCTCAGATCTGTCTGTAAATAGTTAAATTATTTGGGATACTGTTGTGTTTAAAGAGTGAGTATTGAGTTGCACATTACATCTTGCTGTCAAGGTAAGTGTCGAGCTCAGTGAGTCTAGAAGATGAATTGTAAAGATTATCATTAGGGTATTTTAAAGAATGTCAGTTATCAAGTGATCTGAATAAGAGGCACCATGGCTGTGAAGTCCTTAGTAGTTAAACTTTCATAGGGTGTAACAGGATCTTTTAGCCCCCGAATGTTTTTTTTTTGAAAAATGTAGTAGGATTTTTTGGTCAAATTCTTGTGATCAGTTGATGTTATTTCCGTTTAGGTAAGTATATGCTTTATGATATGGTTTCATTTCATTTTTGGATGGACTAGTTTTCCATAACTTTAGTTATTAAAGGTATTTTGGAAACTGAATTTCAAATACCGAATAGGCTTTTAACTTGTAAGCACCAATTAATAAGGGCTGTATATTATGCACTGGATAGGAGAGAGGTTTGAACAAATTTGAGGTGAAAGGGTCTATTTCAGATGCTTAGGGTTTTTCCTCAACGATACTAATTTCCATATGAGTTTCACATATTTTGCTAGCAGTAATTACTTGACGAGTTTAGAGCTAATCGAAACTAGATTCATTTTAGAAGTATAAAGATATGAACTCTTTTCCTTGACCTCATAATATGTCCAAAATTGGGATTGTGTAATGAGTTGCATTTTTAAGTGAGGGAGTTGTATAATTGAACTTGTTATGATGTGCGCTTGGTGAGCAGATGGAGAGTTTTAGAGTAAAGCAATTTGTAGATAATTCATTCATAGTACCTACTAGGTATTTTGATTTTATAAGCTTTGAATAAGATCACCCATTTCTGCCCAGCCCTTCGGGAAGTCCGGGCGTAATGTTAAATAATGCGACTAAGTTTACTAGCACTTTTTTTTTTTTAGTACTTGTGTTTCAAGGTTCGTTTAAAGTGAAAAAAATAAAACTTAATAATCAAGCCTAAAAAATAGCATTATTAGTTTTCAAGCCCAAACATTTAAACACACTTATAGTGGTATTTATTGGTATGTCTTATCGCAGTCTCGATATTTTACGAAATAAACAGTCAAGTTAGATTGTAAGAAAACCTTGTTTTCTGTAAGTGGCACTCACTACTGGTAATTTAGTAGGTAAAACAGAGATAAGAGACTATTCAAGTATGAAAAGTATTAGTAAATGTGTATGTAATTAACCCTTTATTGGTTATTTGGTAGGTAATGTTATCTTCCAGATAGTCCTAAGTGATACCCCTGTACCTATAGGATGAAATCATAATATGATTTCATAAAGGTAATATGGTGAATTATACCTATCTATTTTGATATGCTAAGCTATAATTGATTAGTGTACAAGTTGTCAGTTTGTAACATACTTGTAGTTATTACTGGGATTTTTATTTTTATTTTCCTTCAGTATGATATGGTGGGATTCTTGTTGCTCTAGATGGGTTAGACAGTCTTGATGATTTTTTTTTTTTTGTTCATTATGAAACTGAATTTTCTATTTTGTTTGGGACTGACTGAAATGTATTTTTCAGATAAATTCTTTGTAGATCTATCTATTTTGTTGTTTGTAAATGCATCTCAATATTTAATAAGTTCTTTGATGGTATTGAGAGGATCATCATCTACCCGGCCTTCTCCCAACTATGTTGGGGTCAGCTTCCAGAGAATGGCTTTGAGAGGTTAAGATATTGAATTTGGTAGGTATCAAATATTTTCTTATCTATGTCCATAGCCAATAGCAGAATCAGAGGAATATAACTGCTTTGCCAGCATTTATTCCAGTATTGGTCTTCTTGAATTGTTATTTTGGAATATAAGCCGGGTTGTTGTTGAGGTCCACCATATATATTGATTTTTATTTTCAGTGACAAAAATAGTTCATTTATTTTTCAGACATAGTCCATTCCAACCGATTAGATTAAACCAAAACATCATAAGATATTGTGGTGGTGGTTTTCAATGGTGTGATTCCTGTTATTAACCCGGTAGAAGGATGTTTTATTTTGTTATTTACAAAAGTAAGTAAATCAACTAATGTTGTGCTTGTTTTACATTTTCGCCATAGAACTGGTAAGTTTCACTATTATCATGAGAATGTCTTGTGGTTTTAATATTTATTGAATAGTTGTTATTGTTTTTGTTTGTAGCTTAAACATTGTGTACTCAAGTTTGTGATTGTTTCGGTTTGTTTATCAAATAGGATGAATTAAAGTTAATGTCAATTAGAGATTATATAACTTTTGTTCTGGTTTTAGTTTGGTGGCAGTGGGCATTGCCAGCTGGTTTTGCTGCATCAGCCAAGTTAATCAACAATTTGTGTTTGTCTTATGTTCTTCATAAGCATAGGGTCAGTCACTGCTTTCCCTATGATAGGGGTAATAACCAGTACGGCTTGTTTCTGGAATATCTCAATCCCTTGTTTCCTCAGTTTAGAGGAATCTAAATGGGGTGAATAAGTATGGGAGCATGGAATAATACTTTGTATTATTCCAATTATGGTTTAGTCCATTGCACTTGTATCTGAAATCAAGAGTTTCCAGAGGTAGCATTTGTCATCAGCCATTGTATCACAGAATCATGTTTACAAAGTATCTTGTGTATTTAAATGTATGCCTGTAAAAATTGCACAATTTTGCATTATTGTTTTAGTTTACAAAATAGATATCATTTATCAGTTTTTGGCAGGATAATTAAGCCACCTAGAGCTAGATAAGTCACTGAGTATCTCGTACACAGTGATATCTTTTAATTAGCTATATTTTGTTTGTTAAAAATGGCAATCCTCGATATGAAAGCTAGATCACGTAGTATTGAGATAACATGCTATAAGCATCTCGTGCTAAGCATGTGCACACCATGTCAGATATGTGCCAGTTAGCAACATAGAATCAATGTTGTTGAGAGTACCTTGTACTCGTTGATAACAATCTAGTTAGCGAGGCAGAATTCCACACTCACTATAGGAAGTATAATACTTTTGCAAGTTTATAACACACAGAAAGTGTGCAGGGTTAAGTAAGGCTGTCTCGCAACCTTCATGCTTGTAAATTAAAAGTATATAGAACCACTTTTGACAATTCCTTAGCCAAGATCATAGAAATGTGACTTACCCCTGGTGACGAGTACATACCAGCGTTAGCTATGTAGAATAACATCGCTAAGTGCATCACGTGCTACATT
Source organism: Omphaloscelis lunosa (assembly GCA_916610215.1). NCBI lineage: Eukaryota > Metazoa > Arthropoda > Insecta > Lepidoptera > Noctuidae > Omphaloscelis > Omphaloscelis lunosa. The sequence goes on from OU744247.1 coordinate 23,864,643, forward strand.
GGTAGTTTCATATTCAGCTGGTAACGTAGAATTAGCGTTACTGAGAGCATCTCGTGCTTACTGGAGGGGTAATGCTGACAAGCGCGTACCAGCTAGCTATGTACAGTTACATCGCTAAGGGCATCACGTGCCTCTCTGGTAGCTTCTCATCCAGCTAGTAACGTGGAGATAACGTTACTAAAGACATCTCGTGTCCACTGGAGAGATAGGTAATGCTTTAACAAGTTGGTTGTGTTAATGTCCACCATAGTGCTTGTAAAACACTGTCAGTATCACGTACAAAGTGGTCAGTTAAAGCCAGGCATTCTCGCACATTAGGATTGTGGGAGGCCTCCGGATCTAAGTACATCTAATGTGGGTCAGGAACTCAAGACTAAAGCTGCTTCTAGTTAGTTCTGATGTAGGTAATTTATCAGCTTTCCTGTTAATATCGTTGATGGACGCCTTGTCCGTCTCAGGTTTTCACTAACGATGCACTTATTGCACTTTCTATCGCTTAACATAATTAACATTTGTTATTCTAGTAAAAAGTTCCGTAAAATTATTTTAAATGAATAATTTTAAGAGAGCAAATTTTTTCGTGCGATGAAAAAACGCGCGCGAAAGAAAAGTGACATTCCTGCGTGTGTTGCCACCAAGGACGATAATTCTATTAAAAAAATATAAGTTTATAATATTTTATATCTAAACGAACGCGATGTCTACGCTGTGCATAAGAATTACTACTTTGTTTAACGAATTATATTTCAGATCGCCGTGAAGTAAAATAAGCTACATAGGCGCAAGTAGCGGCGGTCGTGAACTCGTGATCAATACTTAAAATAAGTTAACAAATGAAATAATTAGAAACAAATTGGCGATCGCACGCAATCCTAGGTCCACCAATCGGAGTGAGGCAGAGGCGTGTCAATGTTGGACAAGTTCGTACAAGTTCGGACGGGTTCTGACAAGCTCGGTCAGGCTCAAACTCGCTCTCGACTTGACTTAGAATTGCGTACGATCATGACAGAATTCTTATAACTAAATAATAATGTTTATAACATTGTTCTTGATCGATTTACGTAACATATAATCATACCACTATACTATTAGTTTATTAGTGGGCGTCCTGCACAGTTGTGTAATGTAATGTGTAAATGTAATGTATGTGTGTGTATGTATATTGTAATGTTGCATGTTTTTACTTACGGTTTGGTTGTTAAAATGTTGGTCTTTTATCATACGTTCTCTCTAGATAAATGCATGACCATTACCGGTGTGTTAAATATTCCTGAGGCTCTGTATTTCATTGTTATTGACATTTTCTGTAGATTTTCTTGTTGTGACACTTACCTATGTCATATGTTAAACTGTCAGTTTCTTTTTATTTTTCTGCTTGGCTTAGTCTATGATGTTACTTTTTGGTTTATATAGTTTTATAGTTTTATAATTATTTTTATTGATATCGCTAAAACATTGTATTAATTATAATTTATTTTTTATATTATGATTGTACCAAATAATTAACTATTGTTCTAAATTTTATTTATGAAATTTACGCACTCCAAGGAGGTCCGATTATATTTGAAGAAACATTTGTTTGAAAATGGAAAAGAATATTGATTTTGGAAACGAGCTGAAGGCTATAAAAGCAGAGGCCGTCAGAAGTAACGGGCCATTCTATCTCCGATTCTATCTCCGATTCCATCTCCGATTCCATCTCCGATTCCATCTCCGATTCTATTTCCGACTTTACTATAATAAAAGGGTCTGACTCTCTTACAGTCCATCTTGGCCTGCCCTGGCCATTCCGGGGCTCACCCACTCCCTGCCGGAGCCAACTCTTCCTTCCCTCGGAGTCATCGACCCGCCGAGGCCACCACCAGCCGTCAATCACTCCCTGCCGGAGCCTCCATCTCCCGAAGACCACCTCCCGCTGCAGGCCACCTCTGAGGCCTAACCTCCTAAGCGTGCAGTGCCGATCAGTAGTGTTAAACTGTGTTTTTGTACTCCCCTTGTATTTTTAATTATATTATAATATTTAATTATATTATATTTTTATTATATTTTCCCTTACATTTTCCCCCTTCTGGGAAAATGTAACGTTACAATATGTATGTTATATATGTTCGAATGACAACTGTACGATCGCACAGTATATTTTTTGGCCAAAATTTCGGACATGTCTTTTTTATGTGATAACTTTGTTTGTAATGTTTTATAAAATTAATGAATAGAACTCACAAGCGCCTATTTCTCATTATGACCAAAAAAAAACCACTTAATTATTTTTTATGATAAAATTGTAAATCACCATTAACTTTTGAAATATTTCACGAATTATCTTCTTGTTTTTCCTGATAAACAATAATCTTAAGACACATAATACTGATTGATTTATATATTTGTTAAACGAGTTTTCAGAGATTTATTTACAATTAATGTTTTTTTTATTTTATTTTTTTATGGTCGTATTTTTAATTATTTGGATTCTATTTTTCTATAGAATTGTAAGAAAAAAGTGAATGAATCCATGAAAAAAAAATCAGATCCAAATATTGAAGGATATCGAACTTAGAAGCTTCTAAAGTTTTCTATGGTAATAATGATTTTAGGGTTGTCAATATTTATAAATAGAATTTATTGTAAAAAGTTACCATAACTTTTTATTCGTAAATAATATTTTTAGGGATCAGAAGGGAAAAACAAATAAAAAAATAACAATCGCAGAACAACCTAAACTAATTTATTCAAAAGTAAGCTTTATTTCGACAATAATTACTTAAATTAGGAAAACTCGAGCAATCACAAACAACCGTTAACATTCAACAAGAAAATATAAGAACACAATAAATAATCACAGTAATGAGCACAATTAAATAGCCACAGATATAAAAGTATGGAACGAACTTACTGTAGGTAGCTAAGGTACTGACACCCTTACCATTCGACGACTGAGCAGCAAAAAGGGCTGTACTATGGCAAGCACTCGCTTTTATGGGCATTGACAGGTACCCTCACTACCAACAATAAATTCAGCTTATAATATATTAACTGGAGGTTGGGGCGTGTGCATCGGAACACTATTTACACAGAAAAATAGTTTTTAAATGAACAGAAAAACAAAAAAAAATTACTTTTTATTTCATTTTTGGATCGAGCTGTGGTTTAGCCCAGTTTTCCTAGACGTGCTTAGATAATAAAAAAAAAAACTATGAATTTCATTTGACATGCCAATCCTGCCATACTAATTTGGAATTTTTTGAACATAATCTACATAATTATTATATCTAATATTATAAAGAGGTAAAGTTTGTAGGAAACGATCTCTGTACTGAACCTGTATTGAAATTTCTTTCACTAGTAGTAAATTACATTATGCCATTTTACTTAATTGTTTTCTGATGTACATTCTTCAGCTTGATCTGACGAAAGAATTTCTGTTACATTGTCGGTATGTCCTTCAATAATTTCAAAATTTTCGTCATTTTCTATTGCCACAAAATCGTCTTCTGCTGAGATTTCATACGGTTTCAGTAACCTAACTACGCTGGGTGGTAACGGTAAGGATTTTAGTTTTTTCAACCTATTCTGTAGCCTTATGTAGGAAATTTCTGGATCTGACGATTCCAGTGCTCTGTGAAACAAGTCTAACATGGTTTTTTCGCGGTCGGATTTTCGGCTATGGTGTTCTCTGTCGTAACGCCAGAACTTATTCCGCGCTTCACCGGCTTGCTCTGATAATAAGCCCACTGGAAGAGCTGAGTTATTAATAATATCTTGACCGTGAATGAGAATCTTATGTATTGTTACTGTCATTGGGTACCAACCATATTCTGCCACGTATTTAGATGCAACGCTTTTGCAAAAATCTCCAAATTTATTAGCATTTACAGGTAGACCACAAGATAAAGTAATCAGAATCGTGTGAAGATCGTCCAACAACCACAGACCAAGGCCTAATATTTCAGCAAAGACTGCACGATTTTTATCCGATAGAACTGTTCGGGCTGTGTTGCCGTCATTTGTTGTTCCAGCATTGGGTCTCACAACATCAACTAGCACTTTCAAATCTTTTCGCACTCTCTCTTGCACACGTTTTTTTGTTTCCTCAACAGTTTTTGATTCCATTGAATCTTTGCCTACCCTCCATTTCTTTACAGGAAGCTTGTAGCCCAAATGAAGTAAGAACTCTAACACGCGAATCCATGCATGCAAGGGACTTATTCCGTATTTGAAAACCGATATATCAATTGGCTGAGAATAAATTATGTCTAATTTGTTGAATTGCGTTGAAGTTGCTTTGCAAAATGGACATTTAAGTTGAGAAGAGGTTTCTGTTATTATATTTAGTACTTTGCCATCTATGCATGTCAAATAAAGTTGTGGTTTTGCCCTTATTTTCTTATTGTTAGATGTAGTTGCTTCTAAAGTAGTCAAATCCCTAATTTGGTTTTCTATCAATTTCTGTTCATTTAGTATTAAATCTTTTGTCTCTTTCCGATATTGAATATGAATCGGACGGCAAAATCTGTATGATTGTGGAGTTGGGTTTAACCAAAGTACAAAGTCTTTTTTTGTTATTATCCGTAATGGGATGAATGTAGTGGCAAATAAAGTGTTTTCAGGCTCTTGATTATCAGAAAAATTCTGTTTATAAAATGATTGACCCGAACTACCATCAAACCCCCAACTCCCCTCAAAAATACAATCTACCGTATCTAGACCTTTTTGTTCACAATATGCTGATATAATTTCGTCGCAGGAGTTTATTAATCTTTGAAGAGTGTGAGAAAGTAAACTAACAAATGGAACAAAGGCTTCTCTTTCTGTTACTTGAATCGCACTATCCGGATAACATTTTTGTTTTGCATCGAATTCAACTTACGTAAATGGTGGTGAGTTTGAGTGACTGCAGCGGCCAAGGGAAGACCTCCAATCCTCCATGAACTTAACTTCGCACCATTTTACAATACTCGCGTTTTAATAAATTGGCGTGCTGGCTGGCGGCGGGTGGCGCGGCTCACGGGAGCCTGGGACGGAACTAGGAAAAACACACCCGTCACGTGCAGACACGTGACGTTGACTAAAAAGGGAAAAAAAATTGCGCGCGCGCCACGCTGCCAAGCGCCCCACCCCCTAATCAAGATCTACGTTTAGCTAGGAGACGATCCAAATTGAAATTACGGAATTCACCGTTTTTTTTTTTTGGGAAGTTTTCCTACTATTTTTATTTAAAAATAGAATTTTCGAATGTCACCTAACACTCAAAATACAATTAGAATGTGATAAAATGTCTTCTTGTATAATCTTACTAACATTAAAAAATAACTTCAAATATTTTAAAAGTTCAAGTTTAATAAATTTACGAGGTGATAACCCTAATCAAAAAAGTTTGAATTACAATAATTCCCATATCCTGCTATATTAGGATTCCTTTGTTTGTAAGGTCATAAGTGTAAATAAAAAGAACATTTCAGTCCTAGTTTCAAATCCTAATACGTAATAATATGGCGGTAAAAAAAAGAAATCAAAAATTTACAAAATCAGCTATAACTCTGTTATCTTGAACAAATAAAGCCTAATTTTTTTTACTATCGTAAAGTCTTTAAATCACTGTTCAATACCATAAGTAAAGTCTTAAAAAGATATCAAACTTTTGAGCTACAATTGTTTCTATGGTTTTTCTGGAAACCATAGAAATTTTTTTCAAGTACTAATTTTCTGTCTTTCATGACAAATAGGCAATCGGGTGTTCTCGTCTCGCATTTATAATTGCAAGTCCTAAGATATAAGATAATAAAAAAGCCATGTCCGAAATTTTGGGCAAAAAATATACTGTCGATCGGTGCGTAATTCCGCCTTGAGTCCTTCTCCTGTCACCTACTCGTTTTGGTGAGAAACACAAACATATCTGACTTCTCGGAAGTCACACTGTGATGACATCATACTGTATTCATATTTCTATTGCTGAACCCAGTTTTAGAGCTATAAATAAAGTCTGAAACCGGAATCGAATTACTCATCATAAAGGTTTTAATGAAGTTTCTTGGAGATGGAGCTGATTGAGGAGCGTGGGCTCTATGGATTTAGCTCAAGGGATTTAAGGCTCTTTCAAACAGGCGCGACACGCGACGCAACACAAAGACACCGCTCGTCGCGCGACGAGCGGTGTCTTTGAGTCGCGTCGCGTGTCGCGCCTGTTTGAAAGACCCTTTATTCACAACACAATCAAGCTATCTTCCGCATACTCACCTTTAGGGCGATAATCGCATAGCACGGCTTACGACTTGATCGCCCAATGCATGCGTTTTGACCAATATTAAGGCTCCTACAAAAGGTACGTCGCGTCGCGCGACAAGAGCGGTGTCTTTGTGTCGCGTCGCGTGTCGCGCCTGTTTGTAGGAGCCTTAATATTGGTCAAAACGCATGCATTGGGCGATCAAGTCGTAAGCCGTGCTATGCGATTATCGCCCTAAAGGTGAAAGTGTTTTAGGCGTGTTCGTATTAATATGATGTATATAAGAGTGACACACACAGACGCGTACTATGCTCATATACTCACTTGTTCGTGAGATGGGGCACGGCTAGCGTGAGCTCTTCATGAATAAACGGTTGTTGACAAGAAGTAATTACGTATTCACATCTTGTTTGGTTTAGAAAATGTATTATTGGTATTGTCACATAAAATTAGGATCAATTTTCCACAAAAATATAATATTCAGGATTAAGAAATGTCAAACAATCATTTATATATATTCTATCCACTTTAATATTTTCCTCTTTCCGACACATGGTTACGCTCTGTCGGGTCTTTCTAATAATTTAGTTGTGTATTAACGCCTTCACTGCCTCCCCAATTTTCACGATGTCCAATGCCATGCCACCATACAAATCGCAGGGAACGTGCTAGGTGCGCTGACCGGCTCTGCGTAAAGGTAAAAATATTAATATTGACATTTTTTGATTTAAAAAAAGAAGCAACTTAAGTAATTTTGGGAAACATTTGGTACTGTTTCTTTTATTGCTCTATGTATCGATTGAAATAGCACAATTACAGTACGTACCGTGCGGTGCAGTTCATACAATGTTATCAGAGCTTTATGTTTATTGCCGTAACTTTGAAACTGTATTAAAAATAAGTTCACTATCTGAGTACCGTTGTTATTTAGTGGAAATGTAGTAAAATCCGGTTAAACAAAAAATAGGACGGCTTAAAAAATACGTCCGCAATTTTTTTGTTATACGCCCTATACTCACACTAATGCATATTGTCTCTAATTGGGCGAAACCAGGAAGGGATGTGGTAGTTGCGCTGCCGCAGAAATACTGAGTATGCGTTTGCTAACTGTATTTTTTTCCAGTATAAACGGACCTCGCATTGTACGGACATCCTATATTCAAGGCAATGGCACGTAAAATTTAATCGGAGAGGCAACTGGATCACGAGTGGTAACCTGGGTCTTGAGTACTCTTGACGTGATACCAAACCCCCTCGTACCATCCGAATGGACCCCAAATGAACGGGGACGGAGATATAGGGGATGCGGGCCAAATTTTATATGTTTTTTTTGACATGAGATTCAAAATTTAAGCTCTATTATACGCAAGGAATTTGTGTGTATCAATACCATCTGATTTTGATAAAATTCACCCTCATTTTCGGTGATAAATCATCTGTAAAGAGTTTCAGGAATTATATACAGCGTAAGACATTATTTCAATTATAACGATGTTGGGGGTGGCAACCGGATGGCATTGATACATACAAATTCCTTGCACATTTTGCACATTGAGCTTAAATTTTTAATGCCATGTCAGTAAAATAAAAGGTTTTGCTCCCATATCTCCGCCCGTACCGTCCGAATGGACCCCAAATGGATGGACCATTTGGGGTCCATTCGGACGGTACGGGGGGATTCGGTATCACTTCAAGACCCAGATCACTATTCGCCATCCGGTTACCTCTCTGATGAAACTTTACGTGCCACTGGTTCAACTACAATGCGAGATCAGCATAAACTGGAAATGTATAGCTTGAAATGTAGCCGTGTGTACAGTGTATAATATTAAAGCAGGTAGGTAGGTAGATTCCGAGAGGTTTAAGTTAGCTAGTTGTCCGGCCGGTGGTTGAGCACCTGCCACAGAGTACTTTGTAAGTATACTGAAGAAAGCACCCGCAAACAGGCGCGACGCGACACCGTTAATTGGTGTACCGTAAAGTTTTCTTAGAAATTGTTTTTTTAGTCGCGTCGCGCCTGTTTGCGGGAGCCTTAAATAGGTACACAATTATACAAGTACAGGAGGCACCCGGGCACGCGTGTTGTTGAAGTGCTCGGCAGGGCAGGGCCGCTATCAGCTGTGCGCGCGGCGGCCGGGAGCCCGGACCTACCGCGTCGCCTCCGCCGCCACCGCCCTACCGCGCGCCACCCCGCGCTATCTATCTTACGTTTCGCGCGCACCGCAGTTGAAGCTAGCGTGGCTCTTTGTGCGATCGTGTTTCGGCGTTGTTGTGATTGTAACGTGCGCAGTGTGCACGCACTCGGTGGAGTGCGTAGTGGTGGTGGAGTGTGCAAGTGGTCGGTGTTGTAGGTGGTCGCCGTTCGGCGCTCTCGCTGGTCGCCGTGTGAAAAGCTAAGAGCGGTGCCCGGGAGCCCAGGGGGCAGTGACCGCGGACGCGATCTCGGTACGGCCGCGGCCCGGAGATGATTGCGAGCGACACACTCGCGCGTAACGTACTTCCCGCAAGCTGTTGTTCAACTCTTAGCCGGAGTTCGCACGAGCGTAATAAAATCGCAGCGATTTTTTTTCGTGCACTTGATTTTCAACTCTTGGTGTTAAGCCGAGCCTTGAGAATCCAACGCACTGGGACGCACTCTCGTGCCAGCGCGTTGAAAAAACACACTTCTGGATTTTCAACTCTCGGCGTTAAGCAGAGCGTTGACAATCAAGTGCCCGAAAATAAATCGGCGCGATTTTATTACGTCCGTGCGAACGTCGGCTTATTTATACCGAAACCCCGTAATTGTTGAATCGAATCGAGTTATGCCATGTACCTTCCTACTGATCACCTACCTAATGACTAATTTAATTTACTTCAAACTACATAGGTAGCTTTCTTGGGATGCACGTTGTGATCTATGATTGCCTGTTTCTGAGTGTTTCTAGAACCAGTCGTAACCGTCATCGAAATTAATCTACCGTGACTGTGACCGCATACCACTACTTATTTTCAGCAAAAGCGTCGTCATTATTATAACTACATTTGTGTAGAAATAGATAGGTAATACTAAATGGCCTCGAGACTCAAGATAGTCGTGATCTCATCCGTGACGTCTTGTTTGGGTTTAATATGTCGGTACGGACTACACGGTAGAGACTGTGAGCTGTGAGTTCACCCAGTTTTGTAATGTTTACATTTTCAGTCCCGGTAAGTGCCAGCTGCCGCAAAAGCAACTGGCTAGCCTAAGCCTCACTTGTTCCTACAACTAGATTCTCGTATTGAACTCCAGTCAGAGGCAATCCAGCGTCCAGCTGTTCATTATCACGCAAGTTCATTAGAACGCAAGATTCTATATCAATAAAACTACTCATAAGCTTACTTCTTAATTTACGGAAAGCCTTTACAATGCAAGATCAGCACCCTAATTATAATTATAATCTGAATTATTTTGAAGGATATCGCAAATATATTGCTTCATTGTTCGAAAAGTTTGTCTTCTCAACAACGTAAATAACGCAAAGAATGTTGTTGAACTGTCAAAAAGAAACAAATTGTGATTGATCGTGTGTTACGCAACTAGGATGCAGCTTATACTGGAAACGCAGGTATAGGTATAGGTTACAATTATGTACTTGTGCATATTATTATGTATTCTGTGACGTAGCACTTAGGTAGTTGAATCAGTAGGGATTAGTACTCACTCACTAGTCCCTACTGTGATTGTGTGTGAGTAGTATAGAGTAGTGAATGGGACAGGTCTTGGGCTCAGACCAAATAAAAAACCACAACAGTGACGTGAGGCCGGTTTCGTAAACATGTGTGCACTTATCGCGGTGTAGTTTGATTGTAAATGGTTGTACATGTGTGCGTGTGAGCGTGTATGCACAGAGCGAAGGTGTAGTTTTGGCATGCTTCACTTTATTATTCGCTACGTATCTGGTGTATGTCTTGGTGTTTTATTTGGTCTAAAGTCTTGGTTAACACACCCAGTAGGCAGCCTTTTAGCGAGAATTTTAACTTTGAATAGCTCATCATCGTTCTGCCCTGGTACCATGTTAAGTACTGATGTGACCCTTACTTTGAAAAGCTCATCATCTTCCTGCCCTGGTGCCATGTTACTGATTTTACTTTACCCTTGAATAGCTCATCATCGTTCTGCCCTGGTACCATGTTAAGTACTGATGTGACCCTTACTTTGAATAGCTCATCATCTTCCTGCCCTGGTGCCATGTTACTGATGTTACTTTACCCTTGAATAGCTCATCATCGTTCTGCCCTGGTACCATGTTAAGTACTGATGTGACCCTAACTTTGAAAAGCTCATCATCTTTCTGCCCTGGTGCCATGTTACTGATGTAAGTCAGTAGACACCTACCTAGTTTTTGAGATGCAGATATGGTGGGCAAAGTCACTTAGAAACATCATAATCTTTTGACCCGACTGCGGCGAAGCCAAAAAAGGAAGGTTACGTGTTTGACCTGTATATATGTATGTCCGTCCATATGTTCCCGCGTAACTACTAAACGACTGAACCGATTTTGATGAATGATATATTGTGTTGTTAGATTCGTCTTTATTGCGCGTCGCCGTCGCTAATAAAGACACCTAAGTAAGTGTCACTGGGTACAGATAGAGCCATCTACGAAGATGCGCCCCACTCCGCGATGACTATACTGTACGCTGTATTTTAGTACGGAGCGGAGCGGAGTGGGGCGCGTCTTCGTCACCACTATCTTAAAAAAAAAAACTTTATTCCAAAAAATACAACCGACTTCCAAACTTTTGTAATTTGGAAGTCGGTTGTATTTTTTGTATAAAAGTTTTTTGTGATAAATAACTTTAATTTCGGAAATCGGTGTCTTTGGATCAGTATTTTAGTTTTTTGACTTCTTTGCCACCGACTTCCGAAATTAAAGTTGTTTTTCACTTTGTAGTTTGGAAGTCGGTTGTATTTTTTGTATAAAAGTTTTCTTTTTATTTTTTTTGTGGGTTGGTTTGTAATTTATCTAAGTTTCAATAGCCTAATGTCAACTGCTCATCACCTTTTACAAAATACTGCTTTCCCCGATGCAGGGACTTTAATTGTTGAGGAGTTCTCCAGGTACTTCACCATCAGCTCCACTGTACCATATGAATTGCGACGAGTATCTATTGCTTACCAACCATATTAAAATAATCGAATCGCAACCCGTGAAATACATATTATTGAGGAGTTCCAGTGGCCATGTGTTCATCATCATCAGTTCCACTTTACCAAATGGTGCTTTCGGAGAGCAAAATGCACGAGTTACTATAAAAAAATACCCAAATCGCTATAGGTGTGCCTATAATATTTTAAGAGTTCCCTCGATTTCTCCAAGATCCCATCATCAGATCGTAACCAAATTACAATGGGACCAACTAGAAAGTATACTCTTTCAAACAAAAAAAGATTTTTCAAATCGGTCCAGCCGTCTTCGAGTAATCAGAGACCAAATATTAAAAAAAAAAGATTCCGACGAACTGAGAACCTTCTTTTTTTAAGTTAGTTAAAAAAACAAAATAGTCTAAGGCTTTTCGGCGAAAATGTGGTTTTTTTTAACTCCCAAACTTATCGAGTGGGGTATCAAAATGAAGGGTTATAAAAGGTTATTACAAAGATATAATTATAGAACTTATACATAGTACGTGTAAATGTAACGTGGAATAAGACATGATCAGAAACTAAAAGGCTGAAAGTTATTAAAATAACTAAGAAACCCGACTGCAAAAACATACCTAACTGAAAAGAGAAAAACAAGCATTATTTAGAATCTACACTTACTTGTTTTTCGATAAGTGTTTTTGCAGTCGGGTTTTTAAATACTTTTTTTAGTAAGTAAGGGATTTAACGACACCCCACACGCTTATGTGCATTGTTTTTATAATCCTTCGTTTACCAGGAAGGCGATTTTTCGTAGTTTCACTACACCATTGTTTAGCGGTGAAATACACCTTTCCAATTTTCATCGATGTAGGCAAATAGTCTCAGGGTAAAAGGCTGTGTAACATCCGGATCCGGTAAGACGAATGCGACGAAATTAAAGAGGTTCTGTTTTTGCCATTTAGCAACGGAACTACAGGTTCATGCTACCTGTACCAACCCTTTTCCTTGACAGTCGGAGTCCAAGGATAAAACCACTGCCAAACGCCGCCGCGCGCCTTGGCGCCGGTCACTGTCTGCATTATAGCTACACGGCTATAATGCAGACAGCTTTAAAAGGCTATGAGCGTAACCGTCGGCGAAATGCTTCATGCACGTGTAAACCAATTATGAAATACCTAATAGTGTACTAATAATCTAATTAGAACGCTAGCCGTGACGTAGCGTGTAGTTCGTAGTCCAGCACTACGGACTCGTTGCGGCCGAGGCCGCGCGCCGCTACAGGCGGCTGCTCGTGCACCCGCCTCGCGCCCTCCCGCGCTCTATCTACCTAGGCACTCTGCTCTTCTGATAAGTTTAATTGATTATGATAACGTTGCATGTCTTATCATTTAATATTTTTACATGGTGTATGGAATGTATTTACGTAAATCCAAGATAATGAGCAAGCGGCACAATGTGCCTCTGGGCTGGATTGGTTGCCATATTGTGTCCGTACGTATTGAGGACCCTTAAAAAGTTACAGGACGTTTTATGTGGCTTCTCAATTCTGTCGGTCTATAGAAAACATACGTACATAGCTATCTAGTTACTAAAGTACTTAATCAAATCGGATAACAATAGCACCAATATTTATTAGAGTTTTCTACTAAATATTGGCGATCAAATACCCTACAAATTCAGTATTTCAAAAGATACGCATAAAATAAACATTCCTTAATCATTTAGTGTATATGTTATAGGCAAACTCCGAAGCTCCGGCGCTCCTAGGTTGGACTGGTCAATCCTCAGGTCAGACTGAATGACTTAGTCAAAGCCCAAACAAATGTAAATTTTCGGCCTTTGACTAAACAATTTTCGTCAAACCTGGGAGAGACTAATTTGGTCAGGCAAACGTCAAAACACAATTTTATTAAATCGGGGTTTGACGAGTCAAACTCCGATATAGGTATGAAGTGTCTTATCTTCGTATATTTGGAAGCATTTTATCATTTAAGCAGCTTTCAAGTCTTAAGAACCGCTTAACTCTGCCAGTTCTGACACCTGATTGGTCAGCTTACGTGATTTTCACTTTTATATTTGAGATGCTTTGAGAGAATGCCGTGTGGCATTAGGCCCGCCTTTTGTACGATGTGCAATAAAGTATAAAATGAATAAATAAATACTTTGGAATATACGGAGGTTAGTTTGACGCTCAATGAACGAACATGAAATGACAAAACAATCGGTCGGAACACCGCGAGAGACATTATGAACCTGTTTAAACATGTTCAGATCAACGTTTGACCGAGTTTTGCAGTCGCTTCTAGGATTGACTAGGCCAAAACCGAAACAGAATAATTTACTTTCGACGTTTGACTGAAAAGTTAGGAGCTCCTGGGTTTGACTAAAAATACTTCAGGCAAAGGGCGAAATTGAAATGTATTTCGGGGATTGCCTGATGGCTTTGGCCAAACCTAGGATAAACCAGTCCTTCCGCGAAGAGACTGTGTATCGGACTTTGACTATAACATATACATAAGTAATTCAAACTATGATCACAAATAATTTTATTTGCTTATAAATTATTCTACGAGTACGAATACCTACGTGTAACTTAATTGTGGTTTTAGATTATATCAATATGGGGTATGAATGTATAGTACACACAGCGTCAGTATGTGCTAGCCCCTCAAGTTTTTAGTAGATTATGCACTAAGGGGATAAAGTAGTATCTTATGTAGCGGGCGCCGTATTGAATCCCGAGCAAAACGAAGGATTCTAGCGTAACAAGAATCCTGAGTGCAGCGCAGGATTCAAGGTCGCCCAAGACGAAGGCACCTTTATCCCCAAGGAGAATACTCTACTTTCCACACCATCTACGAGACAATAAAAAGCAATAGTACTAGAATCAAAGTATTTATTAAAATTACAATTACAGGTAGTAGACCTATTTAAAACAATCAAATGCTAAAGCTAATGTTTGATACATTAGACCAGTTGTGGAAAGACAAAGTTATATTTTAACTTTTTATTCGGTACATTTATTGACGTTGAGTTAGAGTTTATTTCAGTATTACTGTTAAGTAAAGTTTCAGAGACTTGGGTCTGCTGAGGACCATTTAGGATCGTGAAAGTTGGTGAAGGTGGTGCTTGAGGCAGCGGGCTAGATGAAAGTGTTTTGATAGGGAAGGTTGTGGTGACAAAAGTGTCCAAGGATTAGTTATCAACGGTGTTTTTAGTTTGATGTTGTGAAGAATGCGGCAGAGTATTTTATCCTTATTTTGTTTAGAATTTTCAATGTAGCCCTCTGCTACTACATCAGATTTCCAGCCACCGTGTCTGTTAATCTGGGGCATGTCCGCTCCTGAATCTGCCAGTACAGTAGCCGATGTTCTCCTGAAGCAATGACCCGTGTAGAGCTCGGAATTTGTCAATTTCAGGTATTTCGCTATTTCTTTCGGCATGCTGCTGATCTTATTTTTTCCAATGACTTGCCTGGTGCACTTACCATTATTATAAGCTACGAAAAATCTGTTGGTATTTATATTAGAGGGGCCTAGAGCTTGGTACTTTTCTAAAATTCTTACGTATTCACCACGGACTACGAATGACCGTTCTTTCTTTGATTTTGTATCTGGCAAATTTACCGGCAACAAATCTGAATGTTTTTCGATATCTTCGATTTTAATGTTTACGAGTTCATTTCCAAGACAAGCGCCATTCACTCCAAAAATCAATACCACCTGTAAAAAAAAAATAGGTAGGTAGGTTAGTATTTAAGTAGGAAGTTAATTTACGTAATATATTAATTTTTATGTATTGCATGTTATAAACTTTCTTAGATTTGACTGACACAGTCATGTGTGTGTCAGTCAAATCTAAGAAAGTTTATTATTTTTAATAATAACACATAAACCTTACGAAGGTTTACAATAATAATTATTATTTAACTTAGTTCCGTATTACAGAACGTTCCTCTAGTCCAGTTTGATCTTCAATCAATTGATCATTGTTGAAGTATAGAATCAGTACTTGAGCATCGGTCTTGTTCCAGAACAGTAATCAATCCATACTCAGCTGAATCGAGACTCAAATCGAGCCTCAAGCAGAGATGTGTATTGTTTATGCATCAGCCTGTTTTCGTTTACGATTTATTTTAGTTATCAATTTGGTTCCAACTAAAATATACCATACGAGCCCAATTATTTTGGAAATCAGCGTTATTATTTCGGTCCCGAATAGTACAATCCCCCATTTATTGAAGTAATTTTGTAAGCAAAATTGTCAAGACTTGTATCTATCTATTATGGCCGTAAAAAGGTATGCTATTTAAAATGTCAGTATGTCAATTATGTAAAAACATCTACATCAGTTTGTTGTATTTGTATGTAATTTACTCTTATCAGTTTATAAATAGTAGGACGGAATAATTTTTTTTTTTTGTATATTAGAAAAAATGAAAGAATATATGTTCATTCATTCATTCAATCTCTGTTTATCATTTATTGGCATTGTATCATTAGATGTTATTAATATGTTAAAAAGTACAGCGCAGGAAACAATTATTTTACAAACTGTAACCAGTTTATTTCCCAACCCTCGACTTAGGCATGGAAATCTCCGTTTCCATCTACCAAATGTTCTTGCAACCACATTTCGTGTTTTGATATGTACTCTATTGTAAATTACTTCTGCATTCCTTGTTGGGGTACTTATTGGGGTTAAAAGAAACCTAAGACATGGATAGTCACTGTCACCAACAAGATAGCCATTGTGTTGTTGCTGAATATACTGATTCCGTAAGTAACACATTTGAAAAATTCTGCTATCATGTGTATTGCCGCCCAACGCGCCACAATGTCAATAAAATGGCCAAATGGACCAACAACTGCCTGAAATAAATAAATAAATTAATGTTCTTTGTGTTGGTAGGTAGTTGAAAAGAATATTAATATGGTTAAGTAGGTACTCAATATTTAGCTAACCTGGACATTTGTAGAAAAATACGATTTTCTGTTTCTAAATGCTTTATGGTGTTCCACACCTGGAGTATTAACAATTTTAATGTGTGTGCAGTCAATTGCACCATCTACACTTCTGAAGCCATAATATCCATCGTCCCAGACTCGTAACGGAATCGCCCGTGGCTCAGCTGCTGAAACTGCGCTCTTTGTGAGACCATATCTTGTGGATATTTAATATATTGTCTGTATTATCGTTAAATAAATTATTGTAATAATCTACCTCTTCAAATATATCCATGCTGATTTAATTTAAATTAATAACAATACAAAATTCGACAACGTAGCTATACTTAACAGCAAAAATTGACATTTGGACATGACAATCTATGCTCAAGCGCGGTCTCGACCACACTTGGGTGATTATAGATCAAATCACTGCTTGCGTTCTATTCGCGAACCGAGTAACGATCTAAAATAAAGCCAAACTCAGCTGAACTATGATCAATGAATCTATGCTTGAGGAACGTTCTAAAATTAAAACCAGACTTAAAACTAGTTTTAAACAGAGATCAATACTTGAGTTTCCTTCTGTAATACGGACCTAAGGTCCGTATTACAGAACGTTCCTCAAGTCCAGTTTGATCTTCAATCAGTTGATCATTGTTTAAATATAGAATCAATACTTGAGCATCGGTCTTATTCCAGAACAGTAATCAATCCACACTCAGCTGAATCGAGACTCAAATCGAGCCTCAAGCAGAGATGTGTATTGTTTATGCATCAGCCTGTTTTCGTTTACGATTTATTTTAGTTATCAACTTGGTTCCGACTAAAATATACCATACGAGCCCAATTATTTTGGAAATCAGCGTTATTATTTCGGTCCCGAATAGTAAAATCCCCCATTTATTGACGTAAAGCTCTTTGAAGTATAATAAAGTAATTTTGTAAGCAAAATTGTCAAGCTTAAAAGACTTGTATCTATGGCCGTAAATAGGTATGCTATTTAAAATGTCAGTATGTCAATTATGTATAAAAACATCTACATCAGTTTGTCGTATTTGTTAATTGTTTTGCTGATTAATTTAGTCTCACTTTATAAATGGCAGGTCGGAAGAAAAATTTTAGTATATTACAAAAAAACTTGCTAATAGAAATTTTAAAAGAATTCAAACATATAATTAATTATTATTAAAATAAAATGAAGCCGTCGCATAAAAACGTAAACACACAAGAATTTGAAAATTCTGGGGCTATGGGATGCCCACGGTTGTGTGGTTTTCTTAAATCTTTGTAGATCATCGGTAGAAGTAAATGTTTCACCACATTTTGAGAAAATCTGTACCTTTTTTTAAAGTATTCACAATTGTATGGGTCCTGTATATCTCTTAAATATCTGAGAGGAACACTAAAGTTCAACCTTCTATTTAAATTATCGTTAAATAAATTATTGTAATAATCTACCTCTTCAAATATATCCATTTTGATTTAATTTAAATTAACAACAATACAAAATTCGACAACGTAGCTATACTTAACAGCAAAAATTTACATTTGGACATGACAATCTATGCTCAAGCGCGGTCTCGACCACACTTGGGTGATTATAGATCAAATCACTGCTTGGGTTCGATTCGCGAACCGAGTAACGATCTAAAATAAAGCCAAACTCAGCTGAACTATGATTAATGAATCTATGCTGGAGGAACGTTCTAAAATTAAAACCAGACTTAAAACTAGTTTTAAACAGACATCAATACTTGAGTTTCCTTCTGTAATACGGACCTAAGAGTCGAAACATCGCATCTAGATCGCACACAAGCGATTGATTCATGAGCGGATAGCTAGTATCTATACTTACCTATAGTAAGTATGTAGCTATTTTAGTTAGGTACTTACTTTTGTGGCAAGAAAGCTGTGGTCAGGGGTTTCATTTAGAAACGTTTCCACCTTTTGAGCTGTGAAAACTTTTGATTTCTTAGGATGATGTCCTTCTGATTTCCTTTTTAAATATGTTAGTAATTTGGTGTAGGTATGTATTAATTTGTATATTATTTTTGATGCTTATTGTTGTCCTGAGGAGCATCGAACAGATGCACCATAGGCTACTTGGCTTGTTCTGGGAGTAGATTGTTGGCAATGCCAATGGCTTCGGATTTAATGCACTCCGGATTCAAATCACTATCGTCACTCGACATTTTTGTGAGAATTTGTAGTTAAGTAATTTGTTGTATAACAAAGCAAAGCAATTTTTCAGTATTCGCGCCTCTGTTTAATTTGTGTTCTATTCAGTATTCGCGCCTCTTTTTAATTTGTGTTCTATTTTTCTTTTATTTATATTCTAGGTACTCGTGGTGGCCAGTTCGATTTTCGAACAATTTATTTTTAGTGCAGATTAGGGCTTGAGAATCGCGCACGCCGCACGCACGTCGTCGCAGTGCAGTCCTGTGCAGTCTAGTCGACATAGTGCGAGCCCCTAGAACGACCGATTTTTTTACGATGAAATTGTTATCTACTATCGTCCGAATCTCTTTATCTGGTCTCTGTCAAATCGGTAGATGTCATAATTTAAGGTTATCTATTAAAGTTTTCTTTATAAAATAAATCCATACCTCAAGTTATAACTACAACGTTTGATGTATAGGTACGTGCACTTAAAACTATTGTTTATTTCTAGCGCTTCCTATTTTATCGTTTGCGCCCGTTTGTGTCAGTTGGAAAAATATGTATATTATGATAATTTATATTAATTATCAAATCAAATTGTAAGATATAAATCTTTGTAGTAAAATAAAATCTAAATCTTCTTAAATAATAGCAATAATCAATATTATTAAATGATTAACGTATTTTATTTTTCTGGATTTTTAATTTTTTATAAATATTACTAAAACAAAATAGAAAAATACTATTAAACAAATATAATGAATGACAAAAAGAATGTCTTGCCTAGGATTTGAAATTATGCACGGCAAGAGGTCTTGAAACCTCCGGTCTATTTAGACGTAGAATGACTTTTTGTAAATGTTAACACTAGGTATTCATTAAAACAGCACATTAATTTTAATAAAATGTTTTTGCAAAATACTAAAACCAACTTGGGCCTATCATGGATTAAAACGCACATGTCTTTTGGGGGGGTAAGTGGGGTAACTACTGTGTGTACCTACTATACCCTATCGAGTGGGGTTTGAAAATGAAGGGTTTTAAAAGGTTACAAAGATTTAAACAAATTATATGATTAAATGTAATTTCTAATGAGAAATTATAAAATAACTAAAAAGTGTAAAACAATTTACTCTTTGTAAATAATAAATAAAATAAAAAAATGGTAACATGATGACCTATTTCTGTCTCCAAACAACTAAACTTAAACTTCAGACACGAAGTCAGCGAACGCGGAGAGGCGCGCGGCGGCGACGCGGGGAGCGGCGTGTTAGATTTATATGGACTCGATAACAAGGCTGTATTTCACAGCAATTTGCTGATGGATAATCCTGGCTACAAGGTTGTATCTACGCAAGTACTCTTCGTTAGCTAGACGAGAACACCCGAAGATAATGTGTCGGATTGATTCTCGCGGATGGTATGAGTGCCCGACAGGATGGCATGCCCGACAGATGTCAACCGTGCAGTCCTTCACAATAAATCTCCGGTAATTGTTCTTCATGATAACTTCGTCCATAATTGCGCAGACAAAACCTACGGTTTCCCCAAAGAGGTCATCAAAACGCAGCTAATCTACATCGGGCCCATGTAGGGCCCGGAAATAACGTCCGTGGATATCCTTGCTCTGCCATACTTTCCCGCGATCGTTAGTGTCAAGCATTACAGGATTGCGCCAGTTCTCTTTAGCCAAGGAGAGCAGGGTTAAGGCCCTTGTCCACCGCAACCCCATGTCGGTGCATCTCCACGTCGGCATTTTAGGAAATATTCCCGGAGGTGGCATATCTCGCGATTGTGAAGGGTCTTAGCGGTTAAGAAGCCTCGACCTTTACACTTTCGCGGGATATACAGTTTCTTACTGATGACTGTGGGTGATGCATTCGATATGCAATCAGCAGGGCGTCGAGTTCGGTCTGAGTCCATTTGAGTATGCCGAAAGAGTACATCAAAACCGGCATGGCCCAACAGTTGAAGGCGCGCACCTTGTTTCCGCCTGATAATATTTGTATGACCTACAAGTAGTTGTTCCGGGTCTGGCTGTTTGTGTATGTGAGTTTAAGTGTTTGTAAAACGCACCCACAATACAGGAGAAATTCCTAGTGTGGGGCGAAGTTTTTAAAAAAAAAAAAGAAGACGAAGAAAGATAGAAGACTATTAAATACTTTCTTCAGGCGGCCAAAAAAGCGCTCCTTTAAATATTGCTTCATGTCAGTAACATTGATGCCCAATGCTTCCGATATACCCAAATATTTATAGGTTTCGGATGCGGGAAGGCTCTAAGGTTTAAGGAATCTGAGAGTTGGGTTCCCACGGATTCCATAATTTCCCCTCGCTTTACATGCATGACCGCACATTTGTCCACATTAAATTCCATCCTGATGGCGCTACTGAAAGTTTCAGTTACTTTTAGTAGCTCTATCAGTTAAAATTGTTCGGGGCAAAGAGTTTTAGGTCATCCGTGTAGAGGAGGTGAGATATAACCTGACCACCTCTCCTCAACGATAGCCCAGACCTGCATTCTCCAGCAGTGTGCTTAGAGGACTCAGGGCTAAGCAGAACCAGAGCGGACTCAAACTATCGCCCTGAAATATACCTCGCTCGATCCTTATGGGCTCGCTATTCCTCTGGATATTTCGACATTCTGGATAGCGGAGGACCTTACCCCATACACGACACCAGGAAGGTGCGCAGAGTTGCATCTACGTATACTTTATACAACTCCAGCACCCTCATGAACCATGTATATGGCACCGAGTGTGGCCTTCTTATAACAACAAAATAAATAAATAATCTACCCAGCATGTCGCCAGATCCTTTCGGGAACGGCAAACCTGTTGGCTAATAGCCATATCAATGAGGAGTAGCTCCTTAGTACCGCGGGACCCGTTCCTACATTCATTTTGGACGCCAGACATGATGGAGTTGGTATCTATATGTTGGTTAATTTTAGCTCTCAAAATGTATGTAAGAAGTTGGTAAACACGTGATCGGCCTATAATTTTTGAGTTTCGCGGTGCTACCAGATTTATGGAGCAGGTGGGTAAGTCCTATTGTTAGGAACTGGGGTAGCGACATAGACTCTAAAGCAGTCTGGTACTGAGCCGCCAAGCAAGCGTGCGATCTCACAAACGTTGTGCGATCTCACAAACGTTGTGCGATCTCACAATCTAGAAGTTGTGCCGCCCGTGCGGCCCTGGAGACTTCCAGTTAGGTAACGGACGAACTGCATGTGCTACATTTTGGGGGCATCTACCACTAAATGGGGGCTATTACCATCTGGTAATAGCCCCCATTTCTGGTATTGGATCGCAGGGTTGCTCGACTTCCCGAGTCCAATCACCGTCGGTGTGACTGACGGGCACCGAACAGATATTGCGCCAGAAAGAATCCATGGGATCATCATCTGGTAAGCGCGTGTCAGCCACACCTTGATCCGGTCGCTTCCAAGCCCTGTAAATCAACCTTTCATCACTCTGGAAGGTGAGATTCTAAGTGTATCTACTTGCCGCTTGTATCTACGGATACGGCTTGCCCATCCATACACTTTCAGGAAGTCGATGCGTTCTGTGACACGGGACATATAGTCCTCAGAGCTGATATCAGTCCATGAGAACGCCCGCCTTACAAAGCGCATCAGACTAGGGCGAGTATTGCCCTCCCTGAAGCAGATTAGTTTTAGCGCTCCGGCCCCACCAATACGGCGCTCAATTCTGCACTGCCAAGCTGGTACGGCTGGTTTCGGTCGTGTAGCTCTAGAGCTATTAGCAAATTTGTCGTGAGCTATACAACATGCCGCTACAGCAGCGCAGTACAGAATTGAATGAGTATCAGTAAGGTCTTCGAAGTTATCAAAATAATTCAGAACTGCCACCAGCGCAATAATTTTGTTATTATTATTTTTACGTCCCTTGATTATGGGTTTGGGTGTCTAAAGAGAACTGGTTATCTAGGACTATGTAAATACTATGGCTCCTGCCTGACCACTGTTTTATATAAAATACACAGGTGAAATAGCAAGGGGTGACTTGCACACTTAATAATGGGCCCCCGAAAATGGTCGCTAGCACATAGTGTCGTAGCGACAAGGGGGCAATATGTCCCGAGGTGCTTATGAGCAGTGGAGACACGGCTATCAGGACAATCCCGGAAGTACAGTCAAGAATTGAAGATCCTACTGGAATACTTCCTTCCTTCGAGCACGTTTGCTCTTGCGAACTTCCACTCGAGCCGGCCAATAAAGTCATGAAGGAGGTGAGAGCTCTGTTCCTCGTCATTGTTAACTCCAGCCCGCCAATTTAGGCAAGCCCGAGGTGAGGAACAAGACTTCTCTCGGAAGATAGGGTCCGTGGGGTCACTACTGCCCAACAGCTCGCCAAACTTTATAGGTACAGACCTAGAGTTAAGGAGCGCGCTAGCCCCACCACGACATCAACGTAAAGATACGTCGGTGGGGTTATTATTATTTCAAATCTTTTTTCTCAAAGTCATGATGGTCGTCTGTACCATGTATTCATGTAGCTATGCATTGACTAGAATACCCAGACTAGGGTTGCCAACTTTTTTTTATATCAAATAGATGGCGAAAAAATAAAGAAATACATATACTAGGTATGTTTCAAAAACCTTTTTATTTTTAAATGCATATTTTTTGCTATGTATAATCAATCTTTATTAATAGGTATTTTTTTAAGTGAAAACTTATTTAGGCGCGTTGGGCATTTTTGGGATGGAACTAAACAATTGATTTCGCGACGCTTTTACGCCACCAGCTTTTGACCATAATACATCAACGCGCGATACATATTTCCTGCACAATAAAATTGTTCAAGTTTTCACTTCTATCGGCACTCCCGGAGTGCCACTATTTATTTTGTTTCATTTGACGAAAACCATTAATTCAGCTTTTAAGAAATTAATACTGGCCCGATTGCGATCATTCCGCCATTTTGTATGGAACTAAAAATATAATTGTTTCACCTACTATATTTTTTCTCTAGAAATATAATATTTAGGCCTCTAATATACAGGATACTATATTATATAGTAGGGTTGGCAGCCCTTACCCAGACGTCTGTGAAAAGAGGCATGGAGGTCGTCGCTCGCGGAGGACTTTCAATGAGTTTAGTTGTTGAAAGGCGTTTCAGCCTGCATGACCCCGCCGCCGCCGCCCGTGCTCCTCTGTGCACAGCGTGCACCGGCCGCCGCCGTCTTTGTGCAATGTGCACCACACACGGCACATTCGACATTCATGGTGTTTTCACCCTCACGAGTAGGCGTATGTCAGTTTATGTAGATAAATACTATCGCACGCCGCGGCAGCTGCGGTTTGCGACATGCATCACACGTTATATCTTCAGTTTTCCATAAGCATAGCGACCCAATTCTTCTATATTAGGGTTCCCTACCGGAAAAGGAAAAAGAAACCCAAATAGATCACTTTGATGTTTGTCGGTCCGTCTGTCAAAACCCTTTTTTTCAGGAACGGCTAGAGGTATCAAGTTGGAAATGTGACAATTCAATTTTTTCGCAATCGGTAATTATCTATGAAAGTCATCGTGTCACATAATTTGAACACATAAAAAAAAATCACCTATAACTTATTCACAGTTACATCATGAAATGAATTGTTAATTTGTAGTTATAAATATCACATAAAATCACTGTTTTTTGCGTTTACTCACTTATATTTGCAGTTGAAGCATCGATCGTGAACGATGTAAGGGAGCTGTTCCCCTGCAAAGGTAAGTTTGTTCTTTGAAAGACTACTTTGCAGGGGAAAAAGTCGGTTTGATCCGATTTTTCGTTCGGAACCCTTGTTGGACGAGTGCCGAGATCGATTCGCATGTGGCCGGATTTGTTTATTAATGTGGTCGGCTAAATAGTCTAGTATGGTGTTTAAAGCAACTGTTTGACCACCTCCACCAAATCACACCCACTTAAGCGGGTGCTCAGTCCTTCGTCACTCTTGTCTTCTTCAGATTGGTCTGACGAGTTGGGGGTGACTGAAGGTGAGCTAGACCGAGTCGTGAGACGTTTGGGGGCTCGTAATACCGCACCAGGCTCGGACGGTATTCCTGTTTGGGTTTGGGTTCTAACTTTGGCTACCCTGGGGGACCGCCTAAGACGGTTGTCCAACAACTGCTTCCGTGGGAGCGTATCCCCCTCCGGCTAGGCCGGGACTTAGAATCTCCCTTTGCATACCATCCCATTGGCCTGCTCGACGAGGTTTCCAAACTATTCGAAAGAATAATTGCCGAAAGGCTCGCCGGACATCTATCACGTGTTGGTCCTGACCTCGCCGATTGCCAGTACGGCGTCCGGCAGCAACGACCTACTGTGGATGCGATCCTATGCGTTCGCTCGCTGTTGGAACAGGTGGTGTCTCGGGGTGGGGTGGTGCTGGCGCTTAGTTTGGATATCGTCAACGCCTTTAACTCTCTGCCCTGGGATGCGATTAGGGGGGCACTTAAACATCACAGAGTGCCTCTTTATCTACAGTGCATCGTCGGGGTCTACCTTCGCGACCGGCACATTCACTATGCGGGTCGGGACGGTAGCATTCATCGCAGGGAGATTACGTTTGGGGTTCCGCAGGGGTCGGTTTTAGGTTTTTTTTTTGTGGAATCTCGCTTATGATGTGGTCCTGCATGTCGACCTTCCCGTTGGCGTTAATGTAGTCTGTTACGCAGATAACACCCTGGTGTTGGCTGGCGGCGACGCCTTTGAAGAGACCTTCCAGCTTGCCGAGCTCGGAGAGGCAAAAGTCGTGGCGACGATCCGCAGGCTGGGCTTAGAGATAGCACCTCATAAAACTGAGACGCTTTGGTTCCACAAACTACCGAGGAGTAGAGAATCACCCAGCTCGTTGGTCAGATTTGGAAATGCGCAAGTCGAGGTGGGTCGATTCATTAAGTATCTCGGCCTTACCTTGGACGGTCAGTGGGGCTTCAAAGAGCACTTCGAGCGCCTAGTTCCCCGCGTCGGGAAGGCAGTGGATGCTTTGCACAGACTATTGCCCAATCTCGGTGGACCTCGAGAAGAAGTTCGTCGCCTCTACGCATGTGTCGTGTGATCGATGGTCCTTTATGGGGCACCTGTTTGGTCAAATAGGCTGTCAGACGTCCGACGCTGCAGGACTAAAATCAACAGTCTGCAGCGGAAAATGGCTATTCGATTATAGAGGCGACAACTCTCTTGGCACGCTTTCCGTCGCTAGACATCTTGGCGGATATGGACGCGAGAGTCTATAACCGAATCCGCGTCATCCTCCAAAGTAGCAATGACTGTTGCCTGGCTGAGGCGGCAAGAACGGCGATACGCGCTCGAGCGGTGGCGTAAACGGCTACAACAGCCGCAATATTCGCGTAAGCGCGTTATCGAAGCCGTCCTACCACACTTCGAAGCCTGGCTGAAAACAGAGGAGCGTATCTCTTATAGGTTCACTCAGGTACTGACCGGGCACGGTTGCTTCGATCAATACCTGAACAGGATTGGGCGAGAGGCCACGGCAAATTGCCATCATTGCGGAGGCGGCTTAGATTCTGCACAGCACACGCTGGAGGAGTGCCCTGCGTGGGCTGCTGAAAGACGGGTCCTGGTCGCCAGGATCGGGCGAGATTTGTTTCTACCAGCAGTAGTTGAGTCTATGCTGGCGGTGTCGGGAAACTGGCTAGAAATGGCCTCCTTCTGTGAGACCGTGATAGTTCAGAAGGAAGCTGCCGAGCGGGATCGTGAGAGGGCTGATTCCACTCGTAGGAGAAGGCGTTGGGGAGAACCCCGTCTGCAACCTTTAGAACAGGCGGGAATTAGGGATCACGGGCGGTTAGAGTGGGGACTGTCCGCCCACTGAGTGACCTCAGGGTAGACGGCGCACAGTTGTCACGTGTTGCCTTGCACACTTGCACAGATAGGTTTCGGGAAGACCCCTTTACAGTCTCCCCTGGGATGTGCCCTAACAGGCGCTGCATAGAGGGGGTTGCGGATTGGTCTTTTGATAGGTAACGGTGCCCCTTCAATGTGCAGATGGTGAGCACCGGGGTGGTTTTAGTGAGGTAAAAATCTCACACTCCCCGGTCTTATCCCCAAAGCCCGGGCGCCTTTTGAAGGTTTCCCCCAAAAACAAAAATAAGGTAAGCTGCAATCTGCACGGCGCCTGCGGGGCGCGTGTTTAACGTTTGGGAATATAATGCTGAGCGTGACCATCTCGTTTCGTGTATCTATTGGTGCAGCGCTACGTTCCCACCTCTCCAGGAATTCAAATAATTAATTCGGAATTTCAAATAAACAAGATTCTCCCGCAATTTAAAATTCACGCGCGCTGGAGGAATATTTGACAGTGGTGAAAAGCATATGCCTGAATGCAGTCGCGAACTCGTGACACTCGAAACTACGTTTTGTCCGTCTAACATTACATTACATTACTTGTATAAAGCGTGTTTTTAGTAAATATTCTATTCGATATGTGGACGAAAGAAACCGCTTAAATGAAGTACATATCAAGGCAGAAATCCAAACGTTTTTTTAATGTTACATCAAGATCAAATATTTTGAAGTCTCTACGTTCAAATGGAAAATATAAGTTCAAAAGTAATAAAAAGTTTTAAAAAAAAGTTTTTTTTTGTGCCCGCATTTATACTAACAAGAGGTGGCAACCCTATGTAGCATAGCGCGCCAGCTACTGTTACCCGTAGTACTTACGAGGCCACTATAAACCAGTGATAGAGTCATGTCGGAGTAATGCGAGGAGACAAAGGCAAAACGGCTGCTTCGGGTCTGTCTGTGCGTCGACCGTAGTGCCGTGCGACGAGGTCGAGGGTCAAAGGAGCCGCCCGCGCCACCGCTGCCGGCCCGACACGCTTCTTGGGCTGACTGAGTGCTGCCATCCTGTTCTACTACTACTAGGGGGCAAGTGAACAGTGGCGGCGGTAAGGGCACGGGAGTTCACGGGACCTCTCGCACGTGTCAGAGTTATTGAACATACGATACAAATAAATTAAACTGAAGTACCTATAAAATTCCACACAGACGAAGTCGCGAGTTCAGTCGCGGGTACTTAACAGCTAGTGTGAAATAAAATATGATTTTTCCTATCCAAATAAATTGTGTTGCGTTGCATGAAATTGCCATTCTTTAAGTTTATTGTAATGGCAATGTGTGAATTTGTGAACTGTTCCGTAAACGAATAACGTATGACTTGCAGAACCGCGGCAGTGCGAGCGCGGCAGCGTGCGGCATGGAGTGCGGTGTGGCGGCGCCGGCGGGGGGCTACCCCGCGCCCCCCGCGCACTCGCACCCCGCGCTCTCACCCACTGAGCGCTCGCCGGCCAAGTCCGGCCTGCACGTCAACTTCAGTGACAAGGGAGAAGTAAGTTTTATTCACCATCAGCGTCCAGCACCGAGCCTGCACTACTAACATGCTGTGCCTCGCAGGCCTCAGGGGAACCATAGTAATAATAGTGATATATTTATTCTTACTAAAGGTTAAAGGTAGTAATGATGTACTTACATATTTAATGAAAACCAAAAATATTAAGTTGCAATCAAGGACCATAAAAACACAAGGTCGAGGTAAACAAGGCGATCCACTTCTAGCAAAGGTGGAGGTTGCCTGTTGCCCACGCGCCACGTGACCGCGTACCATAGCATACAGCGCGACATACCAACGCTTTCTTTTTAGTGTGATGACGTCACAAAATATAGTATCACTATGTATAGTGGGTACAAAACTAAAACAAACCCATCCGCTAGCGCTGCTGAGTGTGTGGTCGGTGTTTTTTTTCCTACTCAAATAGCCAGAAAGTACTATGGCGTTCAATAAAAAGTGAGAATGAGTATGTTACAGGGACCTTTTATTTTTATTATTTTTTTAATTTTCGACATAGTCACCTTTTCGTGTAATACCTTTTTACTCAACTTAAAATTCCCTTCCTAAAAAACTCTTCCTCCTGAGCACCTAAAAAATCCTGTAATGCAGCGACTATTGCTTCATCATCTTAAAATTTCTGTCCTCTCAAATAATTCTTCAACTTTGGAAATACCTAGAAATCACTAGGGGCAAGGTCTGGTGAATATGGAGGATGCTCAAGTATTTCAAAGCCAGCATTTAGAATTGCAGCCATTGCAACGGCGAACTTGTGGGCGGGGGCGTTATCTTGATGAAACAAGACAATCTTTGCAAGTTTGCCTCGCCGTTTCTCGCGGATTTCGTTCATGTAACATGCTATGCACACTACCTGTTGAAATCTTTGTTTCTTTAGCAAGCAGCAATAAAACGTACCGTGACACGACGATTTGCTAAAACAATTTTTTCGGTTAAAAAAGTCTTAACTATTTCTTCGGTCACTGCTGTCGTAGGGCGTCCGAAGCGAGGGTCATCTTTAGTGGATGTTCTTCCGCGTTTGAATTTGGCGCACCAACGTGCAACTGTGGAATACGGCGGGGCATTGCTCCTAATGTATCCCGTAAATCTTAATTGACTTGTTCCGTGGTAAAATTTTTCAAGCACAGGATACTTAATAACCGCGCGTACTTCATTTTTTTTTTCATATTGGCCAAGAGTACAACCTACCGCAAACAAATAACTTCTATTATTTAAAAACAAAACATTTTTTTATTTTTATTTTTTTAGGTATTTTATTTTATTTATTAAGGGATAATAAACAACTACAACATATGTAAAACTTACCTCCACTACACTATCCGCAAATAAATCATATTTAAAGTTCAGTGGTAGCCACTAGACGAGCATTACCAAAATCAACAAATGTTTTGAAGTAAATAAATAAGTTACATAAAGCTAGCTATAGCTACAAAACCAAATCAGATAAACATGAACTGGCGAAAAAAGAAGGATCATCTGAAGTCGTTCGACGTCAGTGCCAACAATGTTATAAGCAGAACGTAGCCGCCCGGGACGCTTAGTAGCTAGGAATAAAACAAAAAAGTCACTACTTTTTGCAAAACCTGTCCTAATGAACATTTTTTATGTCCCGAATGTTTTATTAAAATTCATCAAACTTTGTCAATTTATCTTTTTCAGTAATTAAGAACCTCATTTTTACAATAAACTTTTATATGCGCGTCAAAACTGTTTTATTTGTAATCTATACCAATTTATTTCATTCCTACCGGAAAACATATAAGTCGCGAGCGAAGCCGCGAGCGGAAAGCTAGTATTTTTTATTCCATCTAACATTGCGAAGTTTAGTCCAAAATGTTCAGGCTAACGCTAAACGCTATTTGTATATAATTATAACACACAGGTACAGTTAAAGTCGACACAAGTAGTCCTACTATACTATACTACAGTTAAGGTCCATAATTGGTTTACTGTAAATAATTTGGTATTAATTAAGAAGAAAACTAAATGCATAAGATTCGCGTTACCGAATGTTAGAAGTAGTGAATGTCACGTTGTATTGAATAAGGAGACACTAGAATTCGTCGAAAAGACTGTTTTCCTGGGGATAACGCTTGACTCTAAACTACAGTGGGGTCCTCACTTAACATCACTTGCAGGGCGGCTAAGTTCAGCCGCTTACGCTGTTTGGAAAATCCGCCAACTAACAGACGTAGATTCCGCGAGACTGGTCTATTTTAGTTACTTTCATAGCATCATGTCTTACGGTATTTTGCTGTGGGGACGGGCTGCAGATATTGATTCTATCTTTATTCTGCAAAAGAGGGCCGTCAGAGCCATCTACAACCTCCGCAGACGCGAGTCTCTAAGGGAACTGTTTAAGAAAATTAACATCATGACGGTACCTTGTCAGTATATATATGAGAACATTATGTATGTTCGAAAAAATCTCCATCTTTTTAGTAAGATAAGTGACAGGCATAATTTTAACACTAGAAATAGGAACAAATTAGATCAACCACGTTTTAGATTGTCTAAAGTACACACTTCTTTTATGGGGTACTGTGTAAAATGTTATAATAAAATACCACTCGATATTCTTCAACTAAATGAGAAGAAATTTAAAACATCATTAAACGCACACTATGTTGACAAGCATATTATAAGTTAGATGATTATATCGTAGATAAAAATGCTTGGCTTAATGCTGGTCCTGCTCCACAGCCGCTTGGGCTCACTAGTTAAAATTTTAATATTTAGAAGAGTTGCTTCCCCTTTTTAAAAATAAAATATATTTTGACATTAGGAACTTAATGTTCATTTTTGTTTTACCAACTTAATTGTTGAATGCTACAATTAAGTAATGATTTTCTTTCTTTTTGGTGGTTAAATTCTTTTATTTTTTTAGATACATTGCAAACTATAGTTTTGTATAATTTAGAAGCATTTTTATTTTTGTAAATGTGAGACCATGGAGCCGTTTATTAACTTATTAAATGAAATGAAATGAAATGAAATTGTTTATTCTGTAAATAGGATATCGGAATCACTTTTACACGTCATATTTAAAAAAAAAATAAGCTAGTTGAGTTCGGCGTTTCCTATCTGACTACTCTGAGAAGAAAGGCCGAAACAAACTCAGAGGTCACAGTCTCTTTTAAAGTCCAGACATAATCTTGGTCAGGCCATATGAGGACCATGTAGATTAGTGTCTGAAATGGTCTTTTGAGGAAAGAACCACACAGATTTGAGTGAACCTGTCCAGTCAGTGCAAGCATTTGTCAGTAATCGTGTTCAACTCAACGAGCTCAACTCAGAACTTAAGGAGCTCAACTCGACGAACAATACCAAAGAAAGGACATTTGGGTAGGCCGCATAAACTACTCAAACTGCCAGACCATAATTAAAACTAACTGAAAAATGAAAATAATAATGATATCCACATAGTCCTCACATTCACAATAATTAATTAAAATAATACTAAAATAATACTTTACAAAGTAATCATGTCATTTTGAATATAATTTTCAACAATGTCAATGTGTATATAAAACTGGTATATTTTCATGATTTTACAAAATAATTAAAATGTTAAGTTTTATCACAAGGCTTAGCAGAGCGAGCAGTTCAATCCCATGCTTTTTTATCTTCTAAATAATCTGAAATTTTATAATACCCTTTTTTACAAAGTTTGGTTTTAATACAGATTTTAAATCTATTAATGGGTAAGTTTCGAATGTCAATGGGAAGTTTGTTGTAAAAGCGTATACATTGACCCATGAACGAGTTGCCTACTTTGTGGAGACGTGTGCGATGCACAGCAAGATTGTGTTTATTCCTGGTATTTAAACTATGAATATCGGACATTTTCTTAAAATTTGATATATTTTTGTGTACATACAATAGGTTTTCAAAAATATATTGTGAAGCTACAGTCAGAATATTTATTTCTTTTATTTTTTCTCTAAGGGAATCTCTTGGACCTAGGTTGTATATGGCTCGAACAGCCCTTTTCTGTAGAACAAAGATAGTATCAATGTCCGCACAGGTTCCCCAGAGAAGAATCCCATATGCCATAAGACTATGAAAATAACTAAAATAAACAATTCTGGCTGTATCCACATCAGTTATCTGTCTAATTTTTTTAACAGCATAGGCGGCCGAACTTAGTCTTCCTGACAATTTTTCTATGTGTGGGCCCCATTGTAATTTACTGTCAATAGTGATTCCAAGAAAAACTGTCGACTCAACAGGGTCCAACTCTGTTCCATTTACTTGAACATTGGTAGATAGCTGCCTGACATTTGGCATTGAAAATTTAATGAGTTTAGTCTTTTTTTCGTTCAGTAGAAGATTATTTACATTAAACCAATGCACTACTTTAGAGAGTGCATCGTTAACTTGTTCAAAGTTGACTAACTGACGTTTGATTTTAAAAATGAGCGAAGTGTCATCTGCGAATAATACTATCTTGTGATTATCCCTTATGTGATAAGGTAAATCATTTACATAAATTAGAAATAAGAAAGGCCCAAGAATTGAACCTTGCGGAACGCCCATGGTGACCGCAGATCCTGCAGATTTCTTGCCATTAACATCGACCCTCTGGATTCTGTTGTTCATATAAGAAGTCAGAAGGTCAAGAGCCTTGTCCCTCATACCATAGTGGTACAGTTTCCTGGTGAGTGTATCATGATGTACGCAATCGAAAGCCTCTTTAAAAATTTTTGAAGAGGCTTTCGATTGCGAATGATAACAGGCTCTTTTAAAAATTTTTGAATATTTCTTAACAAATTCTTTAAAAGTTTCATCATAGTTATATGTTTTTTCATGATACAATTCAAATAACCTCTGCCTACTTTTGTAAATACCTGGTGTTGCCCAATCACTGAATGTAATGCGGTCACAAACAGGCAATGTTTTTGAGGTGAAAACCTTCCTAAACTCACTATTGATGAGGTTAAATAGTAAAGTGTAAGCTTGATCCGGGTCATTTTGATAAGGCAAACCGGGCAGTTTTTCCATTAAATTATTCTTAAATTGGCCTAAGCGACTTTTATTTACAGGAATAAAACTCACAAGTTTTCTTTGTGCTCTGACTGTTTTCTGAGGGAAAGTGACTAACTGGCCACAGTGATCAGAGTCTAACTCATTTATAATTAAATGGCTAGAAGGTTTTAAGTTTGTAAAAATATTGTCAATACAGGTAGCACTAGTGGCAGTTATTCTAGTCGGCTCAAAGAATATATTGTACAAATTACATGACTTTAATAAAGTTATAAATTTATTTACTACAGCAGATTTTTCCAGTATATTAATGTTGAAATCTCCACAGACTACAACTGTTTTATTACTGTTACAAGTCTTTAATAATACTTCTTCCATATATTTCTCAAAAATATCATATGAAGCACATGGGGGCCTGTACACGCTCATTACAATGAACTGCTCAAGCTCAATGCAAGCTATTTCAATAACTCGCTCAACAGAGAGGCTCACAATATCCTTACGTTCTTTAAATTTCAAATTGTTACGAACAATTATTAAAGAGCCACCACGTATCATATTAACTCTGCTGAATGAGCTGGCAACCTGGTGGTTGTTAAAGCTGAACATGAACTGGTGGACTTTCAACCAATGTTCAGTTACACATAGGATATCAATATAACTACAGTTCATGAACAGCTCCAATTCTAATTCATTACCTATCACACCCTGTTTATTTTGATGAACAATTTTTAGAGTATTATTATTATTACATTTATTAAGATTACTATAATTCGATGGGTGAGATATCAAAGAAGAACTTTTAGTAACATTTTGATGATTTAAACCAGTATTTAAATTTTCTTCATTTATTAAGCAAGAGGTTTTGTCTATTGTCCTAATTTCTAATTTAAATGATAATTAATGTCATTAGTTGTTGCCAAATTATTGGCAGAATTATTTAAAATGTCATTGCATTGCTCAAAAGAAGCAAGTTGTTTAGCCAAATTTTTGGCTGAAATAGAAAAAAAATATGATAGCGACACAGCTATCTGTCCTTTGTAATAGTTAGAAAGATAGTACATAACAATATTATGTCTATCTCTTGTCAAATACAAATTATTACCAACATAATTGTTAGTGTCAACTAGATGGAACAGATTATTATTGAATGTCCAATTATACAATGTTATATTTAATTCAAATCTTAGATTATTTTCTTCCTGTGGCAAACTGTTACTATATGGAAATGTAAACAACACAATTTTTCTTAAACTTAGATTACATAATGTTCTATAATATTGGAGCAATTCTCCTTTGTTCACATTTCCCCTATTACCCATAAAAATTAATAATGTAGTGCCTTGGTTAAAGTTACATTTAATAATTTCTTTCATAATGTCAAATAAAGAACAACCAGGCATACAGTAATTTATTATGGAGTGTCCTGGATATTCATCTGTCAACAAGTGGCCTAAGTCCTCTCCAATCTCATCACAAAATAATACTACATCATTTTTTACAATTTGTTTAGTTTGTTTATTTGAACGATTGATAGCAGGAAATGTCAAATCAACACAGGGCTGCGTGAAGGTGGTGTTGCATGTTGTCAATGAATGGTCCGGTGTAAGTACATTGGATGGTGTTTGACACTGCTCACAGTTGTTTGTTTGTTTATTAAGATGTATGTTGACTTGAAATAGCATGGCAGTTGAGAATATGTCATGCTCACTTAAATGTCTGGCGCTGATGGTGGCGAGTGTGTTGGATCATTCGGTTCCCTACAAAATGGTTGAGCTGGATGGTGCTGATCCACGCGTCATGTTCGTGAACGGGCGCCGTCAGTTGAAACTGGTCATCTCTTATCTGCCAGGGCTTATTTTTAATCTTATATTTTCAATTGCTTTTGATTATTTTTTGTACATTGTTCTCACATATAGAAGCAACAAGAATGATGTACCCAGGATTTTGTAATATCTATATTTAAAAGAGTGTCCTTGGAGTTTCTTGCCCGTTCTTCTCCATAGAGATCTACGTTTTGGAATGGGCAATTAGCTTCAACTTTCTGACTAACTGACCGACTCTTTGACAATTCAAAAGTGCCTGTAAATGGTTTAATTGAAATAAATGCTTTGAGTTTGAGTTAAAATTACAGCTCACAAGTAATATAATTAAAAGATATAATTTAAAGACTTCTGTCCGTTGGCCTACAGTTGCAGTTTAAAAACACGTCTGACGCGCGGTCAGCACTGGGCGACGCGGCCCGAACAGAAATGTTTGTTGTCGCCCAACAGTGCATTACTTTGCAAAGTACTTATTATATTATTTTAATTATTGTGAATATGAGACCTATGTGGATATTTTATTTTATTTCATTATTTTTTTTCTTTCTCAGTTAGTTTTAATGATGGTCTGGGAAATTGAGTAGTTTATGCGGCCTACCCAAATGTAGTTTCTTTGGTATTGTTTGTCGATTTGAGCTCCTTAAAAGTTCTGAGTTGAACTCCACGATTACTGACAAATGCTTGCACTGACTAGACAGGTCCACTCAAATCTGTGTGGTTCTTTCCTCAAAAGACCATTTCAGACACTAATCTACATGGTCCTCATATGGCCTGACCAAGATTATGTCTGGACTTTAAAGAGACTGCGACCTCTGAGTTCTTTTTGGTATTTCTTCTCCGATTAGTCAGATAGGAAACGCCGAACTCTACTAGCAAGATTTCATATTTTTTAAATAACATAACATGGACTATGGACTTTAACGTCTGCGAATAAATGATTATTATTATTTATTTTTATTATAACATAACATCACGCCTGTAATCCCCGAGGGGTTAGGCAGAGGTGAACCTATAGTACACCCACATTTCGCCAGTTATGTTTAAGTCCCATGTAATAGGGGGCGAGCCTATTGCCATCAACCGGGCACAAATCCAGACTCCACGCTGCTTGCTACTGACAAATTCCAGATGGAAAAACCCAATAACAATTTGCCCGACCCGGGAAACGAAACCAGGACCTTATACTCAGCAGTAGCGCTTGCGACCACTAGACTAACGAGGTATTTGTTTTAATATGACGTGTAAAACAAAAATTCAAAATATTTTTAATTCACATAAACCTACATGGGCACTTATGAAATGTCAGTCAAAGTCAAAAACATTTATTTCAAATAGGCCCATGTATGGCACTTTTGAACGTCAAAATTTACAGAATAATATAATTGATTCTAGTCGCCCCTTCCAAAAGGTAGTTTTCGTATTGAGAAGAATGGGCAAGAAACTCCACCGTTACTCTTTTAAAATGTTTTACAATAGTTTGTATAAGTACGTACATTACTTAAATAATTATATGTGAAGACGATGCACCTAGAATAAAATTACTATACCACAATAGGTAAAAAGAATTAAAAATGAAGCAACGACAGATAATTTAATTATATGATAGATACATGGTGCTCACATATTTACAAACATAGTAAAAGTAGACGATTTTCCTAATGTTTTTAAAATTAATAAGTCAGTGTGTGAGGAAGTAATCACAGAATGTAAAATCAATGTCATATAATACAAAATTATAAATTTTACAATTAAATTAGCAACCTGTTTGATTTTGTCTTGATTCTAAATTGTCCTATGGAGCAGGACCAGCATGTTTCTAAGCACTCTTATCTTGGATATAATCCTTTAATTTGTAATATGCTTGTTTACAAAGTGTACTTTTAATATGAGTTTTAAATTTTCTTTCATTTAATTGCAATATGTCACAAGGTATTTTGTTGTAACATTTAACACAGTACCCCATAAAAGATGTATGTACTTTAGATTATCTGAAAAATGGTTGATCTAGTTTATCTTTATTTCTAGTATTAAAATTATGTCTATCACTTATTTTATTAAACAGATGTGAATTTTCCCTTACGTACATAATATTTTCATAAATGAATTGGCAAGGTACCGTCATAATATTAATCCTT
Organism: Omphaloscelis lunosa; assembly: GCA_916610215.1. Taxonomy (NCBI): domain Eukaryota; kingdom Metazoa; phylum Arthropoda; class Insecta; order Lepidoptera; family Noctuidae; genus Omphaloscelis; species Omphaloscelis lunosa. Next base: position 23,901,402 of record OU744247.1, read on the forward strand.
TTAAATAGTTTCCTGAGAGATTCGCGGCGACGTAGATTATAAATGGCTCTGACAGCTCTCTTTTGTAAAATAAAGATGGATTCAATGTCAGCAGCCCGACCCCACAGTAAAATGCCATACGATATAATGCTGTGGAAGTAGCTAAAATAGACCAATCGCGCGGTTTCTACATCTGTTAACTGTCTTATCTTTCTAACAGCATAAGCGGCCGAGCTTAGCCGCCCCGCAAGAGATGTTATATGAGGTCCCCATTGTAATTTCTTGTCTAGCGTGATTCCTAGGAAAACCGTTTGATTAATAAATTCCAGTTTTTCCCCATTCAATATGATGTCACATTCGCTACTTCTAACATTAGGTAATTTAAATCTAATGCATTTGGTTTTTGTTTTATTTAGTACCAAATTGTTTACCGTAAACCAATCTTGGACTTGCAGAATAGAGCTATTAACGTCTTCAAGATTTTGTGACCGTCGGTTTATTTTAAAGATTAATGATGTGTCATCTGCATATAACACCATCTTCGGTTGATTTTGAAATAATTGGGGTAAATCATTAATGTAAACTAAAAAGAGGAATGGACCCAATATCGAACCTTGGGGAACGCCCATTGCCATTTCAGACCCTAATGAGTTTACGCCGTTTACCTGAACTTTAACCTTTCTATCTTTCAGGTATGATCTAAGTAAATCAAGAGCTGTATTCCTAATCCCATAGTGCTCTAGTTTCAACAGAAGTGTCTCATGGTCTACACAATCAAACGCCTTCGAGAGGTCGCAAATGATTCCAATGGCATCTTGTGCTTCTTCCCAGGCATTAAAAATGTTCTTTATTAGGGTGACACCGGCGTCAGTGGTACAACGCCCTTTGGTGAAACCGTACCGTTGTTCATGAAAGATGGAATTTTTATTAAAGTGAGGTAGCATTTGATTGAGCATCAACTTTTCAAACACCTTACTGAGCACTGGTAGAATTGATACAGGCCTATAATTGTTGGGTTCTTTACTATCACCAGATTTGAACAATGGAACTACTTTACTGTGTTTCATGAGATCCGGAAAGACTCCTTGGTCTATACTGGTGTTAAATATGTAAGCTAAATAGGGCGCAATGGTTTCGATTATAGATCTACAGACTTTTACAGACATTCCCCAGAGATCTTCTGTTGATTTAATTTTAAGATCTTTAAATGCTTTTATAACAGCCTGGGGGTTTGTATGCTGAAACCTAAACTCCAAAGGGCAAGCCTTCACATTCTGTCTAAGTAAGGCAGCAGAAAGCGCGCGTGAGGAATTTAAAGCTTGAGTAGTTTTAAGGGGAATATTAGCAAAAAAGGATTCAAATTCTTGAGCTATTTCTATAGCTGAGTTAATGGGGCCATGTGCAGTCTCTAAATTAAATTCAGTATTTCGCTGTTTTTTCCTACCTGTTTCATTATTTATTATTTGCCAGGTAGTTTTTATTTTATCATCAGCTGATTTTATTTTATTGCTAATATAAAGAGCTTTGGCTATTTTGCACACACTTTTAAAAGTTTTTGAATATTTTGCAACATACTTATGAAAGCTTGTATTATTCATATGTTGCTTTAGGCCATAAAGTTCAAATAGTTTTTCCCTGCTTTTACGAATACCTGGAGTCGCCCAATCACTAAATAAGAACTTTGTGTAAATACTTTTAGTCTTTTGTGGAAAAGTGTCATTAAATTGCGTGTTTAATAGTGAAAAGAACTCGGCGTAGAACTCATTTCAGAAGCTAGGTGCACGGATCCAATTGGTCGCTTCCTATGGAGAAGAGCCGGCAAGAAACTCCACGGTTACTCTTTTAAAAATAATTGGCTTTTACAATTCTTTCAAACAGTGTGACTAGGTATGGGAATAGATTCCAATATCTGACTATTTCTAATCGCGATTTAAAAGCTGTGGAATAAAATATGACCTAAAATTCGCACCAACACCTCGACTTCAGGTGCAAAAACAGTACTGTATCCTTTTTTCTTTTGCTTTTATCTCGAAAATGGTGTGTCCAATCACAAAAATAATGAAAATTTCGACCCCCTTTATAAAAACCCTAAACCCGTAACACTCAACATGTAGGTAATAATTTTTCTTATTTTCCATACAAAAAGTGAAAAATTCCATATTAGCACGTCTAGGCTGCCCCCCAGCGCGCTTCAAGGGGTAGGGCAAACAAGTACCAGGCTTGTTTCATAAAAAACATTTTTTAGTCCGGAAGGTAGATCAATAAAAAATATAGAACAAGTATTTTTTATATTTTAACGTAATCAAAAGATTACGGCGATACATTGAGTTAAAATGTGGCATGACGTCACTGCTTGCTAGATTTTATACTGATTTGTGACGTTGCGAGCCCCCACTCCCCAACTTTAATGCGTGTTTTCTAAGTTATTTTTTATTAATATGATTAAGCAAAAAATACGTGTCTAATATTTTTTTATTATCTGAAAGACGGACTAAATAGAATTTCTTTTTCTTACCTAGGCAACTACCGTATTGTCAAATACGATTTTAGTTGTGTCAAAATTATATTTTAATTTAGAGATTTTTTGTTGCAGAATAGCTTTAAGATTCTCATAAACCAAAAGTAAGGAATTTTAGTAATAGTTTATTTCGGTGTACAAGAGAATCGGCACCATTGCCCACCGTGATTTTAGTAATTGCTATGTGTGCCCGGACAGTAACTGAAATGCATAATTGGCATTGAAATCTTTGGGGCAATACTTTTTTAATTTGTTTCTGATAAAGATTCTGAGATAATTACCAAAACTGAGGAAAATAATGACCACCCAAATGTTGAATGTTAATGTTAATCAGCAATTTGAAACAATACCAAAAAAGTTTAGAGTAGTAACTGATGTTACAAAAAATGAAGAGAAGAAAACGGAATTACCAGCATGTAGAAGGATACTATTAAAGTGACACTGTAATTACCTAAGCCAGTAATTTTTGTGTAGTTTGTTGTTCCATTGCGATTAAACTCATTGACCTGCAGTGCTTGTTCAAAAATATTTCATTATGCGTTTTGTTCCAAAGAGAACAAGGTACACATGCCCGATAATTCCGACTTAACGCAACAGAACAATTATTATGACGCAATTACTGGGCAATAGATTTATGGTTTACCCTTTATTATAATGAAATATACAGTAGTATACAATAGTAATAGTTGGTAGAGATGCCGCGAATACCGATTAATCGGCATTTGCTACGGCGAATAGAAAGGAATATAAAAAAATTGTCTATAAGTATTCAAATAATAATATTGCACTTACAGTAGTCTCTTGACTTTATTAATCATTACTGTAATCTCAAAAAAAATCTAAGATTATGAGAAAAAAAGGAATGATGTTAAAGAAACTAGTCTCATATTTTACTGATTTTAAATGCTGGCAACTCTTTTTAACCGACTTCCAAAAAGGAGGAGGTTATATGAGGTATTATGTTCGTAGCGTAAGTATTTTATTTTATTTTATGTATGTCCGCCCATTTTTCCATCAATTGTGGACCGATTTTGAAAATTATTTTTTTGTTTGTAAGGGTGTGCTGATAGGAGCCTTTTGGCCTCGTACAGGACTTTCTGTTATTTTTTTTTTATTTGTTTCTTAATTTTTTATTAATGTTTTAATAAGTGTGTTTTAGTTTATTTTGTTTTTGTCCTGTGCGAGTCCCAATAAATACTTTTTCTTTCTTTCTTTCAAGAGACTATATGGGACCACATATAAATTTTATAAACTTTTCCCGAATAGTTTTTGATCGATTTCTCCAAGATCCCATCATCAGATCGTAACCAAATGACAATGGGACCAACTTGAAACTCCATTTAAAGCTTAAAGAGTATCAATTAGTCAAAATCAAAGTCAAAGCCAGTCGAAGTCAAAGTCATGGCCATGATGATGATGAATATTGTTTATACTTTATATAATTTATATAAGTCAGCCAAGATTTCAGATGTTACAATTCATATACGACTAGGGTTACCATTCGTCGGGATTTGTCCGGACATGTCTGGTTTTTTGGCCTGGTGTCCGGCCTTCTCATTTGTCCGGACTTTTCGATCAAAGGAAATTTTCTTTGAAAAAGATATATTTTTACTGAAAAAATAAGATTAAAATGTTAAATATCCGGACTTTTTTGCAAATGTCAGGCTTTTTATGAGGACTTTTCAAATTTCGAAATGGTAACCATATATACGAATACTATAACGCACGCTCGCTTTTTTTTTCCTTGCACAATGCATAGTAAAACGTTGTATGATACATGTGCGTAAGATAATTTCCGACCCGTGCGATTTATTCACCCGCTCGCTTCGCTCACTCTTGAATAAAAATGCCACTCGTCGGACATCACCTACTTTCCGCACTTGTAGCATAAATAACTACATCCCTCCAGAAGTTAATACCATAATCTGCGCTTTAGAAGTCCTAAACTTCTAAATTAATAACTTCCATGACTGATTTTTGACTAACTTTTTATATAATGATAATAAAACTATTTCGTCGAATAACAAAAAAATGTCGAGTAATGCCGAATACCGAATAATAGCAAGTATTCGCAGCATCTCTAATAGTTGGCGATATTGATCTCAAGATAAACAGTTCTAATATTCGCGTAAAAATAAATAAGAAACAACGATTTTCGGGTACTTATTCGATAGTACGATTCTCCTTACTACTTTTTAGATATTTTATTTATTAGTACCAGGTACTTAGTTAATGAAATAAAAGGTATTGGTACTTACTAACACTTCTAATAGGTAGGTACTAAAGTATTGGTAAAAAAAACAGTGTTAGATCTTTTATAGTATATGGCGTTATGTTACTTACCTACAATATTTTGCACGGCGGCGGCGCCTTAGCTGCACTGACTGAACATAATCTTTACGATTTATGTGGTTCTTATGAGGTCGTCTACCCAGATTTTACGATTTTCTAGATGCAACATGCATGGACACTGGATGCGATATGATATCAAATCCAATGTCCCAATCTTCGGCAGATGAGCTGTTAAGTAGGTCTAGCAAATTGTCAATAGTACATTTTGTATGCGCTTCATTGCAAAAATTGAACAACAATGAAACAACCGCCCGGTAAATGACGCTCTCGCGATATATTATGGTATCTCAGCTGTGTGTGGTCGGTTAAGATAAAATATATTTACATTAAGCGCTTTACTTTATAAAATATAATTATATTATCTTCGATGTGTGTGATGAGCTTAAGGGCGTTTGTGCACTACCTCGTATTCGATTCGTATTCGTGTTCCGTTTTGTGGCATTTCTTATGAACCGTTTTAAAAAAACATGAATACGAGAGTCCACGTGCACCGATCCGAAATTCGAGTTATACATTAAAAACATTTCATATTCGTAAAAAACACGAATACGAATCGAATACGAGTGAGTGCACAAAACGCCCTGTATTAAGTAGTAGCTGCGACTTCGTTCGCGTGGATAAAATACGGCTCATGTTACTTGCTGAAAATGTAGGTTGTTATATGCGAAATATTTTTTTTCATCGGTTAAGTATTTTTTGAGTTTATCCACTTCAAATAAACATACAAAAACTCTTATATTTTCTCTATAAAATATTAGTTTAGATGACGGCTACTTAGATCCCTAAAAACTGAGTTGATGTGAGAAATTCACGAATATAAAAACAAGAAAACGAAGCAGTGGACAAACAACCATACATTTATTATGATGGCTATTTCGAATCGTATTTTCACGAATCACGAACGAGCGAGTTTTTTACGGAACGTTTTTTCGTCCGTAGCCGTGCTACCTAGGCTAATGCTGTGGGAAAGTACGCCAGAGATTTCTATACTCTAGACGTGTGCTATAAAAAACAGTGGAACTCTGGGAGTGCCGACAGAAGTGAAAACTTGAAAAAAAAAATTACACCGATATGGTCAAAAGCTGGTGTCGTCACAGTGCCGCGAAATCAATGGTTTAGTCTCATCTCAAAATGCCCAACGCTCTTAATAAGTTTTGACTTAAAAAAAAAATCTACATAGATAATATCTTTATTGACTTCATATGCCTATTTTTTTTAAATATGCGTGTAATAATAAAATATATTAAACACTTAACCTTTTTATTCCATCAAATTATTTATTGTTGTCAATAAATTAACATTAATTAATGTTCTGGTGAAAAGTATGGGGAGATGGGGAGACCTTTGCCCAACAATGGGACAACATAAGTTAACTCAAAAATATAAACGGCCCGTTTTTTCCTTTTAAGGTACGGAACCCTAAAAAGTGTTCTTTATAAAAAAATAATTTAAAGTTTTTCTATTTTAATATTAGGCTCTGTTTGGCGGTTTCGAGTCAGGAACGAAAATTAATTCCACAAAGACATCTGTCAAAGTCACAAATATTTAAAATTATTGTTATAATCGTCGAAATAGATCATTCGCGCGTAAGTTCGCGCGTATAAACGATCTTTGCGTTCATTATGTCACTAATTTGTTCGGAAAACAGGAAGGCGCCTCTGTCGACAAGTCTATCGAATAAAAAGGGACGAACGCAACGATTGCATACTATCGCGTTGGTTAGGTTAGGACGCGGTGAGAAACTTTGCACACTTGTATCAAAATATAATATTTTAACTAGGTAGATGAGCCCGGTGTTTCCTAGCCGACTACCCTGAGAAGGAATGCCACTCAAACTCAGAGTATGCAGTAGGTAAATGATAAATGATATTTATTTCTGTAAATTGGATAAAAAAAACAGTTTTACAAAATTAAATTGTGTTTTTAAAACTAGATGAGTTCGGCGTTTCCTTGCTGACTATACTCTGAGAAGAAAGACCGAAACAAACTCAAAGGTCACAATCTCTTTTAAAGTGCAGACATAATCTTGGTCAGGTCAGATAAGTGAGGACCATCATGCAGGTTATGTCTGAGATGGTCTTTTGAGGAAAGAACCATTATAATTAGAGTGGACCTGTCCAGTGCACGCATTTGTCAATAATCGTGTAGCTCGGAATTTAAAAGCGTGAATGAGTATGTCCCTAATATTAGTTCGGTGGTTGGCGCAGGTGAAAGAGCGTCGCGAGAAGTTCCTGACGGCCAAGTACGGTAGCCACCAGATGGCGCTGATCCGCAAGCGCCTCGCCGTCGAAATGTGGCTGTACGACGAACTGCAGAAGTTGTACAACACGGTGAGTGCCGCGGTGTCAGCCAGCGTGCGTATTCTTATCATTACTGATCTGGAGAGCACTTGCGAATTAGTAAAACAAGACAGTACATAATGGAAGTGCATACTGCCGTGTGTTGCAGAAGGAGGCGGGGTGCGCGGCGGGCGCGGGCGCGGCGGCTAGCTCGCAGGAGGTCGAGGTGGACATCGACGAGCTGCTGGACATGGACAGCGACGAGCACCGCCGCCGACACCTCACGGTGCGCATCACACTCCCGACACGACACACTATTCCTCACAGTCCTCACTCACTGCTGCCCTAGTGCCCCACTGTTATTCTAATCCTATTCAACTCGGTACAACCATAAAGGGTGGCTCCCAGACTGGAGCGGGCCGGGGCTGCGTTGAAGCGGCTCCTGCCCAATCTAGGGGGTCCCAACGCCTCCTCCCGGAGGCTCTACGCGGGGGTCGTGCGGTCCATGACCCTTTACGAGGCCATTTTTTAAATCTGGTTTCTTCTAAAGATGTTTTCTCATGTCCTTGTTACAGAATATTGACTAAGGGGGATGCGCTAAGGTAGACCGCGAAATTCAAATTTTCTTAAGTTTTTTTCAATTTGCAGGTCAGAGTCAGGTTGAATGTTGATCAAAATATGATTCGCAAAAAAAAAACACAAAATATGATTTAAGAAATGTATATTTACAGAATTATAATCTTAAGAATCATCAATAAAACTCGAAGTTAGAATTGCCTCAAAGGTCATGATTTCATGAAAAAGTCATTCAATAGGGTAATTTGAAGTAACAGAGTTCTATTGATGATTTTAATGACTACTATTCTGTAAATACATAATTGTTAAGATCGCGAATCATATTTTAATCTACATACAACCTAATAATGATCTGAAAATTGCAAAAACGTAAGAAAATTTTAATTTGACGGGTAGTCGCTTAATAACATATATTTTTTTAAACCGTTGCTATCATTAAAAACGTTCATATGACTGGGGTCTACCACAAGCTGTTATAGCAGTATTATTATAATCTTACTTTGACTTTTTAACCGACTTCCAAAAAGAAGGAGGTTATAATGTTCGTAGCGTATGTTTGTTTGTTTTTTTTTTATATATTTCCGCCGATTTCTCCGTCATTTGTGGACCGATTTTGAAAAATATTTATTATTATATATAAATATTTTTGTTTGAATGGGTATGCTCTCAAGTTGGTCCCATAAAAATTATATTAACTTTGCTAGGACTGTGTTTGAGCTAGCTTCAATAATACGTATGTTTTCCCACGATGATTTTTCCGCGATCTTAACAATGATGATATATTCCTAGGGTGATAAAATAAAAAAACCACTACCACCACCCGCCACCCGCCACCACCTGCTACCAATAACATATTATGTTATTGGTAGCAGGTAGTGGAATTCAAATTTGTGTGGGGTAGGTACCACAACTAAAAAGTATAAAATAAAAACTTTTTACAAAAAAAAAACAACTTCCAAAAAAAAACACTACACAAAGTGAAAAATAACTTTAATTTCGGAAGTCGATGGCAAAATACGAAAATTCAAAACCAAAGACACCGACTTCCGAAATTAAAGTTAATTTTCACTACGTAGTGTTTTTTTGGAAGTCGGTTATTTTTGTAAAAAGTTTTTTCGTACCATGACGACTTATATAATAAGCTTATTGTAATGTTGAACCAATGTCATTTTCTTAGCGGTTTTGGTGACGTCACCACTAAAAGTTCATTCAATTCGTACCACGACGTGACTTTTGACAACTAGCAATATTGATTTAATGTCTTTTATTTCATAAAAAAAATACTTTCCCTGGCAAACACCTCATTCGTTACACTTCAAAAAACTATTGATTGCTGATCATTTTCTGTCAGGCGTTTTTATACACAATTAGTTGACTATCTAATTTCGTTGACGGCCGGTACGTATGAAAGATAACTTGCATTTCCCATACCCCGCCGTGAGTTCGGCCGCCGGCTAGCCGGCAACCGGGACATATGAAAAGGCACTTACACTTTTGACAGTGATACTAACAGTTAAGGCGCAACTACACGAATTCTAATGATTTTAAATTGGACATCACATCTAAACGTCTAGTCTTACTTCTTTGAAAACAATTTTCTTCGTAATTTGATATATGAATATTTGAAATTATATTTTTATAACATAGTGTAATTTATTTATTTTGTAAAGTAATGTCTAACGCGGACACAAAAACGATAATAACGCAAAAACTATCGAGCATATTTTAATGAAACTTTCACCATCTAAAAGACAATTTAATTATACACATTTTAGTATACGGCTTTTATTTGTATTGTGTTTGATAAATCAAGCTTTTTCGAATAAACTTGGTGCGCGTTGAAACCGGGGCTCTTGCGGCGGCGCGGCGGCGGGCGACGCGGACGGGCGGCAGTGCATCGCATTTTATTCGCTTTTAGATTTCGTGGTATAAATGGGTGGTAAATTTAAATTATTGAACAACCTAGGAGTGAATTTGTACATTATCCGTTGCAAAAATAAGAAACAACACAACAACAACAGCTAATTATAGTATTATTATTATATTAATAAGTTTTAAATTATGAAACCAGTAAACGTTTTTCTTCTAAACTAGGTGGTATCGCTCTGTGACATGTATTTAAAATTTTAATATAGGCACTGGCATGAATATAAAAACATGGGCGAAAGTAGAAAAATAGTTGTGCACAATGTACTGTAAGTTCGCAAAACAGACACAAAATTTACATCTCCGCAGGCGAGATCATACTATTTACGAACCAAGAACACCCCCACAACTATGTCAATAATATCATTCAAGTATTTTTTAGACTCTAATCCGGACTGTCCCTAGAACGATGTAGTATGGTTACATTAGATTAGAAAAAAAACCTCGTCTCTGAATTTACGACTCGAGAATCTTTATTTGGTGTTGTCTTAAAACAGAAATAACACAATTATTTAAATTAAATAAAAGTATGTTTACTACAATTAAAAATAATTAAAACTATATACATGTTCTATATACATATATGTTCCCGGTATACGGACACACGGGGCAGGATGGTGGAGGACTGGGCTCTGGAGGCCTAGTCGTCCTAAACTGGGGTTCTGTCCCTACGTGTGTGCGGATGCGGGGTGAATCGGTGGTGGACATTTCGTTCGCCAGCCCCGCTCTGTCACCGCCTGTCATTGACTGGCGCGTCATGGAGGGGGTGGAGACCTATTTCGATCACCGGTACATCCGGTTTGACGTCTCCGCCCAGACCTCGAGCGCACCGGTCCGACAGGCCCCGAGTAGTCCGCGGTGGGCGCTGAAGCAGCTGGACCGGGAGCTGCTCTTGGACGCCTCAATCGTGCAGGCCTGGGAGTCATCACCGGACAGGCCTGCTGACATTAATGACGAGGTGGAGTGGTTCCGGGAGGCCATATCCAATATATGTGACGTGGCAATATCCCGGGTCCGGCCCGGACGTGCTTCGCGCCAGGTGTACTGGTGGTCGCAGGAGCTGGAAACCCTGCGCAGAGCGTGCGTTGCTGCGCGACGCCGGTACGCCAGGCACCGCAGGCTCCGTATCCGCCCTCCGGATACGGAAGCCATTCAGGCGGAGTTGTACGAGGGGTCAGAGCTGTACGAGGGGTCACAGCGGCGAAGACCGCCCTCCAAGCGGAGACCCTGCGGCCAAGGCAATGGCCTGCGAGGAGTTGCTGGAGACTCTGAACAGGGACCCGTGGGGACGCCCATATAAGATGGTGCGGGAGAAACTCCGCCCATGGGCTCCCCCGCTGACGCAGAGTCTCCGGCCCCAGCTTGTGGGGGACGTGGTGAGCGCTCTGTTCCCTTCAAGAGGGGAACATACTTCCCCGCCATGGGCGGGGGAGTATGTTCCGCCTACTGCGGTGCCCGATGCGGACCACACCGCCGACGGCGACGATGCTCCGGAGGTGACCGAGGTAGAAATGAGAGTGGCGGTACGCAAGATGAATGCGAAAAATTCCGCCCCAGGACCCGACGGCATACCTGGAAAAGCCTGGGTCCTGGTCTTGGGGGCTCTCGGGCCTCGACTAAGGGGGCTCCTAAGCGCATGCATGGAGAGGGGCCAGTTCCCACTTCGTTGGAAGACGGGGAAACTGGTCCTCATCAGGAAGCCGGGGCGCCCAGCGGACTCTCCGTCCGCTTATCGGCCCATCGTGCTGCTCGACGAGGTGGGCAAGCTCTTTGAAAGAGTCATTGCAGACCGCCTCGTCGAGCGGCTGGTACGGGTGGGGCCGGATCTGGCGGAGAGCCAGTTTGGTTTCCGCAGGGGGCGCTCTACGGTGGACGCCATCATGCGCGTGCGGGCCCTCATGACGGGGGATACTGTGGCCCGGGGTGGGGTCGTCTTGGCGGTGTCTCTAGACATCGCCAATGTCTTCAACACCCTGCCCTGGAGTTGCATCAGGGAGGCACTCCGGTATCACCGGATGCCGACCTACCTCCGTCGTGTGGTCGAGGCCTATTTGGCCATCATCTACCCCGGTCACCAAGGAGAGTGGAACCGGCGAGAGATGTCCTGCGGTGTCCCACAGGGATTGGTCCTGGGGCCGCATCTGTGGGACATCGGATACGACTGGGTGCTGCGCGCCGACCTCCCTAGCGGCGTCAGCGTCGTTTGCTACGCTGACGACATGTTGGTCCTGGCACAGGGGGGGTCGTACCAGGCGGCGGCCGAATTAGCGACACGCGGGGTTGTGACAATCGTCGACAGGATCCGGCAGCTGGGACTCGAGGTGGCCTGCACAAGTCCGAGGCCATGGGTTTTCATGGACCTCGGAATGCGCCACCGTCGGGTTCCCAGGTAATGGCGGGAGGGGTTCACATCGGCGTCGAATCGACGATGAAATATCTGGGACTTGTCCTCGACAGCCGATGGAACTTCTTCCAACACTTCCGGCGTTTGGCTCCCAGACTGGAGCGGGCCGGGGCTGCGTTGAAGCGGCTCCTGCCCAATCTCCCCTAGATTCCAAACGCCTCCTGCCGGGCTCTACGCGTGGGTCGTGCGGTCCATGGCCCTTTACGGGGCACCGGTCCGGCGCGTTCACTAAGGCTGCGGCTAGCCCGCCGGTTGAACGCGTCCCAGAGGGTTATGGCCATCCGGCTGGCCCGAGGATACCGCACGGTCTCCTGCGAGGCGGCGACTGCTAACATCCTTACACACTTACAATAGTAAGTGTGTAAGGATGTTAGCAGTATTAAATAGAATACTATTTAATTTTACGTTCATATATCTGCTATCTAATAGCGTAACACAACGACATTCATTGCGTTATTTACGTTGTTAGATATTTTTTTCGAACTTATGAAGCAATGGATTAACAATCTGTTTACAAAATGATTCAGATTGTGATTGATTGTTTATTACGCAATTAGGGCCATACACACAGACAAATCACACATCTTTGTTATATGTTTTTGTCATCTTCTGTTATTATTTTAAGTAGGTATGTCCTATACATGTATGGACACATTTATCATTTAAGTACGTTAATCTTGTCACACCGCGCGTTTGTGCCAGCTGTTTTAGAACCCAATGGCTTGGCACGCGACGATGGGAAGAAGCCAGACGGAATGACCATAATGCCTTGGAAGTTGGGTAGCACTTTGGTGTGGGATGCAACCTGAATCGACACCCTTGCGCCATCCCATCTTCCTAGCACTGCGGGCTGTGCCGGGGCGGCTGCTGCAGGTGCAAAAAACCTCAAACGGCGCAAATATAGCAACCTTACCGGTAGCTATATTTTTGAGCCGTTTAGGGTTGAAACACTAAGGCCGTGGGGTCCGATTGCTCACCGAGATTTCGGGGACATCGCCAAGCGGTTGGTCTACTCTTCACATGACCAGAAGGCTGGCCAATTCTCAGGCCAAAGAATCAGCATTGCCATCCAACGTGGCAACGCTACCACCCTTTTGTGCACTTTTCCCGCTGACAGCGATGCGGACGAATTTATTGACGCCCAATGAGCTTTTCCCTTTATTTTTTTTCCTTTACATACTTGTACATAATATCTAAAATAGTTAGTGGTAGGACTTTAGTTTATCATCCATCTATTTAAGGGGTGGGAGTGGGGGGAAGTCAACAACCCCTCTGTGAAGGAAAACATGCGGACCATGCCCGCCCCCCCTTTTTGAGATATGTTTTTTTTTTAAATTATAACCTAACTTTCGAATCTTCGGAAGGACTTTTATATTAGAGTACATATATACTTATGTATATTTTGGAGTAGGAGCCCCCCCACCCCGCATGGAGAAGTTTAGAAAATGCATAGTTTTTTTTTAAATACATTTTTTATGATCTTATTTTGAGGTTATGTTTTGGTGATTTTTTGAGGAAGGACTGCACGTTATGGCTATTTTATAGGGTAGGTACATTTTTTTTTGTCAGGCCTTGTTGACGGAGCCCAGCTTCGCGGGGCTCCTATTTCTGAGTGGTTTAAAAAAGATAACGACGAAGGGGATGGCGCTTCGTTCGCTCACTAGACCCCGTCATCCCCTTCTGAACCTAACCTGTCAGGGCCAGGGTGCCCCAAGTCTCAAGCTCACTCGACTCATTCTAATGTGAAAATGTAAATTTTAAAAGTTCGCGTCAACTTATTGACACTTGACACCTTGACAGAGTGACAGAAGTATCAATAACAACACAAAATGGCGTCGTTTTACGTTTCGTTTCACATATCGGCAATAGTCGGTAAATTAATAAGGTCTGTTAATTTAATACCACTAATTTAAATCAGGGAAATATAGGTAATATAATGAAATATGCCTAAAAAGTATCTAAATCACTAAATATACGTATTTATTTCATCATTTTTAAAGTAAAACATTTTAGTGCGTTAACCTAACGAAACGTCAATGGCAAGACAAAATATCAAAAGTGACAAAATATTGCTAAACTTCTTTGATTTTGATTCTTTTTTTTTTATCGGATAAGATTTGTCTCCGCAACTTAAAACTTTACGTGGAGGCTTCTAATAATATGATCTTTCTGTAAAAAAAATATGGACTTTCAACTCGATGGATGTTAATCTAGTTAGTTGTGTATACATAGTATAAATATTCAAAAAGTAAGTAAATATAATAAACCAACTTATTCAATGCAAATTATTAAAATAATATGATTACAATCTTAATTTATTATCAGAATATTGGCTCATTTTACCCTAGTTACCCTCTTGCTCTAGTTACCCTACGAAATTCAGCGCGTGCTGTTGCAGGGTCGCGGGGGGTTAACGCGTGGTTTCTCCCACTCGCTTGAGGTCGCTGTCACTTATTATCGTCTTAATCTAAATCACTTTGACTATAAGTGATTTGTTTGTCAACTAAATAAATATTTTGAAAGTAAAGGAAAATAATATTTTGCTTCACGACAATCTTCAGTAGCGATTCGGACCAACGTGTGAAAGGGACAGCGCTGTACAGTTCATATAGCGTTGTTTCTTTTCTACTATAGCAGGCAATGCACAATAGTTCGTTCTTTCCCAGCGCTAAGCAAGAATAAATAGATATTGAACGATGAAGGTACGAATATGAGTAATTTTATAAGTATATTTATATTAAGCTTGAAACAAAACTCTCTTGAAATAAGATTGTTTCGTAAAAGATTGTGGTAGGCCCCCTGGAACAAATAATAAAGCAGCGGTAAAACAATTGGTAAACTTTTTAGTATTTCATTAACCAACACAATCCAGAAGATGTTACACGAATTCATTCAGAGTGATTTAATTCCGAGGTTATAACCCTCAGGGCTTCCACTACACCATACACCACCGAGACCCACTAATATGGGCAGCGGACTTGAACAAACAAAGATCCTCGGATATAACGATCCTCTTCTGGAAATAACGTCGCTTAACTTTATAATAATGACGTTTTACCTTTATGTTTTCAGAATTTACTAGCAGATGCCAAAAAACCACAAAAAGATGTACATGTAAGTAGTTATTAAAAAAAAAAACTTGAACTATTTTATTGTGCAGGAAATACTTTTAATGAGGTGTATGAAACGGTAACGGTAACAGTGTCTCGAGTTTTATTGTTTTTTCCCATCTTAAAAATGCCCAACGCGCCTAAAGAAGTTTTCCCTTCAAAAAATTGTTAGTGTAGAGTAGTTTTGATTCTGTAGAGGAACGGCAGCAGAGGGTGACGGGGTTCGCATGAAAGGCATGCGCCCATACCACATGACTTGCGTGGCCGTTTGTGCAAGTGCTCCAGCAGCCCGGCCACAGGTAGTTGAACCCCGGGTGGTTTGGGTCAGTAAGAGGCCGACAGAACACGGCGGACATCCATGAGGATATTCACACGCAAAAAAATGGTGGTCCCACCAAAGCGATAGAAAAGCTCATTCTTCGACAGAGAGTAAATTTCTTTGTCAGACGAATGACAATTAAACGTTTAACGAACTTTAGAGCATATGATACATATATAATATTTCGTAACGTTGTGTCCAGTTCCACATAGGTACAGTTCCACACATCTTATGAAGACTGTTCAGTCCTGCGTGCTTGTACAGATAACATACTGTCATACATAGGTAATGCAATATCGATCGAGATTCTAGATCTCGCGAGATCTCGAGCCATTTTTGGAGATTCAAATTGTTCGGAAGACTATCTCGTTCTTGAAATCTTTATATAAATATCTATCTTTATCTTTTTATCTTTATATTAATGGTGTGTACTGATTTGCTGTGTTCTGTATGCGTCATCATCATCATCATCTTTATCATCATTTCAGCCGTAAGAAGTCCACTACTGGACATAGGTCTCCTCAAGCACCGTCACTTCGACCGATTCTGCTCTGCTCGCATCCAGCGGATTCCTGGGGATTCACTAGGTCATCGGTCCACCTTGTAACCCCTTGCAACGCTAAGTCTCCCGGTACGCGGTCGCCACTCCAAAACCTTGCGGCTCCATCGGCCATCTGTTCGGCGAGCAATGTGCCCTGCCCACTGCCACTTAAGTTTGGCAATTTTTCGGGCTATGTTGGTTTCCTTGGTTCTCCCACGGCTCTCTTCATTCCTGATAAGATCACGTAAACTCCAAGTATAGCCCTCTCCATTGCCCTTTGGGTAACTTTCAATCTTCTAATGAAGACCCATTGTGAGTGCCGCACGTCGTCTCTGACAAAACGCACTGGTCAAAGACTTTCGTCTTGAGACACTGCGGTATAAGAGACGAAAAGATATAACGTAGCATCCCGAACGATGCTCAGCCGGGATTCGACAATTGGCCTCTTTCTCGAAGTTGGACCTAGCTGGACAGTTTGTCCTAGGTAAACATACTCGTCCACTACTTCGAGCGTAGCGTCTCCGATCTTCATGAAAGTGGGTGTGACATGGGCATTTGACATGACCTTCATTTTGTCCATGTTCGTTATATGATCATACGACATACTTAAATATATGTAGACAAATGGTCTTCGTGAGATGGTAGAACTGTACTTGAAACTTGTAGTCGATACTGGGTTAATTTTGAGTTGTAGGTTTTTGTTGGTTTTTGCCTTTCCACCAAAAATTGTTAATTTAAAAAAAGATCTATTCAACTCTATGACGTCCATCTAAGATTTACGTCCTGAGGTTGAGTAGATTTCTTACACAAGTATGTCTGTGTACCTATGCGAGTTTTTATAACTGTATGCTTTTCTTTTCAGAAATTCATAAACGACTTGCTAGAAAAGGCGAAAACTCTGTAGATTATGGAACCAAATCTCACGGATCGAACGCGAGGAGCGCCCTCGTTACCGCTCCCCTAGATATAATTATTATATGTATACATGTCCTAGCTCGTAGATGTGTTGTGAGCGTGCGTGCGCCCGAGCGCGCCGCGCCATACAGCTGCATAGTACATACTAACATGACATATCAGCGGAGGGAGGCAGCCCGGGGCGCGCTGGCGCGGTGGCGCTGTTACCAACAGCTATTAAGGCTCTTTCAAATAGGCGCGACACGCGACGCGACACAAAGACACCGCCCGTCGCGCGACGAGCGGTGTCTTTGTGTCGCGTCGCGTGTCGCGCCTGTTTGAAAGACCCTTTACAATTTCGTGTCGAGCCTACCACCGTACCAGTGAGTTCATACCTACCAGTATTTTAAATGATGATTGAGCAGTACTAATCTATCGATTTGGTAATAAGTATAAAAGCCGACGAATGGGAAATGGCTCCCTCAGGCTTAATTGTTTGCCGGGCGATGTAGTGCCCGATAACAGGTGTCATTATTAGAAACTGAATGCTCGTAGAATAATATGTCTTTCGTGATGTCGTAGCATGATCGAATCTTTGCGATAATCCTAGGACGATAGAAAAAGATCGGATATGTTTGTCGTAATCATACGAGCTGTCATCAGATTCATTGCAAAAATCTCGAATTGTTGGAAAGTTGAACGCTTTATCATGGTTGATTAGAACACAGTATAATAGCTCTTGATAAAGGTGCCAACAATAAAAGACGAAGGAATTTAGCTAACGATCAGCGCATCCGTCAGTGTATTGTGTTCATGTCAGCGAAGCAACGTTCACAACGTGAGGGTTATTCGCGACTTACCTACCTGAGCCGGATTTTTTTAATGACCCTGGAAATAGTTCGGGTGATTACGAAAATCTGTCTTATTTTCCAAATATCTGTTCCTTTGTAGTATCGCAGAGTCGATTTAGTAGATTATCCTGCGACACATCCACCTGCCAGCCTGTTCGCAACCGTCGCTGCAAAGTTCACTACGAAGTTCACCACTGTCAACTGTGATTCTGAACAGGCCTTCCAAACAGAATAAAAGTAATATATGTATGTAAGAAAGGATATTACTTTTAGATGTTATTGTAAAGTTAGCTTACTATAATATTAGTATAATAAATAAATTTGTACATGAGCTACGTGTTTGGACAAGGTGCATCAGCATACTCAGTCGTGATGTCGGAAGAGGAATATTGAGTTCGGTGAGCCAGGGTGACCGCGCCACGTGGCTCGCGTAAACCTGGCAGGGACTATCGTAACCACCAGTCCACGACACTGTTCATGCGATACAATTGTTGTTATCTGTAAGAATAGGTACCTATTAAGAGTGCAATATAACGCTTGTATAATGTATCGGATATTACGGAAAGCAATCTTCTGCTGCTAAATGTACATAGTGCGAAACAAAACTTGTGAAACAGTCGTCGGATGACGTGCTATGACAATGTAATTTATTGGTACCGACGTTACGTAATGAGTACGCGCACACGCGGCCTCCGCGTGCCGGCAGCGCTGCACAGCAGTGAACAGTCAATGCGGCCGCCATTGCATGAACTGATTCGCCTGCATCCTATTGTAACTTTATACTAGACCTATTATTGTATTGTTTATGGGGATATCGAAGTAAAAACAATAATCATCAGCATTACCGGAAGCATCAGATTTGAAGACGCTTCGCGGAATAAACTAACATGTAGTTTCGTTTTATGCCGAGCACTTATTGGATTTTACGGAATTCGGAAAGCTGAACTAGCATTGTAATGTTGGTACATATTATGTACGTACCTACACTACATTCGAGCATTCTTAATAGGTTCAATTCTGTTTTCCCCGAAGCGTTAAGGCTCATGTAGACCAGCGCGATATCGCGGGCGCGGCAGGCAGCGCAACCCCGCGATATCGCGCTGGTCTGTACGAGCCTTTAAGCAGAGAAAGTTATTTAAAAAAAAAACGAACTCGGTGGTGTAGTGGTTGCAAGCGTTACTGCTGAGGTCTTAAGTTCGATTCATTCTTGAGGTCGGTCCAAGTGTTTTTAGGTTTTTTCATCAGCAAATCCTCAGCAGCAGCCTGTTTGTGCCCGGTTGATCTGGCGAAATATTGGTGTTCCTATGTGTGGACATCTGCTTTGTCGGGCCGTCGGGCGGGCGTTGTCCGTAGAAGCAAACGTGCTTGCCCGCACAGGTTGGTGTAACGCTCATCTTGTTCTGAGCTTACTGTACATCGTACTACACCAGTGTAGAGTGGGCAAGTTATAGGTAGATACTCGAAAATCGTTCCACGCCCGACGGTTTAAGTGCCTGCCCTGCAGAGTGCGAGCTGCCGCAACCGCGTCATGTCGATGATGGCAGGCTGGTCTGATTCTTTCTACATGAATCGCTGCTCAGTAGTGCATGTTCAAAGATTTCAGTCAAAACCTCGACAATCTTAGGTTTTGTGTTAGGTGGTGGTAGGACTGGCAGGGACAGCGACTCGCAACACAGGTTGAACAATTGCAACGCAGGGTGGTCCAGTATCATGTACTGAATCCATGGACAGCCATGGATTCAGTACATGACACTGGACCACCCTGCGTTGAAATTTTTCGTCGGTTATTTAAAAAAATGCTGTTACATACATTTTAACCGCGTAGGCACAGATAATATGCGCAAGTATTGCTCTTTTGTAAGAAACATTTTTTTTTAAATAACCGTCGCAAAATTTCAACGCAAGGGTTCCAGAATCATGTAGGTACTGAATCCATGGCAACAGGTTGTGTGTCGATGTCCCTGCCGCCCTTTATAGATTTTGAATAAGCAATTACTAATGCGCTGTCAATTCAATACTATATTGTTATGTATGTTATGGCTAAAACCCGAAGTGCGGCTATACCTAGTTTTAGCCGGCTACAACTAGGTGCGGCCGGTAACAGTTGGTTAAACTTGTCTAAATTGACCCTGGCACTCACCAGCCGCGCCCGCGGTACCATTCACTTCGCTCGCTCGGCTCGCGCGGTGTGTAGGGTTCCCACCTCTCCCGGAATTCCGGGAGTTTCCCAGAATTCAGCAATAAAAAATTAAATCGCCCGGCTCCCGGAAAGAATTTCAAACAAACAAAACTCTCCCGGAATTCTATATTCACGCGCGCTGGCGGAATAATTGTCAGTGGCGATATTGATACGACCGCGCGGCAGCGCACTACTGGATAATGCAGTCGAAAACTCGCGTGTCGCGACACTCGAAACTACGTTTTGTCCACACCTATATCAAACGCCGCCTGCAAGCGTGTTTTTAGTAAAGTATTCTATATATGAACAAAAGGAAGAAACCGCTTAAATGAAGAACATGCCAAGGCAGAAATCCAAAAGTTTTTCAATTTTAAAAGAGCGAATTTTTTTTTGTTTTCTTCAAGTCTTATTTTGAAGTCTCTCCGTTCAAATGGAAAATATAAGTTCAAAATAAAATAAAATGTTAAAAAACCGCCGTTTTTTTTCTCCCAGATTTAGACTAACAAGAGGTGGCAGCCCTAGCGGTGTGTTATGTGGTCACAGTTCTAACTTAACCTAACCTACCTTTCACCCATTTACATTTGCTACTACTAAATTTAACCAACTGCTACCGACAGTACCTAGTTGTAGCCGGCTGAAACGAGGTATAGCCGCACTTCGGGTTTTAGCCGTGACATATATAACAAGTGGATCCTGGTAGCCGAATAAAAAAAAAATTATAATTATGTAGGTACACCTCTGCCTAACCCTTCGGGGCAAACAGGCGTGACGTTAATTTATTATAATAATATTATTATTGGATTTGGATGGTTTCATATAACGCGTAGGTACGGGCACAGATAATATCGACGCTTGAAAGGCAACATTGACTAAGCGACATACGACTATCTTTACAGAACAGTATAAAGTTAAACTTTTCAGAAAAAAAAAACATGTAAATTCTTCCAATCATCCTACAGTTGATGAGCCTATTACTTAAGTACGATTCTATTAGCTCTAGGATGTTCCCTCTTATACCATAACTATGTAATTTTTTTAACAGAATCTTATGGTCCACATAATCAAAAGCCTTGGTCATATGCGTATAAATTGCACAGACAGAATTTCTCTTATCTACAAAAGTTGTTGTTCTTTGCAAAATAATTGAAACTTTTCGAAATAATTATATAACGAATGATAGATCACTTTCTCAAATATTTTAGAAAAAAATGGAATTTTTGCAATAGGTCTGTAATTTTTTAAATCTGTCTCGTCATCTTTTTTATATAAGGGTTTAATTATAACTTTTTTAAGACTGTTTGGGTATATGCCATCAGCAATACACATGTTAATTATATGGGCTAATGGTGGTGCTATTACTTCTTTGGTAAATTTTATTACTTTTGTGGAAACGTCATCATATCCGACAGTATTTAATGCTGCAAATTATTCTTAGATATTATGACTTAATAATGAAACTTGTAATCTCATTATATCGAATGCTAACTTTGAAACGCCCATTATTATTAGAAAGCGATGTCCAATTAATTTGTAAGATTTATCATTATTCTAAAAGTTAACTAAAAATGTCCTAGTAAGTGATTGAGCGACGTAAGAGTTGTTATTTTCTCACTTGAGGTAGGCGCGAGTGGTAGCAACAGCGTGAGTGCAGCGCGCGCATGGTTTTGAAGCGACGTCCCGTCGTACTCTGTAGTTCCTTTGTTACTTTGAAGCTAGCTTCACTATATACGCAAACGACCGTACACGTGTCACGCGTAGGAGTAACAATCATTTTGTAATTGTATTGCTTCAACTATGAATCACCTAAACACCTGTGCGTGAGGCGCCTCTAAGGTTTAACCAAAATTGAATAATCTTATAAGTTCAAGTATAACTTGCTTAAATATTAAAACGATAGTTTAAAACAGCAGGTAAAAATTTACTTACCGACAAAGGTGGTGTTTCTTAGGTCGGGCATACCTATTTAACCATTTAGAAAGAAAGATAAATGAGGTAAAATGATTTAATGATAACTAAAAATATTCTTTGTCAGGGAAAAACATACCATATGCATAAAAATATATTACCACGTACAATCAAAATAAGCTAAGTGGAGAAATTACCGTGCTATGCTACCGTAACAATTGTCCAAGAGCAAAAGTTGCATGTGACGATTACGACAACCACCACTTCTTAAAAAGAGGTCAAAAATTTCATCTATAGTAAAATCCAAAATGCTGAAGCGACATCAGAAGTCGTCATAGGAAGACGTGAGTTCGACCAAGCGACGCAGAAAATTCAGACGGTTCGAACTGTGTATAATAACTCAATCTGAACCAAAATTTCGCTTAGTCAATGTTGCCTTTCAAGCGTCGATATAATACTAGTGTACGGGATAGCGTAGGTACTAGCGATTCGGTACACCTTTGTAGTTTTATACCTCACTGTCCCATCAAGTTGTTCCACTTGCGGGGAAAGTGGAATGTTTAAAATGTTTGTCTATTTCGTACTTACCACTAATCGATTTATTACAAAAAGACTGGTAGTATGTTTAAGAGAATTAAACATACTACCAGTCTTTTTAATAATGCTGTGAGTTACAAAAAATACGTTTGAGAACAGTTTTTAATTGAAACTGACTTCTTAAACGATATTTTTCGAATTTATAACATTACACGCCGTGTGACTGATGGGACTTCCCATTGACAAAAAGGACGGACGGTTATTTTTTTTTAGGGTTAGTCACGTAAACCTACATGGGCACTTATGAGACATCATAAAGCTAGGTGCTCGGTTCCAATTGGTCGTTTCCTATGGAGAAGAGCCGGTAAGAAACTCCGCAGTTACTCTTTGGCTTTTAATTTTTTTTCAAACAAAGCCTCGTGCACACAGGCGCGTCGTGACTCTAATAAAACAATTTCTAAGAGAACTTCACGGTAGAACAATTACCGGTGTCGCGTCGCGCTGTCGCATCACGCCAGTCGCACGAGGCTAGATTTTTAAATTAACACAGCCCTGAGCCCTAGTATAATTTTCTCCACCAAAATCGATTAGTGGTACAAAATGAATAATCCCAGCGCTATTCGTATGAAGCTTAGTAGGTTGTGTCACACTGGTATACGCTCGTCGCTAGCTGAAAGTATTGAGTGTGGCGCTGTCAGCGACAAGTTGCTGGCGCGCGGAGGTGGCGACACGTGTCGCGACGACGTTATAGTCATTGTTACACATTAGTACGTTGCAATGGTTGTATTGGAGCTAGTCTCGATTGTGTTCGCGGTCCCCGATCGAAGCACTTTATAATAAATAATTTTAATAAATTTGTTTATTTTATTTGATCTCCATCACCTTCTTATTTTCTCCTACGGCATGGGTTCCCAACCGTGTAGATTGTGTTGATGTTATTTATTACTTAAATTTTATTTTCTTGGTACGGAGTACGGTACCTACTTATTAAAAAAACTTAAAGGCCATATTCCAAACCCAAAAGTAAAACGAGCTTCAGCTTTTCTGCATAAGTCGACAAAATAATTTTTCCAATTTCTGGATGAATGGTCAAGGTCATAGGAAAAATGTAATGTAAAAGAAAGTTAAGGGAGATTAAAGAAAGAAAAACCAGCCAAGTGCGCGTCGGCCCACGCACCACTGGTACCAGATTAGGCGAATTGTCGCCATTAACGGCTGAACATAATAATCTATTTTCAGTAAAAGACAGATCGCTATTGATGTCAAAGTCAAAGTCAAATCATTTATTTCAAATAGGCCCATGTATGGCACTTTTGAACGTCAAAATTTACAGACAAATATAATTGATTCTAGTCGCCCCTTCCAAAAGGTAGTTTTCGTATGGAGAAGAATGGGCAAGAAACTCCACCGTTACTCTTTTAAAATGTTTTACAATAGTTTGTATTAGTACGTACATTAGTTAAATAATTATATGTGAAGACGATGCACCTAGAAAAAATTACTATACCACAATAGGTAAAAAGAATTAAAATGAAGCAACGACAGATAATTTAATTATGTGATAGATGTGAGGTGCTCACATATTTACAAACATTGTAAAAGTAGACGATTTTCCTAATGTTTTTAAAATTAATAAGTCAGTGTGTGAGGAAGTAATCACAGAATTTAAAATCAATGTCATATAACACAAAATGATGGTCAATCAATCTGCCTAGCCTTTTCCCAACTAGGTATGTTGGGGTCAGCTTCCAGTCTAACGGATGCAGCTGAATATCAGTATTTTACATGGAGCGACTGCCTATCTAGCCTGCACAACCCAGTAACTAGGTAATACGATATCCCTTGGTAAGACTGGTTGTCCGACTTTCGGGCTTCTGACGACCCGTAACGATTATCAAAGATCCACGAATGACAGCCGGGACCAACGGCTTAACGTGCTTTCCGAGGCACGGAGGAGTCTCGGTATGAAGAAGATGGTCACCCATCCACAGACCAACCCCGGCAAGCTTAGCTT
The DNA here is from genome assembly GCA_916610215.1 of Omphaloscelis lunosa. Lineage (NCBI taxonomy): Eukaryota > Metazoa > Arthropoda > Insecta > Lepidoptera > Noctuidae > Omphaloscelis > Omphaloscelis lunosa. The sequence goes on from OU744247.1 coordinate 23,925,786, forward strand.
AAACGGATGAAACGACCCGTGCGGCTGTGACTAATATAAAAAACATTATAAAATTTTTAAAAACATTTATTTCAGGTACCACATAACCCATATGTATAAGAAAACGTCTTTAAATAAAATAAAATTATTCCATAATAAATACAAACTCATACAAAAATAAAAACAAACGAATAAATAAAATACAACACACAATTTAGATACGTTAAATTGAAATTACATTCAATCATAATGAATTAATTAGCTCTTAATCATTTCAATACCTATATAGTCTTTTACGTGCGACACTATATCGCACTGATAATACAATACTGCTGTAACTCAAAAAATGTAAAATTTGAGATCATATCATATTCAAACCTAAAATTTAATTCCCTACGCGTCAATAATACCGTCGTCAGAATAGTGCAAGAAACAAATAAGAGATGGCCCCATGAGTCATTGTTCATGATGACCGATGGCCATAATCCGCCACCCAATATTGCATCATCTTTAGTTACGATCAAAATTCGGCTAAGAGGGGACGTGCCACTTTGCGTTTTAGACCGCATTAATTCGAATTGGAGCGTTATTACCGAATCAGGTATGTAAAAGTTAAACTATTAATTCGAGTAAATAACATATATTTGATTTAAACCTAAAGATGAACTTGGAGTATTTCTAGTTGTTACACTATTATTGATTCACAAAAATGCAATTTAAAATAATATTTTTAGTTACGTCATTCTTGGTAGTTTATTAAGTAATTTTAGACATAATACAGTATTGTTGAAGAATTGTCATTAGAAGGTATCTTGTGATCATTTCTTGTTATTTTAACAAATACTTATTTGTTAATCACAGCATTTAAAATCACGCTTTCAAACATGTCAAGTAGCTCAGATGATGAAGCTGAGAATATTACAAACCCTGTTGCTTTAACTAGTGGATCAGCAGTTCAAATGACTACAGAGTCAAATGTTGCTTCAGAAGTGCAAGACATCACAAAAGGCAAAAAGAGGGTACGTAGTGTATTAAATTGGAAAAGTAAAATGGCAAAAACACTTCGCAATAGTGGTAAAGCATACCAATCGGCGACTAAAAAACCAGTACTTGCAAAGAAGATGGGTCCGACGTGTGGCGAACAATGCAAGTTAAATTGTCGTTAAAAAATAAATGAGGCATTACTTGCAAGACAAGACATTTTCAACAATTATTGGAGTTTGGGAGACTTACAAAAACAAAGAGAATTCATTATTAGACATACTGCGGACATTAAACCAAAATACAGATACTCATCCACTCAAAATTTACGTAAATTAAATACCGCATTTAATTTCCAGCTAAACCATAGTAATAACATTTTTTTTAAATACTCTTGCCATAAACGACAGACCAATTGCTACTGCATTATCAAAAAAAACAGAGACTGGTTTTGTACAGGAAGATAAGCGAGGGAAACATGGAAATCAATTTACTGTGCAACCGGAGGTCTATGATAGTGTCAAATTTTTTATTAATACCATACCACGGATCGAATCTCATTATCTTAGAGCCCAGACGTCACGGGAATACATTCAGTGTGACAAATCTTTAGCAGACTTTTACCGTGACTACAAAGAAAATCGTACAAAAGAGAACCTATCATTTGCTTCTGCATCCACTTTCAACCGTATTTTTAATAAAGACTAATTTCCTTCCACACACCAAAGAAAGATCAGTGTGATCTCTGTGAAAGTTTTAAAAATGCTGACGAAGAAGGAAAACAAAGGATTGTTGGAGTTTACGAAAATCACTTGAAAGAAAAAGTATTGTCCAGAAGAGAGAAAGAAAAAGACAAAGCTAGCGTCGACAACACAATTGTTGCTGTTTATGACTTGCAGGCTGTGATGCCGATACCAAAGGGCCAAATTTCAGTATTTTATTACAAAAGTAGAATTAATTGTTTTAACTTCACTGTGAGTGACTTACAAAAATACAAAATACAAAATGGTTTATTGCTTCAACAAGTTTACATCTACAATATTTGTGTTTGGAGCTCCCCGGTAAGCAAGTAATGCCTGTGTTGGGGAGCCCCGCTCTTCCATAGCTAAGCAATATAAAACATGAGCTAGGTATTTACAGCTAAGTATTACTTATCTTATGTGTGTGTGTGTGTGTGTGGGTGTGTATGTGGGTGTGTGTGTGTGTGTTGTGCATTTGGTGTTTATAGATATAGGTGTGGATAAGTTGTGTGATTATTACTACCTAATTAGCACATTTTACTTAATGTGTTACAGGAGTGGCTCCGTGTCGTCATAAGTAAGTAATTTTATCCATTCTGTTAAAGTTTTTTTACATTCGTAGTATTTTTTTGGGTATATGTTAATTTTACTATTAATTTTATTATAAAGAAAAGCTGATCGCTTGTTGTATTGTCTCCCGCAAATACAGTTTTTGTATGGGGAATTTGATCGATTAGATCTTTTCTTCTCTGGGTTATTTTACTTGAGTCATATTTTAACGTTTTCTGCATTTTTAAGAATTATTTGAATAATTTATAATTTACGAACTGAGAGCAAATCACTAATCTGATACAGGGTTTCAGTAGGGTATCTTAACTTTTTAAAATACATGATCTTAATCCCGTTGGGCGCGTTTTACGTTGATAAAATTAGTTTTTGCAGCCCCACCCCAAACGGGGATGCAATATGTCAAGACAGACTGGACTAGAGCTACATAAATCTCATTTAATACGTTTCTAGACGAATTTCGTTTACTGTTCGTATTTATTTGTTTGGGTGCGATATGTCTTAGAGTCTTGAAAATCCAGCTTAACCTCCTAAGTCTATTCGTTACTTGTTCAAGGTGGGCATACCAGGATAATCGTTAGTCGAGTATCACGCCTAAATACTTAGTCTGTGTGACCTGTTTAATAACCGAACAGTTACAATGTCTATCATTAGTATCACCGCATACATGAACTTTTATGTTAAAATTTTCACTAGGTAGTGTGTTTTTGCTAATACAAAAACATATGTAGTTCGTTTTAGATGTATTAAGTGTGAGCAAGTTATTGATAAGCCAGTTAGCTACCTGGGCCATGCCTACCTCAGCTTTTTGCTTCACATCGTTCCAGGAGTTACCAGAGAAGACTATCGCAGTATCATCGGCATAAGAGAAGACCTTTGCGTTATTGATGTTCATGTTGCAGAGGTCATTAACGTACACCAGGAAGAGTGTTGGACCTAGTACGCTTCCCTGTGGAACGCCGAATGATACCTCCGCTTGATCACTTGTAACCTCTCCTACCCTAACTTTTTGTTTTCTTTGTGAGAGATACATGCTAAAAACGTTGAATGTTTCTTCTGGGACGAAACGGAAGGAAAACGAGGTGCGATTGAAATTGGGAGTTGCATACTGAATTATATAGAAAAAAATACACAGGCTAATCCTGATAAAGAACTAAATTTCATATTTTATTCTGATAATTGCTGCGGTCAGCAAAAGAATAAGTATCACTTTACAGCTTACGCTTACACAGCACAAAAAATGAATGTCAAAAGTATTACCCATAAATTTTTAATTCGTGGTCACTCTCAAAACGAGGGTGACAACGTGCACAGCGTAATTCAAAAGCAAGTAAAGCGCTTCCTTAAATCTGGGCCAATCTATGTCCCACAACAATACGTTACCTTGATTCAGGCCGCTAAAAAGACAGGACAACCTTATAGAGTCAATGAAATGACTAATGACAAATTTTATGATCTTAAGTTACTTCAAGAACAGTGGGGTAATAATTTTAATGTGAACACGGATGGAAACCAAATAAAATGGCACGACATTAAGGTGCTTCGTATTGAAAAAGAACATCCAATGACTTTTTTCTACAAGAATTCTTACGAAGATGAAAATTACCAAAATGTTTTTGTACGTAATACACGACGAGCTAGAAACCAAACTTCATTATTTTCTGTTGGTTTGACACAAGCATACACTAGTAAGATACTAAATCAAAATAAAAAAAGAGACATTAAAGAACTGCTCGACAAAAATATAATTCCCAAGACCTATTATGAATCATACTTTCGAGGCGTGACTGATTAAAATTAATGAAATAAAAAGCGTTTGTATTATTATTGTGACTTTTAAGTACGGTGCATTCATTATAAATAATTATTTATAACAAATGCTCTATACTTATTACATTGTTTATTTAATTGTGATTTTCAGACTGATATAAAACTTGTTGTACCTAAGTACCTATACTTACTTACTTTTATTTTTTCGCCTAAGTCCATTTTAACATAACATCACGCCTTGTTTCCCCGAAGGGTTGGGCAGAGGTGTCCCTGTAGCAGGCACACCCACATTTCGCCAGTTATGTTTAAGTCCCATGTAATAGGGGGCGAGCCTATTGCCATCAACCGGGCACAAATCCAGACTCCGAGCTGCTACTGAGAAATTTCAGATAGATAAACCCAATAACATTTTGCTCGACCCGGGAATCGAACCCAGGACCTCATACTTAGCAGTAGCGCTTGCGACCACTAGACCAACGAGGCAGTCCATTTTAGTGACTATAATACCATTACCTACTGTGCAATTAAAACATTTTACTGATTATTTAAGTATAAGAATAATTATTATATCGACGGGTTCCGGGCTATTTGTATTAACCGACATTTTTGAAACTTTACACCAGAGCAGTTTAAAGTTTCGATGTTTAGAAAAAAAAAAATAACTTTAGCAAATCGCATTATTTCTTTAAAAAGAAGGATATTACTGTTTTTATAACATATTCCCCATAATCAGATTATTATTTTTTTCTAATATTCCTATTTTTAACGAAAATAAATGTCGCTTAATACAAAATGACCCATATTTTACTTTTTTTTGTTCCAGGCTAAATTACTTAACCGCCTATTATTATTGTTTCTTGTTCCAGGCTAAATGACTAAACCGCCTAGGTTTATTATTTCTTGTTCCAAGCTAAATGACTTAACCGCCTAGGCATGCAAATAATGGCTCTAAGCTAAGTGCTTTAATCAAAGAGTTGGTCATATTTCAAACCCAAGCTAATTGATTTAAATACCATATCTTAAACTTATTAATGTATGGCTAATTAGTTTATGCGACTGATTTTTTTAAAAATAAATTGTTTGTAATCATACTTGAATAATGAAGTTTGCAGAAATTGGCGGTTAAAACATTGATAAATTAAAAGGTACATACATAGGGTGTACCTACCTATCTTGTTAATAATTATGAAATGAGAAATAAAACACATTATAAATTGTTTAAAGATAAGATTTTTATTTAAAATGACAATCACCTAGGAACAGCAGTAACTTCTTACCTTACCAAGGTACAGATATTCTATTTCACGAAGTCCGTTCGGCTTTGATTGTAGTAGTGACGTATCCCGACAAGCGCGCCTTGTGTGTGTAAAAGTAGGTAACGTTAGCAAAAAAATCTGATATATATTCAAGTCGAGATTTAATAATCTAAATAAAATTTTGGTTTTAAAAGTATATACATTTTGTAAATAAATTAGATTAGGTTGCAATAAATACAAAAATATTAAGGATATGTAGGCATTTAATTAAACATTGGTGTTACAGAATGGAAACGAAACAAGTAGGACTATTCAGTATTTTCAATCACTATCAGATAAATTTTCGATTTCCGATTCCGTTTTGCTGTCGTCAGAATCATCTTGTTCATTGATTATAAATTCAAAATCGACATCAAAATATTTCAAGTAGTCTTTTTCAATTTTTTCAACATGAGCACAAGTTTTTTGCCACGTTTCACTGCTAACTTGGCCCAAACTTTCATTGATCAGTCTTTCCGTATTCGTCATGTTTTGCTCGATATTTTTAGATGCGACATAATTTTTAACGATCCCCCAAATATTTCCAATCGCATTTAATTCTGGGTGATAAGGGGGAAGGCGTAAGACATCAAAACCCTTGCTTTTTATAAAATCGTCAATCTTGTAGATTACGTGTTGGGCTTTGTACTTCTTTATTGTATCGTACAATTCCAATTTAAGAAGAGATTCATCAAATGCTATACCCTTATCCCTGAGCCATTGCTGCATATCGGCTTTCTTTGTAGATTGCGTCGGTAGTCGTTCAGCCCGTGTGTTGTGATAAGATGCATTGTCTAAGACAATGACAGAGCGCGGAAGTAAATTGGGTAGCAACTTTTCATTTAGCCATTTTACATAGTTATCATAGCTCATATTTGAATGATAATCACCAGCTGTTGAGTTGGCGTTATAAACCAAGGAAGCATTTTCAATACCTTCCAAACCATCCTTGGTTCCCGCGTGCACTAAAATAAAGCGAGTGCCTGTGCTAATTTTTTTTTAAAACGGAGTTCTTTCCTTTTTTTTTGCCCAGGTGTTGTTTCGCACGTGTGTCGAAAGGACGTAGCTCTCATCGGTGTAGACAATGGGCCGACTTTGAGAGCGGTACTCTGTTATTTTTTTTAAATATTTTAAACGCCACATTTGTATATCATGACGCTCCGTCAACACTTTACGGTTGTTCTCTGTTTTGCGCCACTTGTAACCTAATTTCAACACAGTGGCGGTACCTTCATAGAAGCCAAAAAGCCCGGCTTGCCCTAATAAAATCATAATTCTCAAGAACAAACCTAGGCCTACCAATAAAAAAGAAACAGTCAATGAACTCGAACTCAATCATGCATGTCATAGGAATAACCAAATTTCGAAATCCCCGCTTTTTCTGCCGCGCGCACTGAGCTAGGTTGCCAGATCTACGCACTCATTGAACTCGAATCATTCATTTAGTAATCATATGAATAAAATTTAAATTCCGCGCGCTTTGTTGCGCGCCAATACAATGCATTCAATTGCGCCTTCTCGCTCACACTCGTGGGCTTAAATCTGGCTTGCCTTACCTTTCTCTGTCTCGCAGTTTTCGCCTACAAATTGCTATAGAAACGTTTACATTTGTTGATATATTGGTAAGTACATATACGCAGATTTCTATGAAATGAAAAGCCCGGCTTTTGAGCGCACATGCGCACAGAGTACTTTTTATTTTGAGAGGCATTAAGTTCGCGCAAACGACGCAAATGCACTATCCGCTTTGTTGACCCGCGTAAAGTGAGTTGCAAGTCCGTGCGACGCGACGACGAATTTGTTATTGTATATGTTTTGAAATTAATATTTTGAGACTAGTATTTTATTTTCCACGTGCTGAAGTAATGAATTAGTTTTATTGTTTAAAATGATGTGATAGTTATTGCGGCGATGTCATTCCGCGCTTTTTTGTAAGTGATTATAGTGTTATTTTTGTCATCAAATTCGGAGACTGTGTTCGTAAAGGTATTTTGAGTTTAGGCATATTGAGTTTTCTGACATAGGTAAGTAACTCTTTACTTCACCGTAACCAACATGAAATTACTGTAGGTAACTATTTCTCGGAAATAAAAAACAGTATTTTTGTTAGTCGAAGAATATATTGAAATATACTCGTAGGCATTCGATTGTCTATTATACAAATTTATGTAGGTGAATAGCTGGTGCCATGAAAGCGCATGACTAGGGTTGTTTTTATGGAATTCGTAGTTTTAGTTAACCACTGAAAAATAAACCATCTTATGTATTACATCTTGAGATCATAAAACACAATAATGTTCGTATCGAAGAGATTCTTCATAGGTGTTTTGAAATAAAGATTAGAGTTGGCTATTGTCATTAAAATAAATTATAAAAAAATATTTAAGTAGGTAATATCTCATTTTAACATTTTCAATCGACATTAAATTTTAAACTCGTAAAATTATGCGTACGGCAGTAGAACAACAAATCGATAATGTGGGATCCATCTAGTGGCTTCTGATTGAAAAATTTTGCATTTGACAAGCGAATATGAATTATGGTAAAAAGGTTCGACTAAGCGGTGTGATTACGCGCATTCATTAATGTAGATGGCGCTTATGACAATTACATACTAATGCCAGACCTCTTCGAATTTTAAAGGTTTTCTAAGCAAAATTATAATAATGTTGTACCATGAACAACATATGAAAATCAATCAATCCCTCACCTGGCTGTTTTTTTTTTATCGTAAAAAATCTGGCGGCTTGCCCTAATTTTGACCCCTAGGCACGCCACTGTTTCAACAGTCATCCGATTTTTCGATTCAATGCTGTTCTTAACTTAGGTAATGTTGGAATTTCTTTATGGACAATATGGAAATCTTGTACAGTACTGCGAACCACATCGGCTGTAAAATTATCTATATCCACTTTATTATCTCGCTTTCTCCTTTTCTTCATAGGTGAAGTGAATTTTGATGAAGTGGATGGCAATTCCTTCTCTTCTTTTAATATTCTTTGAACTGTTTTTGGCTCACACCCGTAGCTTCAGCTGTACGGCGTGTAATGTCTCGTAAATGAGACAAATCACAGTTGAGTTCCATTAATGATTTTGTAAATTCATATTCTTCTCGCAGAAAATGATAAACACTAGCTATCGTGTAATATAAACATTTTATAACACAAAAAACATTCATTTTATAAATACTTCTATTGCTATATTAAGTATCTTTGTATAACATTTTAATTGAAAACGTATAAATAAATATTACCTCACTATGGACAACTCTTCTTCGTTTTGTTGCCATGCTGACCTTACTCCGTGAAACAATTTGGCGCGAACTAAAAACCACTACTGATCCGGACCGTGTCCCGATCGACACTGAGCGCTCTCGAGGTTACGCACACAAAAACAATGTGCATGTGCACGCTTGACAACATTCATAGCCAAACGGACTTCGTGACATAGAACATCTGTACAGCAAGTAGGTAGATATGAAATGTTGAAATGTGAAATTAATAAAGAGAACATTCTTTATGTTATTGAGCAAAGAAAACGCAAGTTGACTCATGTATCTAAATGTTAATGTATTTTACCTAATTATTTCTAACCGATTGGCTTTTTTCCCACAATTTTCTTTTTCATTTTATAACTAAGTAGGTACGGTAGGTACCTATCTAGCTTTAAGAAGATTAATAGTGGTTATGATATTTACAGAATGAGTATGAAAACGACACCTCTCGCCCATCCAGTACATCAATAATAGAATAGTGATGTGCCAACTCGGAAAAAACAAAACTCGATTTAACCCGAGTTAAAATTCACGTAACTCGGGTTGAACTCGAGTTACGTAACTCGAGTTAATAAGATGAAAAAGTTATTTTTTTTTCTAATTTCTACCAATTTATTTCCTCACCTTTACATTAATAGTAAAAAAAAATAGAACAGACAAATTATATTTTTATCTGTTTAAATTCTTTCATTTTTATATTATTTGTTTATAATGTATTGGAAAAATTAATTAAAAATAAATATAAAGTAAAAAAGGAAATTATTGTTTCCATTCAAATAATTTATTTATGTATTTTTGGCTTGAATTTCAAGTTTAAAATATTTATATTTATTTTTAATAAAACTATGTAATTATACAGCAGTCTTTTCAAAATAAAATCAAACTTACAATGCAGGTATGTACATAGGTACACTTATAGGCTCATAATTGTTTTATAATATTATAAAATCACAATCACAATACTTTCAAGATCAAGAAAATTAACAAATTACTATCACAAAGAATATTTTTGAAGTAGTTAAATTATATGTTGATATTTTAGTCTTAATTATATTGTACTTAACTTTTCTTATAAACGAAAATTACACTAAGTAACAAAACGAAAAATATTTTCTTGTTGTGTTTACACGTCACGTCCACTCACTGGCGATTCGAATACATCCCAAACCAAAGATTTTCTTTTAGGACCCGGCATTTTTCAAAAACAGAATTTAAAACACGAAATACTACAACAAAACCGGCACTTTAAAGTTAACCTCAAATCTACATAAATGTGACACTTGTTTGTTTTTTAATGAATATAGTCTCAAAGGATCGGCAAACTTTGCTCCATGTCGGCTTCATTCGGTTTTCAAACTCGAGTCAGAGAGAATTCAACTCGAGTTGTATCGAGTTAAACCCAACTCGAGTTAACTCGAGTAAGTTACTCGAGTCGACCATCACTATAATAGAAGGCACACCTGAAAAAAGTGTGCTATATCCAAATTATGCACGCAAACTTTGCGATGGCAATAGGAACGTAACTAGGGTTGGTCTCAAAATATTGTCTCTACGTAAATAATTATTTAATGCGATAACATAAATTGCATATTCAATTATTTGATAATCTATGGTTTCAGGTTAATACTGAACGATGCTATTCTCAGCCAATACTTAAAATCATTGTTATGGTACTTAAATAAATTAATGTTTTTTTTTTATTTTATTAAATAAGCGTACATGATGACATCCTTAAGACATTAGAGTCACACATGATGTAGACACATGAGATATTTGTATTACACATAATTATATCTAAGTATTCAATATTACATTTTAGGAACCTTTGGCATATTAATTCGAACGAAAGTAATGCAGACTTGCGTGACGATGACCCTTCGTATTCAAATAGAGCTCGTCCACGTCTTGGAGGTGCAGTCAGAGTATCTGCGTCGAGTAGTTCCTCATCTTCAGATACTACAGACACTGAACCCGAAAATGAAAATGCTAATGCTTCTGTGGTGGAAGGTCCAAAGAAATCCCGCAAACGTCTACGAAATCCCAACAAGTGGAAACAAATTGTTGCCAAAACTTTGCGAAATACTGGGAAAGAATATATTTCTAACACTAAATCTAAAAAAAGAAATGTTCCTGTTCGTTCAATAAAAGATCCATGTTCCAGCAAATGTGTCGATAACATAAATGAGATCGATAGAAATCTATTATTTCAAAAATATTGGGCACTAGGAAACATAGAATTACAGAAATCTTTTGTTAGAAATTGCATGGTAGAAGTGAAACCAAAATAATTATAAATACAGAAAAGCAGCTAGACCAATACAGCCTAATAATGCATTTTATTTTACAGTTAATGATACTAAAATTAGAGTTTGCAAAAATTAGAAGATATCTACGTTTACATTTTACTACAAGACATCCTATAGTCGAAATGAGTTCAACAAAGTAAACACGAAAATCAAAAGGAAGAATATGAGTGACATAAGAGAAATTGCTATGACCAAAGCAAGTAAATATCTACTGCCAAAGACTAGTGTTAGAGGAAAAAACTGACTTACGTTCCTTGATTGAACATAATCTGATACCTCATTATTATGCTGATTTTTATAATAACATTATTCAATCATTTTTATAAGGATCTTCTGCTATAGGCTTTAGTTTTAAATAGCATTGTATTACCAATGTGTTAATTTATAAATGTACACATGTTAAGGAGTTTTTTTTGTTATAATTGAATCAATTTATTTACATAGGTAAACATTTTATGCACCTATGCATAGCATTGCCGTACTGCACACTTTTTTTAATGAAGGTTTTTTGTTTTTTTATAGTTTCTTATAACTTTGTGTTAAACGATGAATATTGATTCGTAATTGCTAACTTGTTAAGTACAAGTTCTTGTACCTATTTGTTAAAGAAAGTTAAACTTAATTATTATAAACATTGGCTGTGCAAAGCATTGCCTGAAGACTGATTTAGGTACTAATGATTATGATAATTGTACTTTGAAAAAGCTATTTCTGTATGGATAATATAATAATTGTAAGGTTGTTATTTATTATTATTTTTAATTTTATAATTGCAGATTTTGACTCAAACGAACGAGATTATTATGTTTATCTTCTGTGTCAAAGTGACTTAATATAAGTCTGACAATTAAAAAGTGTTTAATTACAAAGACCTTTTTTTAATATAAAATGACTTATTTCGTTATGTGACACGATAGCATAAAAATTAAATTTAAATTTATTTATTAACTTAGACAACAATGATCCATATGCTAGTCGGTTAGATACAAAAAAATAAAAATAAAACTTAAATGCTATGTTAGTGTGTTATAATTATAACTAAGTACTAAATAACAGAAAAACAATATTTACAAACATTCACCAGATGTAATGAATAACTCCTGCCTAACCAACACCTGCATGAAGTGATTCATTATTCATATTTTCTGTTTATTCTTGTAGTGCACTTTTCAGAAATAGGATAAAAACTGTAAAATGATTTCAGAATAAAAGAGACCTGAGACGTAAATAGTCTTTAAAAAAAAAACTGTTTCAGTATAATACTGACTTAAATTGGGAACTTTTTTAAAAAACCTTAATTTTAATTAAAAATATACAACATATCATATTTCTTGTGATCATATTTCACAAAAGATAAACTTAACTTAATACAGAAACCAAATAATTGATATGTTTTCATACAAAATAAATAAATTAAATCAGTTCAAAGTTGAAAGTTTGCAGTTCCAAAACTTCCTTTTTTGTTTTCCCAAAAAAATGTTTTTTTGAGATACGTCACTACTATTCTGAAGGTGCGAAATGCTCTGACGGAAACACAATTTCAGAACGTTTATTTAAAACGTCAAGTCAACGTCAATTTAACAAGTTGACATTCATTTTAGTGATGGGTAACTCATCATTTTTATATGAGGTTGATGGAGTACCTCATTTTACCTCGCGAGGTCCTCACAAGGTACCCCTCATTTGAGGCGAGGAGTCGTACATCAGCGTATTCACCTCACGAGCCGAGCCCGAGCCGAACATAGCCGAATTCAGCCGATAGTCCGAGGCAGTGGGGCGGACGGGTACGTCGACTCATAAGTACTCACGATTCCGATTTTTACGTCTTTTTATGTATTTTCACACACATAATTTTCTTTCGCTATATAAATTTTTGACCGTCAAAATAAACGAACGATTACCAATCTAATGCTAATGTTTTTAGAGTTCATAGTTAACGTTTATGGAAATAGTCGGTTAATTCGCTCAATAAGCTCACTCAATCACTCAATACTCACTCGCGAGTACTCGCGTCAATAATGTCAATGTCAATTTTTAAGTCAGGACGTGTGAACGACTGAGGTGGTTCAATGTTGAAATTCCATTGAAATTCAAGTAACTCTTGCCAATTATGTCCCTTCTAGAATTAGTCAGATCTCCGTCCGCGGCATGTACTTTCCGACCCTGATGATCCCATCACACTCCTCCAAGAGCAGAATAGGGCCACCAGCACAATACACAAAAACAGACGCCTCCCGTCATTCCGACCTCGCCGCCGAGGTCCTTTGCGACCGCGACCGTGTCCCTCAGTAGATAATACTCCTCCCCGACCCTTGGTCGAAAACGAGGTGCCAGCAAGTTGTTGCCGCTGAGCACGTAGCTTTAAACTACCATGATTTAAACCAATTTTGATCCAGCCTGTCCCTTCTTGCTGTCCTCCCCTCAGCGACACCCTAAGCCGAGGTTCGTACCCCACAGGGGGTGCCCTTAGCGAGCGTTCGCCTAGTTTTAATTTAGTTTAGTTTTTTGCCCCTGGCTGGAGGCTTTGAGTGTAGCAGCTTAAGGCACCCACAGGAAAGTCCGGTTAAGCAGCCAAGACCTTAGTGGTCATACTGCGAGATGCCCGTTATAAAAAAAAAAAAAAAAAAAAAAAAAAAAAAAAAAAAAAAAAAAAAAAAAAAGTAACTCTTTCAATTTGCGATCACGAGTACCTCAAACGAGGCACCTCATGAGTGAGGGACACATCTCTAATTCATTTTCACTACTACATTATTTAATACAAAAATGTTGGAGTTGAAAAATATACACTGGAGGGCATTGGAAAACAGAAAACATAAGAAAGATAACTATGAGACGGGACAACTACACAACGGCAAGTAAAGTTTACGAATCTACGAAACTAAAATTAAACAACAACAAGAACGTTTACCTATAACATTACGTATCGTGTTTTTCAGGCTCCTGGTAGCAACGATACTTCCTCACCGCGTTGATGGAAGTAACATGCCGACTACCATCAGAGGCCTTTATGACGATGACGCCGTCTTGAGTCAACCACGACCTCATACTAAAATGCTGGCGCGTTTTTGCGAAGATAGCTTGCCTGGTCTTGGTCAAGAACTCCTTCACCGACATCTAAGAGCCTTTCAATCCTGCCTTTGCCTTCTAAACTGAGGCCTTGATGTCCACACTGGCGAACCTAACTAGGATAGGCCTCTGATGCTCCTTGCTCTGGATTTTCCTCAAAATGGTCAGACACATGAATGGTCGTACCTTCACCACACCCCGCAATACCCAAATTGTATTTTATTTATTAAAGGAAAGGCATAGCACTTATATGTTTATGGTAGCAGAGTATATTATTATGAATATGTAGTTGCAAAATTATAAACATAAATTCAATATTTCGCATAGTATAGCAAAGTAAAAACATAATTACTTGTGCAGCATATTACTTAGTTGTTAGTACTGTTGTAAGGTATAACTAAGCCCTATAAAGTTATAGGAAATGATTTGAAAAACTTAAATTTTTTATTGGAAGAGCTAGGGATATTTTCAGTATATTCCATTATTCCACAGTACCTATCTGTTAGCATTTTCACAAATAAAAAGTTTAGATAGTACTAGTAAAGAAACAATAAAGTATTTTAATTTAAATTTTATAATATTGTTGTAACACGAAATACCTACTTCATACCTATTGCATAACTAAACTGTTAGCATTTTTGAACATAGCAATGAATTCACTAAAGCTATCTCTACTCAGCGAAAATAAAAAACTTTATAATTATAAAAAGTTTTGTGGATAAAATATTGTATCTCTACTGAACTATTATTCTAATAGGCCCCGGAATATTATTAAAGATGCGTAAAGCTGTACAAGAGAAACTTTCATGCATTAGATGCAGATTAAGTTTTTGCCGGCTGTCAGCAGTCCCCATGATGGACAATTGTTTTTGTTGTTGCAGTTCTGTAACCTTTTATGAAAGTAGGTAACAAGTTTTAACTCTCTCATAAGATTTAATTCTGCAAAGTGCCGAGTGCGCTCCGAGTGGGCAAGCGAGTCAGTTCTTGGAAGCGCGGGACACTCGTTCTAGTAAATAGTGTCCGATCCGTGAGGGTTGTTAGGTATTGTACTGAGTGTCTATTTATGTGGTAATTTTAAGGAAAATTTAAAAAAATTCGTCATTTATGTTTTCAATTGTGAATTACTCTTCAAGCTTCGTTCTCGATATTAGCATTAATACACATGTAGTTTCACTTACAGACCCGCCATTTCGCACTGAATTTAGGAGAAATTATTCAATAAATAAAAATCTAACGTAGGGTAGATTCAAAACTTTGTTCTTGACTTTGACATAACCACCTATCCCGCTCATTCACGTGTCAGTGCTTCGCGTTTCGCATCATTTCTTTGTTCTCAAGTAATTAAAGTGTGTTTTTTCTATATTTAAACGTTATAATGCCGAAAAGAAAGAGTGATAAGCGCGATAATTATAGTTATTTGAGAAAAAAACTTAAAAAATTAGAACGTGAAATAAAACTGCGACGCGGACGTACTCGCCAGGACAGTGAATCGTCATCGGATGGTGAATTTTCTACGCCTTATAACCTGCAGGGTGAGTCATTGACTTACTTATTTCGTGTGTTTACATGTAGTTCAATTTGTTACGTTTAGCATCGCATCAACGTGGATTAAAGGGTGTGGATAAAAACCATTACATAAAATTGTTGGTATGATTTTAAATTCATAACGGATTTTAAGTTGGTGTAATAAAAACGGAAAATCGGATTGTCCTTTGGGGGCCTTCCACTTCCACAATTAAGTACTTGCTGCTCGGATCTACCTGTGGGGTTTTTCCATAGCATGTATATATCCGCTGGAGGTATAAAAGTTACTAAACAGCCTATTGGGATTGCGTGTTTCTCGCAAGGAGTCTCACTTCCCACCTAAAATAGGACTTAAGCAAAAAAAAAAAAAATTTTTTGCTTGCAGAGTGTCCTGTGCCTTGTCCTCCATCCGCGAGGCCATCACTATGCTGCTCTCATCAGGACATAAAAACCCTGAGCTTCTCAAGCTGTTGATGGACACAGCTCGAATCCTCGGCGACATACAATATACGGACTCAATCTCACGACGTTCATTCATTCTTTCAACTGTTAAAAAGGAACTAAAGGAGCAGTTACACAAAACCAAAATTGATGAAATGCTTTTTGGCAGTAACCTATCGGAAATATTAAAATCCGTAAAAACCATTATAAAATCTGGAACTGATATAAGGTCATCAGTAATGCAGTCTACGGCTCCTAAACCGACTAAAGCTCTCAACAGGCATTTAAACTATCGAGGCCCCCCGGCGCGTCGCCGCACACTGGTCCCAAATGATAAAAAAGGGGACATTAAGAAATTTTTGACAAAAGGTCAACCGATTCAGCTTATTTTTTTTTTGTAGACAGCTGATGCAATTACAAATCACTTTTGTACATTGAGTTTTTGCCAAAAAAGCCGTATTTTCAGAGAAAAAAATATTCAAATATTTTTTGTATGAAAGAAATCCTAATTTTGTCTTTATCTTCCAAGATTCAAACGTATTCAAAATAAAACTTAAAGCAGCTTGTAGAGATGCTAATTGCTCACTACTTTGTCATAGACACTCTTCTGCGATTTTGTGCTCCTTTTGAGTTACAGGCACTTTAAATATTTTTTGTATGAAAAAATCCTAATTTTCTCTTTATCTTCCAAGATTCAAACGTATTCAAAATAAAACTTAGCGCAGCTTGTAGAGGGGCTAATTTCTCACTACTTTGTCATAGACACTCAACTGCGATTTTGTGCTCCTTTTGAGTTACATGCACTTTAAGTATTTTTTCCTAATAAGTCATATGAAATGTAAAATACAACTTTTTATTTGACTACCCCAACAGTGGGTAGTCTTTGTTTACAAATGTAATACTTTGCTAGGGCTGTCGTCAACATAATATGAATAAATAAATAAATAAAACAAACACAAAAAATAAAACAAAGCGCATTTTTTTTCAGTACCTGTAAACTTAATAACTAAAGTAAACTATTATTTTACAAATTTAAATAAACTAGAACATAAATTAATTTTAAGCGCATTTTTTCTCAGTACCTATAAACTTAATAACTTAAATAAACTAGATTACAAACTTACAAACTTAAATAAACTAACATGAACGTGCGTATGTTACAATGTGAATTATGCTAGCGGATCTTGTGGGGGATTATTCTCAATGTCGACGTATACTTCTTCCTCATCAGCATCTTCTAAATCGAGTTCATTGGGTGAAACGTCATCCTTTAGAAGATTTTCGGCTTCTTCAAACCTCTGCTGCTTTTGAATTTTGGTGAACTTCGGTCTTATGTTCGTAATGTACAGATCGGAGCTGATAAGTAACTGGTGTAAAATATCTTCATTTGTTTGCATTCTGCCTATCTTTCTAGTATGCTTTTCTCTGATTGAACGAAAATCTTTGTTTCTTGCTTCTGAGGCTTCTTCGGACATCATACCAATTGGAATAAAAGAAAAATGCTGGCAAATATCTGCACCATGCACTAAAAGTTTATGTACACTCGAAGGCATGTAATACCACGAGTACTCGCTGACATAAAGTTCTGCTGTTTCTCTGCAATAAATTCTAAATTTTTCAATATCTACATTTCTCCCAGAAGATATTGCCTGCAAAATTACAGCAAATCTCTTAATCAAATTAGCATTAACTCCTGTTATCTCAGCTGACCTTTCGTAATCATTGAAAAACCGTCGAGCTGTATTGCCATCGTTTGTTGTCCCAAAGCCTTGTTTGACGATATCAATCATTAAGCCAGTTACAACAAAAAACTCATGCTGCGTTAACTCTTTTCTTGATTTTCGGAGCAGTTTGTCCTCACCCCGAGCCGCCCATTTTTTGAAATCTAAGTTGTAAGATATGTGCAAAATACATTCCATGCATCGCAACCACATGTGAAGTGAAGATAAACCATATTTGTACATATCATGGTTTTCTGGTTTGTTAAAAACGAGGTTCAAGTTGTTCATATCTTTCGGATTTGTTAAGCAAATGTTGCAATTGGCTGCAGACTGTGTCTGTGAAAGTGCCGTGCATACTTTGCCGTCGATCATCGTCATATGCAATTCATGAAATACTTCAAATTCGCCATCAAATAACTTTGTTGGTAGAAGGTTCTGAATTTCTTCTTGTAATGTTGCTTCTACTTGCTGAATATATTCTTTTGTTTCTTGTTTGAATTCGAACATAATTGGTCTGCAATAGTTTGTTGAAGAAGGGCGCGGATTTTCCCATACTATCACATCGTTGTCACTCATAAGGCGAAGTGGCACAAAACTAACCATAAATACAGAAGATTCTGAAAATATGTCACCAGTTGGTTTTTGTTTGTAACAACTTTGTGAAGAAGCTCCGTCACAGCCCCATTTACTAACTAGCTTCAAAACACCACCATTAATATTTGAACCAGTCACTTTCAAAATCTTCTCGGCAGTTAAATCTAGAACTGCCTGTAACTTAATTTTAGCTCCTGACTCCGATATCACAATATCTTCTTTTGCTGGATAGCATTCTTTCTTCTTCAACAGTAACTTCTGGTAAGATGGAAAAGCCGCTGTGCCATTTGTACTTAAAATGGACCTCAAAGTTAGATATTGCCATTTTGATAAACTCAATGCTGTGGCAAGAGCTAAGGTGTCTTCCTCGGAAATCGATTTATCAGAAGCTTTATATAAAAAGTCACTTACTTCTTGCACCTTTTCTGGCTTATTTGAGAGGCACTTAATAACTTTAGAACAAACAGTGCGCCCGTTTTCATTAAGTTTAGCAATAAGAGCATAGAACAGCTCTTCTTCGGAATGCTCCAAAAGAGACAAAGAACGTCTTTTCTTCTGCTTATTTGTTAAATCTTCAAATGGTCGTTTATTTCTAGTTCTGGGAGTATTTGTGGTAGCTTCTGATGTAGATGCACCCGCTTCCTCTTCGTACGATAAATTATGCTCTTCTACGTCTACTGAAATGTCCTCTATGGTATATTCTGGATCAAACAACATAGGAAAATTCACAGAAGTTAAAGTTGGCCACAAAATTTTAGACTCCAACCACTCCTTGTTTTTAACACCAAATCTTTCGTTTCTACCTGAATTGTCCCATCTTCTAGCTAGGTTTGACGTATAATTTTGGCAAAACTTTTTGATAATACTGAGCTCTTCGTTTGGAATTTCACTTGAAATACGATTTATAATGGTTTGACACAGTAAATCACTATTTTTAAGGCACCCACTATTACTCAAAAAAGAAAATATGTCTAAATTAGTCACAAATGTAGTCATTTTGATACAAAAATGTTACAGGCAAATAAATAAAAGTTACAATGTGGTGATAGTTGATAAAAAATTGTGTTGTTTTTACGAGCACAAGACGCGTAATGAACAAAAACGGGTTCCGCTTGCCCTTATACTATTGATATATGACTCATTACCCAACTATCCCGTTACTTAATGGGGTAGTTAGATAATGGCTCATTACCTAACTACCTCATTACTTAATGGGGTAGTTAGATAATGAGCCAAATATTCTTGCAATTTGGATGAGTCACGAGAAAATAAAACATACTAAGATGTGCTCCTACATAAATACCGCAAAACTACAAAGGGAATTTTTAATTGCAATTTATATACCTATTCATCATTCAGCGTTTTCGACGCGTTCGACTAGATGACCAAATAGAGCCGAAATCGTCACTTATAGGGTAATTAAGCAATGACTCTATACAAAAAAAAATTTACATACGAGTCACACAATAACTTACCTGTACATAAACATGTCTGAACACGTTTTGAGATTTCCTTGTTTGTTTATTTGATACTGATAATTTCATATATTTGTAAGAGTTACTCTACAAGCTGCGCTAAGTTTTATTTTGAATACGTTTGAATCTTGGAAGATAAAGACAAAATTAGAATTTTTTTATACAAAAAATATTTAAAGTGCCTGTAACTCAAAAGGAGCACAAAATCGCAGAAGAGTGTCTAT
Source organism: Omphaloscelis lunosa (assembly GCA_916610215.1). NCBI lineage: Eukaryota > Metazoa > Arthropoda > Insecta > Lepidoptera > Noctuidae > Omphaloscelis > Omphaloscelis lunosa. The sequence goes on from OU744247.1 coordinate 23,945,743, forward strand.
GACAAAGTAGTGAGCAATTAGCATCTCTACAAGCTGCTTTAAGTTTTATTTTGAATACGTTTGAATCTTGGAAGATAAAGACAAAATTAGGATTTTTTCATACAAAAAATATTTAAAGTGCATGTAACTCAAAAGGAGCACAAAATCGCAGAAGAGTGTCTATGACAAAGTGGTGAGCAATTAGCTCTTCTACAAGCTGCGCTAAGTTTTATTTTGAATACGTTTGAATCTTGGAAGATAAAGAGAAAATTAGGATTTTTTCATACAAAAAATATTTAAAGTGCCTGTAACTCAAAAGGAGCACAAAATCGCAGAAGAGTGTCTATGACAAAGTGGTGAGCAATTAGCACCTCTACAAGCTGCGCTAAGTTTTATTTTGAATACGTTTGAATCTTGGAAGATAAAGACAAAATTAGGATTTCTTTCATACAAAAAATATTTCAATATTTTTTTTCTCTGAAAATACGGCTTATTTGGCAAAAACTTATCTATAAAAGTGATTTGTAATTGCATCAGCGGTCTACAAAAAAAAAATCAGCCAAATCCGTTGACCTTCTGTCAAAAATTTCTTAATGTCCACTTTTTTATCATTCGGGACCAGTGTGCGCCGACAGTTTCCACCACCGCCGCCGGGGGGCGCGAGGTATGCGCGGGCGGCACCATCGGCTCAGACTCAGAGACAGCCGACGAGGACGACGCACAACAACGCTTCCAGGATATCGTCACGTCAGCCGGAAGCAGGTCACCGACGTTAGAGCCGGTAAGCCTCGCTGGTCGTCTTTCATTTTTCTATGAACAGTGGTGTTTAGTAACTACTAACCCTGTCATACTCTCTTGGATTTCTGGTTATAAAATCATTTTCTCTGAACCAGTTGTTCAGACAACCGTTCCATCAGAGCCTATTTATTCGCAATCCGAATACAAAGCTTTCAAATCATCTATACAAGATCTTATTAGTACTGGGGTAGTGTCCTTATGTGAACCATGTGAAGGTCAATACATATCCAGTGTATTTCTTGTTCCTAAGCCGAACGGTAAACAACGTTTTATATTAAATCTTAAACAATTAAACAAGTTTATACCAACCCAACATTTTAAACTTGAAGATTTAAGAACAGCTTTGAAACTAATATCAAACAACTGTTTTATGTCAACAATTGATTTGAAAGATGCCTACTTTTTAATAAGCGTACATCCTCACTCAAGAAAATATTCACGATTTCAATTTAATGGCAATCTGTACGAGTTTAACGTGTTACCGTTTGGCTTAAACACTGCTCCGTATATTTTTACGAAAATTCTCAAGCCAATCGCCAATTTAATAAGGTCTTTGGGATATTTATCTACATTTTATTTAGACGATTTGTTATTGATTGGTCAATCGTATAGTGACTGTTCACAAAATGTGAATGACACAAAACAATTATTAAAATCATTAGGTTTCATCATCAACACAGAAAAAAGTTCTATGGTGCCCACTAATTGTTGCAAGTTCTTAGGAAACTATATAGATTCAAAAAGATTTGAAGTTAGGTTACCTGATGATAAAAGAAAGAAAATTGAAACAGAAATACTAAAGATTAGGAAGCTCAAACGATGTAAAATAAGATATTTTGCTCGTTTCATTGGACTTTTAACATCGGCTTGTCAAGCCGTGGAATACGGCTGGGTTTATACCAAAGACTTCGAGAGGTGTAAATATCTTAATCTCAAAGATGATGGAAACTATGATAAGTTTATGAACTTACCAAGTTATTTGTCCCCCATCTTTGACTGGTGGCTTAATGCAACAAAGGAATCGGTTTGTAAAATTAAGGATGACACATATTTCTTGGAGATATTCAGTGATGCCTCAACAACGGGGTGGGGCGCCGCCTGTGGTCACGAGACTGCAAGTGGTCCTTGGAGTATTCATGAGCAATCTCTGCATATTAATTATTTGGAAATACTCGCAGCTCTTTTTGGCCTAAAAACTTTTGCAAAAGATTTAACACATTGTCACATTTTATTACGTATTGACAATACAACGGCAATATCGTACATAAACAGAATGGGTGGCATACAGTTTCCCCATTTGACAGATATTACGAAACAATTGTGGATGTGGTGCGAAACGCGTAAAATAATGGTTTATGCCGATTGATTACATACGTTCCTCACATAATATAGTTGCAGATATTGAATCAAGAAGAGTACACCCCGACATAGAGTGGGAAATTTCTCAAATTACTTTTAATAAAATAACGCAACACTTCGGTGTCCCTTGTATTGACTTGTTCGCAAGTAGAATAAATCACAAGTGTGATATCTACGCTTCTTGGCATAGGGACCCTGACGCTTATGTTATCAACGCGTTCACTATATCTTGGACAAAATATTTCTTCTACGCGTTTCCACCAATTTCAATTATCTTGAAGACCTTACGTAAAGTTATTAACGACAATGCCACTGGCATTGTCGTTGTACCAAAATGGCCAACACAGCCCTGGTACCCTCTTTTTATAAAATTGCTCACCTCAAAGCCACTATTTTTTAAATCTAAGAGTGATTTAATTATTTCTCGTTGTAGCGAACGTGCAATTCACCGACAAATTACACTGGTTGTCGGGAAGTTGTCCGGGCTTCGCTTCTCCGAAGAGGAATCCCGCAGTCATCCATAATAATAATGTTAGCATCCTTGTCGGAAAACACTGTTAAGCAATATGATACTTGCCTCACAAAGTGGTTTGCGTACTGTAACGATAACAGCATAGAACCTTACAGTGCCTCGACATCCAATGTTCTCTGCTTTCTTACCCAATTGTTTAATGCCGGTGCTCGGTATGGCACTTTAAATAGCTCTCGATCCGCTTTATCGTTGTTATTAGGGCACGATAAAGTAAATAATGAATTTATACACCGATTCTTCAAGGGAATATTTCGGTTGCGGCCCACAGTTCCTAAATACAACTTAACGTGGAACACTGATCAAGTTTTAAATTATTTGGCAGAATTATATCCCAATGAAAATTTAAGTCTTGAAAAACTTAGTAAAAAGTTAGTGACCCTTCTAGCCCTGGTAACAGCCCATAGAATGCAAACCTTATTAAAAATATATCTAAAAAATATAACCAAATCTGATTCAGGGTTTATTATTAAAATAACAGATTTAATTAAAACTTCCAGAGTAGGTTCCTTACAACCAGTGTTTTCATTACCGTATTTTTCACAAAGGCCGCAAATATGCCCAGCTAACACTCTTCAAGTTTATATAGATAGGACCAATCAGATACGTCAAGAAGTGCACCAGTCACTATTCATTTCATTTAGAAAACCATACCGAGCAGTAAAGTCGCAAACTTTGAGCAGATGGGTAAAGAGCGTATTACAAGCCAGTGGTATTGATATCAGACGATATATCTACCCAGGGTGACTTTGTCACAAGTGTGTTAAATACATAATGTTAATTATTTTCATATGAGTATTACAGTATTGTAATCATTAAAAATATTGAATCAAGTGATTAATTGAAATATAAATAATAATAATAATGAATTACTGTGCATATTTATTTATTTCCTTCATTAAAGTATAAAGCAGAGATGCAGTATGCACGTATGTGATTGATTATATTTTCACGACTACTATCTCTCAACATCTACATGTGTATTAATGCTAATATCGACGAAGCTTGAAGAGTAATTGATGATTAAACGAACTTACCTGTACGTGAAGTTCAATCACAATTACTCGAAGAGCTTCGTTCGAAGATATTAGCATCCCTCCCTCCCAGTCATGCTGAATCCCCTAGTCGTGAAATAATAATAATAATAATAAAAAATAAACAAAAAAAAACAGCTCAGCACACCTCCAAACTAAATGAGCGGGATAGGTGGTTATGTCAAAGTCAAGAACAAAGTTTTGAATCTACCCTACGTTAGATTTTTATTTATTGAATAATTTCTCCTAAATTCAGTGCGAAATGGCGGGTCTGTAAGTGAAACTACATGTGTATTAATGCTAATATCTTCGAACGAAGCTCTTCGAGTAATTGTGATTGAACTTCACGTACAGGTAAGTTCGTTTAATCATCAATTATACCGGATGATTCAATGGGGCGGCGCACGGTGGATCGAAAATCGGCTGTAGAAGACATAGGATCTCGATGTCTTAAATGTTATTTTTTTTTGCTGGAAATGACTTCTGCCGATCATTACTGTTCTATAAAATGTCATATGAAGTAATTGTGTGCACAAATGGAAGAGTTATAATTTTTATAAGAAAAAAAATGTATGGAGCTGACATGAAAAATGAGGATATCTCTGGAATCGCAAGGTTCGCCGTTATATCCTTGCACACTGTTATAGTACTATTTATTTGTGAATTTTTGACATACTTAATATCGCGGCATCACTTGCGATTTTTTTTTTTAAATTGTCAAAATTAAAAAAAAAGAAAAGTATATGCTTATTTTAATGCTTAAATATGGCTATACCAAGTGTAATTTACAATATTTTTTATGCTTAGACCAAAACATTCTAAGAAATCACAAAGTCGTATTACCTACCTTGTGATTTTCATTTGAAATGACATGGTAATTATGAATTACGTAATACGTAATCTTGTCTAATGCCTCAAGTCCACATTAGCTAATGATTAATAAAACTTAATACCTATATACCTGTTAAAAGGATACGTACCAAAATAATTTGGGGTAAGTACTCGCTAATTTAGCAATTAGTGCAGGATTAACTTAATGAAAGTAATTAGATAAATGTGATACCATCATTAGTCAATAACAATAAATAGTCAAACATTGGATTCACAACTTCAGTTCATTTAGAGCATTTCTAATACTAACATCTATCCTACCGTGTCTTTTTACTCAGTGATCGTGAATAATGGAAAGCATTATTACAAATTTGGATTTGTTTGTTATTCTGAGCAATCAGTATGCTTCGTCTTTCGATCACGAAATATTGTTCATCACACTTGTTATTCGACTGGGCTCTAGCCTTTCAGATGAAGACAGTGTTACCGTGAAAGAATTTTGTCGAAGATTTATACGGGCAGTTCAAAAGAGATGGTTACGATCCCACAGGAAAAGTAAAGTTTTTAGACGTGATTACAGTAAATGGCTTGAGGCAAATATTGACTGGCCAAACTGCGTGCAAGCCAATTTGCTCATTCAAGAATCAACAAGTGAAAATATTTCTACTGAACCTGTACCTGAACCTGTACCATCAACTTCAACAATGAAATCAACTTCAACGATGACAAAAAGATCTCGAAAGCCGTTTGAAGATCTAAGTAACAAGCAGAAGAAGAGATGATCTGATGAATATATAGGCGATGACCCTAATGAAGTAGCTTATTCAGCTGCAGCACTTTTGAAAGGAGATGGTCGTGAGGATATTGCATCTGTTATTGAACATATGCTCCAAAATCCAGAAGCAGCAGCAAAAATCAAGGAAATTTTGAACAAACCAGCTCCTTCAACAATATTTTCACCAGAAAAAGCACTGGGTTTGCTACTTTCATTAAAACTATCGAAATGGCAATATATCACATTAAGGGAAACGACTATTCGAGAAGGTTCAAAGGAGATATATCCGTCTTACTATAAAGTGCAAAAAGCTAAGCTACAGTGCTACCCTCCGAAGACATTTGTGACTGTAACGGATTCATCTGCTAAGATTGCACTACAAGCGTTACTAGATTTAACAGTGAACAGAATTTTTGAAACTATTCGTAGTCCTGCAGGCCTAACATGACACACGCGACAATTATCCACTCTCGCGTGACAAATTTTTGTCTATTTCGGTAGTTTTATCGTTTTCTGACAGCTACGCAATACAAAATACTCGACTCGTTCTGTCAAATTTTATGTTTTGTCGACAAACCCTAACATGACAAGTAAGTTATCTCGGTTTTTGACGGCTAATCAGCTTTTTTTTCTATCATTTTGTCGTATTTAGTCGTCCTCGACTTTGACGACGATAGACAAAAAGGCAAAAGTATGATACATAAAAAAACTCGAAAATAAGATGGCAGATTCATAGTCGTACTTATTGTAGGCATATTTTTTCTTGTTTTTACCCTCAAAAACTGATGAAATATGGGTGTACACCGGTGTAAGTTCTTTTCGGCGGCCGCGAGAGAAACTGTGGTGGAGGGGAGAACTTTTACGTAGATGAGAATTACTTTCAGTAATAACCAGTCACTTAACCAATTATGGTGATTAACAAAATTTGCAATGACTTTATGGTGATTGTTACAATAATAAACTTCGATTTGTCAAATTATTATCGTCGGCCCATTTGTCATTTGTGGTGATTATCTAATGAGTATAGGTGCCACTAATTTTAATTTCCGTTATTTTGTATTTTAATTTCAGCATGCCAAAGAAATCATTTAATTTTATTAAAAAAATCGGTTACACAAAAAACTAAATAATCAAAAGAGAGAATAATTAAGAGAGAGAGAGACGTTTGTTCAATAAAGTACGTATTAATCCATGCATAAAATTGAATGAATGAAACGGAACTTCAAGCCGATGTTGCTATCATAAAAATAATTTGTTTTAATAATTTCCAACATCGGTCTCTTGTCGCGCGATTAAGTGTCTGTTTCGAGTTTACTCGTCATCACAGAGTACATTATATCTCGTCATTTACGGTCATGTTAGGGATTAGAATGACGTCAGAATCGTAGAGAAATTACGATAAAACGAGAAAAAGAGCGTTCTCGCGCTTGTCATGTTAGCCCTGCTGATGCGATACAAGATAAACAATTGATATTAATATCAAAGTGGGGATTTGACGGTGCATCTAACCAAAGTAGATATAAGCAAAACATAGAGAGTGGTCAAGATGATTCCAGCATATTTATGACCTCTTTGGTTCCATTAAAGTTGACAGCTGACGGTGATACCGTATGGGTGAATCCAAAACCCTGCTCACCTATGTATTGCCGTCCAGTCCAGTTTAGTTTTGTGAAAGAAACCAAAGACGATGTCATAAATGAAAAAAACTGCAATGGATAACGAAATTGAAGCTCTCGTTCCTTCAAAATGTCAAGGACATGAAATTAGTCACAAATTAATGATGACGATGATTGACGGCAAAATTTGTACATATCTGTCTGAAACTAAGTCAAATGCGGCCTGCTACCTGTGTTTGGCTAAGCCTACAGAAATGAATAAGTTAGATATCATTGCGTCAAAAACCATTTCTTCTGGTGTGTATGAGTTCGGATTATCATCACTTCATACCCGCATTAATGTGATGGAATTTCTTTTACACATAGCGTATCGTCTCGACTTCAAAAAGTGGTCTGCAAGAGGAGAAGGTCATCAAGTGTTATTGCATTCACGAAAAAAATTATTAACACGGAAAAAAAAAGATCGATTCAAAGATGATCTCAACCTTTTGATTGACATCGTTAAGCAAGGATCAGGCACAACTAACGACGGGAACACAGCAAGGCGGTTTTTTGAATTTCCTGATAAAACTGCAGCGATCACTGGATTAGATGAATACCTAATACGCAGATTTGCTGTGATTCTGCAAGCTATCACATCTGGAGAGATTGTAGACGTGCCTAAATTTAAAGAATACGCTAGAACAACCGCTGAAAAATACGTGGAACTGTATGATTGGTACTACATGTCATCAACCGTCCACAAATTGTTGATTCACGGAGGGGACATAATTGCAGAAAATGCTATTGTACCAATTGGAAGTCTTTCGGAAGAAGCTTCAGAGGCCCGAAACAAAGACTTTAGGAGGTTCAGAGAACACCATTCGAGGAAAAAGAGTAGACAAGCATCACACGAGGATATCCTCAATATGCTTATCGTCTCTTCTGATCCTCTAATTTCTTCCACAAGACCAAAATTAGATCCCCACAAGAGGCAGACATACTTTAAGGAAACAGTAGAACTACTGAAACTTCAGGATCAGGAAGCTCCGACAGAGTTCTTAGAAGTTATATCTATTGTAGAGCCTGATTCTGAAGTGGATTCTGATGGTGACGAAGTATAAAATAAGTTAACTTTTATTGTTTATGTTAGGTTAGGTTAAGTTAATATTTTTTTTTAATAATTTGCTTTTATTTTTAATCATACAATAGTTTACCATTTATTGTTATTGACTAATGATCACGTTTATCTAATTACCCTCATTATGGTACGTATCTAGAGAATACAATCCCGAGCATGTTTTTCAATCCCGGGCTTACGGGATTTTTGAAGCCTTTTCCCGGGATCTCGGGCCTATCCCGGGATTAGACTATGTGGTTTCTTATTGGGCTAAAATAAAAAAAAAACACGAGTAATTAAAAAATAATGTCTTTAATGTCTTTGCACAACACAAATCAGAATAATTAACAAACCAAAAAATACTATACTTTTGCAAGAAATTAAAAAACAGCACAAAATAACTATTTAGAATTTCGAAAATATAATCGCAGAAATATCAAAGCATCCAATGTTTGACTTCCGAGCCTGCTTCGTAGTTTATTGCCAACATAAGCAGCAGCTGAAAACGCTCCTTCAGCTTCTACGCTGGTTGGAGGAATAGACAATAGATACTTATATGCTGTTTCTAAGTGATATCCACGAACTCCTCCATTTTCGAACAGGCTCATTTCACGTCTAATACTATTTGCCAACCCCAATTTATTTTGTACTTGTACTTCAGGATCTGGGGATTTCATACTCTTGTTAATTTCCAGCTGTAACTTTTCCTTTAATGTCAATTGAGGTTGGGAGGTTTCTGACCTTAGCTCATCATCTGTTTGTGATCCTGACCTTGCTTCTTTTTCTGTGTTATCTCGACTATTAAGTCTTTCAACAATACTCTTTATTTGCTTCCTCACTAAAGCCTGTGTCAGAACTGGAAATAAGTCGTGCCATTCCAAATCCGATAATAACTGATTTTCATCATCCATTCGTGGATTTTGTAAATAATTTAACACGCCAGTTAAATCATCACTTCGTCGTTGCTTTATACGTTCCACTAAGGATGTTTTTAATTTTTTTGGCAAGTGCCGAGTTTTTGCTAGACAGTTGTTTTATAAGAAATTTCAAAGCGGCATCAGCTGTGCATAAATTAGCATCTCGCCGACAGATTACTTCTACTGTCAATGTAATTGGGGTCAGTACATCAACAATTTTATTTACCAATTCAAAATCAACATCTTCTAAACGAATTGGATGATTGAAATCTATAAGAGCTTTTTGAATGCATGCTTTTAAAAGATAAAATCGCTCCAGCATTGTTAAAAGACTATTCCACCTGGTTTTACAATCCAAAAGAAGTGACAACTCTTTTCCATGTTCAATTTTCACATATTTTTGAAGTACTGTTTCATTTTTCAACGGAGATCTTTTGAAATATACTATAACTTTGCGGATTTTCTTTATCAGCTAATTAATATTTTCATATTGTGTTAACTCTGGTACGTGTTCTGGCGCAAGATCATTTTGTGACATTACGATTAAACCTGATTCTGGACAGTCTAAGTCTTCTTAATGGTGTTCATCATCGCTGTCGTCCATATAATCAACAGTCACAGCTGGTTCATTTATAGTATCATCTGAGGTAGAGCTATCTTGCAAATTATTATGTTTTTCATAAAGCACATCACAGACCGCCAAATTGATACCATGTGCGAGACACAGTTGTTGTTCAGTGCAAACAAGCCGCCCCACCTTTATTATAACATTCGGTCCATCGGTTACAATAGCCACGATGTCAGTTTCTAGGGAAATGTCAAATTTACTTAGACGCTCTTGCAATATACGAAGACAATTTTCAGCTGTCATACTATCGTAAATAGGAACAAGTCCTAAGTTCCAAAATTTTTTATATGAATGAACGTTGACCGCCATGTTTATTGGAAGTTGAAGTCCACTCGTCGAAAGAAAGACTAAATCTTTCACCTGCACTTTTCAAATGTTTTAATTCTGCAGTTACTTGCTTTCTGATTTTTTCACTGTAATTCATAACACGTTTTCGAACAGTGACGGCTGACTTTGGTAAATCCATGTATTTTGCTAAGAGCAATTTTCTCAAATCATCTGAGGTTATGAATACACTGAATGGGAATCCATCTAATGCAATCATTCTTGCCAAAATATCATCCAGGCTATCGTCGGCACTTTTAGTAAAATAATCATCTAACTTTCGCTTGGCTGGCGGCGGTGCTGTGTTCAGATTTTCAGAATCTTGACTTGTTGAAGCTGATATAACTTTGATGTTATGTTTTGATAACAAATGTGTATGTAATCCCTTAGTTGATCCACCCAAAGTCTTGAGGATGGCTGGGCATCGTTTACATTTAGCACTATTCCCGTCCTTCGCAACTAGATAATAACTCCACACTGACGTCGTATCACTGTCTTTTTTATGTTTAACAAAGTCTCCCGCCATTTGAAATACTTAATTTCAGATAATTGACTTTTAAATTTTAATGACGTAGCCTACGTAACCCGTCACTGACAAAACAATAAATGAAAAAAATAAAACCTGATTTGCATATTTATACTTTCGTACAGGGGATCCCCGAAGGAAAATACCCGCAACAATATTATGATATGAGATGATCGGGTGATTCCCCTGTTGGTTCGTTGGGGAATTCCCTTAAGAGTATTGTATTGAAGTATTCCGAGTGGGGAAGTCCCTTCTAAGTTCTACGACAAACATATTATTAGGACTGTACCTGTGTAGTAAATAGTGGGTTAGTGTGTGTGGGTACCTTACGTATTGTACGAGTTGCTTTTTGTCGTACGTAATGTATTAAAATAATCTAGGCAAGGTTATTTTCAAGGCGCAACGGACTACGGAATACAAACTAGACGTGTTTGTGGCAATCCCGAAAATCCCGAGATTAGCCAAGTACAGTCCCGGGATTTTCGGGGCCAGAAAACGGTCGGGTTCCCGGGATCCCGAGATTTGTGATCCCGGGATTGTATTCTCTATACGTATCCTTTTAACAGGTATATAGGTATTAAGTTTTATTAATCATTAGCTAATGTGGACTTGAGGCATTAGACAAGATTACATTATTATGTAATTCATAATTACCATGTCATTTCAAATAAGTAGGTAATACGACTTTGTGATTTCTTAAGGCCGCTTCCGACGCGTGCGAAATATCGCGCACGCACGCGCACCGGCCCGCACGACGCACCGTGGGAAGGGTTACGTGCGTGGTAGCGAAGACGCGTGCGTCGCGGTGCGTCGTGGTGCGTCCGAGTTTGGATACATTCTCTTTGAAGTTACCGACTCGCCACGGATCAGCCCGCACGGACACGCACCATGGGAAGGGTACCGTGCGTGGTAGCGCAGACGCGTGCGTGGCGGTGCGCCCGATCCGCGGCGAGTCGGTAAACTTCAAAGGTGCGCGCGTATGCCCGGTTCCTATAAACTACAATGAATCGTTTTGCTTACCAATGGTAACGTTTTTATTGCCCAAGTTGGCATATATAAATAAAAAATAAACATATGCTTTAAATATGTATGTAAATTCGTAAGCAAATTTTTAGACATGGCCGTTTTTGTATTTTTACGCAAACGGTTAAATATTTGATATCAGATTATGAAATCGTTTTCAAAATTCGTTTTTAGAAATCAATTTCTGGAGCGGTTCTGGCGTCTCTGGCTCGCAGATTCGATCGTCTCTAGTAATATTATAATTCGGTTGTAAGTTCATCGATCAAAACTACCTAAACATAAACAAATACTCGCTTACGCAATTTACTCTTGCCGTGGTTTGGGAAATCGGTTTGTCTAGTTCGGATTATCGATACGATACAATTTGTGACTGAAATCGGATTTTAGATACGTTTAGTTTCGATATATCTGATGCATGTCTACTAATTTTACCTTTGATAGCTAGTTCCATAATTTGCATAGTAGATGTAAAGCTATGAGGTCTTTGCTTCCGGTTAGTCCCCTATACTCTAGTCCCTCTATGCTCGACCTAAAAAATACCTACTAAAAAGTATCGCTATGCACGCAATTCTTCGATTCTACGTAAACAATGGAAGGTATAGTTGGAAAGAAAAGTGTTTAAATTAAGGTAAAAAAAATTATAGCGTTATTCGTATAAGCGTAAGCGTCTGTAAGTTAAAATTTGTTTTGTCTCGTTCTGACAGTCAAAAAGTCAAAATGACAGACAAAGAAAAACGAATTTCAGAACAATTCTAAGTTAAGAAATGTTTATGATTAGAGCTGTACTCAATACTGGATCCACAAGATTTAACGAAGTCTGTAGACAGAAAACTAAAAAAATATAAAAGAGCGTAAATAAAAAGTCCGTTCTCAAAGTCAAATCACCTGTATTCATAATATTTCTTATGAATAACACAAATAAAATAAAAAATAATCAATTACTTAAAAAAAAAACAAATAGATAATAATGAGATGTAAGTATTACTATTTCAATCACAGAATGAGATATGACTATTTTAAATCACAGACTTTAATACGAATCAAATTATTAGTACTAATTTAAAATTAACATTTATTTCTCGATAGTTGGGTTTTGGTTGCATTATTCTTTGCTTTATCAAAGAGAACCCTAATTACGTAAATTATTTTCTTAATTGATTATGACTAATTTGTTTCATTTTGACAGTTCAACAACATTCATTGCGTTATTTACGTTGTTGAGCAGATTTTTTTTCCAGCTTATGAAGCAATTGATTAGCAATCTGTTTCAAATCGAAACAGATTGTAATTGATCGTGTATTACATAATTAGGGTACTGGTAATGATTCGCGGAAGGGCTCATTGTTATAGTCACCCTGAAAAAACCAGTTCGACACATGCGGGCGAAGCGGCGGGCGCGTCGCCGGGCGTTCGGGTGCATCTAGCAAGTGTGGGCCCCGCTGACGTACAGCGCGCACTCGCACGCTTGCCGCCTAAGCGCTCAGCCGGTCCGGATGGTATTCCGGCGTACATTTTTAGGGATTGCCGTGCGGTGTTGGTGAAGCCGTTGCTACATTTGTTCAACGTTTGTATTAAGACCGCAACTTTTCCTGAGCGCTGGAAACTTACCCGAGTTGTACCCGTGCCTAAAGGTAGTAAAGGCTCAGCACCCTGCGATTATAGACCTGTAGCGGTATTATGCACTCCAGCTAAAGTGTTCGAGTCGACCATTCACGGTAGCCTGTATCCGCAGATTAGCGCTCTGTTGTCCGACGCGCAGCATGGTTTCCGTCCTGGGCGGGGGACAACGGGGAACCTACTGGATCTTATGACACATATAGTACCGACGGTGGATGCGGGTCAACAAGTAGACGTTGCCTACTTCGATTTCAAGAAAGCGTTTGACACAGTGGATAACGACGTCCTTTTGGCTAAATTGGCTGGTGTAGGCTGTACACCTCACACTTTGTCGTTTTTTGCCAGCTACTTGCGAGACCGTTGTCAGTACGTTGACTGCAGTGGGCAGTTCTCTGAGCCCTATTTCACGAGATCAGGAGTCAGTCAGGGCAGTAATGTAGGGCCTCTTTTCTTCATTTTAACAGTTAACGACCTGCCGAGCGTAGTTAATAAATCCATACCATTGCTGTTCGCTGACGACTTGAAATTAGTTCTTAAAATAAACCAGGAAACTGACCATGACGACCTGCAGCAGGATATTAATAGGGTAGTAGAGTGGAGTCGTAGCAATAAGTTGTATTTCAATGTGGCCAAATGTTCGGTGTTATCATTTACCCGTGCGCGCGACCCAAGTCATTATCCATATTGCATGGATGGAATCCAACTGCAACGTGTCTCGGAAGTTAAGGACTTGGGCGTGCGCTTTACAACTGATTTAAATTTCCGTAAGCATACCATTGATGTTTGTAAAAAAGCATACCGCAATTTAGGGTTGTTCTTACGCTTAGGAAACCAGTTCACGAACATCAGTGCTCTGAGATCGATGTACGAAGCGCTTGTGAAAAGTCATTTGGAATGCAATGCTGTCGTCTGGTCGCCACATGAAGCCAAGTACAAATTAATGTTAGAACGCATCCAGAACAAGTTTGTGAGATTCTTATTCTTAAAGCAGTATGGTGTGTATCCAGGGTATCCACTGCTGTATCCTACTCTATTTGTGCTGGGTATGGTAGGCTACTATAAACTGGAAGTAAGAAGGGAAGTAGCTCTCGCAACTTACTTATTTAAGGTTATGCGTGGTAAAATACACAACCCAGGCGTTCTACGCACGGTTGCGTTGTGTGTACCTGATGGGTACGTGGGGCGACGGAGGCGGCCGCCGCTCCTGTGGGTGCCACCCGCTCGCACCAACTTGCTGCAACACGCGCCGCTGACGCGCGCCCTACGTACACTCAATATGGTGTCACAACAGATTGACTGCTTCAATTGTACTCTGAGCGAATTCACACAGGCCGCATTTTTTAAGATTTCTCCTGATTGTTTACAATAGTACGCTATTGTAAGCTATTATAACTACACTATTGTATTAGGTTAGCCTGTAATGATAGTTGTATGTGTTTTTAAATAAATAAATGCCTCATCAAGCGCAAAGCTTGACCAGTTTTATTATAATAAATTTTCTTCTTATCGTGTGGTTAGTGACTAACCTGGTGTCAGAGTTTTAAAGCCGCCTAAGGGCCTCTGACTTGGCTTCACATGCCGTCGAGAAATATATCTCAGGTTTCTTCACAAATATAATTAATGATGATTAAGAATAGGAAAACATAATATATTTACATACTAGGTTTTCTTCATCACTGCCCACGAATATTATTTCGTGTATAGCGAAACTTTTTAGTAGGTATTTTACGAATCGAGCATAGCAGGACGAGCATAGGGGACTAACCGTTTGCTTCATTATTGGTAAAAATACAAACAAGTGGTGATGTATCTTTTGGCATATTTGATCTTTTCGTCGAATTTGAAAAAATCTTTTTTTTTTAAAGGTATACTTTCTAGTTGGTCTCATTGTCATTTGGTCACAATCTGATGATGGGATTTTGGAGAAATCGAAGGAACTCTTCAAGTATTATAGGCACACCTATAGCGATTTTGGTATTTTCATAGTAATTAACTCGTGGATTTGCTCTCGGAAAGCAGCATTTGGTAAAGTGGAACTGATGATGAAGGCCACAGATGGCCAACGGAACTTCTCATTAATAAGTAGGCAATTGCTGACTCACTAAAAAGCGAGAAATAAAAACTTTTTTACAAAAAAAAAACAAACGACTTCCAAACTACAAAGTGAATAAATAACTTTAAATTTCAGAACACGGTGGTAAAAACTAAAATACTGATCCAAAGACACCAACTTCCGAAATTAAAGTTATTTTTCATTTTGTAGTGTTTTTCGCGTTGGTTGTTTTTTTTTTTTTTGTTAGGTTTATAATAATAATATTTGTTTATATGTCTGTTGTAAAACAGCCCAAAATACTGGTTCTTTATTAAACTTCAACGAATTATAACGTTGCTAAATTGAAAAGTATAACTGTGACGTAGCATGACAACTGAAGTGACAGGTATTTCGTTTAGTCAGGTCCGGTTGTTCGTACATTACAGTAAAGTAAAAGTTAAAATTTAACTGTTGTCAATTTTGACCCTAGTTAAAAAAATAACGTCGGTTATCTTCGCATTCAGTTGCCCAGAAATATTTTACACCGCGGTTAAATTTGACGGGGGTTAAAAGTGTTGTCAGTACAATTTCGTGTACCTTCCCTTAATTTTCGATGGGTAATATTTTTTCGACTGTCAATATTGTGTTAACTGTCAAGTTGTCATTGTTGTTTGGAATGAAATATTATTTGCTGGTGATTATAGTTTCAGTATTTTTTTAATTCTCTTGCGTTTTCTTATCAATTGACATAGATTTTTGTTGATACGGAAGCAAAATACCATTTTACACCTACTAACTACAAGTGTATTCGCCAGAATGGACGTTAAATCAAAGTAAGTGCATGTTATTTTTTAGCAACCGTGGTGTTTTTATAACATAGCTTTTGGTGTCTAATATAATTGTTATAATACATGTTTTGTTCCAGGGAAAGAGGATCTAACTTTTCAAGTAATGAACTTGAACTTTATAAACGATTAATTGATGAACACAAACACATATTACTGTGTAAGAAAACAGATGCCATTTCTCAGGCACAGAAAGAAAAAACATGGCTTAACCTTCACCTGGAATTTAACGCAAGTAGCACGAGACACAGGACACTAAAACAATTAAAATATAAATTTGATAATATGAAAAAGTGTGCACGGAAAGTAAGTAAATAGTATTTTTCATGTGGTGGTGTTGTTAAAATTAGCAGTTCTACATGCCTAGTTGATTTACATAGACGAGTTTTACCAGTAACCTCCCTCCCTAAGTAGGTCGAATGCCAAAGCATTATATATACGCATTTAATTATTTGTAGGAAGCAAGTAAGGAACGTCAAGAAAGACGAAGGACTGGAGGAGGTCAAATACCAGGCACATCAAACAGTGACCACCCCGACAAAGACTGGATGAGATCTTTGATGGTTTTATCTGCAGAAGCTCTGGAATCAACATATGATGATGACGCCCTACCTGTGGTATGCACCTCTATCTGTACCTACTAAATGTGTTAATATTTTTAGTTTTTCAATCTATATTAATATCAAAAGAAAGCAACAAAATCACAATTAGTTTCCTATGTATGTTGGATGGCTGGAATACTGCCAGATCAGAACCTTCCTGGTGATAGATGTAGACTTTGGAAGCTCTCATCATAACTATAATCAATTAACAAATTATGTTTTACTTTTTATTAGAATGTTGAACCTGCTGGTGGTGAAGGAAACCTGGCACCTCTAGCTCATGTGGTAAAGTTGACTTTTTATTTGTATTCTGTATCTTAGCTGGTATAAAAACCCTTTTCTCAAATCTTTGTGAATTATGCAATGTTAATATTGTTTTATTTTGTAGAATGTTGATGAAATAATTGAATCACATCGTGTGATGACACCGCGAGCAAAAAAGAAATTGGAGTGCGTAGAAAACTCTCAGGTAATCCCTATAATTATTCAAGTTTCACACATTCACATGACAATTTATTTGTGTATGCAATGTAGAAGTATTACACAAAATAATATTTGTTTGTATGACAATCCACTTATTGTTAATGAAGATACAATAATGTACAAAAAAATAGAATATTAATTTATTGTTCAAATATGTGCTTTCCTTTTTTGTGTAATAAAGGGATATTTAAGTTATTATTTATTTCTTTTAGGATGTGCTGCTACTGTCTCATGATATGATTGTCACACAACCATCACGTACACCAAGCCCATCAAGCCAATTTAAAATGCTTAATACGGATGTGGTTACATTAATCCCATCTGGTGAATTGGAAAATGTTGTGAGTATCAAGGTGATTAATTTATTGCGTGCTTAAAGGAATATCTCTGCATTTTATATTACTTCACAAATTATATGGAAAAGAAATTGCGGAGCTACTCCTGTGTCAGTGAGGAGATCAATAAAGATGCTGAGCGAAGAGAAACTTCAGTGCACAAAGGAAAAGGAAAGAGTAATTGAAGAATCTAATAGACGTGCAGAAGTTGAGCACAGAGAAAAACTAAGACAGACACAAGAACTGCATGAACAACTCTTAAAACACAATGAGGAACGCCACCAAAAAGAAATTCAACTACTAGATTTAAAAATAAAAATTGAAGAGGCACAATTAAAAAGATTGGTTTAAGGTTTATTTATTTCTATTGTAGCATCCTGGATCCCTGTTACAATTAATTTTTGTATTTTAATTTACCCTAAATATAAGTAAAAGTAATTAGTATAAGTTTAGTTTAATACTTTGTAATTAAAAAATTGTTGGATAGTTCAAGGTCAATAATTATAGTACAAAATAAAAGAGTCTGATAAATGAATATTTTTTATTTCATTTTTTTTTACTTAATAAGACAACATTTGTCATGTATAAGTAGCAGCTAAACTGTCAAAATATGTTGAAATTAAATCTCTAGTAATATCTTGATAGTTTGGAGCAGTTTCATATACTATGTCCATCTCCTCGTAAACATGTACTACATCTGGAGGTTGTTCCTCATTCATCTTACGACAGATGTTGTGTAAAACAGCTGTTGCAATTATTATTGCTTGCATATATTTCAAATTGACTCTCAACTTGGATCCGATTGCAGGAAATCTTCGTTTCCAACAACCAAATGTCCTCTCAACCACATTTCTCGTCCTTATTTGGCTTTCATTATAGAGATGCTCTCCTGCTGTTGTAGGGTTGGCTAGTGGCGTCAAAAGAAATGATCTCAAGGCATATCCTCTATCACCTAATAGCCATGTATCACCAAATTCCCCATCTTCCATTCTACCTTTGATGTTGCTTGAGTCAAATATGTGACTATCGTGACTTCCTCCGGGCCATCTTGCAACAATATTTTTGATGTAGCAATTAGCATCAGCAACAACTTGGACATTCAATGAAAATGAGTCCTTTCTATTGCGATAATACTCTGCATTATTGCCACCAGGTGATTGTATATAGACATGTGTGCAATCTATAGCACCTATAACTTTTGGAAAGCGGCTAATATTGTAAAAGTTGTTTACAGTGGCTTTCCTCTCATCTTCATTTCTTGGCATATAAATAAAATGGGATCTAAGTTTAGCTAACTCCTTGCTCACAGTATGAATAGCTCTACATACTGTCGATTTGTGCACTCCTTTTGAATCCCCAACACATTTGAGAAATGATCCAGATGCGTAAAACTGTAGAGTTAACAAGACATGATCCGCAGATGTCATTGCATTGTTTCTGAAAAAGTGAATGAACATACATCATTAGTTGTACCTATAAGGTATTTTAAAGGTTTTACTATGAAACTAAATGTTTCTAAAAACCATATCTATTAATTTATATGGATTAAAATTGACTCACCTCCTGGTCAAACGTTTGAGACGCGAATCTAATATATCTACAAGCACTTTAGCCAAATTCCTCGAAACTCTGTAGCGTGCTCTAAAATCTATTTCTTCCCATAAAAAGAAATCAGTTCGTGGCCGAAAATTTCTCTGTCTTTGTCGGACTACTTGTCCAAATATGAATTCGTCATCAGAAGAACTGTCTTCATTAATTAAATCCAAAAGAAAACGCTCCGATCCCATTTTAAACGATATTCGCAAAGAAATATTTTGTAAATTACCTAAAAACTGTCACCGTTAACTTCAAATTCTACTAACGTCAAAATTTAAACCACCCCCACCCTGTCGGTAATTTTGACCGCCGTTAAATCGGTAATTTGACCGCTCGTTAAAGTAACCGCTGCTTCAACAACGCTCTTTAAATTTGTCCCCCGGTTAATTTTACTTTAACCAAAAGTTAACCCTAAAGTTGACGTGACCGAGCTTCGAGCAACCGGACCTCAGTTAACTAAGCCTCCGCTGTCCGTCCGTCCGTCTGTCTGTCTGTTAGCGGGCTGTATCTCATGAACCGTAATAGGTAGACAGATGCAATTCTCACAGGTTGTGTATTTCTATTCCCGCTATAACAACAAATAAAAAAAATTGAACAAACTAAAAAAAAACCGGCCAAGTGCGTGTCGAACCACATACTATGAAAGGTTCCGTAAATGGGATGAATTTATCCCAAAAAGAAACTTATAGTTTAAAAACATGTTCTCACATACATCGATATACGCCACGGTCAATTCTCAAACTGAAAATGTACATAAGTTTGTAATCGCTATTTTTTTTTTAAATTGTAAATTAACAATTTTCGGTCATTTTCCTTTACTTGTGCTAAGACACCTTGCTTCTTGCCAAATTTCATGATTCTAGGTCAACGGAAAGTATCCTATAGGTTTTTGATTTATTTTCAAGTATCAAAATATATCGCATAAATGGCCGTATTTCATCCTGCTCACTAAGCGAAATTATTTTTCCATACTACAGGGCCATCGGTTAAAAAATATTCTGCAAATTTATCTGTTATGGTCTTAGCAAAAAGATTAGAAAAAAAGCAAGAACAAAACGTTTTTTTTTTTTTGGGACACGCACAGGAAATACAACATGAAAACTAGGGCATGCTATCCGGATATCTGGATATCCAAATTATCCTAAACCTTCGAAAATATTATCCGGATATCATTTGTTTTACTATCCGGATAAAAAGAGTAATACCGATAGTTTCTTTTATTCGTTTTCAATATTTTATTACATCAAAGTCAGTAATAATATAACATTGAACGTTGTGTTTTAATAAAATAGGTATTCGCAATCATTACAATTCATGGTATATCATCTAAAATCCATCTGATGACACAATTACTAGATTCATCATAAAGATAATTCAAAAATGCTATTGCTCAGAGCTCGACTTCAGTTGTCGTCAGCGATGATGATGACGTAGTGCTCAGTGATTACCAGCAGCAGAAACTGAAAAATCATTTACTATAACAAAGAAAATAAGCATAAAAAATTTATTTCGATATATTTTGATCGAAAGGACCATGCCAAAAATCTTTCAACGTCCACTGGAACTGATCTCAGTTGCAGGGAACGTAGTGCTGTTAAAGTAAATAATTTTTTGAAGTAATGACCATCATCGCTCATCAACTGAAGTCAAGTGTGAGTCAAAGAAGATTTAGAAACTCTTTGCTGAGCACAGATGGCACACACAAGCTAAAAAGGTTTTTCTTCCACTGGTTACATCCAAGTGTAACAAGATTATATATAATTATATATTATTATTATATGTAATATAATACGTATATAAAAGCGTTACATCCACGATAAAGTTGCGAATGTGTAATTTTCGCATAAAACTGTTTTTTGTCACAACCCGCTCCCAATGTAATACATACCGTGGCAAAGTTTCAATCGTGTCTGTAATATTATAGTTTACAAGATATCATAGTAGTAAATGTGCGAATCACAGATTTTACGAATTGCAGGTTTTCACGCCTGCATATTTTTAAAATAATTATCCTATTTCGTTTAAACCATTTCATTGTATACAGCCCTATTTGATTACCGGCAGTCAATTTTATTCGAATCTTTTGGAGTTTTGAATTGTTCGGTTGACGTTAATTTTTCTTTCTTGCGACTCATGTCATTGTAGTTTTTTTTTTAGAATGGACGATATTTTTTAGACTATGAAAACACCGAAATTTATTTATCCAATGCTATATTGCTTTCATTTCATTGTTAATTATAAATGTGCTCACTGTGATTCGGTGATTTATGAACCCAGTGTAGTTAAAAGTTGTCGTGCTGTGAATTGGGTACGTATTCCTTCTTTCTCATGTCACTGGCAGGTTCTCGAATTACTGGTGATAGCTCCTTGGTATTAGGACATCGTTACATAATTTTAGTAGATCTGTCTTTTTCACCTTCGAAATAGGCAATCGGCTACTATAAACAGATTTAGGTATTATAATTGTACTTTCCCTTTCTTCGCTTTTAATTTAAACTCAATGAAGCTTTCACTATTATAATCTTTTTTGATGATAATGGATTTTGGAATTTCTTTGCAATATTGCACACACACAGAATCTTAAAACTTTGGAACATCATTTTCAGTAAGGGTTTGGTGCCTTTTCTTTAGGGGTTTTCTTTTCTACTGCGAACTCAAGTACTTTGGTACACGATTTTTGGAGAGTTTTTGTAATGAAAATGTCCATTGGAAACTTAAATAAGTTTGATTTACCTTTTTACAGTGGTGTCCAAAATATCCATACTATCTGGATATATCCGGATAGTTGTCTAGAAGTATCCGAAATATCCGGGTAGTCAAATGTGGCGGATAATTGCATTCCCTTATTAAAACTAAGAAAATTATAAAAACAATATCAATTTCAGAAAAGAATATTAATATTTAAAAATAATGTATTAAAAAAAGTTGCTCTTCTTGGTACATTCCACATAGATATCAAGGAAGTATTTCCTTAAGGATCATTTGGCCATGAGCCTGGATGACTCCACCTTCATGTTCAGTATCAAAAGTACCAGGGGGTGTACATATTCGTGGTCAATTTTTAGATCGCCTTAAAAAGTTGTGCAATAAACAACACTTCATAACAATATTGGATACCTTCTTTGGTTCTAATAAAAATGGTTTATAAAATGGTGTATAAAAATGGTACCCTAAAAATATCCGACATTATGCCGAAAACGTTCTCAACAATTCTCAGACCACGAGACAAACGATACTTAAAAATTCTTTCTTTTGTTCCCGTGGCGTGGAGACGGCTTCAACGTATTTTCAGTGAGAGCAAATGCACTATCTCCCACAAACACGTAGGGAAGTAGTTCCTCCTTGAAGGGCAAATTAGTTGATGCTGGAAAATCCAGTTCATTTCTGTTTTTTTTTTTATACATCTCTATATTTCTATAAACACCGCCATCATTTATTATACCTTGACATCCGCAATCCACAAATGTGAAGTTATAGTCAGCATTTACCAAAGCTAACAGAACAATTCTAAAAGTGGCTTCGAATCTCAAGGCCCACACAGACCGACACGCAGCGGCGGAAAAAGCCAGGTGTGTGATGTGTAGGTCGTCGGCCGTGTGGGCTGGTGCGCGTCCGTGCGCAATATCGCGCACCGTGGGAAGGCCCTCGGTGCGCGGTGCGTGGTCGTGCGCCGTGTGGCCCGGTGCGCGTGCGTGCGCAATATCGCGCACCGTGGGAACCCGCCTTTAGAATGTTTTGGTCTAAGCATAAAAAATATTGTAAGTTACGCTTGGTATAGCCATATTTAAGCATTAAAATGTACATATCATAAACATTTTTTATTTTTTTATTTCGACGATTAAAAAAAAAAAAAAACGCTAGTGATGCCGCGATATTGAGTATGTCAAAAATTCACAAATAAATAGTACTATAACAGTGTGCAAGGATATAACGGCGAACCTTGCGATTCTAGAGATATCCTCATTTTTCTTGTCAGCTCCATACATTTTTTTCTTATAAAAATTATAACTCTTCCATTTGTGCACACAATTACTTCATATGACATTTTATAGAACAGTAATGATCGGCAGAAGTCATTTCCAGCAAAAAAAAAAAGCATTTAATACATCGAGATCCTGTCTTCTACAGCCGATTTTCGATCCACCGTGCGGCGGCCGTTGTTTAGCGGGTGTCTACAAGTCATAACTTATGACCCCTGTTGAAAATTTGCAAATTTTCAATGAATTTGGTGTAATTTTGGTACAAAAAATGTAATTTTTAAATGGCAATAACTTTTTTATTTTCAATAATAATTAGATTTTTTATTACGTTTAGGTGCTGCGCAGACGACACACTTTTTGTACGATCGAGTCTGTGGCGTACAAAATGTTTTATTTGACCCCGATGTTTTTCCGAATGCAGGTTATTCTTTATAGGATATGTCGCTCGATAGTAACTTCTGTCAGTTTTAAAATTTAAATGCAGGAACCATTAACTTGAATCTTAACTCCGTAGCTCACATTACGAAATGTGCGCCACAGACTCGATCGCACAAAAAGTGTGTCGTCTGCGCTGCACCTTAGGTAATGTTATTGCAGTATGTTGCGCGCAAAACGCTGCCTAGTGGATACGAGGCTTATTAGGGGAAAAAAAAAACGTTCACATTTTGCATAATATTTGTTTATGGTGTTTTTGCGAGATTTAAATATGCCACATTTTGAAGAGTTTGTCGAAATAACAAATTTAAAATTCGTGAGTTAATACATGCTTGAACTTGAAATAAAACAATTAGTGATTTGTGTAAAAAGCTTGTTTTATTAACTATGCTTATTTAGACATTTAAGAATTACACAACAGTTTTTGTATGCCTTAGAACAGGCCCATCATAGTCCCTTAATAGCTATAGTGTAACATGTTAAACCAAATTGTTCTATGCATTATTTTCTTAAATTGGAATAGATAATTCGTCGACACATCATAATCATTAGAACTAGTTATGAACATTTTATTAGTGTTACGAATTAAACATCAGCTCCTTATGACGAGAACGTGAAAGTCGCCGGTCACGAGGCGTAGTGCGGCACGTGAAGCAGCTCGGCGTGCGGCGGCGCCGGCGCGTGCAGCGCCTGCAGCGCGTCGCGCAGCTCCACGTAGCGGCGCTTGAACTGCAGCCCGCAGCCGCGCGAGCGCCGGAACTCCAGCAGCGTGCGCGCGCCGCCCGCAGCCGAGCCGCCGCAACGCATCGCCCACGCGCGCATCTTCAGCTCCGCACCGCATTCTATCGCCATCTGTCAGCACAAGAGTTCGGTTAGCGATCGGCATCAGCGGTGAGGCGAACGGAGGCGCCAGACTGCGCGACTCACCAGGCGCGGGTGCAGGCGACGCCACACATAGCCGCGCTGGCGCAGCGCGTCGCTCAGCGCGGCCATGGCCTGCGCCTCGTCGGCGCGCAGCCACACGCGCGTCATGCGGCGCCCGAGCGGCGTGAGCGCGGCGCCGTCGGCCGGCGTGGCCAGCAGCAGGTCGTCGGCGTGCGCGGGCTGCGAGTAGCTGATGAGCGCGTCCATGTCGGCGGCCGACAGCTCGTCGGGCGCGTCGGTCGCGTCGGCCGCGGCCGGCTGCGAGCGCCATGCGCGCGCCGCGCCCTCTGTCGACGGGAACGGTCAGGAAATTCGTCTCGGTTTCGATTCCGGCGACGTGAAGAACACATTTTTAATTAGTAACCGCAAAAACGTTCAAGAATGCAAGTTCCTTTTTCACATACAAGGTATGATTTAAATAATTCACAACCCGAGAAGCGTGAACGTCAGAGCCAACAGTAGTATTTGAGCTTTGAAATTGTGCCTAAAAATTACTTGTCAATTGCTTATATTTGCTTACCATGATGAGAGAATTAATTATTTCATAATTTAAAAGAAAACATTTTTGATTGAATTCTGGTTGCCTTCTATCTTTACAGCACGGAAGAAAAAGGCTTGCACCTTGCTTAGAATGTCCTGTAAATAAAGTAACGAGAAA
Source organism: Omphaloscelis lunosa (assembly GCA_916610215.1). Taxonomy (NCBI): domain Eukaryota; kingdom Metazoa; phylum Arthropoda; class Insecta; order Lepidoptera; family Noctuidae; genus Omphaloscelis; species Omphaloscelis lunosa. Next base: position 23,970,688 of record OU744247.1, read on the forward strand.
AAAAATGTGGTTTACGTTTATACGATAAACGTGCAACTGAAATTCTAGTTGTTGCAAATACATAACCGACATGACACCATGTCGTCAATTTACTTGTAAAGGTGTATAAACACATTTGAACTGATATTACGCAATCTTTTAAGTTCTGAAATATCAAAAGAATGTGTTCCTGTGTATGGAGCACCTGCAAAAATAGTTTTAAAGGACAATGCATAGAAGCTGCTTTTAACTATAGAATTTGATTCGCCAGTTATTTGTAAAATGGGCCACTTTAAAGGACCCTGTAGGCGTGCAAATGTATGGCAATGCTACGACCACAGATATAGATAAGATGTAGATGACGCAAGATTAACTACTTCGCGTGCCCACCTTACGTGCAATAATCTGCTGCCACTTTCGCGCTCAGTCTGCATCGGTGCCACGTTTGTCGGACGTCAGTAAAAAAAAAAATGAAAATAGTTCATTGCGCCGTTATAAATTGTAAAAACTGTGTAAATGCGAGGGGAAAAATAAAGGAAACGTTTCCTAGTCCTTGTGACGTCGTAGTAGGTAGTCAAAAAATAGCACGCTTGGTTTTCATACAGATCGTGATACTTGCGTTATCTAGGTCTATCTATATCTGTGGCTACGACGATCTAAGTACGAGTCATAATGATTCCACATTGTACATAAATAAAAAAGCACAAAACAATGTACATAAATAAAAAGAATTATTATTATACGTATTTAATCAAATAAATGTCTTTATAACTATTTAGCTTACATATTTCCAATTACTGAGTCTTGTCTGAATATAGCAATTATTGTGCATTCCTATTGTTTTCGCAACCTCGTCAAATATAAAAAGTACGTACCGTTTACTTATTAAAGAAAATTAAGCACTATGCAACCTTTTGATATGTAAACACAATTTTAAAAGTATGAGAGCAAATAATGTTTCTCTAATACTTTTAACAGGCGCGAGGGCTTTTAAACTCTTGGCTAATTTTTAGGCATAATTTGAAAACTAAATACGGCTGTTGACCGGCGATTCTGACGTTCACCGAAACGCGGTCATTCTATTCACCATTATGAAACAACTGTAACTGTGAGAACAACGCGATAGATCTTCGTGTTTCGCACATGTGCTAAGCAAAGCAATCGCCCACAGCATCGATTATTTAATCGGTATCAGATATAGCTTGTCCACTCCGAAATAACGCGCCCCGCTACCGCATTACACATAGAAATCCGCATTACCGTGTGCGTAAATGCGGCAGTGGGGCGCGTTTGTTCAGAGTGGATAAGCTATACCTCGCTAAGGCTAAAGTAGTAAGTCAAACTAATTCTTCTTGAAGTTATATATACTTTTGACTAATTATTATTTTGCTTTAGCAACGATTATTTATCTTGGCCTAAGTTTGCTTGTCGCATTCATTTAAACACTACTGCTAAAGCTAGTCGTACATTCGATTTAAAAAAATCTAGTCGAATCGAATACATACGTTACTGTGTTTCTGCTAGATTACAGCCGATTTTAGTTTTTAGAGATTTTAGGGTTTGTGCTAAAGTAAAAGTTTTCATAATGATAAGTTCAATGACCCCTTTTCGGACTTTCAGTTATTTCTATTATACCCTGTGTAAATAAATCGTACGATAATCGAAGAAATCAGCTCTGCGATAATTCTAGGACGATTGCTAAGGGATTCTAATTGAAATCTAAGACTGATTTTCGTGACCTTGTTAGCTATTGTCAAGAGAAAGAATATGAGTTATAAAAAATCCGATTATAGTACGACATACAATTTTTAAAATTTATTTTTTATGAGTTGTTATATATACCAAACGAAATAAAACAGACAAAGAAAGATGAAGACGTAGACAAAGACCCGGCGCCGAAGCGTAGATAGTGCGACGGCGCGGTGCTTTGGTAATCTAGCTTTATGAGCATTTCTCACGTCACGGAGCTAAATCGCCAAAGAGCCGAGCCGCGCGAGGCGACGACGAGGCGAGGCGCTTCTCCGGCTGTCGAGCGGCGCGCGCCGTGCTGAGGCACGAGGCGGCTCCGAGACCGGACCCACTCAGAGTCACCTAGTACCTGACACGGCCGCGCGCCGGGACGTGGGCGGGCTGCGGGGCGGGGCGGGACTCACCAGCGGGCTCGCGCATCCACGGCAGCTCCAGCAGCGCCGGCAGCGGCGCGCGGCGCTCGGCGTCGGGACACAGCGCGCGACGCAGCAGCGCCAGCGCCGGCGCGCTCAGCTTGCGCCACGGGCTGCGCGGCGGCAAGCCCGGCCCGGCCCACGCGCTCCACGCTGCGTAGCGCGAGTCAGACTCGCATGCGCGCTCCCACGGCAACTCTTCGGACACACAGCACGATGAATTAAAACTGAGGCCACCGACACCGACGGATAATAACCGATGGAAGTTGCTCACCGACGAAGACGGAGTTCCCGAACGAAGTGCGTGCGCCGCGACTCGTAACTTCGGTACCATAACTTTAGGGTCTGCAAACACGCCTACAGCTAGGATACCAAAGAGACGAGCCGCGACTCGGAGCGAGCGGGCGGCGGCGGGGCGGGGGCTACGCGCGGCGGGTACTCACCGCCGGCCAGCATGGCGAGCAGCACGAGCGCGGCGGCCCACAGGTCGGCGGGCGGCGCGCGGTAGGCGCGCACGCGCGCGCGCAGCACCTCGGGCGCGGCGTAGGGCACGGTGCCGCACACGCGCGCCAGCAGCCGCTCGCGCGCGCCGTGCCTGCAACGTGCGAGCGCCTGCTGCCGTCACTCCGAGCTACTTACTATTCCGTTTACCGTGACCGAACTCGGATTACAGAGCAGGGACCGATTTATCAAAATGCCTCAATTTAATTATGTCGCAGCGGTATCGAAAGAGAGCAATAAAATCGCACACCCCTTGTAATTTGGTTTATTAATGATTTCTTTCTTAAATCTAAAGATATCGCTTACAAATCATTAGGTAAAATTAAAGCATACAAGTATAGCTTTACAAAGATACAAAATTAAAATCATTGACCTTCACGTAACTTACAAAAACCAACCATACACCAAATTCCCCCGTTTGCGTTGCACTACTTGCATCCTTACCAGCAGGTATAAAAAGGTCGGTTTTTTGGATTTTTAATCCCAGCCCGTCCCATCTTTGATGTCCTCCCTCCGTTGACGCCCTAAGCCGAGGCTGGTACCCCACAGTGGGTGCCCCTTAACGAGCGTTCACCTAGCTTTTTAGCTTATGCCCCTGGCTGGAGGCTTTGAGTTTAGCAGCTTAAGGCAACCACAGGATTGACCGGTTAAATAGTTATGACCTCAGAGGTCAGCTATGAGATGATGAAAAAAAAAAAGAATTTTGATCAGCTGCATACCATACCGAAGGTCAACGTGATAACATCCTTACTGGAAAGCACATGGATTTACTAGAAAAATATGGATACCATGCCCGTAGAAGCCGCTCAAGTTATTGTCTTGCTCGAAGCAGGCCATAATCAAAGTGAAGTTGCTCGACAGTTGAATTTGAGCCGCTACTCTGTTCGTCGTGTATACCAGAGGTTCCAAGAGACCGGTGGCTACATTCGGCGACCAGGATCTAGCCGGCGACGCAGAACATCAGAGCGTGATGACCGCTTTCTTGTGACAAGGTCTTTGAGAAATCTGCAACTGAACGCGGTTCAACTGGGACAATAGCTTCGAGAAGTTCGCAATGTCAGTATAAGTCGGTGGACAGTTAGAAGAAGACTGGTTGAAGTAGAACTGACTTCACATTTCCTAGCAAATGGTCCCAAATTGACCACAGCTCAACGACAAGCCCGGTTACAATTTGCCATTGTGTTCATGAGTGCAGAATGACTTTACATGGTCATGATGGACGCTCTAGGGTCTCCAGGTTCATCAGAGCGATTTTCACAATGCTGCTTAAGCGAACGTGTGGCTTTTGGAGATGGATCGTGTATTTTGGGGTGGCATAGTTTTGGACACAAAAACTGACATTGTATTCAGCACTGGGGCGAATACCGGCCCGAGATTGAGAGAGTTGACGGCTGTACGATAAGTCGAATAAATACTCGAAGAACATGTGAGGCCCCTTGCGTGGCTTATGGGAGATGATTTTCTCTTAATGCACGACAACGCCAGACCGCATGTCGCTAGAGTAGTTTGCGACTACAGGGAAGACGTTGGAATCACCGCGTTGGAGTGGCCAACTCGTAGTCCTGATCTCAATCCGATTTGTGTTATGTCTGGGTTGAGCTAAAAAGAAGAGTTCGAGCAAGAAGACTTACTCCTACGCGCCTCCAAGAGCTTCAACTTGCCATTGAAGAGGAGTGGAACGCTATATCACTAGATTTCATGGTAAAATTAATATGGTCTGTGAAAAACCGATTAAGAGCTGTAATTAAGGCTAGGGGAGAGAATACACCTTAACAATAAACAATTTGATCAAGAATTTTGGAGTTTGATGTTCATTCTTCCTTAAGCGAAATTGGGTAATTTTTCCTGTATGTTGGGTTTGTGCACTAAAACCCCTTATGGGTAAATACCCACCTTATACCTTTCTAAAGATATCAAATACAGTGTAAACAAATGTTTACACTGTATTTGATATTATTAGAAAGGTACTGAAATAAACTTTCAATTAGTGTATGATGTTTTTTTTTCAATATTTATTCACATTCATAAAGAAACCTGTCTTAAAAAAAATGTCAAGTTGTGCAATTTTATTGCTCTCAAGTGTATTTATGAATAAATATTTAGTCAATTACTTTTTACAGATGAGTGGAAAATTGTAATGACTTAAAAATACAACCCGACAGATTGTTTTAACAGAAGCAGATTATTAACTCCGCTGGACAGGGTAGTACTTTGTGTAACACACAGTATAGGTACATGGTACACCATAACCAAAATGAATGTATGCAATGTATGTCTCAACACTGATTTTTAAGAACTCCTACTTCGCGAGTCCGACTCGCGTAGGAGTTCTTAAAAAAAAATCTTCTACTTATTTATAATTAAGAAGATATTGATAAAAAGTTTCAAAACGATATAATTAAAGATAGACAAACAAAAAAGTATGGTGGTAGAAGAAGATTTGTAGCGTTCTGTTCTGTACAGGCATCGCAGTGGAATAGAGCTAGCATAAAACGTACCTCACCTGAAGAGCGTCGCCATGCCGAAGTCAGAGATCTTGAGTTGATCGCGGTTGTCGAGCAACAGGTTCTCAGGCTTGATGTCGCGGTGCGCCACGCCGCGGCCGTGCAGGTACGCCAGGCCGCTCAGCAGCTGGCGCCAGTAGCGCCGAGCCTCCTCCTCTCGCATGCCCACGTCCGGCTCTGCACACAGTCGCAGTCAGTGCGGGCTTATGGGCCGCGCCCACCCGCTCGCCCGCAGAGCCCGCGCTCACCAATGCGGTCGAACAGCTCGCCACCCGGCGCGTACTCCAGGAACATGTAGTGCAGGCCCTGGTGCGTGCGCTCGCCCAGGCAGCGCAGCACGTGTGGGTGGCGCAGCGCGCGATGCAGCGCGGCCTCACGCGCCGCCCGCTCGGAACCCTCCTGCCCGGCGCCCTGTTGCCCGGCGCCCTGCTGCACGCCCGCCCCGCCGCGCACCACCTTCAGTGCTACGGCGGCACCGCTTCGCGCGTGCACTAGCAGCCGCACTCTGCGCCAAGTGAAAACACAAGAGTTAGGCGGAGTCGGCGCTCACTTATTGCTTAGATTACACGGGGAGTGCGAACGTAACGTGCTATTGTGCAAACTTGTGCGCCGAAAATACAAGGTTGTCATAGAACAACGATCGGCGGAGGCGGCGGCGGCAGTGACCGCGCGAGGTGGATAAACTTTCAAGGATGCGCCGAGCCGCCGTGACTCGCTCACGTCGTGTTTTTTCTCTCTCCAAATTGCAGTGTCGATCTAGTTCCGCGTTCGCCTAAATACTCCGTTCGACACGGGGCAGCAACGGAGATCTATCTCATCGATCTTAGAGTTCTTCGAAGAAACTACTAATATAAGGCTGGGGAGCGGGCTCCCTGGCCGCGCCACCACGAGTTATAAGGCACACTCGGGACCGGTCGGACGATGGGCGGGACCCAGACATAGTATGTATACACTATTGAATTGTTTGCAATTAGTACTACCCAAAAACGTTATAATAATACTAGCTGCGCCCCGCGGTTTCACCCGCATAAGTCTCGATCCCGTAAAAATATTGGGATAAAAAGTATCCTATGTCCTTCTCCGGGTCAAGGTCTATTCATATCCCAAATTTCATCCAAATCCGTTCAGCCGTTTTAGCGTGATGTCGTGACCAAGGGAAATAGGGATTCATTTTTATATATATAGATTACGGAAAAGTGTAATATTGATTAAGTTCAGCAGACAAGCTGATCTTTGTACTTACTAGATGTGGCCTTTAGATTAGAAGTAAGTATGAACTGGAATTATTTTGGTGAGATCGTTGGGTACAAGTGCTAAAAATTTGCAACAACAATACGACTCTATATGCATAACAAGAATAATTGACCTTCAAGAAATACTTAATAAGAAATACCACGTTATAAAACAATTATTTTTATTTTCATAGTGTGACAGTTAAACGATGCGACATCCAAAACAGATTTTTGAAACTTCTCTCAAAGAGGTTCCCGAAAACCCCAACGTTTATACAAATTACGTGCAGCCCGCCCCAAGCTATAATTTCTAAAGTAATTATGATTTTCGAATCTCTTTATTAATGGATTCGAAAATCTTAATTACTTTTTAATTTTAATTTCCGTACATTATTTTAAGGATGATCTCTGAGAGGCCAAAAAGGCAGGCGCGGTCCGAGAGGGTGTCATGACCCCCTCAAAAATCTTACACGCTGTCGGGAAGCCTGAATGATTTACTTATGTAGCTAACTTTTAAAACTGTACTACAGCCATGTCACCGTGGCTCAAGTACTTGCACTTACAATGGGCATATTATCCAAAAACATTAAGAAAATAGGTAGTCCCCATGACTGCCTACAGAAGTGAAAACTTAAAACTATGAAATAACCGCTTTTTTTAAAATTTTCCAATTAATTGTAGGATCAAAAATGAAAATTTTGACAATTTGTAAATTAAATCGGGTTTTAACATACAATGTGGCCCATGGGCATGTGACCGCCCGTATTTTTTCTGGAATATTCATGAAAAATTATCAAGTTAATAATACCCGCTCGTACGTCAGGTTTGTAAGCCAGATTCCAAAACCTAAACTACTTACTGTAAAACTGTTGAGTTTAAGCTTTTCCTCATAACAGTAAGTAATATTTCTGTATAATGGTCAAAACAAAACAAAGCTTTTCAAGGTGGAGTACTAAAATTTTCAGGCTCGCTTCGCTCACTCTTGCCTTCTACATTCTCTTAATTCTTCAGCTTTTCTTGTCGACAAAGCAACTAATTCCTAGTTCTTTTGGAATTATCAAAAGAAAATCTAACCTATCCGAGTGTGTGCTAAATTTTCGAGCTCGCTTCGCTCGCAGCGACATCGACACGTTATAATATAATGTCAATGTGACAAGCCGTCTTTTGGAAATAGATGTCAGATGTCGTAAAACATTATTACAAAAAAAATTAGCTAATAATCTCAGTTCTCGTCACTTCAGCATTCACCGAGTCTTTAGTCATGATTGTGAAGTGGCGAGAAGAGGAACAGGGTTTCATTAAAATTGATAAAAAATGAGCTCCTGATCTATATTAACTTAGAATTAGAATGTTTGGAGTCTTACAATTCTTTTAAAAACAATAAAAAAATTGTTATGTACCGCAAAAAGTGCTAAAATATACATTTCTTTTCAATTTTTTTAAATAAATTGTACTCTTTTTTATTAATCTGTACTCTTTATTTACCCTCTCTGAAATCAGATATACTCTACTGCTTCTAGAAAAAGATGGCAACCCTAGCTGGAGCTGGTCCCACTACTGCCACAGTTAAAACTACTGTAGTTTTGAAAACAGTACTTCTAGCCTTACTCAGGCCAAGGCGCATCAAAATCTGTCCCAGGGTTATTCAGTTCTGACAATGGGAAAAGTTTTTTGAGATTTCTGACTTTTCTAGTACTCAAACCTGTTGATTCTATCGTTTTTGATACTTATAATAAACAGGTTCGATAGGCATCAAGTTTTTCTTTTTTTTTTTGGGAAAACTGCCCATTTTTTTGCCGAGTGTATTTTATTTTTTCAAATCTGTGAATGCAGATAAAAATGTATCAGAAGGTTAGGACAGTCTCCTGAGACAGTTTTCTTGTAGCAGCAACGGTTAATGTACCTGTTCTTACTGCCCCATCTCAAAATCGGTCCACAATTGACGAAAATATCGATATGGTACATAAAATCTTAAAAAAACAGAGGAACATAGAACCTCCTCCTTTTTGGAAGTCGGTTAAAAAAAACAGGCGAAGAGCGAGTCGGACGCGCAGAGGGTTGAAAATGGAAAAATGATTTTCATTTTCAATGATTAAGACGAGACTAAATGCCAGTGACCTTGAATGGTTAACTTGCGTGTTCTGTGCTGAGTTCACGCAACGCGTCGTACGTCCAGCCAGTAATATAACTCGCCCATCAAGGAGCGCTGTCCCAAATTTGACGGATTATTAATTTATTATACATAAAACAAGTATTTTGATAAAATACGTATATTAAAAGATAAATAATTAAATTATTTTTAAAATAATAAGGTTTCAGAAAAATACGCTTGATAGTTTTTGAGTGATTCTCATTTCTAGTTAGACATAACTTTACAAACTAATTACACTAAATACCTTTAATAAACATGAACTAAAATATTCACAGATTAAGTCGTTAAGAAAATGCTCTCATTTTACCAGTGGCGGATTTGCACTCTTGGCCGGCCCAGGCCATGTCGTAAGTATCAGCCGCCCCTTTCTCAGCACCCATCATATAGACTACATAATGAATTTACTTTTATTGAAATCGTTTCAGAAATTTAGTAACTATAATAATCTGCTGGTTTATAATATTTTCAGAGGTTTCAGGGTTAAATGCTTTTAAGTTATTATTGTTATACGATGCGGTGCAGTGCGGCCCGCCCCATAATGTGCGCGAACACTTACAATATACATATAGGTACTCGAGTTATTTCTTGTTAACATCAGTGAACTTTTTGGCACCATTAGCTGCCCCTAATATCTGGCCGCCCTAGGCCCGGGCCTACTGGGCCTTAAGGCAAATCCGCCACTGCATTTAACATATATTATTTACAAATCAATAACACTACTCGTTTAGACGTGATCTTCAGTATAAAATCATTAAAAGTCGTTTATTCTCGCCTTAATGATTTCATTGATTTTTGATGGCGCGGTTGGCGCAATGGTTAAGCGATTGACTGTTGCGCTGCGTGTCGCGGGTTCGATTCCCGCACGGATCAAATATTTACGACTTTTAAGTAGTTGTTTCGGGTCTGGCTGTTTGTGATGTGAGTTTAAATGTTTGGGAACGCACCCACAGTGTAGGAGAAATTCCTAGTGTGGGGGCAACAATAAAAAAAAATAAAAAAAATTGTTTGCAACCGCATAACTATGTTTGTAAAAGGGATTTGCTGATTTCTAAAAAACTGTGGTAGTCAGTGTTCGCTTTATTTATCGTGTAATTCATACTCATTATATTATTACTAGCTGCGCCCCGCGGTTTCACCCACATAAGTCTCGAGCCCGTGAGAATATCGGGATAAAAAATATCCTATGTCCTTCTCCAGGTCATGGTCTACCCATATGCCAAATTTCATGCAAATCCGTTCAGCCGTTTTAGCGTGATGCCGCGCCGTGACCAAGGGAAATAGGGATTCATTTTTATATATATAGATAAATGCCAAAGTAACTGTTACCTTTACACCTCCATATGGGCGAAGCTGAAAGCACTAGAGTAGTACTATATAAACCTCCATCAATTAGATTTCGACAAGTATCCTAAACTATGGTGCAAAACAGCCAGGCTGAAGTGGGAGTAAGTAGGCTGGCGACGAATACAACCGGTGAGGTGGGTAAAGATCGTCAGTCACTGGCCGCCTGAGAGAAGATATGGCCGTCGAGGTAGACCACAGCTAAGGTTAATCAAATTTGCGGAGCCAACATGGCCAGAGATCGCACAAAACAGAGATTTAGAAGGAAAAGGGACCCTGTTTTTTTATTTGGGGCCTGTTGCATTCAAAATAAATACAATTCTTTCACTTGTAAGGTAGTTTGGCAAACTGTTTCGAAGGGCATAGAACCGAAGTGGCATAGTCACCCTATCACCATTTTGATTTTCTTCGTAGTGGTACATGCTGAAATTGGCATGATTATATCAATAATTCTATGGGTAGAGGACACATAAGTAAAAAAACTTAACATAACATCTGATCATTTTTTAACGATTTTATGGGTTGATTCCATACTAAAAAAATAATAATTTTGATGAGTACAGTAACCCATTTTCAGTTATTTCACTTATATACATAAATTCACACCTTTTTCCCATGGTAGGCAGAAACTACAAAACACCACCTGCTATGATATTCACATAGGTACATACACCTTTTGCTTTACATGCTTATCATCATCATGGTCATCAGGTCATGCATGCATGCCACGCCGGTTTTAATTATTTCAATTACACCTTGTATAATACATTTGGTTTTTGTTAATTGAACTTTTTGATTTATAGTGGTTTCAAATGGAAGACCATGGGGTAAGCTGAAAGTTTAATTCTGTTTTTTTTTTTTAATGAGTATTAATTAATATTGTTAGAATACAATGTATTTTATGCCCAGATTTTTTTTTTTTAAATAATTACTGGTAGTTAGTTCAGCCACAGATCTAAATATTTACAATGTTTATGTGGATCAGCATTGCCAGTTTTTTCTTTTTTGCCAAGTTGGGATTCTGAAACTTTTCGAGTGAAAAAAGCGGGATTCTTTCGTCGAAAGCGGGACATTAAAAAAAAAACGTATATAACATTCAGAAAGGATCCTTCTTTGTAAATGAAGAATCATTATACTTCATTTATAAAGAATGAAGTTCCATGTTCTCAGTAGCAGCTCGGAGTCTGGATTTGTGCCCGGTTGATGGCAATAGGCTCGCCCCCTATTACATGGGACTTAAACATAACTGGCGAAATGTGGGTGTGCCTGCTACAGGGACACCTCTGCCCAACCCTTCGGGGAAACAAGGCGTGATGTTATGTTATGTTAAGTTCCATGCTTTAAATGATTTGTGAATGTAATTGTTACTAGTTTACAAGTTTGCTGTTGTTAATAGGTTATTGACGTGTTATTGTTATCACCATATTTTATTTTATAATGTGACACCTTTATAGTGCCAGCATAAGTCAAGTTCTATGGTTCACATAGGTGAGTACTACAATTTTTTTGATAATTTAATAAAAATACAAATTACGACTGATTGAAGGCCTATTTAGAACTTATAGAACAAATAAACTTACTCGCCATAAGCACCTTCACCCAACACTTGGGCGACCAACCAGCCTTCGACGAACTCGGCGCCGGCAGCCATCGCCCCGCCTCGCGCTGTCACCTGCAACATATCGCACTGTCAGCATCAACGGACGCGCCCTCACTCACATGCTAGTGCACTGCTGATGCCTCTAGCTTGCTGTTCACCGCTGCTGCCTACTACTACACTAAATGTTTTTGCCGAGCACGACCACGCCGCCGGGTTGCGGCTTTATTATTTTTCGTCATCGATTGATTCAAATACTTGAAAATACGTAATCATAAGATCTTATCCTTGAGTTTAAATCTATTTGACGATGAAAATTTGTTTGATTTACATCAATCTGCCGATAAATGTGCTCTAAATGGCGGAAGGCACGTGGAGATGAGTGAACAAAGCGAAAGCCGAACGGCGCCGTCGCCTGTCTGTCGACGACTTGCCACACGATACGATAACGGTATTCGTTTCCGAAATTGCAAAAATTTGCACTAGGTTTTAAGAACTCACTGATACCAAAAAATAATTATTTTAGAGAAATAAATAATATTATCTACTGAACACTAACCTTTTAAAAAAGATCAATGGATCACACCATTTTGCCATTTTCTTTTCTTCAACGCCCGTCCGTCCGTTCACCAACCAATCGCCATTCGCTCGCTGATTCGCCGACTATAGCGCAGTGTTGCCAATTCCAAAAGTTCAAATTATCGAGTTCTCACATCAATGAGTGTAATAATAGTCAAAACCTAAACTGTAGGTTTTAATTAGCAAAACGTAACATATTGATGAAAATGACAAAACATTCTTAAGACAATCGGATTATGAGAAATTAGAAGTATCTATGGTCACAGAAGAATAAATGTGGTAAAAAGGTTCACCAAATTCACCCCGGCCAGATGTAATCAAGTAAAAACTTCGGCGGGTTCCGTGCTCTGGCCGACCTCCGGAGTGGCTCCGAAACTGGGAGCTCGATCCCGTCCGAGCTCATTTGTTCCGGTTCCAATGCCCCTTGCAAATCCTCTGATGATGGCGGTGACGAGGGAGTAGCTGGCAGCGAGATTGGTGTTGAGTATGTTGTCGGTGAAGAAGGCGAAGTTGTTGGTGGTGAACAAGATGGTGATGGTGACTGCGATCTTTGGGGTTCGGCGTCCACAAATTCGTTAATTGTGGGGATAACTTCTCGGTTGCCTCCCAAAGGTGCTAGATGGCGGTTGGATTCAGTAGTCTCTCGACCATCCGTCGTTCGAACGTACGAATAAGTGGGGTTAGTGTCCAGTACCTCCACCTCCTCGGCTAGTGGTTGATATTTTGTTTTCCGGTCAAAGCGTCGCATAAGTACTCTGTTTGAGCCAGACAACCATGTGGGAATAGAATCTCCATTCGTCGATCTCCGAGAGTGGCGGAACATCCTTTCATGCGGCGTACAATTTGTACTAGTACAAAGAAGCGAGCGTATGGAGTGTAATGCTTGCGATAGGACATCCTCCCAGCTCTCTATTGGCAGATTCTTAGTTTTCAATGCTAACTGTACAGTTTTCCATAGCGTAGAATTGAGCCTTTCAACTTGGCCATTGCCTTGAGGGTTGTATGGCGTTGTACGACTCGTCGCTATTTGCCTGGAGTGGAGAAAATCTTTTACATCAGCAGATAAAAATGATGTACCTCGATCCGAGTGCACGTAGGCCGGCATGCCAAACATGTTAAAAATGCTGTCTAAATGCTTGATTACAGTTTTTGCGCTTATATCAGAGCACGGAAAGGCGAACGGAAAGCGGGAGTACTCATCGATTACTGTTAAAATGAATCTGTTACTCGATTTAGATGGTACTGGTCCTTTAAAATCCATGCTCTGTCGTTCAAATGGCGCTATCGCTTTAATAAGTTTATTTTGCGGATCAGCTTTAATGAATCTAGGCTTAACCTCAGAACAGATGCGACAGTCTTTAGTCATACTCTTTATCTCTTCAATTGAATAGGCTAAGTTTTTGGAACGCACCCAATGTGCCATTCTGGTTACACCTGGGTGACAAAGGGCTTCGTGAAGTGATCGTAACTTTGCAGGTGTTTCAACGATGGCGCAAACACGGGAGAGGGCGTCCGCTACATGGTTCTGCGTGCCAGGCCTGTATACGATGTCGTATTTGTATGGAGATAGTTCCAATCGCCAGCGCTGTATCTTCTCGTTTTTTATTTTACCGATGTGCTTAGCATAAAACATGAAAGAGACGGATCGTTGGTCAGTGACGAGCAGAAATGATTTCCCTATAAGAAAATGCCGCCACTTCTTCAAGGACTCTACGATTGCATAGGCTTCTTTTTCAATAGCTGAATGATTTTGTTCACTTCGATTAAGTGTTCTCGAATAGAACGCTACAGGCCTACCCGCCTGCGAAAGCGTTGCCGCAATTGAGTGCTCCGAAGCATCAGTTTCTACAGTAAATGGCATATTATTGTCAATGGCGTGAACACAAGACTTGATTATAGCGTTCTTAAGTTCTTGGAAATCTTTAATCATATTGTCACTCAGCGGAAATGTCTTGGTCTTTGATAATTCATGTACCTTTTCGGAGAAGTTTCGTATCCACTTAGAGTAATGAGCGAACATACCCAGGGCTCTTCGCAAGCTGGGCAAGTCTTGAGGTGGAGGTAAGTTTAGAAGAGGTTCTAATCTATCATTGTCAGGTTTGATGATATTATTTGCGATTGTATAACCAAGTATGTTGATAGAAGTTTGTTTAAATATGGATTTTGCTTCATTCAGGGTTAGACCGTACTTCTTAGTTGCTGCAAGAAAATTTTGCAGATTATAGTCGTGCTCTTCTGGTGTTTTGCCGCAAATTGTAATATCATCAAGATATGCGCATGTGCCTTTCAATTTTTCCGTTCGAATAAGCCAATCTATAGTTCTCTGGAAGCTAGAAACTCCATTGGTTACTCCAAAAGGTATACGTCGGAACTGATATAGATTTCCAGCTGCTTCAAACGCTGTGTATAGTCTCTCCTCTGGCAAAATAGGGACTTGGTGATACGCACTTTTTAAATCTATGGCGCTAAATACAAAGTATTTTGCCACTTTTGATATCAGTTCCTCAATACTGGGAAGTGGATAGGCGTCCAGTTCTGTGAAGCGATTTATAGTTCTGGAGTAGTCGATTACAAGACGTTTCCGGTGGTTCGCATTCTTAGTGATCAGTACCTGTGCTCGCCATGGGGACCGGCTCTCTTCAATGACACCTTCTTTTAAAAGATTCTTCACTTCCTCTTCAATAAAACGTCGGTCGTCATCACTGTATCTTCGAGACTTAATAGCAATCGGTTTGCATTCGGGAGATAGGTTGGCGAATAAAGAAACAGCAGGGACAGATGCTTCGGCCACGTTGCATACGACGAGAGGCTCTTTCGGACCACCAAATGCGAATTCTAGTGAGGAATGCTTCTCTAATACGTCGTGTCCTATAATCATATCTGAACATAAATTGTCGATCACAAGCAGTTGAACGTTCTCATATGTGTGTTTACCCAAGGTAAGTGTGAGGCAAGTTTCTCCTTTGACTGATGATGTATGATTAAGAGAGGCCATAGATATTGTCTGCTGGCTTGGTTTTATTTTCAG
Source organism: Omphaloscelis lunosa (assembly GCA_916610215.1). NCBI lineage: Eukaryota > Metazoa > Arthropoda > Insecta > Lepidoptera > Noctuidae > Omphaloscelis > Omphaloscelis lunosa. Next base: position 23,985,763 of record OU744247.1, read on the forward strand.
AGAAACCAGTTTAGAAAATTCGAAATTAATAAAACTTTTAGAACTGCCTGCATCTAATAGTGCTTCAGCTCTAATGCCTTTGATATATGCAGGGACAATGGCTTTGTGTAAGGACGACGGTGATGCAGCAATGATGCAGGCGGTGACATTTTCCTGGTCAGACGTGGCAGCACTAGTTAGGTTTTTACTGCGACAGACTTTTGCGAGATGCCCTTTCTTGTTACAAAGTTGACAAGTCACATTGAAGGCGGGGGGCATGTCTTGCGCGGATGCACCCGTCCTCCACAGAAAAAACATTTGCGATTTGAGCAATTCTGGAAGGCTCAAATTTTTAACCTCATTGTGGTTCACCACAATGAGGTTAAAAACTGAAAGCTCATAGCAGGTAGCAGTACAGTTCTACGTCTTTCGCCATTGCAATTGTTGTGTTTATGTTTACTTTTGTGTCGATCACAAATTATACGAAAACTAAATAAATATGTATATTATCAGGCTTATGAGGCTTGGAGTGTAGCACTATTAAAAGACGAGCTAAGGATAGGGGAAGCGTCTATCACTCGTAAAAAAGCAGAGTCAATAAAATAAAAACGTTTTATTATGTATAGGTTATTTTGTGTTTGTTGACTTTAAGTTCGTTTTTTGTTAAAGACTGGAGGCGTATGATAGAAATAACCTGATCAGAGTTGAAAACCAACTTGCAGGCATGATCTTCCTGACTGAAAAATCTGAGATAGCACTTCTAGCACTGATCTAACATGTTAATATAAACACACACATACAGGTCGTGCCATTAAAGTTGAGACTTGACCGCGCCTCCCGCCGCTCTTTCCACCGCCCCGATGACGCCCCAGCGGGGACCTCATACCGCTAAAGAGATAAATCGTCTACTGCGCAAGTCAAACCACGTGGTGCGTCAAGTCTCATCTTTAATGACACGACTTGTACTTTACTATAATTTATATAATATCACATCACAAGCGTCTGTGAGTAATGATTACAGACTTAGTTCTCTTGGGAGAATCACCTATAAACCACTTTCTCCCATAAATGGCTTAAAGGATAGCACATCGTCTCGACGAAATATCGGATTCCAATTTTTTTCGGAAAACTTTCTACCACAGTTTTGTTCTTATAACATCTTAGGGATGTGAAAAAATAATCGGTTATGGAAATAATCAATAAAAATGGTTTTTTTTTTTGTAAAAATCGATTTTAATACATGTTTTTAATATTAGAAATAATCTTTTTTCTTTTTGTAAAAAATAGCAAATCAAATAATGATCGATTTTTTTTATAATAAAAAATCGATCATAACCGATTTTTCATGTGCCACCCCCCACATTAATTTGGTCTGCTATAGCCCAGAGCGCGAAGTACCAAAGAATACTACTTGTTTAATTTGTTAATTTATGTTGAAAGAAAGAAAACCAATTTGAACCTATTATAATGTTGATGATTTAAAACTTATTATTTCTGTTGTTTATTTTTAATTACTAAAACTGTGATTAATATTGTATTTATGGCGTTTATTTTGAAATTAATTGACAAATTAGAGAAAAATCGATTAATATAACAGAATTGATTATTTAAAAAAAAAAGATTATTTATTTGTCGATTTTTTATGTTAAAAAAACAATCGATTAATTAAAAATCTTTTTTTTATGTAGAATGTCACATACCTATAGCGTCTTTGGCAAATACATGGGTCCCCGTATTTTTGCAGTAAACAGCTGCAAAGAAGTCACTTGTTTACAAAAAATGTATGGCTAGATGTCAAATTATTAGACGCTAGAGATTAGCGCCATCTGAAGTGGGCAAGTGGCAGTTTTTATCCTCATTGACAGAACATAGAGATTTCAACATGTTTTGTTGGTATTACAACCGTGGAGATGGTCGTAAACCACCAAGGTCACCTCTGTTGGGACGCGGTTGGCGACCATGTAGCAAGCACTTAAGTACATCTTTCGCTATGAAATTCATAACCGATTACTAAAAAAAAAAACGTTTTAATGTTGTATAGGAATTCGATTTTTTTTATTTATGTTTTACGAGCGATTCATAGCGAATGTTGATAAATCTTGTATGATGGGTAGAATCAAATCATCCCCTTGACGGATACAGGTGACTAAATTGCTACTTGCCACATTGTACTTTATTCATTTTAGTAACTACTAATTCCATGATTTCTCTATTGTCATGTCATTGCCATTGAACATTTGAACGAATGATAATCTTGCTTGATTTGAGAATAAAAATATAAAATGTGTTTGTTACAAAGAGTAAAATATATCTCGGGGTTTGTTGATTAAACATACCTGGCTAGGATATTTGTTTATGACTCATACTTCAAACAGTTCAGGAGACTACAATTAAAATAACATGGTAAATTAAAGGCAATAAATTAGTGTAGAAGTTATTGTAAAACCTTTATGGAAACTTATAATTAAATGTGAATTTGTTACAGGCTGGATATTCAGAAGATCAACTGGCAGGTGAGTCGTCAATATCTGATACTGCAAAGTTCGCCACTCTGGTGATTTGCCGTGAATATGAACAGAACCGTAATATCGTGCTGCACTCCAGCTTCTCGATCGTTTATAGCCAGTTAAAATGAGCGCAGAGAGGTGACTTGCGTTGTGACACTCGCGCGTAATCCGTGAGTCATGTCATGTCAATCAACGTCTTTACCGAAAGCGGTGGCTGTTACAAGCGCCCTAGTTTCCTTATAAGGTTTGTATTTTAAAGCGATCCAGGTGTGTCGTTTAGCTCGGCGGCCTCGCTCGCGGAGTGAGTCGCACTTAGTGCGTCGCCACACGCCCTCGCAACATGTTCATGTACGAGCCGCCCACCAAGCTGAAGCTCACTTCTGTGGAAGGTATCCTCGATTACTCGCCATTAAATGCCACACCCCACAGTTCTACTCTTCTAAATTAACTTATGTTTCATCATTAAACATTGTTAATGTTTGTTATCTTTGTAGAATTTCAGGAAGCATTCCAACTATTTGATTCACGTGGAGATGGCAAGATCCATGTAGCACAGATTGGAGATGCCCTGCGAGCTCTTGGACAGAACCCTACTGAATCTGATGTGAAGAAATGCACCCTACACTTGAAGCCAGATGAAAGAATTTCATTTGAAGTGTTTCTACCCATTTACCAGGTAAGGACTTGCTGAATATTAATTTATAAATAAATTATGCAGGAAAAATAATGCTGATAAAATGGCCTAACCTACCTCCATACAGAATAATATTTATGGTATCACAAGTAAATGCTGCTGTTCTGAATCATTGTTTTGTTCAGTGTTAAATTAAGCGGCTATTTGTTGACAACAGGGATACTGACTTATTTTATTGTTTTAAATTTGAAAACTTAAACTATTATGAAAAAACCAGCCAAGTGCATGGCGTATCTTCGCACAAAAAGGGAGAACAAACTTAACATTGTAGTTGAAAAACATGTTCTCTCATATATTATAACTGCAAATGTAAGTTTGTACACACAATATTGAGAGATTTACCATGTTATATACCATAGACTTCTTATAGATTTTTCTGTAATCTATGAGTAAAGAGCCATACTAAAAACTTCCAGAGCATATCGCTTCTCGATATTTGCATAGATTTTATTGATTTACTAGCTTCTGCCCGCAACTTCGTCCGTGCAAGATTTCATGTTTTAACAAAAAATCGCCTGCCAGCGCTATTACTACGTTTTTGCTTAGCGTTATTTCAGACGTTTTTCTTGTTTCTCGGCTCCTAAGGGTCGTATCTTCCTCAAGAATTGAGCTATCAAATGGAAAGGAATTTTTCAAATCCGACTGGTAGTTCCAGAGTTTCGTACAAACAAACAAAAAACTCTTCAGCTTTAATATTAGTAGAGATAGATTTCAATGAAATAACATTTATTTGTTTGAGTTTTTTTAATAGTCATCATCATAAATGATATTTATTTCTGTAAATTGGTAAAAAATGTTCACTTTTATACATGAAATTAAATTATGATTTTAAAACGCAGAGGTCACAGTCTTAAGTCAAAGTCAAATAGGCGTATGTATGGCAATTTTGAACGTCAAAATTTACAAAATAATAGAATTCATTCTAGTCGCCCCTTCCAAAAGGAAGTTTTCGTATGGAGAAAAATGAGCAAGAAACTCCACCGTTACTCTTTTAAAATGTTTTACAATAATTTGTATAGGTTATAAAGAAACTCCGAAGCTTTTTAGTGGCGAAAGCATATTATAATATTAAGGAGTTCCTAAGTGAGAAATATTTTTTAAGCTAGTGTTTACGTATTATTGTTTTTTGTACTTAGTTCATTGTGTAATTTTAAAATTGTATTTAATGATTTAGTTATAAGTTGAATGTTTTAAATCTTTTGCATGCCTACATGGTAAAATATGGCTGAGCTTTTATTTTTTGTCATCATTTGCTGTTACCCATATTTGCAAAATAAAATTATCTTATCTTATCTTACGTACATTAGTTAAATGTTTATATGTGAAGACTATGCACCTAGAACAAAATTACTATACCACAATCTTTGAGTATAAATCACTGGAGAAGCCATAGGCGCAATATTCCGAATAAAAAAATCTGTCACTTTTGGCGGGGGACACGCGGTAGCTTCTACGAAAAAGAACAATAGCTATTGTTTTTTTCGAGCCCTGAAAGAGAAGTCCCCTTACCAATGATATTATAAGTAAAAAAAGAGGTAGATAGGTTATGCACGCTTCGCAAGAGGCACGTCAAAATTTGGCTAATTAGCCACATTTTCTTCGTCTTGTCTCTTTTTCGCTCCCGATAATTACAACATGCTGTCCTACTTATACTTGTCATCTAATAGCGTGACATTGTGCCGTTTTTGAAGAACGAATGTACGTTAGGTAACCTATCTACGTCTTTTTACATAAAATATCATTGCCCCTTACCATTTATTTTCTTTTTTTATCAATAATCATTTTGAATTTAGTTTGAACCCAGAAATAATACAGCTGATGCATAGAAAAGTTAAATTTTAATAATAACAACTATTAAATAAAAGTAAAAAATAAGTTACAGTACCAACAATTAATACATTTAAAAAATCAGTAGGTTCATAACAACTACTGATTTTTAAAATGAATCAATTTGGAGTATATATGGCGAATACATTTTTGAGGGTCCCTTTTCTTTGTAATTTACGCAATTCTTGTATCTATATATTTGGCTTTGTGACTGACAATGTTTTTCAAATTATAAAACCGTTAGAATAGAAATATAAAACAGAACATAAAAAAATAAAAACGAGTGCCATCTTGGATTTCCATTTTAACCTCACTATCGGCTTTAGCACCATTGAAAACTATGAAGACGTCATCTTGGATTTTGATTTTGACTTTCTCTCTCTCTCTCTCGATCGAATTAGAAGACAGTTGGAAGTATAAACGCTTTTTCGCGTGATTTTTCTGCCAGTTTCTCCTACCGCAAGACGCGTTAAAGAAATTCGTTAAAAAAAAAAAACATCTTAAACAACAAAAAAATATTAATTCGCCCTAAGAAATTATCGACATGTCAATTTTGGTTTCATACATGACCCCAACCCTACGGTAGTCTCGTTATCGTTTTTGCGAGAAGACATTTAGGAAACGATAGGAAACGCCGAACTCAACTATCTTATTTTTTTTATTTTTTTTTTAATATGACGTGTAAAAGTAGTTCCGATATTCTATTTACAGAATAAACAGTTTCATTTCAATTCATTTCATAATCGCATGGCAAGTGCATGTCAATTTAGCTGATTTGACGTACATTCTTGTAAAGCAAAAAAAAAAATTGAACCCTATGAACATAAAAACGAGGTGTAGCGAGACATGGTGACGTCACAAAAGCAATGCGAGAAAAATACTCGATTCATGCCTTGTTTTATGTTGAATCATGGTTGAATCGAATGAAAAGCAAAAATGTATTATGATGTTAGGATTTTGAATTTCACTGAAAACATGACTAGATATTAAAAAAATATACTTACATATGGAAGGTTGTTCCGTCTTTATTTAAGTTTGACGTATTTGAACGCTTCTTACATGTAACACAATGAACAGCACAACTAGTCATTTTCACGGAGCACTGATAAGAACCCCGCGACTCGAAAACGATTAACGTTGTGCGTTCAATTCAATTCAAAATATTTTTATTTCACATAGACCTACATGGGCACTTATGAAACGTCAGAAGCTAGGTGCACGGTTCCAATTGGTCGTTTCCTATGGAGAAGAGCCGGCAAGAAACTCCACGGTTACTCTTTTTAAAAATAATTGGCTTTTACAATTAATTTCAAATAACAGTGTGACTAGGTATGGGAGGACAGTGTAGGTCTTTCAATAAGTACCACGTACTTAAGAAAATAGAAAATGGTCAACAAATCTACAGTCCACTAAGCCTACACTGTTCTCACATTCACAAAATATAAAAGAATCTATACAAAAGATATACAGATAAATAAAAATCTCTTTTAATTAAACGCAATTACATTATTGCTATTACAACTGTAATAAATCTGAATAATTATCATGTGCAAAAAAGCCACTAATAAAGAGTTGAAATTAACTTGTAGGTATATAATGTCCTGCCGGGGATGCGAAGAAAACCGAAAGGGAGATCGTGGCCCCTGGCAACAGGGCAACCGAAGGAACACGGGTGGGTTTTAGTCAGTAAGAGTCTGACACGCCCTCCCGCTCCGCCCAGAGCGGGAGAAGTTATTTGATAATTTCCCACCCAAAAAAAAAAATGTATATAATGTCAAATAATAGGATGAATATGTCAAGGACGAATGTAAAAATAAGATGAAAATAAATATGGTAATTTGGGAGCAGATAATAGACTCTTACATAATTAAGCCGTTAATGAGATACCAGGGAAGTCACATGTGCAGAAGGAATTATTGCATTTACAGAATAAACAATTTCATTTCATTTCATATTGCCAAACTTCCTTGTCTTCAACATAGTCTTTAATTTTATAATATGTTTTCTTGATAAGAACACGTTTGATGTGGGTTTTGACCTTCCCATCGCTAAGTTCTGTAACAGATTTTGGCAACTTGTTATAAAAGCGGGTACTGTTTATAAGAAATGACTTGCTTGTTTTAGTTAATCTAAATTTGGGTATCACAATTTCATGTCTACTACGTGTATTTATATTATGGAAATCGCTTCTTATTTTGAAAAGTCCTAAGTTTTTGCGAACATACAAAATACTTTCTAAGATATAAAGAGAAGGCAGAGTTAGTATATCAATTTCTTTAAATTTGTCTCTAAGGGACTCGCGAGGACCCATTTTAGAGATCGCGCGGATTGCCCTCTTTTGTAGATTGAAAATTGAATCTACGTCAGCTGCCGATCCCCACAGCAGAACGCCATAAGACATAATACTGTGGAAATAAGCAAAGTATACTAACCTAGCTGTGGCTATATCAGTCAACTGCCTTATTTTTCTAACTGCATATGCAGCTGAACTTAATCTACCTGAAATAATTCTAATGTGGGCGCCCCATTGCAATTTTGAATCTAAATTGAATTGATTCGTTCGAATCAATTTGAAAGTACATAATTTTTATGACTGTGTTAGAGCATTTGCTCTTGAACTTTTACCGAAGGGGAAGTGTTCGTAAGGGTTAAGGAACACGGTGGGTTTTAGTCAGTAAGAGTCTGACACGCCCTCCCGCTCCGCCCAGAGCGGGAGAAGTTATTTGATAATTTCCCACCCACAAAAAAAAGGCTTCTCCAGTGATATATACTCTAAGACCACAATAGGTACAAAATAATTAAAAATGAAGCAACAACAGATAATTTAATTATGTGTTAGATAAATGGTGCTCACATATTTACAAACATTGTAAAAGTAGATGATTTTCCTAAAAAAAAAAAAAATAAGACAGTATGTGAGGAAGTAATCACAGAATGTAAAATCTATGTCATATAACACAAAATTATATTTTTTTACAATTAAATTACCTAGCAACCTGTTTGATTATGTCTTGATTCTAAATTGTCATAAGGAGCAGGACCAGCATGTTTCCGGGCACTCTTATCAAGGATATAATCCTCTAATTTGTAATATGCTTGTTTACAAAGTGTACTTTTAATATGAGTTTAAAATTTTCTTTCATTTAATTGCAATATGTCACGAGGTATTTTGTTGTAACATTTAATACAGTAAGTACCCCATAAAAGATGTATGTACTTTAGATAATCTGAAAATGGTTGATCTAGTTTATCTTTATTTCTAGTATTAAAATTATGTCTATCACATATCTTATTAAAAAGATGTGGATTTTTCCTTACGTACATAATAAAAAAAATCATAAATGAATTGGCAAGATACCGTCATAATATTAAATAGTTTCCTGAGAGATTCGCGGCGACGTAGATTATAAATGGCTCTGACAATAAAGATGGATTCAATGTCAGCAGCCCGACCCCACAGTAAAATGCCATACGACATAATGCTGTGGAAGTAGCTAAAATAGACCAAACGCGCGGTTTTAGGTACAGTTCCGAAAGCGACGGCAGCGGCCGTCTGTAGCCTGCGGCAGCAATGTCGCCCGACCGCAATGACGGACCGCAACGACACTACTGATTTCTGTGTAGGTACAATAAATGAAAACGCTTCCGTTGATGGCGACAGTGCCGTCTGTGGGCTGCCGTCGCCTTCGGAATTGTAGCTCAACTGTCACAGTGCTGCCCCGTCATAATGCTCTTTGATCATGTACAGTGCGTGCCATTAAAGATGAGACTTGACACACCACCTGGTTTGACTTGCGCAGTAGACGATTTATGGGTCTCTTTAGCGGTATGAAGTCCGCGCCGGGGCGTCATGGGGGCGGCGGAAGGAGCGGCGGGAGGCGCGGTCAAGTCTCATCTTTCGTGGCGCGTATTGTACCTACCTAATTTTAAAACCTGTGTGTATTGTAATGAGCTGGTACCACAGTCCACAAGATAACAAGCATATGATGTCATGGTTGTATTGGTGACACAAGTTATAATAGGTATTAATGCGATTGTGTCAGTGTTTTAAAACTGTAATGGGATTTTTTTTCATTTATTTAGGTAGGTATTGTAACGAACTTTAAAAAGGTCTCTATATATATCTATTCTTTTGTCTTGAGCATAGCTACGAATTATCTTCGGCTACGATAAAAGGGGAGGTACAGTAAGCGTTCAAAATTGGATAGGCACGTTAAGAGTCGTATTTCTGTGAACACGCGGTATAGTCTATACATCTGTATGTGTAAACAACACGGTACCTACACACACCACAGAGAACGCAGTACTGCGCTTTACACACTGTCGTATCGTGAAGTACTCGCGCCGCACTACACGAAACAAAAATATATTTCCGTCGCTTTTGTTAGACACGGTAACACATACGCATCATGCGCGTAACCTTGGCCAATTTATGACATTGCTAAAATGCGAATGAAACTTAGTGCTGATAGCTGAAGGCGTTAAGCTTTGAACTGAAGTTCAAGCTGGCTTAGGTTCTGATCTCGTAAAGCGCAGCGCAGTTTTTTTTGCAAATATTATTATTTTTGCCTCGTTGGTCTAGTGGGCGCAAGCGCTACTGCTAAGTATGAGGTCCTGGGTTCGATTCCCGGGTCGAGCAAAATGTTATTGGGTTTTTCTATCTGAAATTTCTCAGTAGCAGCTCGGAGTCTGGAATTGTGCCCGGTTGGTGGCAATAGGCTCGCCCCCTATTACATGGGACTTAAACATAACTGGCGAAATGTGGGTGTGCCTGCTACAGGGACACCTCTGCCCAACCCTTCGGGGAAACAAGGCGTGATGTTATGTTATGTTATGTTATTATTTTTGTTTGCAATGATTAAATTTTTAAAATATTGCTGCTTTTTTATTAATGTTGTTATTGCAATAAAAGGTTTAGAAAAAAAATGCGTGATATGTGATAACAAAATTTAAAAAAAAAATCGTTTTATTTATATTACTTATAATTAATAAACTGCTACAATTATTTATCATTACTTCGGCTGAATAAGATTTGAAATAGATGTCAAGAAACTTATAGGCAATTTCTATTATTTTGGCATATTTAAAATTATTTATTTCACCATGAGCTTTGATCATGATCGAAGTAACTGGGCAATAAACAAGAATATTAGACTACTCAAAATGTAAAAAAAGCTACTTACAAAATAGGTGATTTTATTTGGCTTTAGTAAATATTGGTTCGTATTGAGGTTATAGCTTAAGTATTCATTTTCTTTACGAAAAGAAGATTAAAACTAAACTTCACATTTTAATCCTAAAATAATAATGTTACTATAATAATGTAAACATTTTCGGTCTATCTGCATGAAATTCGACAAACACCATTTTGAAACATGTTTAAATAATTCGTTACCTACCACAAATTCATGCAATAATCTGTTGTATAAATAAAGTACGGTAAATATTTTAAGGTTATAATATAGCAGTGTCACTACAGTTGAAGTCTAAATATTGTCGTGCGAAACTTAAACGTTCTTGTTTATGCCTTTCTGTCAAAAACGGTTTTCTTGCTGGTCTTCAGTGATGCAACCCTTCAGAGAGCACAGCGATCGGTTCATAATGACGTGTTTAATAATTCAGCAAAATATCTCGTGAAACCATTTGTTTCATATTCATTCGCCATTATTTTGACGTCCCTGCTCCTTAATAATTAACTTCTTCCTCAAATCTCTTAACCCTCACATTATTTCTCTAGAACAAACAATGACATTGTATTTATTACACATAATAATTATTTGTCATTCACTAATCGAATTAAACCTCATAATTAATTTAACATTTTAAAAGCTGTCTAAACAATACGTCTGTTCTATCAACAATACCTTTCATTAAGATTTATGTTTAGTAAAACATGAAATATTTAAATGATAACACACACTTAGTCCGGTTCCATTAGATATTTGTGTAAATTACATTCACTTTTACGCCGCGCAATCATATTTGATCTCCCTTCAATATTTATATTTGACTGCATTTTGAAAATAATAACCACAACACCGCTAATAGTTAAAAATACCAACAATAATCACGAACCAACAAGTTTTATTAAGTGATTACTCGTAACGAACTGCATCTGTCTACCTCACAGAATTTGAAATAATTTACTTAGTTTTCTGTGGTCTACCTACAAAACTTTATTATTTATGTGAACAAGACGACTGAAACAAAAACTAATGATTATCGAACTACTACTAGTCATTACAAAAACTATGAACAGTAATTTAAAAAAAATTACACGCAATCGGCAGATGAGAATCGAGCTCTCGCTCGGCTCGCCATAACCGCACAATCCAAAGCACGTTATCCATTGACCTAGCATGCCATATCTGTATTGTTAGAAATTATGAACTACTATGAATTGCAGACAAAGTGTGTGTGTGTACTGTGCGTGTCTATAGTATTGTAATAACTTGTGGAAGAAGGTCGTAAGTCAAACAGAAGCGTCAGCTTATTGCTTTGTGTGATTGCCTATGGACTTTTGGTCGGTACTGTATGTACTGCTCGAACATGTTTTTCAACTGCAATGTTAAGTTTGTTTTTGGTATAAATTCATCCCAAGTACGTAAAGGCTCTTTCAAACAGGCGCGACACGCGACGCGACACAAAGACACCGCTCGTCGCGCGACGAGCGGTGTCTTTGTGTCGCGTCGCGTGTCGCGTCTGTTTGAAAGAGCCTTAAAGCTTCATTGAGCGTAGTTCGACACGCACTTGGCCGGTTTTTGTTTATATGTAGTAAGTGCTGAGTAGAAATCAGATCACAGATAATTTATTTGGATATAATGTACCTAGTTATAAAAAATCCATCTTATCTATACTGGGTGATTTGTAATTTGACGTATTCCTTCCAGGATGTGAAAGTGAGACCTATTTGCAACAAATTAAACACCCCATAAAGCTTAGGCGATTTTTTTTTGAAAATTTCTATTAATACTAGAATACGGGAAATTACAAGTCACCCTGTATTCATATAAGATGGAATTTTTATAATAATAACACCGATATAATTTACCTTACGGCATGCAAAATTCAAAATAATCGAATTTATATAATCATAGAATAAAATTAAATTTCTTATTACAATATTATTATTTACTCTTTTTCAATGGTATTCAAAACAGTGGCGTGCCAAGGGGTCAACATTAGGGCAAGCCGCCAGATGTTTTACAATAAAAAAAAACCAGCCAAGTGAGCGATTGACTTATTTTCATGTGTTCTTCATGGTACAACATTATTATAATTTTGGTTAGAAAACCTTTAAAATGCAATGAGGTTTACATATTATTTCAGGCATTAGTACGTAATTGTCATAAGCGCCATCTATATTAATGAACGCGCGTAATCACACCGCTCTTAGTCACGAATATTACCGTGGCTTAGTCGAACGTTTTTATCATAATTCATATTTTATTTATTTATTTCATTAACAATTTTTACATTGTATCGAAATGTAATTAATTAGGTATAAACTTGTAATGAATGATAATAACTTAAAAAATAACCTGACCAAAACTAAATTAATACATTTTAGTCAAAGGATCAGTAGTAAGAGTACTTTAAATATACATTACAATGACCAGCCTATAGAAGAGGTAGAAACGACAAAATTTTTAGGGCTTCACATTGCTAAAAAACTGAATTGGAAAACCCATATCGAAATCTTATGCAAGAAAATCAGTAAATCTGCTTATGCCCTGCACACATTGTCGTCTATAATAAGTGTGGAGGCATTACTTACAGCCTACTATGGTTTAACAGAATCCCATCTACGCTATGGCGCACGGTGGATCGAAAATCGGCTGTAGAAGACATAGGATCTCGATGTCTTAAATGTTATTTTTTTTGCTGGAAATGACTTCTGCCGATCATTACTGTTCTATAAAATATCATATGAAGTAATTGTGTGCACAAATGGACGAGTTATAATTTTTATAAGAAAAAAATGTATGGAGCTGACATGAAAAATGAGGATATCTCTGGAATCGCAAGGTTGGCCGTTATATCCTTGCACACTGTTATAGTACTATTTATTTGTGAATTTTTGACATACTTAATATCCCGGCATCACTTGCGATTTTTTTTTTAAATCGTCAAAATTAAAAAAAAATACATAGGTGAGCAGGGTTTTGGATTCACCCATACGGTATCACCGTCAGCTGTCAACTTTAATGGAACCAAAGAGATCATAAATATGCTGGAATCATCATGACCACTCTCTATGTTTTGCTTATATCTACTTTGGTTAGATGCACCGTCAAATCCCCACTTTTATATTAATATCAATTGTTTATCTTGTATCGCATCAGGACTACGAATAGTTTCAAAAATTCTGTTCACTGTTAAATCTAGTACTACTAATGAAGTTGTGAATCCAATGTTTGACTATTTATTGTTATTGACTAATGATGGTATCACATTTATCTAATTACTTTCATTAAGTTAATCCTGCACTAATTGCTAAATTAGCGAGTACTTACCCCAAATTATTTTGGTACGTATCCTTTTAACAGGTATATAGGTATTAAGTTTTATTAATCATTAGCTAATGTGGACTTGAGGCATTAGACAAGATTACGTATTACGTAATTCATAATTACCATGTCATTTCAAATGAAAATCACAAAGTAGGTAATACGACTTTGTGATTTCTTAGAACGTTTTGGTCTAAGCATAAAAAATATTATAAATTACACTTGTTATAGCCATATTTAAGCATTAAAATGTATCATATACTTTTTTATTTTTTATTTTGACGATTTTTAAATAAAAAATCGCAAGTGATGCCGCGATATTAAATATTTCAAAAATTCACAAATAAATAGTACTATAACAGTGTGCAAGGATATAACGGCCAACCTTGCGATTCCAGAGATATCCTCATTTTTCATGTCAGCTCCATACATTTTTTTCTTATAAAAATTATAACTCTTCCATTTGTGCACACAATTACTTCATATGACATTTTATAGAACAGTAATGATCGGCAGAAGTCCTACGATATACAATAGATTACCAAAAAGTTGGAGAAAACTGCCCTTGTCACTTTTCAAAAATAAGCTGAGAATTTTTTTAGTTAATAAAGCGTATTACAATATTTTAAGTTTTTTTAATGAAAATGACTTTTTTTTCTATTTCGACTTCCAATACACATAGTTAAGAATAATAATTTAATAATGTAAATTTTAAATTAATTGACTTTTGATACTTTTTGAATGCATAATTATGAATATACTGGACATATTTAATTTAATTTATTTTTTGACTATAATATACTAATACAATAATATCTTGAGATCAATTATTATTTATTTCTTATGTATTTTTTAATTAAATTTCAAATAACTATGCGTAATGAAATGTAATTTTTAAACCAACAAAATTTGAACGCCGTTATTGGCAAAGCATGGACGCTCACAACATAGTATTTAACATCTTGCATGTCTGATTACTCAGTTTATGTAAACGCATGTTGACAAATAAATTATCTTTCTTTCTTTCTTTTAATACAACAGGAATACATATAAGTTAAAAAAATAAAATAAAAAGTAGGTACTTACATATAAATTATTCAAAATTGCAAATCCATGGTTCTGAAGTTTTATCAATAATAAAATTCAATATTTGGGTACATTAACACCACGTAAATGTCAAGAAAAGAAAAAAAAAATATAATAAGTTAATAACATTTAATAAAATTTGGGTACATTAAACACCGATACAAATGTCAAAAAAATTACATAAAATGTAAAAAAGAATACAAAAAAAAAAAGGTTTGCAGTCATGACAGTTCTCCAGCCACAGTATTCGCTTGTCACATGCAAAATTTTTCAATCAAAAGCCACTAGATCATGGCTCCTACATTATCGATTTGTTGTTGTATTGCCGTACGCATAATTTTATGAATTTAACATTTAATGTCGATTGAAAATGTTAATATGAGTACCAGTGATCGGAGTAGGTAGATTGATTTGGGGTCAATGAACTGGCATGTATATATTAGTCTGGATATGCCACCGGGATTCCGGGATTGGGAAATTATTAAGATTTTTTAAAGGAATTTCAAATGTTGTAATGTGTAGAATAAAGAATACATCAATATGAATAAGAAATGTTTAACCCTTTTGCTGTTATTGCATTGAATGCGAAAAAATATTAAGAAATTAAAAAAAAATAAAAAAATATTCAAGAATAGTATTGTTACTATTCTTGAATGCTAATATACTTACAAGAATAAACTACTAAATTAGTCATATTATGTAAGTTTCGAATAGGCGCACAACAGTAAGATTCACTTTATTACTTGACAAATAAGAAAAAAACAATTTTAAATGTTTATACATTCTATCAATTTCTTATGTAGTAGTTTAAAAATCCTTAATTTTACAATATTTGATTCAATCCTATAAGTACCAAAATTATATCTAGGAAAAAAGGCTTATCCATGTTATGATTTCTAGACTATTCATGATGCGAGTAGGTACAATCAATCTACCGACTCCGATCGATTTGTGCCTCTGTCGTCCCACTATCTTGTCCCACATTCCAAAGAATTCCTCGTTCGTCCCACTTGAGTTTTAAAGTCACCACTCGTCCCACATTCCTGGCAAATTCAAAGTACAGTTGACAAAAAATATTGTACTATATCTTCCAATAAATTGAAATAATAGTTTTTTCTAATAACATAAAGATATTAAATACTTCCAGTTCTAGGTATGCATCCGCGATGCATGTTTTTAATTTTAATAATTAAAAGATCTATTGCAATTTAGGAAAATCTTTATTATTTAGTATCACAATCAAATCCAAATCACAGTACTATTAGTTACACCTATCAATATACACATTTGTATTTATCTTATAGAAGTACCACGTTAAGATATATATATGTATTACACATGTAATATTTATCTGAGATACTTCAACATAATTAGAACTACTTATTTAAAAAAACCTTTATTACGTGACTAATATCACAATCAAATCACAATCACAGTATTTTAATTAACCTCCTATTTATGAAAAAGTGGTATTTTAACAATTAAATTTCCAAAAAATCAACATTTGTATATAAGTAACAGTCAAATAATTATAGACCGTATACACATTTGTATTTACCTATATGTACCTTATAGAAGTACCACGTTATGTTATTTATGTTAATGTGGTATTTCAACATAAATTGAAATATTTATATTTAAAAATCTTTATTACGTAACTAATATCACAATCAAATTACAATCACAGTATTTTAATCAACCTACTATTTATGAGAAAGTAGTATTTTAACAATTAAATCTCCAAAAAATCAACATTTTTAAACTTATCATTAATATAGACACATTAATATCATTAATAAACAAAAGGGCTGATTTTTTCCAGGCAATGGCCCAGTGATATAGTGCCATTCAACATTGCCGTTACAGAATCAAATATATATTTGTCATGAGCTATATCATCAACACGCCGAGGTTTACCTTGGCGAGCTAAAGAAAGAACAGCGTCGTTTTTGATCACATTCAAAAAGCTAATGATGTTCAGCTTTCCCGAATATGTTCTGTTTAATTTAGCGTTACTGCCTTCCACTGGGTTATTTGTTCTGTAGATATCCCCCCAAAAATCCCATTTGCCTCGATAATATTCGTTGTCAAGCCATGCCGATACAAAATAGTCATTGAATTTCTCAATATTGAGAGTTTTCGGACAATCCTCCATTATATATAGCCATCCATCGCATTTAAGTTCAGGTGGTAGCAAAGCTAACGCTGTGCATAGAGCTATATGCTTTTTGAACATTCTCTTTTTATTTAACTTTAACGCCTTTGCTCTCTTCCAAAGTGCTTGACTAAAATGGAAGTAACAGCCTTTGCATATTACATCCGGAAAGATGTTACGGATTGCGTTCATGGCTGCTTTCTCATAATCTGTTCTGAATGAAATCGGATGCCATTCTGGAATTTGCGATTTGATAAGAGCAAACGCAGTCTCATATGTGAACTCTTTTTTGTCCATTAATAAGATGTATATTAAGGGCACGACGTGAATTTTCTCACTTGTGCTGCCAAGGTCACCGTAAATCACATATAATTGTCTGAATGGTTTCACTACACACTTAAATGTACCATCTGCAAGGTAATGTTTCACGTGTTGATGAAGTCCTTTACTATTTACATCAGCGAAAGCTAATATCCTTGTTTTTCTGTACTCATAATCAAATAAAACAAAACTCATGTAACTTACTGGAATTTTTACTTCAAACGGCGTTTTAAATGTAGCTTTCTTTATTTGCTGGGCTTTGTTTCGAGCACTATACAAGCTGTTCTTAACATTCGATAATTCAGGTAATTTTTCTATCTTGTCAGTACCTTTGTCCAATAATTTTTTTATGCTTGAATTGAAGACAGAAGGAATCGATTTTCCTTCAGAAGATTTTGCTTCTTGCTTGCAGTGATGTATTTCTTCTTTGATGTCATTTCTTGCTATGCTGGGCGTACAAATGTCATGACGAAGAATTTTCGTCACATTATTATTTGAAGTCACCATTCCTCCATGACACCTTCTGTTCACACATCTCCAGACGATTGAGCTATTTTTGTTCTCTCGCTTTTTCGTATATTCGTAACCGGCATGCAAAATAATAGGCACACCTCTTTGTGATTCAATAAAGGTTATCTCTTGGGATGTAGAAGCCAGACTGCAGCCAGTCTGAAGATCAGCTCGGGATGATGAAGCCACTGGCTCCATGTTTCAGGATGAAGAAGCCACGGCTCTATATCTGATCACCTGCAAATACAACGTGAATTAGTTCTGTGCCTCCTGTAAAAAGGGGTACCAAGTCCAATATACCCTTTTCGTTTTTAAATGAATATAAGAGAGCAAAAAATTAGCTTTCATCTGTCTAAGAAAGGTATTCCGAACGAAACTATGTACAATAGTTTCGTTTCGTAGATACGAATCGTGAATAGCTATAATGATTAAAAATCATAGCTGAAAACCGACTTCAACGTGTTGAATATGGTTTTATCATACATGCTATTGTCAGAACTGAGCCAAATTGAAATGAGACTACACGGGAAGCACCAGCTTTCGAATCAAAAGAGTCATCAAAACTGATTCACCCAGAAAACACTTTGTAGTTGAGAACATCCTCATTTTATGAAGGAGGTTAACTAAATTAAAATGCGACCATATGGGAAGCACCAGCTTTTACATAAAAGAAGATTTATCAAAATTGGTTAACCTAAAAAATACAGAATAACCGAGAACATCCTCTTTTTTTGAAGTTTGTTAAAATGGGTAAACAAAATTAATGTGAATTAGGGCTCAAATCAAATTATTATTTGTTCAAATTTCTAGTTAATGTGAAAAAGGGTTACTCATTTAAAAAAAAAATACTAGACGATTTCGTGAAACAGGGCCATAGATAAAGAACTCCATGACAGGACCTAGGAAACAGGAAAAAAAATATTTTTCAAAATTTTATTTGCGTCTCCTAAAAAGTAGCGATGTACTCTTTTTCACAGGAGGCACAGAGTTAAGTATGCATATAATAAAAGACCATAATCCTTAGACAGCAACTAATATAAAAGTAAATAATTACCACAATAGTGATATAAGTCAAATCATTTATCATGACTTCACAAAATATGAAAAAATCGACAAAATTATAATTATTACTTACCCTTTAAAACTTCACAAATATTGAACCTCACTCTATGAATACACCACGCTTAATGTAAACACCTCATATTTAAAATTAGCAGATGCACTTTGTAACCGCATTTGCTCCGATTGCGCTGATAACGCAAAGCCACGTCATTGGTCAATTGATTAATACAAAGAAAGCAGAGCGAGAGAGCAAGCTCTAATCCGGTCGCACAAAAATACCGAAGCTATAAACATTCAAAAACTTGTTCTAGGTTAATAATAATAGTAGTGGTCTAAGCAGTGGGGTGCACAGGGTTTGTACTTAGGGTCGGCTATGTGTACTTTATTAATGCCTTCAATCTAAACCTAAAGTTTGATCAGAAAAAAACTGTCATGGTGGCGTAACTTGTAATTTTATAATTTATATTATAGTGGAGTCTCGGATTGAATTAGTTCATCAAATTTTCCGCAACATGAGGTTATTTATCTTTCTGGTCAGTCAGGTTTTTAGGCTGACTGTACAATTAAATCAAATTTAACTCATATGAAAAAAATGTGGGACGAGCCAGGCATACGAATTGGGACGAGCGGGGAATAAAATATTGAAAATTAAGTTTTGGGACGAGCGAGGCATACAAATTGGGACAAGTGGGGAATTTTTTATGTGGGACGAGACTCTGTGGGACGACCGAGGCACAAATCCTCCGATCACTGGTTTTTACCTAAATTATTTTTTATAATTAATCATAATGACAAAAGCCAACTCTAATCTTTATTTCAAAACACCTACGAAGAATCTCTTCGATACAAACATTACTTATTGTGTCTTGTGATCTCAATGAGATGTAATATTTAATAAGATGGTTTATTTTTCTGTGGTTTACCAAAACTACAAATGCCACACAAACAACACTAGTCATGTGCTGTCATGGCACTAGCTGCCTACATGTTTGTGTACTAAACAATCGAATGCCTATTTCAATATATTCTTCGACTGACAAAAATACTTGAATTATTTCCGAGAAATAATTACATACAGTAATTTGAGGTTGGTTACGGTGAAGTAAAGAGTTAATTATTGTCAGAAAACTCATTATAAATAAATACCTTTTCGAACACAGTTTCCGAATTCCCATTTGGATTATAAAAATAACTATAATCACTTATAAAAGTGCGGAGTGACATCGCCGCAATAACTATCATATCATTTTAAACAATCAAACTAAGTAATTCATTAATTCAGCACTTGGAAAATAAAATGCGTACTATTCTCAAAATATTAATTTCAAAACATAAACAATAACAAACTCGCTGTCGCGACGCTGCGCTCAAAAGCCCAGTTTGTCATTTCATATAAAGGCTCTTTCAAACAGGCGCGATACACGACGCGACACAAAGACACCGCTCGTCGCGCGACGAGCGGTGTCTTTGTGTCGCATCGCGTATCGCGCCTGTTTGTAAGTGCCTTTAAGGGTCACGCGACACAAAGACACCGCTCGTCGCATAGAACATGTTATTTGCCACAAAACCAATTAATTTTTTAAGAGCTGATTTATGTAATATCAATACAAAGTAATATAACTGAACAAAAGTCGCTAAAAGCACATGACGCAATGTAAATTTGTAGCTAAAGAGCAGTGCGGACTTCATTTCACAGACCAGGCATAGATAATACAATACTAGGTAAATATATTGTGACATGTCACCAACGCCTGACAAAAAACTTATAGAAATCACATAAAGAAGTTTTCTTACTTTGATTATAGTTATTGTACGGGCAGAACATATTAAGATTAGAGTTATGCACTCAAGATCACATAAGAACACAAAAACAATTTCTCCCTCCAAAACTGAGACTATTATATTAGGGGAATGTATGACAGGAATATATGTAATAATCAAATACAGTGCAGTCAAAGAGGGAACATTACGGCAGTTGCCGTGCGAAGCATAAATATAGGAAAGACTTTTAAATTTCAGCAGAGCAAGGCTTAATTTTATCGATGTCTTGTGGGGTTCGAATTGCAATGGCCTTAGTGCTTTCTTTTTCACGGACAAGTATGGTTCCGTGCTTAACCCAGATAAACTTATAATTATGGTTTTTGACAGCGTCGCGACAGTCTCGAAACAATTGTTTATTTTTTAGGGTTAGGTGTTCGTGCATGTAGATTGGCAACGGCGTACCCGATACTTCCAGCTGCTCCGTTGTAAGCCCCTTGCAAAGCCGATGAGCGCTCAGGATGTTGTCGCGTAATATTCTCGAAACAAACTTCACTATAATATTTTTAGGCTTGTTATTATGCTGGTGTGCGTGCGGGACTCGATGAATAGATATTGTTACGTCGTACGTACGAGATCTTTCGAGAAAGCACGGATTACAGTGTGTTTGCGCTAAAAACTTCGAGAAGCATTCCATTATTATTAGTTTGAAGTTAAGTAGGTAACTACTTATAAACAATATTAGAACTCGTCATTGTAATTTCGACCGTACGCCGAGGGCATAAAGTACCTATTTCTTTATTCGGTACAAGTAGGTTATTATTTTTTATACCTACTACTTTTGTATTTCCTGGTAATGTTTATTTGTTGATGTTTTTCTGGAACCGTTCTACACATAGCTGGAATGTTCTTGAATATTGGCAGTATAAAAGCAGAGCGCCGACACACGATGAGTCAGTCTGATTTAGGCGATACAACGAAGCGAATCGAAGTGAACTAGAAGTGCGATATCTAAGTGAATAGTGATCAGTAGTGTATTTGTGATTAAGTTTTAAGTGTTTTGTGTTTAATAAAGTTATTTAATTGTCTGATTGGTAATAATTAATTTATCCCATACCCAGCTCGTAACAATTTGGTGTCAGAAGTAGGATAAATTATGCCAATTCTACCGAAGGACGACACAGACGGTATCCGTACCAGGAGTCAGCGACAGCAGGACATGGACCAAAGGCGGTTTGGACATTCTCCAACACAGACACCGGGTGGTGTCCAGCCTACGTCAGTGCCAGTCGCTGGCCCATCCGCAGTTTCTACAGCATCAATGGCGCCAGACTTGTCAGCTTTAATGGCGCTGCTACAGGAGCAGTCTCGCCGTCAAGAGGAGCAGGCTCGCCGTCAAGAGGAGCAGGCTCGCCGGTTGGAAGAGCAGTTGCAGCGAGACAAAGAAGAGCAAGTCCGCCGCCAAGAGGAGCAGGCTCGCCGGTTGGAAGAGCAGTTGCAGCGAGACAAAGAGGAGCAGGTCCGCCGCCAAGACGAGCAGATGCTCCTCATAAAGGATCTTCATGCAACTTTTGGCAAAGACCTAAAGGTGATGAAGGATCAGGTACAGCAGCACGAGAATCGCCTCTCAGAAGCCGAAGTTCAGATCGCTGGTGTGAAGAAGGCTTTGGGGGAACTGAAGACTGGAGACGTGACTGTAGCTTCAGTAGTTGCTGCACCTTCAGCGCGGGGCTTTAAGGTGCCTCCATTCGATGGCACATCTTCGTGGTCGGCTTATAAAATTCAATTTGAGGCCGTTATGAAGGCGAATGGATGGTCAAAACCGCAAGCCATGACCGCGCTCACCTTGGGCCTCCGAGACCAGGCCCTAAACATTCTTGAGGCGCTCGGCAAGAATGTAACCTACGAGCAGCTGCTGGAGGCGTTAGAGTCCAGATACGGCGACGCGCACCTGGAGCACGTATTTCGTGCTAAGTTGAAGGATCGTGTTCAACGTAGTGCCGAGAACCTACAGCAGTGGGCCCTCGAAGTTGAAAAGCTGGTTCGGAAAGCATACCAGTCTGCCCCTGCACTTATCGATGGGAATCTGGTACAAGCGTTCGTTGATGGAATACGCGACCTAGAAGTTAGAGCCGCCGTGAGACTTGGGCATCATGAGACGCTGAAAGACGCCTTGGCCCATGCCTTAGAAGTAGAGGCAGTGAGGCAGGACCTCAGAACGCACCGCGTCAGGGAGGTTGTAGCATCACCTGTACGCGACCGGCCGCAAGGGTACAGTCCTAGGTGCTACACTTGCGGAGAAAGGGGTCATCTTCGGTCAAGCTGTCCTAAGCGCAGCAACCCGAGAGAAGATCAGCAGGGAAGGGTGGCTGAAGTGACTGCCCAGCCACAGCAGGGAAACGAGTAAATGCCAGGACTGGGGGGCGGGTGCTGGCTGGTATTGAAAGAGCCCCGAGAATCTTGATCTCGCAAGCACATGATGGGAACAGCCTGACCATCAAAGGCGAAGTCAACGGAACACCATGCAAACTGACGTTGGATACTGGAGCTTCTCACACGGTCGTTAATTCTCACCTAGCAAGTCGGTTTCTTGGGGACTACGTCGATAACCACGACCGTATACGATTACTAACAGCTACCGGTCAGCACATAGTCGTCCGAGGCAAGAAGGAGGTGGAGTTAAAATTGGGTGATAGAACTTACCAGCACAATGTCATCGTGGCCGATATAGTGGACGATTGCATCTTGGGCTTGGACTTCATGCGGAAACATCGTTGCGAGATCGACGTTGATCAAGGAGTATTGAAATGTGGTTCAGATGAAGTCTTCATGGAAGGTGCACCATCAGGAAAAGTGTACTGCTTGAAAGAGATTGTTCTTCCTCGCAGATCAGAAACAATTGTGCCAATTAGTTTACCACAGAATTCTGGACACAAAGATCGAAGTGTTCTGATAGAAAGGGTGAACAATGACTTCCCATGGAAGATGGCACGTACTTTGGTCAAGGCCACCAACGTCTCAGCAGTACGCATACTGAATCCAAGTGACAAGGAGCATGTGATCAAGAAGGGCACCTTGATCGGTACTTGCGAGGAAGTAGCTTGGATGCGTCAATTGCAGGATCCGCCTACCGGAAATAAAATTCGTAGTGCAAAATTTGACGTGTCAACGCTTTTGGAAAACTGCGATTTAACTAAAGGAGAAATGGACAAGGCTAAGAAGATGTTACTTCAGTACGCCGACACTTTCTCTTCAAACGATGCTGACATAGGGAGAACTGGACTTGTTCAGCATAAGATTAATACAGGCAACGAGTTACCAATCCGTCAGCGACCAAGAAGACTGCCAGTTGCACGAGAAAAAGAGGTGGAAACCATGATTGAGGGAATGGTGAAGGACGGTGTTATAGAACCTTCATCGAGTCCATGGTGTTCTCCTGTGGTCCTGGTAAAGAAAAAGGACGGCAGTATGCGCTTCTGTGTGGATTATCGACGACTGAACGACGTCACGAAGAAGGACAGCTACCCGCTGCCTAGGATCGATGACACACTGGATACGCTGACTGGTATGAAGTGGTTTACCACACTTGACCTGAAAAGTGGCTACTGGCAAGTTGAAATAGACCCCAAGGATAAGGAGAAAACTGCATTTTCAACAGGAAAAGGGTTGTGGCAGTTTAAAGTTATGCCATTCGGTCTGTGCAATGCTCCTGCGACGTTTGAAAGGTTGATGGAGCAAGTACTCGCCGGATTGATTGGAGACGCATGTCTTGTATATCTAGACGACATTATCATCGTGGGCCGTACATTTGAAGATCACCTTAAAAACCTCAACCGAGTGCTGTCGAAAATCCAAACAGCAAATCTCAAGTTAAGTCCGAAAAAGTGCTCGTTTTTCAGACAACAAGTAAACTTTTTAGGACACATTGTTTCGGGGGAAGGTGTTCAAACAGACCCAGAAAAAGTAATCGCCGTCAAGGATTGGCCAGTTCCGAAAGACAAGACACAGGTCAGAGCATTTCTGGGTTTGTGCTCCTACTATCGAAGGTTTGTCAAGAATTTTGCCGACATTGCGAAACCTCTGCACAAACTCACTGAGGAAAAGCGGCAATTCTGTTGGGACGAGAACTGCGACGTCGCATTTCAGGAATTAAAGAAACGTCTGTGCAATACACCTATTTTGGGATATCCTGACACTGAAAATGACTTCATAGTTGACACTGATGCAAGTAATACTGGAATTGGGGGCGTGCTGTCTCAACGGAAAGGAGACCAAGAGGTTGTGATAGCTTACTTCAGCAAGTCTTTATCCAAACCAGAAAGAAATTACTGCGTTACAAGAAGGGAGCTACTCGCCGTAGTAAAGACATTGCAGCACTTCAGTAAATATTTGCTGGGACGTAAATTCCAATTACGAACTGACCATGCTGCATTGAAGTGGCTATTACAGTTTAAGAATCCAGAGGGGCAAGTGGCGAGATGGATTGAACTACTACAAGAGTTTGACTTCATAACTGAACATCGCAGTGGGAGAACTCACGGTAACGCAGACGCCTTGTCAAGAAGACCTTGTCCCGAAGACTGTAAGCACTGTGCTAGGCAAGAGACTAAGGAAGTAGTGCCCGTGAGGATGCTTAGAACAGATCTCAGCGATGAATGGAAGGAAACCCTACAGCAGGCTCAGCAAAATGACTCGGACATCAAACCGATCTTCGAGTGGGTCAAAGCTGGTGCTCCTAAACCTAAGTGGAGTGATGTGGCTGCGATGAGTTCCATCACGAAGAGTTATTGGGCGCAATGGAACAGCTTGGTGATCCAGGATGGAGTCTTGTGCCGTAAATGGGAAAACGCTCGAGGGGACAGCTGTCATCTACAAATGGTTGTCCCTAAAGCTAAGGTACCGGATGTTCTACGGCTCTACCATGATGGATGTTCAGGAGGACATATGGGAGTAAAAAGGACTCTACTAAAAATTCGAGAACGCTTTTACTGGATCCACTGTCGAGATGATGTGGAGGACTGGTGTCGCAAATGTACCAGTTGTGCGGCCGTGAAAGGACCCCACACACGCAGCCGAGGTGCATTAAAAGTGTACAACGTTGGAGCCCCTTGGGAACGGATAGCACTAGACGTTGCGGGACCATTTCCAGAAAGTGAGAACGGAAACAAGTACTTCCTGGTGGTCATGGATTACTTCACTAAATGGCCAGAAGTCTTCGCCATTCCTAACCAAGAAGCTAAAACTGTCGCAGATAAATTAGTTCAGGAAGTTTTCTGTCGTTTTGGAGTACCCTTAGAAATACACAGCGATCAAGGAAGGAATTTTGAATCGCAAGTATTTCAGGAAACTTGTCGATTGATGGGTACCTACAAAACCAGAACCACCTCTTACCACCCACAATCTGATGGAATGGTGGAACGATTCAACCAAACGTTGGAGAGATATCTGGCAAAAGTCGTGGAAAGCAGGCAGAGGGATTGGGACAAGCACATACAGCCGTTTCTGCTGTCCTACCGCAGCGCAGTCCACGAAAGTACGACTGTGACGCCAGCCTTCGCGAACTTTGGAAGAGAATTACGGTTGCCTGCAGATTTAATCACTGGAGCTCCCCCTGATACTCCACGTAGTGTAACAGATTACGCAAATGATTTGCGTAACAAGTTGAATGATGTTTATGAGCATATCCGACAATCCGGCCAACAGATGTCTGAGAAGACGAAGACCCGTTATGACCGCAAGGCAAACAGTAGGGGTTTCGACGAGGGTTCACTGGTGTGGTTACATAACCCAGTGCGGAGCAAGGGGAAGTCTCCGAAATTACAAGCAAATTGGGATGGACCATACCGAGTCGTGACTAGGATCAACGATGTCACCTACCGAATACAGAAGGGTCTACGAGGTGCGCTTAAGATTGTGCATGTAGACCGATTGGCCCGATACTACGGGGCTAATGATGCTCGGGACGAGCATGTCTAAGGAGGGGGCAGTGTTACGTCGTACGTACGAGATCTTTCGAGAAAGCACGGATTACAGTGTGTTTGCGCTAAAAACTTCGAGAAGCATTCCATTATTATTAGTTTGAAGTTAAGTAGGTAACTACTTATAAACAATATTAGAACTCGTCATTGTAATTTCGACCGTACGCCGAGGGCATAAAGTACCTATTTCTTTATTCGGTACAAGTAGGTTATTATTTTTTATACCTACTACTTTTGTATTTCCTGGTAATGTTTATTTGTTGATGTTTTTCTGGAACCGTTCTACACATAGCTGGAATGTTCTTGAATATTGGCAGTATAAAAGCAGAGCGCCGACACACGATGAGTCAGTCTGATTTAGGCGATACAACGAAGCGAATCGAAGTGAACTAGAAGTGCGATATCTAAGTGAATAGTGATCAGTAGTGTATTTGTGATTAAGTTTTAAGTGTTTTGTGTTTAATAAAGTTATTTAATTGTCTGATTGGTAATAATTAATTTATCCCATACCCAGCTCGTAACAATATTATATCGTTTTGTTGTATATTGCATTTAACAGCAGAACCAATATTTAGCATTAAATTAACAAGATTTTCATTTCGCCGTTCAGGTATATTGCATATTTCTATATTACAGCTTCGAGCGCCCTGTTCGAGGCTATCTATCTTAGACATCAGATCCGAGACCAGCTTATTTAAACCAGCGGACTCATGAATTTGTTTGCAACAGTGGTCAATCTTTTTGCTGAGGTCTGTGTGATCGTCGGTAACAAACTGGACTGATTTCTTAAGAGAATCGACCTGACATGTCAGACTTTCATGTTTCTCATCCAGTTCAGATACTCACTGGCGCAGAAGAAGCTGATCCGATCGAAGGGCATTAAGGTGACACTAGTCGCGGGCTCGAACTCACTAGTGGGCATGGCCGAAAAGCACGCTGTGTCACCTGGCATCGTGTCCGACAGAGATAGTATCAGTGATGAGCAGTTAGACACTGGTCTACGTGCACAACGTCTAGTTTGCACGCACACAAACACCGTTCCGAACTATTTTAGTAAAACGAGTGCGTAAAAATTTACAAAAAGTCCTTTTGAAAATAGGGTTTTATGAAAAAACCACTGCATAAATCAATTACAAATAAAGTTTATTGAACTCTTCGACAATTGAGCTTTGTCGGTGCCGACTTTGTTTTGGAGATTTTACACTTCTTTTATTGCTTATTTACCCCCAAAGTTACGTTAAAATTAGCAAGAAAAAGGAACCTTTGTGGGCTCCTAATTTTTTAACGGCTTAATATTTTACTCTTCTGTTTCCGCACAGACAAAATTAATAATGAAACAAAACGATATCATGTTTAACTTTGGATGTACCATGTCAAACAGTGGAGTAAAACCCCCCTGAAATTTGTATGGAAAAAATATCAACTAGTTCCACCTTAATATCGTTCCTGATCTCAGACGTAACTTGAGTAAGAGAAGCTAAGTCGCCTTTTATTGAACCAACGTTATCTGATATTTTAGTGAAACTAGCTTCCATGTCAAGCATCCACTCATTCAGTGTGCTCTTGAACTCCATTGCCAGATCTTTAATAGCCTGATATTGATATACATAAATCAGCTCTTAAAAAATTAATTGGTTTTGTGGCAAATAACATGTTCTATGTGATTGCAATGTGTTTTTTGTTAGGCGTTGGTAATAATACACACATCAAAAGTGTCTAGGGATCAAGCATTTTTATGCGGATTTCTTGAGATTGAGATGTGGCTTTGTAATAAATTTATGATTATATAAATTTATATGGATCCTTTTTAGTGCATTTCATAATTTGAAACAGGAACTGTTAATCAAATTCGAGTAAAAGATGAAAATCAGCTGTCAATATTTTCCCTATAAAAACATACAACGCATTGAAGACATTATTAGTGCTACTGTTTCCCTACTACTGATTAATACTGCTCCATAATAACGTTGGTTAACGTTATTATGGAGCGGCGACGTCATTTAAGCAGGGAAGAAATGCTCAGAGCCGTGGGAATGATAGAAGCTGGTTCCCGGCAACGTACTGTGGCTTTAGCTCTGAATACAAGTCAGAGTGTTATCAGTCGACTTTGGACACGTTACCGAAGCACTGGTACCGTGGCTGAGCGCCATGGAGGACGGTATCGCTGCACCACACGGAGACAAGACCGATACATTCAAATCTTAACTCGAAGAGCTCCAACAATAACCGCCATGATGTTAGCCGTGAGGCTTCATCACTCTTCAGGGAACTTAATTAGCGACCAAACAGTCAGAAACCGCTTGCATGAAGTGAACCTTCATTCCCGAAGACCGCTACGGGTACCACCTATAGCAATGCACAATCGTAGGATTCGATATCAATGGGCTCTTGAACACAGAAATTGGGCAGAAGAACAATGGCGTTTCGTGTGCTTTTCTGATGAGTCTCGTTTTGGTATGAGACCGGATACAAGACGTATACGACACTGGAGAACCCCTGGACGCCAACAGCGATTAAAATCCTGCCAGGAAGTCCATCCTTATAGTGGTGGAACCATCATGGTATGGGCGGGTATTTGGATCGGCGGAAGAACTGAGTTGATTTGGATCAGAGGCAACCTCAACGCTCAAATTTATGCTGAGACGATTGTATCTGACGTCATCGTTCCTCTACAAGTGCAAATCGGTCCCTTATTTCAGTTAATGCATGATAATGCACGACCGCACACCGCAAGAGTTGTAAGACAGACTCTCGCCGCAGCTAACATCAATGTCCTGCTCTGGCCTGCTCAGTCGCCAGACTTGAACCCGATTGAGCATGCATGGGATATGCTACAGAGAAGAGCTCTGCCGAATATGGAGGGTATCCAGTCGCAAGAAGACCTTTTTTTGTTGTTGCAACGAACATGGGCGGCCATTCCACAGCGTGATTTGGATGAACTCATTTTGAGTATGCCAAACCGATGTTCTTGTGTTGTTAGTGTTCGCGGTAGAAACACGGATTATTAATTGTTTAAGTTACCCAATAAAATTTTAAAGAAAACTGTTATTTCAGTCTTTTTTTCGAACTTTAATGTTAGTGGTTCAAATGTCAAAAATCCCTTTATTAGGAAAATGGCAAATTTCTTTATTAATGCAAAGGTGACTTGGTTTATCGTTACTGTGACAAACGAAAACACTTTATTTGATGAATCCTTAAAGAAAATTTTAATTAATATCAATCAGGAGAAAAGTTATTGCAAAAATATATGTTGATCCCTAGACACTTTTGATGTGTGTATTTGTCTGGGATCTGTTACATTGTTTTCGAACTGCAAGCTTACATTGTACCGTGTTTTTATAATTCTGAGTAGGATGTTGGGTTACCTTGTATTGATAACTATTTTATATCTTGCTACTGCAATACTATTATTGATATTAATATTTACAATGCATAATGCTGGCATTATTTTATTCTGGATAGCTCATTGTTACAATGACAGATAATTTAATAATATATTACCAAAACTGCAGGGGATTCCGTACAAAACTGCATATACTATATATGAATATCCTTGCTAATTGTTATGACGTAATAATCTTGACCGAGACTTGGCTAACGCCCGATATAGCTGACAACGAGTTCATCGACGAACTGTGTCAAGCTGTACATCGATGTGACAGTGATCGCGCTGCCACCAAAAGGAAAGACGGAGGTGGCGTTCTCGTCGCTGTATTAAAAGGACTGCGCTCAGTAAGATTGCTTCCACGTTCCACAATACACACGCATATTGAGCACATACTAATACAGTTGCCATGCTCGGGTCGAGATGGAAATTTAATAATTGCTGCAGTCTATATACCGCCCAGAACACCTGTAAGTATATACGTTGAATATTTAGATTTATTACAATCCATACTTGGGCATAATAATCCTAAACACTTTTATCTATTAGGAGACTATAATTTGCCCGAGATTGACTGGATCACGTGCACCACGAATACCTCACAAACTGCTTAGACTTGTAAAGATAATTCTCCTACATGCACTTACTTAGGTCAGTTCATGTCCTTTCTCGACGCTCATCAATTTAATAATGCAAAGAATCCAAATGGGAGAATATTGGATTTGGTCATTAGTAATGACGACTGCACTACATACTCGCCCACTGATTATTTACTGCAGTTAGATAACCACCATCCCCCACTTTGTGTGTTGATATCTGTTTCATTACCTAGTAATTCAATGGTTCGCAAGACAATAAAAAAATATAATTACTTTAAAGCAAATTACGATAACATTAACCAAGATTTAAAAGAAATTAATTGGGAAGATACGTTTTTAAATGATCAAACACATGACGAGTATATAAGCACTTTTTATAACATTATTTTTGGCATAATAAGAAAACATGTACCTTTGGTAAGCAGTAGGTCTCTAAAGTTTCCTGTGTGGTTTTCTAAATCTCTTATACACATTCATAAAAACAAAGCCAAAGCGTGGGTTAGATGGAAAATGTACAGGAATTTGTCTGACTACGAGCAGTTTTCACTATTTCGCACAAGATTTCAGTCTGAGTGCAAAGAATCATATAGAAAATACATTATTTCTGTAGAGGATGGTATTCGAGACAACATTAAACATTTCTGGACGTTTATTTCTAAGCAAAAATCTACTACTGGAATTCCTTCCACTATGAAATACAAAAATCAGTCATTAAATAATCCAGAAGACATTTGCAATGTATTCTCTGAATTCTTTAATTCTGTTTATGAGCCATCCACTATAAAAAGTGTACCATCCTCGCATACCGATTGCTCCCCTAACTGCTCGCTGATAAGTCACATTCAATTTTCAGTGGATGATGTACTGAGTAGGCTCAAGTCATGCCAGCAATCTTTATTAAAAGCTCTGCCACCAATCTCTGTACACCATTGTGTACCATATTTAACTTATCTATTTCACAAGGGTGGAAACTGGCAAATATAACCCCAGTCTCCAAGTCAGGGCCCAGGCATGACGTCGAGAACTACCGACCAATATCCATACTGTCAGCTTTGTCAAAGGTTTTTGAGAGATTAGTACACGATAGAGTTTACCCTCTACTTCACAAAGTTTTATTACCACAGCAACATGGTTTTGTCAAAAGGAGATCAACCGCGACAAACCTGGTGACCTTTGCAGATTATTTATTTAACAACTTGGATGCCCGCGTACAAACTGATACCATATATACTGATTTCAAGAAAGCCTTTGACAAGGTTGACCATGAACTGCTTTTGCAGAAAATTGCATTTAATGGGATACGTGGGGACCTCTTACGATGGTTCTATTCATATGTTTGCATTAGAACACAGAGAGTTGTAATAAACGGTTTTTGCTCTGCCACCTTAGATGTTACTTCCGGAGTACCGCAGGGTTCCATTTTGGGACCTCTCCTATTCATTTTATTCATCAACGACGGCGATACATGTTTTAAAAATTCAAAATTACTTTTGTACGCTGACGACATTAAAATATTTAGGTCTATTAAAAGTCACCGTGATTGCTCTCTCTCTTACAGGAGGATTTGGATACGTTCTCTGCATACTGTACACGCAATAAACTACAACTTAGTGTATCGAAGTGTCATGTCATTAGTTTTTCCAAAAACAAAAATATCATTGTATATCCCTACACCTTAAAAAACGAAAACCTAAAAAGAGAAACCCTGGTCCGTGATCTTGGAATTCTGCTGGATGACAAACTGCATTTAGATTCCCATATTAACAAAATTGTTAATAACGCCTTCCGTATGTTCGGCTTCATTATGAGAACGGCTACAGTATTTACTCGATCCTCTACGTATCTATATCTTTATAAATCGTTGGTTCGCTCTCAGCTAGAGTATGCAGTTTCGGTATGGAATCCCCACTATGGTAAATATTCCGACATGGTCGAAAAAGTGCAAAGAAAGTTTTTAAAGGACATGCATTTTCGATGCTATCGTACTTATGCATCCTACAATGATTTATTGAAAAAGTATAAGCTGCAGAGTTTAAAGTCTAGACGAATTTTGTCAGCCAGATCAGCGATATGCCGTGGGGTGCGCGCAAGACCTTTATTTGCAGTGAGTTCTTGCCGTACAAATGCAGGCTTGCGAGCACCCCTACGCCGCCTAACTAATCAATATAACGAGATCTTTGAAGACAATGACTTCTTTTCTGTCACCGCTCATAAATTTAAAAGTCAAATCTACAAGATAATTTTAGATTATAATACCTAGTTAGTTTAATACTTACTCATTCTCTCTCCCTCTCTCTTTTCCCTAATGTTTGCATGCCTTTCTCTGTTAAAGTTCACTGTTAACTACTTTTCTGTTTTAACAGCTTAATATAGCGCACTGTTAGATATAACTTTTAATATGATGTGGAAAATGTCGTAGGTTATACATTTATAACTCTTGCATATATGTACCTTAGTATAAGACTTTAGTGTATAACTGTTTATTTTCCCGAATAAAGAAAAAAAAAGAAAAAGAAAAAAAAAAACGTTATAATACAATTCCTCCCCACATACTTCTACTGAATGAGACGAAATTCAAATCTTGTATAAAACGCACACTATGCAGGCAGGCATATTATAAGGTGGAGAATTTCATCGCTGATAAAAATGCTTGGCCAATGCTGGTCCTGCTCCACAACCACAACTAATTGATAAACATTTGCAAATACTGTTGGAGCTGCTGAAGATTGTAACACCATCTTTGCATTGTATAAACTCAAATCTCCTTGGTATTATATAATTGTATATCACAGGTGTGAGCAGTATGTAGTAAAGTGTTACCATTTACCGGTTAATATGTCTTGCATTAACTTGAATGTACAGTAAGCGTTCAAAAGTGGATAGGCACGTTAAGAGTCGTTTTGCTGTGAACACGCGGTATAGTCCGTATATCTGTATGTGTAAATAACATGGCACAAACACCACAGAGAACGCTTTACACACTGTCGTCACGTACTCGCGAAACAAAAATATATCTCCGTCGCTTTTGTTAGACACGATAACACACACGCATCATGCGCGTGACATTGGCCAGTTTATGTCATTGCTAAAATTCAAATTAATCGTGTGTGTGCAGATAGCAGAAGGCTTTAAAGAGTTGGTCTGAGATTCGAGCTGGCTTAGGTTCTGATCTCGTAAAGAACAGCGCGGTTTTTTTCTTTTCGAAATTTATTATTTTTGTTTTCAAAAATAATATTTTTTTAATATTGCTGCCTTTTTTATTAATTTTGATATTGCAATAAAGGGTTTAGAATAAAAGATATGTGACAACAAAATTAAACAATATTTATTAGATATAGATCTCAAGAAACTTAGAAGCAATTTGTATTATTTTGACATATTTAAATTATGAAATGTTTTAAATTTTAAATGGATTTTTTCGCCATAAATATTAAGCTTTGATCATGGTCGAAGTAATTAAGCAATAAATAAGAATATTAGACTACTCAAAATGTAAAAAAAAAACTACTTACAAAATAGGTGATTTTAAGGTTAAATATTGGCAGTTTGTTTACATTAATTATTTTATTTGGCTTTAATAAATATTGGTTGGTATTGAGGTTATAGCTTAAGTATTCATTTTCTTTACGAAAAGAAGATTGAAACTAAACCACAGATTTTAATTCTAAAATAATAATATTAGTAAAATAATCTTAAACATTTTCGGTCAATTTGCAAGAAATACGACAAACACCATATTTCGATATGGTTTTTGTCGTATTTCTTACATACTTAAAAAAATCGTTACCACAAATTCATGCAATAACGAATGTGTTGTTTATTAAGTTAGAACGGTAAATATTTTAAGGTTAAAATATAGCAGTGTCCCTCTTGAAGTCTTAATATTATCGTGCGAAACTTAAACGTTCTTGTTTATGCCTTTCTGTCAAAAATGGTTTCCTAGCTGGTCTTCAGTGATGCAAGCCTTCAGAGTGCACGGAGAACGGTTCATAATACCGTGTTTAATAATTCAGCAAAATATCCCGTTGATATGCAACCATTTATTTCATATTTATTCACCATTTGACGTCGCTGCTTCTCGATAACAAGCATCTTCCTAATATCTCTTAACCTTCACAGTATTTCTCTAGAACAAAGAATAACATCGTATTTATTACACATACTAATTATTTATCATTCACTAATCGAATTAAACCTCATAATAAATTTAAAAACTTTAAAGGCATCTTCTGTCTCAACAATACCTCTGTTCGATCAACAATACCTTTGATTAACATTTATGTTTAGTCAAATATGAAATATATAAATGATAACACTCACACTTATTCTGGTTTCATACGATATTTGTGTAAATTACATTCACTTTTACGCAGCGCAACAATATTTGATCTCCGTTCAATATTTATATTTGACTGCATTTTGAAAATAATAACCACAACACCGCTTTTACTTGTCACCAAGAATAACCACGAACCAACAAAGTTCTATTAAATTAATACTCGTAACGAACGGCATCTGTCTACCCCACAGAAATTGAAATAATTTATTTAGTTTTCTGAGGTCTACCTGCTAAACTTTAATATTTATGTGAACAAGACGAATGAACCAAAAAAGAAATGATTATTGAACTAGTCTTTATTTAAAAAATAACAAAAACTACGAATTAAAAAATGACGAGCTAACCGCACGTGAGATTCGAACCCTCTCGGCTCGCCATAATCGCATATACCAAAGCAGGTTATCCACTGAGCTAGCATGCTATATACAGTATTGCTCGAAATTATGAACTAGTATGAGTTGCAGACAAAGTAAGTATGTGTGTGTGTAACAACTTATAGAAGAAGGTCGTAAGTCAAACCGCAGCGTCAGTCTATAGGTTTGTGAGTTTGCCTATGGACTTTTGGTCGATACTGTACCATGGCGGCTGTATGTCATGCTCACTCTGTTTCGCTGATGGTGGCGCGTGTGTTGGATCATTTAGCTCCCTTCAAAATGGTTGAGCTGAATGGTGCTAATCCATGCGTCATGATCGTGAACGGGCGCCGTCAGTTGGGACTGGTCATCTTTAAGTTGCCATGGCTTATTTTTAATTTATTTTAATTTTTGAATTGTTATTTGTTTTGTCTTTTTATTACGGACGCTTCTAACGTGCACGTCTTTCTACACTGTTCTCAAATGTATAATTTAATATGAATGATATAACCAATGTTTTGTAACTATTTTTTATTTAAAAAAGTGTCCATGGAGGTTCTTGCCCGTTCTTCTCCATAGATACCTACACCTACTACGCTTTGTAATGGGCAACTAGCTTCATATTTCTGACTGACCGATTCTTTGACAGTTCAAAAGTGCCTGTAAATGATTTAATTGAAATAAATGCTTTGAGTTTGACTTGATTTATTCTCCACTAGTGTTCCAAAAAATTAAACCTGTCAAAATATTTTACACAATAAAATAACTTTTTAAATGAAGAAAAATCTTTAATTACTTAAACGTTGCTTTTTGTAGATAAACTGTAATTAATTTGTTAACGTATTTGAATGTTCCTACTGTTATATGTTAGGTTTGGTAGGTATATAATGATAGGTGGAAACGGAATGCCTGCGTAGATCGTGCTGTTGTTATTTTATACTATGACGTGTATAGATAAGTATGCTATTCGACGCAAGTATGAAGAATATGAAGATGACCCAGATAGTGGTGTAAGTAATGCAATAAATTTCTGAATGTGTTTGTGTGCAGGCCATATCGAAGGCGCGCAGCGGCGACACCGCGAACGACTTTATCGAGGGGCTGCGCCACTTCGACAAGGACGGCAACGGGTTCATCTCCTCCGCCGAGCTGCGCCACCTACTGTCCACGCTCGGCGAGAAGCTCAGCGACGACGAGGTACCTACCTACCGCACTGCCACAAAGTCTAATAGCAATCGTGCAAAAATTGCATTATTAAAAACATATTGATCCATAAAAATAATAGGTAATATAAGCATTTTTTACAAAAAAAAAAAAGCACGAAGTGATAAATAACTTTAATTTCGGAAATCGGTTTCTTTGATTCCGTATTTTTGTTTTTAACCTGATGAGGTATCAGTGGCGAAGGGTGGAGAGGCAAGACCGAAGCAAAAAAAAAAATGCTTCTTTAGATCTGTGGCTGGTTTCCTGGCTTCAGTCTTGTACAGGCAGCTGATGTCTCTTCATTGAGTCTACCATTACTATACGTGTAAGCACTAATAGATTGAAACAGTGTCTTTCAAGTATAATAAAAAACCATCGTGCCGTTTGTAATTTATAGTCATATCTGGGCGAGCACGGCCTAATTTAATTATATGTTGCTTATTTTCAAAACTTAACCTTGAAAAGCATGGTTCCTCACAAAAGAAATAATCTGTTAAATAACAATCTAAAACTATTATTGCCGCCGTCCTAATTCTACTGATCGTACTAATTACTTTTCAAATCTACCCTAAATAAGCAATTTCAACTTAATAAACTATGTACCTACCCCAAAAACCTAAATACAACGTAATTTACTTTCACTAAACACAAAACACTTAAACACTATCTTAATTACTGTTCTATACCTACAAACAAATATTACTACTACTAGTAATGATAAACTAATGAATTTAATGAATACTCAGCGAACAAAATGCAAATTAATATGGTTCTAATGCGATTACGTCAATAAACAACCACACATTGTCAATCGTATAAGATACAGTTCGAACTTTTTTTTTTGGTTGGGAAATTATCAAATAACTTCTCCTGCTTTGGGCGGAGCAGGAGGGCATGCTCTTACTGACTAAAACCCATCCCTTGTTCCTTCAGTTGCCTGTATGTTGCCAGTATGTTGCCAGAGGCCACGGTAACCCTTTCTGACTAACCGCAACCCTGGCAGGCATCAGCCCTAGTGGACCCCTTCAGTTGTGCTGACATCTCTTTGAGGCGTGCGTGGAACACAACGCGCCTACGACCCGGGCCGAGTCCTTATTGAACGGCGAGCTTCCCATTGCTCACCACCGCAAGCCCGCGCCTGCGGTGGCCGGGAATCGGTCTGCGATTCACAACGCCTACGGCGTCTCCTGCGGCGGTTAGGGGCGTGAGAGCGCGAAATTTGCGAGCCGAACGCATTACGAAATTCAACGAAAACAACCGAATCAAAAACGTGTGCGTGAACGACCGTGGTCAAAATAGCAAGAGTTCTTTCTCGTTTGGGCGCGCGCGTTTTCTACTACTGTCCCTTTCGTAACTCGTTGCAGATTGGCTTACCCAGCTGGTAAAAAAACCGCGGTGTCACGTGACCGAAGTGACGATGGATTTTATTCTCTAAAGAAATTGAAGTCACGATAAGCCGTACGCGCCTACGAGTTGTTTTAACGCGAAATGTTTTGTTGTTGGGATATAAAGACACAAAAATTTAAAGTAGGCGTTTTGTAATATTTTATTATGGTGTATCAAATACTAATATTATAGTGTGACTATTCAATAAGGATAGCGTCGTTGTGGTACCGAATTTCCAAAGAGAAGCCGGTAGGAATCGAGTTGTTTCAACCCGACGCCCCAGTGAGGTATAATGAATTAATCTATAATTTATCCCTTCAAATATAAATTGGCGGCAATTTGAAAAGTGCGTGTAGCGCGTGAAAATGAATTTACCGCGAAAAAAAATTCGCTCTATGATTTATTACGACTTTCGCTATAGTCTTAGTCGACAACAAAGTTATAATAGACTTCGATTAGCTTTTCATGATGAAGCCCCATCGTGTGCTACTGTTTACAATGAGTTTAAGCGTGGTCGTAGTAGTCTTACTGATGATCTGCGTGAGGGACGTCTTATCATCATGACTGTGCGGCGCATGATACAGGCTGATAAGACAGACCTAGCTTAGGCATTGGTATGAGTCAGGTACAGTAAGCGTTCAAAAGTGGATAGGCACGTTAAGAGTCGTTTTGCTGTGAACACGCGGTATAGTCCGTATATCTGTATGTGTAAATAACACGGCACAAACACCACAGAGAACGCTTTACACACTGTCGTCACGTACTCGCGAAACAAAAATATATCTCCGTCGCTTTTGTTAGACACGATAACACACACGCATCATGCGCGTGACATTGGCCAGTTTATGTCATTGCTAAAATTCAAATTAATCTTGTGTGTGCAGATAGCAGAAGGCTTTAAAGAGTTGGTCTGAGATTCGAGCTGGCTTAGGTTCTGATCTCGTAAAGAACAGCGCGGTTTTTTTCTTTTCGAAATTTATTATTTTTGTTTTCAAAAATAATATTTTTTTAATATTGCTGCCTTTTTTATTAATTTTGATATTGCAATAAAGGGTTTAGAATAAAAGATATGTGATAACAAAATTAAACAATATTTATTAGATATAGATCTCAAGAAACTTAGAAGCAATTTGTATTATTTTGACATATTTAAATTATGAAATGTTTTAAATTTTAAATGGATTTTTTCGCCATAAATATTAAGCTTTGATCATGGTCGAAGTAATTAAGCAATAAATAAGAATATTAGACTACTCAAAATGTAAAAAAAAACTACTTACAAAATAGGTGATTTTAAGGTTAAATATTGGCAGTTTGTTTACATTAATTATTTTACATTTTATTTGGCTTTAATAAATATTGGTTGGTATTGAGGTTATAGCTTAAGTATTCATTTTCTTTACGAAAAGAAGATTGAAACTAAACCACAGATTTTAATTCTAAAATAATAATATTACTAAAATAATCTTAAACATTTTCGGTCAATTTGCAAGAAATACGACAAACACCATATTTCAATATGGTTTTTGTCGTATTTCTTACATACTTAAAAAAATCGTTACCACAAATTCATGCAATAACGAATGTGTTGTTTATTAAGTTAGAACGGTAAATATTTTAAGGTTAAAATATAGCAGTGTCCCTCTTGAAGTCTTAATATTATCGTGCGAAACTTAAACGTTCTTGTTTATGCCTTTCTGTCAAAAATGGTTTCCTAGCTGGTCTTCAGTGATGCAAGCCTTCAGAGTGGACGGGGAACGGTTCATAATACCGTGTTTAATAATTCAGCAAAATATCCCGTTGATATGCAACCATTTATTTCATATTTATTCACCATTTGACGTCGCTGCTTCTCGATAACAAGCATCTTCCTAATATCTCTTAACCTTCACAGTATTTCTCTAGAACAAAGAATAACATCGTATTTATTACACATACTAATTATTTATCATTCACTAATCGAATTAAACCTCATAATAAATTTAAAAACTTTAAAGGCATCTTCTGTCTCAACAATACCTCTGTTCGATCAACAATACCTTTGATTAACATTTATGTTTAGTCAAATATGAAATATATAAATGATAACACTCACACTTAGTCTGGTTTCATACGATATTTGTGTAAATTACATTCACTTTTACGCAGCGCAACAATATTTGATCTCCGTTCAATATTTATATTTGACTGCATTTTGAAAATAATAACCACAACACCGCTTTTACTTGTCACCAACAATAACCACGAACCAACAAAGTTCTATTAAATTAATACTCGTAACGAACGGCATCTGTCTACCCCACAGAAATCGAAATAATTTACTTAGTTTTCTGAGGTCTACCTGCTAAACTTTAATATTTATGTGAACAAGACGAATGAACCAAAAAAGAAATGATTATTGAACTAGTCTTTATTTAAAAAATAACAAAAACTACGAATTAAAAAATGACGAGCTAACCGCACGTGAGATTCGAACCCTCTCGGCTCGCCATAATCGCATATACCAAAGCAGGTTATCCACTGAGCTAGCATGCTATATACAGTATTGCTCGAAATTATGAACTAGTATGAGTTGCAGACAAAGTAAGTATGTGTGTGTGTAACAACTTATAGAAGAAGGTCGTAAGTCAAACCGCAGCGTCAGTCTATTGGTTTGTGAGTTTGCCTATGGACTTTTGGTCGATACTGTACAAATAACACGATAAACAAAATTTAACTTTTTTTTTGTTTTATGAAGTAATTTGACTTCGCTGATTTCATATCTACCCTCAGTTTTTTTCTAGCAGCTCTAGTTTTTGTGATACAGGTACTTCTTAAAATTTCGTTCGCGGCTTACTAATATATTTTTTTAGTGCAAAAAATTATTAAATTCCATAAATAAAACGATATAAACTCTTTAACGATCCAAATAGTTTGTGTTGTGAATATTACCGGAATAAACCGCAAAAATCGTTCCAAATGGACTTACCCGAATTTTAAATCAGCTATTAGACCAATTCTAAATACTAACGAAGAACCTGTGGCTGATACGCGACCAAGTACTTCTAATATAACGCTGCAAGTTATTTCAGAAGTCAGTGATGATGAGGACAGTGGCTTTTCTTTCCC
Organism: Omphaloscelis lunosa; assembly: GCA_916610215.1. Taxonomy (NCBI): domain Eukaryota; kingdom Metazoa; phylum Arthropoda; class Insecta; order Lepidoptera; family Noctuidae; genus Omphaloscelis; species Omphaloscelis lunosa. Next base: position 24,026,523 of record OU744247.1, read on the forward strand.
GAGTACGTTTACCGTACAAGAGAAAAACATTTGATCTCTTTTTTTTCTGAAGAAGATGATTTTGTTTTTTGCAACAATATTCCCGGTTTGATGGCTGAAATGGTATTAACAAACTATGATCCAAGAGATTGGCGTTTATTTATTTATTCATCGAAACGTAGTCTTAAATGTGTGCTCTTACATAGTGGCAATAAAATGTGTTGCTTACATTGCACATTCAACAAAAGTTAAAGAGGAATATCCCACAAAAGCCTTGTTTATGGAGAAAATAAAATGCATAGAACACAACTAGCTGATATGCGTTGATCTTAAAATGGTCAATTTTCTTTTGGGTCAGCAAGGAGAATATACCAAATACCCCTGTTTTATGTGCTTGTGGGATAGCCGAGCCAAAACAGAACGCTGGACTAAAAAAGTTTGGCCTTTGAGAGTGGATTTAGTGCCGGGTAGTATGAATGTGATAAATGTACCGTTAGTAGCTAGAGACCGTATTAAATTACCCCCTCTCCATATAAAATTAGGTCTGATAAAACAATTTGTAAAAGCTTTCAACAAAGATGGGGAATATTTTAAATATATCAGTAAAATATTCCCGAAATTGAGCACAGAAAAAATAAAAGCTAGTATTTTTGACGGTCCTCAAATCAGGGAACTAAAAAAGGATCAAAATTTGACTGACTGTATGACAGATAAAGAGAAATCTGCTTGGATTGAATTTATTTGGGTTGTGTAAGATTTCTTAGGAAATAAAAAGTCTCCGGACTACAATCAACACATTGAGCAGCTCATGTTGCACTTTCAAAGACTAGGATGTAACATGAGCATCAACATGCACATCCTCTTCCGCCGTTTAGACCGCTTCCCAGAAAATTTAGGCGATTTAAGCGAAGAAAAAGCGATGGAAGAGATATATCAGGGTCGTTGGAATGCAAATATGATAGCTGATTACTGCTGGAGCATTCAAAACAAGATTGAAGTTTCGATTCATGCAAGAAAATCTTATAAAAATATTTATTTGTCCAAAACATGAGTATACACACACATGGCATGCAAGATGTTACAAATAAAGTTTTTTTTCATGTACTATTTTTCGCAAAAAATTTAATATGTTAATATTAAAAAAAAAAAAAAACGATCTGCTAGAGAAAAACTGACAACAGATTCGGAATCAGCGTGGCAGAATCATACAAGATCAGGTATGAAACTTCATAAAACAAAACTACTGTTTACCAGTGTGAGAATTTAAACGTCAGGAAGCTATGTACTAGATGAAACTAGCTGTGCAACGGCGTGAACGTTTAGTCCGTAAGTGAGTGGTTCCATCGAATGCGACGTTGCTTAGAAAGGAATGGAGAATATTTGGAAAAACAGTCAAGGTATAAACAAATTAATGGTTCATTCGGATTTTTTTATTTTCTAAGAACTTTCATTGTATCCCACGTATGGTACCTACAAAGTCAAATAATTTATTTCAAATAGGCCCATGTATGGCACTTTTGAAAGTCAAAATTTACAAAATAATATAATTGATTCTAGTCGCCCCTTCCAAAAGGTAGTTTTCGTATGGAGAAGAATGGGCAAGAAACTCCACCGTTACTCTTTTAAAATGTTTTACAATAGTATGTATAAGAACGTACATTAGTTAAATAATTATATGTGAAGACGATGCACCTAAAATAAAATTACTATACCACAATAGGTAAAAAGAATTTAAAAAAGTAGACGATTTTCCCAATGTTTTTAAAATTAATAAGTCATTGTGTCAGGAAGTAATCACAGAATGTAAAATCAATGTCATGTAACTCAAAATTATAAATTTTACAATTAAATTAGCAACCTGTTTGATTTTGTCTTGATTCTAAATTGTCCTATGGAGCAGGACCAGCATGTTTCCAAAGCACTCTTATCTTGGATATAATCCTCTAATTTGTAATATGCTTGTTTACAATGTGTACTTTTAATATGAGTTTTAAATTTTCTTTCATTTAATTGCAATATGTCACAAGGTATTTTGTTGTAATATTTAACACAATACCCCATAAAAGATGTATGTACTTTAGATAATCTGAAAAATGGTTGATCTAGTTTATCTTTATTTCTAGTATTAAAATTATGTCTTTCACTTATTTTATTATCTACATGATATACAGAAGTTCAAAATTTTCTAACTTGTTTAGTTGTTGCGATAAAGCTCGCACAAAAATGGTCTGAGACTGACAACCTTTATGGCATTGTCTTTATTTTGGAAGAAAAAACGAAATATTTGTACTCTAGAGCTCTAGATAATGACACGCAGGGTTGGAAAAAAAAACTTTTTTTTTTAAATTTTATAACTCAAACGGTTCAAAATGAATTAAACAGGAGATTTTTCATTTTTTTTTCATTGAGTAATTTTAATTAAATTTACTATCAAATCAAATCGATCAGGCCTAATATAATTCATTTCTAGACAATTTTAAAATTTACCTGAGGAAACATTTACAAAAAACGATCAGAATAACATAATAATTACAACAACGTATAGTTAGTTAGTTCTAATTAATAAACTATCTAATCTGTGAACTTACTTGTTTTCTATAATCAATCGTAAGTAGATATGTAACACAAATACTAAACCACCCAGTACACTCTGCACATTCAGAATTATGAATTACGATTTTCGATCTTAGATCTACCTTACTTAAACGGCTAAACTTACTTAGGTTTTGAAATGGGGCCATTTCAAAACCTAGTAAGGGACACTTTTTACAAAAATCGTTTTATTGCATAATCTTGCTAATCGAATTAGTCCCCACCAAGTATAAAAACACCAGCGTTGGAAACTCACTTATAAGCAGATATATTTAAACATCGAAACCTAGCAAGTGCCCCATTCACTGCCCCGTGACCACTTTAAAACCTAGTAAGTTACTTTAACTACACACATCAAAAGTGTCTAGGGATCAAGCATTTTTATGCGGATTTCTTGAGATTGAGATGTGGCTTTGTAATAAATTTATGATTATATAAATTTATATGGATCCTTTTTGGTGCATTTCATAATTTGAAACAGGAACTGTTAATCAAATTCGAGTAAAAGATGAAAATCAGCTGTCAATATTTTCCCTATAAAAACATACAACGCATTGAAGACATTATTAGTGCTACTGTTTCCCTACTACTGATTAAAACCAACGTTATTATGGAGCGGCGACGTCATTTAAGCAGGGAAGAAATGCTCAGAGCCGTGGGAATGATAGAAGCTGGTTCCCGGCAACGTACTGTGGCTTTAGCTCTGAATACAAGTCAGAGTGTTATCAGTCGACTTTGGACACGTTACCGAAGCACTGGTACCGTGGCTGAGCGCCATGGAGGACGGTATCGCTGCACCACACGGAGACAAGACCGATACATTCAAATCTTAACTCGAAGAGCTCCAACAATAACCGCCATGATGTTAGCCGTGAGGCTTCATCACTCTTCAGGGAACTTAATTAGCGACCAAACAGTCAGAAACCGCTTGCATGAAGTGAACCTTCATTCCCGAAGACCGCTACGGGTACCACCTATAGCAATGCACAATCGTAGGATTCGATATCAATGGGCTCTTGAACACAGAAATTGGGCAGAAGAACAACGGCGTTTCGTGTGCTTTTCTGATGAGTCTCGTTTTGGTATGAGACCGGATACAAGACGTATACGACACTGGAGAACCCCTGGACGCCAACAGCGATTAAAATCCTGCCAGGAAGTCCATCCTTATAGTGGTGGAACCATCATGGTATGGGCGGGTATTTGGATCGGCGGAAGAACTGAGTTGATTTGGATCAGAGGCAACCTCAACGCTCAAATTTATGCTGAGACGATTGTATCTGACGTCATCGTTCCTCTACAAGTGCAAATCGGTCCCTTATTTCAGTTAATGCATGATAATGCACGACCGCACACCGCAAGAGTTGTAAGACAGACTCTCGCCGCAGCTAACATCAATGTCCTGCTCTGGCCTGCTCAGTCGCCAGACTTGAACCCGATTGAGCATGCATGGGATATGCTACAGAGAAGAGCTCTGCCGAATATGGAGGGTATCCAGTCGCAAGAAGACCTTTTTTTGTTGTTGCAACGAACATGAGCGGCCATTCCACAGCGTGATTTGGATGAACTCATTTTGAGTATGCCAAACCGATGTTCTTGTGTTGTTAGTGTTCGCGGTAGAAACACGGATTATTAATTGTTTAAGTTACCCAATAAAATTTTAAAGAAAACTGTTATTTCAGTCTTTTTTTCGAACTTTAATGTTAGTGGTTCAAATGTCAAAAATCCCTTTATTAGGAAAATGGCAAATTTCTTTATTAATGCAAAGGTGACTTGGTTTATCGTTACTGTGACAAACGAAAACACTTTATTTGATGAATCCTTAAAGAAAATTTTAATTAATATCAATCAGGAGAAAAGTTATTGCAAAAATATATGTTGATCCCTAGACACTTTTGATGTGTGTATTTCAAAACCTAAGTAAGTCTCTGAGACTTGTGAGGTTTTTAAATGGTTGATGCACCTTACTAAGTTTTTTAATTCAAGACCAAACACGAACGAAGAAAGGGGATAGGGCGGGGGTTTCGCAGCAAGTCATAATACGTAGCGCGTTCTCACTTCAATCGGCGTCGACCGAAAACCCCTCCAGGAATTGGATTCTCTAATTAAAATAATAGATGAAAATTAACCATGCCCTCACTAATCTCCGAAAATACTGAGCCTCAAATAAAAAATTTAAAAAAGTTAGTAAGGGGTTTAAAACATGTAATATACACATATAATCAAATATTGATAGTGTGTTCATTATTCAGTATTTTATACAACCAATAGCATTTTTTTTTACCTTTCATAAATACTTTTCAAAGGCTGACCCTATTTACGTTTTTGCGCTCTCCTGTAAAATTTCGTTTTAAGTCCTTACTAGGTTTTGAAATGGGGCAGACGTAAAAGTATATTTAAATATGGGGTAGCCCCGAAAATTATTGCCGGGAGTAACCACTTTTCGACACACGGCGACACATCAACCTAGACTGTTTGGTCTTTGGACTATTAGAAGTTGAACGCTGCGAATCGTGCTAGCTAGAGGGTGCGATATATTTGTATTATTTCATCCCACTCACGCACGTCGTTTGCACATGTCGTCAACTGCGGCTCTATAACTATAGATACGTATAATGTATATTATTTTGTAAACGAGTTGTGCTCGTTGCGTTCAGTTATAATAATATGGCGTGTTTTTTTCGATTTGCGCTACGCCTGTGAATGTGCAGTACATCATCCGTTAGTTATTATCAATTATTATATATTTCCAGCTTTCCCTGCGGTTCACACGCGTGTAATTCGGAAATCTACATTATGTCCGATTTAAAAACAAACTTCCATTCCCTTTTTTATTTAATTTTAATATTAGATTTTATAAATTCACTGAATAACGTATTTATCCATTAATAACCAAAAAAAAATTTTAAATAAATATTTATTAAAACTGTTTACCCCATCTTAACGACATAAGAAAGCAATAAATACTTACTTCGATATGATTTTGCACATACATAGTTAGAAGCCCGGAAAATATCTCATTCCCTAGAAAAAAAACATTACGATTATTAAAATGTATGTTTGTTTGCCTGTAAGCGTTTGACTAGTTTGTAAATGTTTGATTTACTTTCACAGCTAAAACTACTGAATTGATTAGGGGTAACTTGAACCCATAGGATTGTTTCCAAATGGGTCAACATTGATTACCTACTTGCTTTGTTTTTCATAGTTAGGTTAAATATAAAACACCGTTTTAAAAATCGGCTCTTTATTTTAATAAAATTATGACAATAAAACACACAGATACTTCACAAGTTACATACAACATATACCTCTTATTGGCAAATAAAACGTAATTACTAATAAAAATATTAGCTATTTAAGTCCTATTCTATTCAGATACCTATATTTTTAAATGAAATGATAACAGAAATGCTCTGACCTGTGTCTTGTCTTTCGGAACTGGCCAATCCTTGACGGCGATTACTTTTTCTGGGTCTGTTTGAACACCTTCCCCCGAAACTATGTGTCCTAAAAAGTTTACTTGTCTGAAAAACGAGCACTTTTTCGGACTTAATTTGAGATTTGCTGTTTGGATTTTCGACAGCACTCGGTTGAGGTTTTTAAGGTGATCTTCAAATGTACGGCCCACGATGATAATGTCGTCTAGATATACAAGACATGCGTCTCCAATCAATCCGGTGAGTACTTGCTCCATCAACCTTTCAAATGTCGCAGGAGCATTGCACAAACCGAATGGCATAACTTTAAACTGCCACAACCCTTTTCCTGTTGAAAATGCAGTTTTCTCCTTATCCTTGGGGTCTATTTCTACTTGCCACTAGCCACTTTTCAGGTCAAGTGTGGTAAACCACTTCATACCAGTCAGCGTATCCAGTGCAGCGGGTAGCTGTCCTTCTTCGTGACGTCGTTCATTCGTCGATAATCCACACAGAAGCGCATACTGCCGTCCTTTTTCTTTACCAGGACCACAGGAGAACACCATGGACTCGATGAAGGTTCTATAACACCGTCCTTCACCATTCCCTCAATCATGGTTTCCACCTCTTTTTCTCGTGCAACTGGCAGTCTTCTTAGTCGCTGACGGATTGGTAACTCGTTGCCTATATTAATCTTATGCTGAACAAGTCCAGTTCTCCCTATGTCAGCATCGTTTGAAGAGAAAGTGTCGGCGTACTGAAGTAACATCTTCTTAGCCTTGTCCATTTCTCCTTTAGTTCAATCGCAGATTTCCAAAAGCGTTGACACGTCAAATTTTGCACTACGAATTTTATTTCCGGTAGGCGGATCCTGCAATTGACGCATCCAAGCTACTTCCTCGCAAGTACCGATCAAGGTGCCCTTCTTGATCACATGCTCCTTGTCACTTGGATTCAGTATGCGTACTGCTGAGACGTTGGTGGCCTTGACCAGAGTACGTGCCATCTTCCATGGGAAGTCATTGTTCACCCTTTCTATCAGAACACTTCGATCTTTGTGTCTAGAATTCTGTGGTAAACTAATTGGCACAATTGTTTCTGATCTGCGAGGAAGAACAATCTCTTTCAAGCAGTACACTTTTCCTGATGGTGCACCTTCCATGAAGACTTCATCTGAACCACATTTCAATACTCCTTGATCAACGTCGATCTCGCAACGATGTTTCCGCATGAAGTCCAAGCCCAAGATGCAATCTTCCACTATATCGGCCACGATGACATTGTGCTGGTAAGTTCTATCACCCAATTTTAACTCCACCTCCTTCTTGCCTCGGACGATTATGTGCTGACCGGTAGCTGTTAGTAATCGTATACGGTCGTGGTTATCGACGTAGTCCCCAAGAAACCGACTTGCTAGGTGAGAATTGACGACCGTGTGAGAAGCTCCAGTATCCAACGTCAGTTTGCATGGTGTTCCGTTGACTTCGCCTTTGATGGTCAGGCTGTTCCCATCATGTGCTTGCGAGATCAAGATTCTCGGGGATCTTTCAATACCAGCCAGCACCCGCCCCCCAGTCTTGGCATTTACTCGTTTCCCTGCTGTGGCTGGGCAGTCACTTGACCCACCCTTCCCTGCTGATCTTCTTCTCTCGGGGTGCTGCGCTTAGGACAGCTTGACCGAAGATGACCCCTTTCTCCGCAAGTGTAGCACCTAGGACTGTACCCTTGCGGCCGGTCGCGTACAGGTGATGCTACAACCTCCCTGACGCGGTGCGTTCGGTGGTCCTGCCTCATTGCCTCTACTTCTTAGGCATGGGCCAAGGCGTCTTTCAGCGTCTCATGATGCCCAAGTCTCACAGCGGCTCTAACTTCTAGGTCGCGTATTCCATCAACGAACGCTTGTACCAGATTCCCATCGATAAGTGCAGGGGCAGACTGGTATGCTTTCCGAACCAGCTTTTCAACTTCGAGGGCCCACTGCTGTAGGTTCTCGGCACTACGTTGAACACGATCCTTCAACTTAGCACGAAATATGTGCTCCAGGTGCGCGTCGCCGTATCTGGACTCTAACGCCTCCAGCAGCTGCTCGTAGGTTACATTCTTGTCGAGCGCCTCAAGAATGTTTAGGGCCTGGTCTTGGAGGCCCAAGGTGAGCGCGGTCATGGCTTGCAGTTTTGTCCATCCATTCGCCTTCATAACGGCCTCAAATTGAATTTTATAAGCCGACCACGAAGATGTGCCATCGAATGGAGGCACCTTAAAGGACTGCGCTGAAGGTGCAGCAACTACTGAAGCTACAGTCACGTCTCCAGTCTTCAGTTCCCCCAAAGCCTTCACCCCAGCGATCTGAACTTCGGCTTCTGAGAGGCGACTCTTGTGCTGCTGTACCTGATCCTTCATCACCTTTAGGTCTTTGCCAAAAGTTGCATGAAGATCCTTTATGAGGAGCATCTGCTCGTCTTGGCGGCGGACTTGCTCCTCTTTGTCTCGCTGCAACTGCTCTTCCAACCGGCGAGCCTGCTCCTCTTGACGGCGAGCCTGCTCCTCTTGATGGCGAGCCTGCTCCTCTTGACGGCGAGACTGCTCCTGTAGCAGCGCCATTAAAGCTGACAAGTCTGGCGCCATTGATGCTGTAGAAACTGCGGATGGGCCAGCGACTGGCACTGACGTAGGCTGGACACCACCCGGTGTCTGTGTTGGAGAATCTCTAAACCGCCTTTGGTCCATGTCCTGCTGTCGCTGACTCCTGGTACGGATACCGTCCGTGTTGTCCTTCGGTAGAATTGGCATAATTTATCCCTCACTTCTGACACCAAATTGTTACGAGCTGGGTATGGGATAAATTAATTACTACCAATCAGACAATTAAATAACTTAATTAAACACAAAACACTTAAAACTTAATCACAAATACACTACTGATCACTATTCGCTTAGATATCGCACTTCTAGTTCACTTCGATTCGCTTCGTTGTATCGCCTAAATCAGACTGACTCATCGTGTTCTTTTTTTTTTTAACATGGCATCTCGCAGTTTTGACCACTAAGGTATTGGCTGCTTAACCGGACTTTGAATAGTGACTCATCGTGTGTCGGCTCTCTGCTTTTATACCGCCAATATTCACGAACATTCCGGCGATGTGTAGAACGGTTCCAGAAAAACATCAACAAAAAAACATTACCAAGAAATACAAAAGTAGTAGGTATAAAAAATAATAACCTACTTGTACCGAATAAAGAAGTAGGTACTTTATGCCCTCGGCGTACGGTCGAAATTACAATGACAATTCCTAATATTTTTTGATAATTAGTTATCTACTTAACTTCAAACTAATAATAATGGAATGCTTCTCGAAGTTTTTAGCGCAAACACACTGTAATCACGTGCTTTCTCGAAAGATCTCGTACGTACGACGTAACAATATCGATACCCTAGTTCAGACTCATTTACACCAATTTTTTTCAAATTAAAAGGAAAACTATAACAGCTAAGTAGGCAGCTTCTACAAGTTAACGAGTAATAATCGACCAACTTACATATGCGGTTGCAAAAACATGTTCTCCCATACATTCCGTATGGGAGAACATGTTTTTCAACTACACAGTTTGTTCTTCCCAACTACAGAACACTTCATTGTGCGTGGTCCGACACGCACTTGGCCGGTTTTTATGATTATGAAATACAAAAGTTAGCAAGTACGTTTTTGGCCTTTTGAAATAAATTGTGTTGCGTGCCGCTGAATTATAAATTGAGTAGTTATGGTAAGCCCGGCAAGAGCGCGCCCAGCGAGTCAGCACAACGACGCGCGACGCCGACGACGTAGTAGAAGTAGTAATGCGTGCGTGTGTCACAGGTGGAGCAGCTGCTTCAGGGGCAGGAGGACTCGCAGGGCAACATCAACTACGAGAACTTCGTGCACCTCATCATGCAGGGCTGAGCGGCCGAGCGCGCCCTGCTCTCACTGCACATGTTATACTAAGTGTTAGTCGTAATCATCAACTGTTTGTGAGAGGCAGGAGCTCGCCAGCGCCGGGCTCGACCTAACGCATTTACGGTGGCCGTACTACGCCCCGCTCATTTCACACGTAGACTGTTTAACGAAACTTACGATTCCGTTTATGTATTCCCATTCGAATGTATTCCAAAAGTAATCATAATTTTATATAATGTTTGTACAGAAAATAAATAAATAATTATTATCATTATGGTGAGTTTTCCTTAAAAAACATTAACAACATCGATCTTGCGCTTCGAAACTACGAATGATGTGAATTCGTTCTGTTTAATAAAGCTGACAATTCGACATATATGTCAAAAAAAAGTCAAAATTGTAGAATTGTCGCGCTTAGGCTGTTTAATAAAAGTGACAAATATGTCAAAAATCGACAGGTGAAATCTTGACATACTTGTAATTTAAAAACGCGTTTAATAAAATTCAACATAATGTCAAAAAACCACAATTGTCGGATTGTCGTGACAATTATGTCTACTTAGACATATTTGCAAATAATTTTGTTTTATGAGGTCGTTTACCTCCGTCTCCGGGGAGGTAAATGTAAGTCACAAATAAATAGAGACATGAAAACATACAAAAGATATATAAGTACAAGAGATAGGAAATTTGGCATGGGTGTACACATTAATCACGTCGACAAGTGGTAATAATAATAATAATACCCCCACCGCAGTACCTCTACGTTGACGTCGTGGTGGGGCTTTTTTTTTCACTTCTGTCGCCACTCCCCGAATGATAACTGGTTTTTTTTTTAATTTTCATACATAGGTACATTATTTATAGCTACTACAGTGTTACTCGCCAAACTTTCCAGTTTGATGGCGAGAAGCGCTTGTTGACAGGTATAGGTACACAAAATCTAGCAAAATTAACCTTAAAAATATCAACTATGCACTAATTTCAGTCAAGGATCAATCACACCAGAACGGACGGATTGCGGACGAGCCGCGGTCACCGGACACTGACAGATTCTAAGTAAGTACTTACCTATCCGTCTAGAGGTGTCTGCAACCCGCCCGAGCCGGCCCAAACCCTTAGTTTGAATCACAGATTACTTATACATAATAAATTATAATGATAAGAATGATACATAATAATTTATTTCTCGATACAGGCAGAGTCTTTTTTATCGAGAAATAAACTCCTTAATTTTGATGTTAACATAACTTACTTTAGGGTTTTGTGTTAACAGATCTAATTTATTAAATACCTTTGGGACTAAATATTTTTAAGTTCTTTCTCCGTAATAATTTTTTACCTTCGGTTCAACCAGTTTTTTCCCTCTTACAATTCTTGTATTAAATTTATTTTTAATAGGTACCTTAAACTCATCACTAAAATAGTGTTCTAGGCTTATCAAGTAATCGACCTTCTTATCTCTTGGTAGGATTATACAAATAGGGAATAATTTTTCATATTCTTTGTAACCTACATTTTTTCTTAACATTTTTGTTGACTAGGATCTTGATTAGTCTTATCTGTATTTTTTTTATGTCTTGTAAGGACGTAAACGTTCGCCCATAAACAATAAGTCCATACTCAACTGATTAGTGAGTCAACAAGTGCATAATACACGATCAATAGCGTCTGTTTATTCACCACCTTGTTCAACTGGTAGAATCTCCCCAACTTGTTACATATATGTTACATGCGTTTTCCAATTAAAATTAGTATGAATATTAAGACCTAAATATTTAAATATACTCCAATCTCATACATACTCAATTAACTTTATCATTATGCAGGCATTCGTATGTATGTCCTATTACATCAAGATCCTCTCCGTGTACAGCTTTAGCTCGTATTTGTTCCTCCCCTACAAGTAAAGTGAGGATGGCTTTTTTCGTATACCCCATGGTGTGGGGTGTCGTTGGAAAGGTCGGTCAAAAATATTGTGTGAAAACCATTTTTGGATTCAGGGATGCGTTTCCGAAATAATTGAGCTTTAAAGTGCTCATTTTTGTTAGTCAACTGTCCTACCAGCTAAACGGTTGGTTTGGATAAAAATCACGGCAGTAGTATTTATAACGAAATTAAAAGGAAAACTATCACAGATAAGTACCTATAGACTCTACAAGTTATCGAGTAATAATCGACCAACTTACATTTGCAGTTGCAAAAATATGTTCTCCCATTCATTCCGTATGAGAGAACATGTTTTTCAACTACAATGTTGTAGGTTGCCTGGAAGAGATCGCAGTAAGACCCATTGTATATTTTGTAGTGTATAACTTTTTGTTTTTGTGATCTTTAATCTGGTGTACAATAAAGTATACAGGGTGGCAAGAACATCAACGTGAAAACTGTTACCATCGATTCAGTACATGATTCAGAACGTCGGTTATTTAAAAAGAAAAATGCTGTTTCATAGAAAGTTTTACCATCGCGGTCAAAATGTATGGAACAGCTGATTTTTATTATAAGGGAAATAATAATGGTTCCGAAAAACAAATTAATCTCCAGCGATCTGTGGCCGACTATTATTCTAATTAACCAGCGTTATAATGAACTACCGACAAAAAACCCAAAACATAAACGAAAAAAAAATAGGACTGTTTTACACTAAATAAAACAGTCATTATGTGCCTGTCTATGATTTTCTTCTAGGAGCATAAATATTAAAAAACATACCTGTTTCTCTATGGATTTATGTTGTTACCTCTCACCTCCTGCAGGGGTCGCTGTCACTAGTTCCGGCGACCGGCCATTGGGGTTCTCATAGTGTCTTCACTCACCAGCAAGGCCCTTGCTCTAACGCTGTGTCTTTCTTTCGGCACATAATGACTGTTTTATTTAGTGTAAAACAGTCCTATTATATGCCTACCAGAAAGACACAGCGTTAGATTTGAAGACTTGTTTGATATCTGCTGGTGAAGGTAACTATAAACGCTATGTGAAATGAATAAATGTGTTTAAAGAATCAAAGAAATTCATTTCTAATTAAACATTATCATTTATTATCAATTACCCTAATCAGTGAAATAATATTACTACTAAATATAATCATTTAAATCACAACAAACAATTTGGCACTTCAAAACTTAAATTATTAACTTTGGCACATAAAACCGATTTATTTCTATTAAAATCCAGAGAAGTTTAATCGCAACAAATCTTCCTCTTCATTATTTGAGTTTTTAATAATTTCTCTACAGTAAAACTTCCTGAAGGTCTTATCACTCCTCCAGTTTCCTCTAGCTAATATCTCATCCACAGGTACATTCTCCTACCACCCCTTGGATGCTACAGCAGCTCTGATGCTTCCTGGAGTAGCTTCTAGATTTAAATCTTTAAATATAGATTTAATCCAACCTGCTATAATAATAATAATAATAATAAACGACAAATCGGATGCATCACCCACGGTCATCAGTGATGAGACTGTACATCCCGCGGAAGTGCGGGGGTCGAGGTTTCCTAAATGCTAAAACCCTCCACAACCGCGAGATTTACAGTCTCAGGGAATATTTCCTTCAAACCAACGTGGGTATGCACCGAGATGTGGTCGCAGTGGACAAGGGCCTCACCCCGCTCTCCTTGGCAAAAGAGAACTGGCGCAAACCTACAGTACTTGATACTAACGATCGTAAGGAAATATGGCAGGGCAAAGAACTACACGGACGCTTTTTCCGGGCCCTCCACGGGCCTGATGTAGACTTTTTGACATCTGTATCCTGGCTGCGTTTTGGCGACCTCTTCGGGGAAACCGAAGGTTTTGTCTGTGCGATTATGGATGAAGTTATCATGACGAATAATTATCGGAAATACATTGTCAAGGATGGTACGGTTGACATCTGTCGGGCATGCCACCAACCCGGTGAATCAATCCGACATATTGTTTCCGGTTGTTCTCGTCTTGCTAACGGCGAGTACTTGCATAGACACAATCTAGTAGCTAGGATTATCCACCAGCAACTTGCCTTGCAGTACAACCTTATAGAGTCCGAAGTACCATACTACAGGTATGTGCCCGACCCAGTTCTCGAAAATGGTCACACCACATTGTACTGGGATCGATCTATCATCACTGACAGGACTATTGTAGCCAATAAGCCTGATATAGTGGTGATAGATCGACGAGAGCGCCGTGCAATGATTGTCGATATTGCTGTCCCTCATGACGAAAATCTCGTGAAAGCTGAGAAAGATAAAAAAATCAAGTATCTTGACTTAGCACACGAGGTTGTCGACATGTGGGATGTGGACTCTGCAATCATTGTACCGATAATCGTTACCGTTAATGGCCTGATAGCGAAGAGCCTCGACCAACACCTCAGGAGGCTCTCATTGCGTGGCTGGATCAAGGGCCTGATTCAGAAAGCAGTACTTCTAGACACGGCACGTATAGTGAGGAGGTTCCTCTCTCTAGAGCCCTGACCACCGGCATCTTGGACCCTGTTCCTGATGCCGATGGGCCACTATTTTTTATATTTTTAAATGTTTTTTTTAATGATTTTTATAAGAATATTTAAAAATGTAAATAATATGTATTAAAAAGAAATAAATGTAAATAATAATAATATATTTATTTGCTCAAAACACGGTATAATAGGTCTTACAGTTTAAAATAGTACAAACATGTTTTGCCGGGTTTAGACTCAGCATGCAAATTTGAGAATAAAAGTAAGCACTTACTTAACTAACATTTTGTGTCAAAAAACTGTTTCAGACTATAAAAGTTATTTTGTCTTAGCCATGCACTCAATTTCCGCTTAAAACAGTATCTCGTATTTAACAATTTAAAATCACCGGGAAATTTATTATAAATCCGTACACACATAGCTAAGCAGCTTTTGCTATATTTTGCAAGCCTAGGAGCATTGCTTACTACGAGCCTATATGGGTCTCGTCTGTTTCGAGGACATATATCGTTCGCTGTTTTAAATAACTTTTTATGTTTCCACACAAACATGCATATTTCGTAGATGTATAGACAAGGCAGCGGCAACAAACCAAGTTTTTTAAATACTGGTTTACATGATTCGTCAGGTTGGAGTCCATATAGAGCTCTAATGCACTTTTTTTGTGCAACAAATGTTCTTTGTTGGTCAGTACTGTTGCCCCACATTATAAGTCCATAGCGCAGTATAGATTCTACGTATGCGTGGTAAACTAATATGGCTGTTTTTAAATTGGTAACTTTTCTTACTTGTCTCAGCGCATACACAAATCTATTTATTTTACTAGAGACATTGTCTACATGCATTTTCCAATTTAAATGTTCATCAATAGTTATACCCAGAAAATTAATCTGGGTAACAGATTTGAGTTTGGGTATATGAAGACTGAAATTAGATTTATTGTTATTACATTTATTAAATTGTATATATACTGATTTGTCAAGATTTATTTTCAAATTTTGAATACGAAGCCAATTAATTAAGATGTCAATTGTGTTGTTAATGTCAACTTCATGGTCATAAATTGTATTATATTTTTTATTAGATGTCACAATAATAGAAATGTCATCAGCAAATAATATGCATTTATGGTTAGTTATTTTAGTGATGTCATTTATGTACAATAAGAATAAGATTGGCCCGAGTATGCTTCCTTGAGGAACACCGAATCTGTTACAAATATATTCAGATGCGTATAGTGTTAGGTCCTTATCATCGTTAATATTTGGTATAGTTACACATTGTTGTCTGTTATGAAGGTATGACTTTATCCACTGTAAGGGTGGCCCTCTGATTCCAAGTGATTCTAGTTTTTGTATTAGTAAAT
The DNA here is from genome assembly GCA_916610215.1 of Omphaloscelis lunosa. NCBI lineage: Eukaryota > Metazoa > Arthropoda > Insecta > Lepidoptera > Noctuidae > Omphaloscelis > Omphaloscelis lunosa. Next base: position 24,042,256 of record OU744247.1, read on the forward strand.
CGTGGGAAACTAGATCGAAGGCCTTTGATAAATCAAAAAACAGACCTGTGGTTAGATTATTATCATTGATACTAGGTAATACAGCTTTCATGAGGGCATAGATGGCTAATGTTGTAGATTTATCTTTTTGGAACCCATACTGTTCATTTTCTATTATATTAAATTTATTACAATAATGCACGAGTCTTTTGTACATGCATTTTTCATATATTTTAGATAAAATGGGTATTAATGTAATAGGGCGATAATTATTCATGTCATGTCTTTCTCCTTTTTTGTACAGAGGCTTAACAATGGAAAACTTCAGCGCTTCTGGAAAAATTCCACAGCCAAATGACAAATTAATTAAGTATGTTAATAGGTCAACGATTTCGTTAGCACATATTTTAATGATTTTTGTGCTAATTTCATCGTAGCCTTCGGAACTGGTATTATTTAAAAGCGTTATTTCCTGTCTAACTTCATTTACTGTCATGGGCTTAAGGAACATTGAATTGACAGTTATATTTTTCCCACAGTTACTTTTAATGTTTGTATCTATTAATTTATTAGTTGAATTGATGTAGTGGTTATTAAAAGCGGATGCTATTTCAACTGGATTGGAAATTAGTGTGTTGTTAATTTTGACATTCTCAATATTACTTTTAGGGTTTGTATTATTAAGCTCATCTTTTATAACCTTCCAGGTGGCTTTACATTTGTTATCGTTTTTTGCAATAAAATTGATGTTTGCATTCTTTTTAGAGTTGAAGATGCATTTTTTAAGAAGTTTAGAGTAGTTAAAGTATTTGATCTTATTAATTGCCGTTTTATTTTTATAGAATCGATGACGTAGAGATCGTTTTGTCTTGCAACTTTTTTTTAAGCCCTTACTTATCCAAGTTTGTTTCTTTTTGTTATTTATATTAACTTTTACTCTTAATTTAGGGAAGCAAAGATTGTAGAGTAAGCAAAACATTTCATGAAAGTGATTAAATGCTATGTTTGCGTCATTAGCTGCATATATATCACACCAAGATAAATTACGTAGGCATTCCTTAAACTTTCGAATATTATCCATGCTGAAATCTCTTTTATATGTATAATATGTTGGTAGTTTTTGTGTTTTGTATTTTAGTGGAATGGTCAACATTTGCGCAGTGTCATGGTCCGATAAGTGAAGTGGCATTACAATTGCAAAAGCGTCAGAAATATTACTAAGAATGTGATCAATACATGATAACTTGCGTGTTGGCTCATTGATGTGAAATTTCAGGTTGTAATTATATGCCAAGTCCTGTAATTGATTAGTAATATGACCTTTTTTTAAGGTGTTGATATTAAAGTCACCTGCTAAAACTACATTCATTTTAGATTTATACTGTTGCATTAGATTGTGCAGGAGGCTATTTAATTTACTTAGGAATTGGGTGGGATCCGATTGAGGTGTTCTATAAATACAAATAATAATTAATTTGTGTTGTGTAAGTTCAATCCCACAAACCTCGAACGTATTTTGCGTGGCGTAGGTTTTTACAAATGGCAGATCTTTGAAGAAAATATTTTGTTTTAATAAGATGCAAGTGCCACCTCTTTGCTTTTCTCTGCAGTAGTTGGCTGCCATTTCGTATCCATGAATTTTAATGTAGCTTTCGTATCCTTTTTTTATAAAGGTTTCTGAGAGACATATTACCTCTGGGTCATTACGCGCTTCACGTAGTTCTTGTAAAGTTAGTTCAAAAATTTCTCTTTTACATAAAATACTGGCAATATTCTGATGGAGAATTGTAAGGTTATTAGTTACAGGAGGTTTGGTCTCGAAAAAATGTAGTGTTCCGTTTTATGATCGGAAAATAATACGGAATGGTTCCTCTGTGACTTTTCCCTATCGGATCTATAAGATTATCCTGTTTTTGTAAGTTAGAGCTCATACTGCGAAAATAGAATGGAATTGTTCCTTTTTTGGGTTCAATTACTTTAGTACTCAATTTAAGGCTTGGTTTGTTACTCGCTATTTTCTTAATAAGTTCCCTTGGATTTAAATAATTGTTATTATAATCATTACAGTCTATAAGGTAATTGATCCTATTACACAATTCAGACGTCTTAGAAGTTTTACTTTCTAGAAATTCACATTTTTTATAGTTTTTACATACGTTTTTAATGCGATAATTAAGCTTATTTATGTCTAAGTACTCACTTTTAAACACATTTAATACTATAATCGTGTTGTTATAAAATGTCTCTAGCACAGTTTGCAGATTTGATACAACATACCTTAAACTGTGGTCATTTTCTCCCAAACAAATTACGAGTTTGTCATTGAAATTTAGCTTAGCATGAAGACAGTTAATTGTTATTTGGCTACTTAAAGCATTTGGTTTTGTTTCTGAAATAATACTATATTTTTCATATTGTGTATTCTGCCTTGAATCCATGATTGCTGCTGCTAGGCCGACGCATTGTTGAGAGCCAAAGATGACAATTCTATTTGGCGGTTTCCATTTTTGGTCTTCAGTACTCGCAGGTGTTTGAGGGCAGAACTGTTGCACCTGGGGTTGTATAGGCTTTTTGTTATCGTAGTGTCTTAATGAATCTATTTCCTTCTTAAAGCTTTCAATCTGTTGTTGTGCGTTTACTAATTCTTGTTGTAGATTGGTGATCTTCTGTTGTAGATGCATAATTTTGATGCTTTTACTATCTGCATTCGTTTTGCTTGTAAGAGGAGTAGAAGGTGTAGAGAAGGTCTGGTGTAGTAAGGATAGTCTCTTTCCTTTAATATTGATATCTGGATTATTTTCAAGTGGAGAATGGCAGAGTGATTTTAACATTTTAATTTCTGTAGTTAACTTGCTCAATTGTTTGCGAAGATTGTTATTTTCAAGAATCGTATTTTCCAGTTCATTTTCTGTACTATCGAGTTTATGCGTGAGCTCCATTATTGTGTCTTTCATTTCCAGAATAGTCAAGGTTTCCGATATGGTGCCGTCCACGCTTTTAGACAGCTTGTTAGGAGTGATGTACGATTCATCCGATGTTTCGCATTCGGATAGTATATGGGAATCTAAGATTTTGGAGCTATTTGGGGATCCGGAATTTGCTGCTTGAAGTTGTGGACTTTCTTGGGCATATTGGTGTATCTGTTCTGGAGAAAAACGGTTTACTTGAGGTTTTTTCCTTGTGGTAATGTTAGAAGTCTGGCTACCGTTAAAGACCTTTTTATTACTTTTGATACACACAGTACATCTCCATTTTCTCTTTGATTCTTGGTCTAACAGACGGTAAGTTTGCTCCGGATAGCCAATGCAGTCTGGTTCATACCGCTTGTTACAAGTTGAACATAATGCGGTTTTTTTAATATCAACCGATTTCTTGCATTTAAAACAAGTAGTTTTCTCTGGCATCTTGCAGCCAATTTTTGAAGTGCTTTTAGCCGACATAATAGGTTTTTCCCTTATTTGGATAGATTTTTGTCGTAATAGAGGAACTGGATACACTGGGCACACTGTACAGATTATAAGACAACACTATCAACTGTTAAATTCTTTGATGTGCCAAAGTGCTATGTTCCAGATTAGTAGAATGAATTTTCTACATGCGCAATCTTGTGTCCAATGTCAACTGTGTTCTGCTACTCGTCAACAGATGTCGCTATTCCAATTATAGACAGTTATCGAAATTTTAATATTCAAGCATTCACTTCGTTCAATGTAACCTACTTGTGGTTTTTTTCCTTTATAAATTCCAAACATGAATTTTGGAACCTACGAAAAGTGATGTTGTTACTTGGGTTTGAACTCACAGCCACTCATGTGCGGCTAGTTGCAAAAGCGGAGCTGTTAGCCACGAAACCGACCGAACATAATAAAATATGTTCAATTTGTTGAGCAGTTGTAGCAAATATTTTTCCTATAATTAGGTAAGTCTGTTATTATGATGCCTGACGGTTGAGATTTAAATCACTTTTGCACTTTGTCTTTGTTATAATTAGTTTTTTTTTCCGCACTTGTTTTGATGAATTTGGGTAACAATTATTATGAGGATTGCAATTTTTTGTTTATTTAGATTGATATTTGATAAACTTTCTTCATGTTTTTTATTGTAAGGCAAATTTTATAGTTCAAAGTATATTGTGTAATCACTTCACAGTTTATGTATGTAATCCGTGGATAACACTGTCACTTATGAATTAGGTGATGTTTTATTGGTTCACTTAGGTTTACTTCACTTATAAGAGTAATAGTATTTTTAACAATTTTATAATCACAGAGCATTTGTTTTTACTTTAGGCTAGACGCAGCGCCATCTAGTATAATAGTTCTTGTAGCTGGTTTTATTTCGCCTTTAATTGAAACAAATAGACTAGTCACGTTACTACTAAGACGTCTATTTTGAGTAATTTGAGTCAATTGTTTTATATGTCTCAAAGGACATATATTAGCATCTGGGTGCTTTAATAAAGACCATCCAGACTGTCTATATCTACTTGAGTCTGTTTTTGAAGCTTGAGTCTGTTTGTGGGCCATAATAATTTTTTTTCTTCTTCTTCTATTAAATTGTTTTGAGATATGTCCAGTAAGGTAAGATCGTGTATTCTTCTGCCTGATGCTAACAGTAAAATAATTGCAGTTCTTCTTGAAATATCAAAAAGTGAATTTTTACTTGGAACTGACTTCAACCAATTGAATAACAATTTTGTGTCAAAAATAGGAGATTTTGAAGGTTGAGGTTTTGCCAATGCTATTGCTTTTAAAACTTGTTGTACAAAGAAATTTTTTGAAAGATTTTTTGCATTTGAAGCACAAAAGGTGGAAATAGCCGATTTATGTAATAAAATTGTGTTAACTGAAAAATTTCTTTTTAAATGCAGATCTGCTAAAAATCTTGCAACACCTTTGCCATCTGGGTTTTTGTGATTAATATTATTTATGGCACAAAACGATAGCCACCTTTTTATAGGGGCTTTGTAAGTATTTCAGAGTGCTTTGGCGCCAGCTATTATTCAATAACTTAATTTCATCCCTACTCCAGTTAGCTACCTGGTCTGACCACCCCCAATTTTCCAAGCCTGGAGAAGCAACTTGTTCACTTGCGGGGGACAGAACCCCGTCGATCGATCTATAAGGTTCTTCTGTAGGTCTGTTATCGGTACTGGATCTGATAGTGACCTGGCTTGTAGATCGGTCAGCCAAAAGCAATGATCCCACTGTGGTGCTATTACTATGTATGTTCCTTTGGCCCTGTTTAGATGATCCAGCACCCGCGGGATCAGGTTGGGGGGGGGAAACACCCAGCCCAACTGAAAGTCCCAATCTCGACTGAAGGCGTCGCAAAAAATTGCTGACCCATCTGTTGAGTCTCAAGTTACGTATCGTGGGACAACTGCGGTTTCTTTTGACGCGAACAAGTCTACGTCTGGAACGCCCCATTTTTTGAATACGACGTTCTTGGCTTGGGATTGTAGTTGCCATTCGGGAACAGGTTTCCCTCTCGAGAGGCGGTCCGCAATCCCGTTTAACCTCCCCGGGAGGTATGATGCCGACAGCGTTATATTGTGCTGCTCGGTTAGGTGAAGGAGTTTGTTTGTTAAGCCTAACAGGGCTAAGGACCGGGTGCCCCCCTCGTTCCTTATGTAAGCTATGAGGGTCTGATTGTCGGACTGCACTAAAACATGTGCATCCTTCATGTATGCTCCTTGTCTCACTAAGGCTGCATACACTGCAAACATCTCCTTCACATTGGAATGCCATTTTTGTTGGCGGCGATTCCATTTGCCTGACAACATGATGTTGTTCAGGTGTGCTCCCCAGCCCGCGTCCGCCGCGTCTGTGGTGAGAAAGTGGGTTATCTTGGGGTTGTGCATTGTTTTTGCACTTTTGCCTACGTTTTTTACCCACCATTGTAACTCTCGAGTCACTAGAGGTGGCAACTCCCTCTTTTGCCTTGGTCTGCATCCTCTGAATGATTTTAGAAAAATCTGAGTACGGCGACAATGAAGGCGTCCGTTTGGAGTTGCTAAGTTCGCGAAATTTAGCATACCCAGCAATTTTTGTGTTTGTGGGAGACAAGACTCTTTCTTTTGTAGTAGGCTTTCTGCTAATTCTTTTATTTTTTGTACTTTTTTTACAGGAAGAGAAATTAGTTTTGTTTTTGTGTTCCATGCTATGCCCAAATATTCTATTTCCTGAGTTGGGGTGAGAAGTGATTTTTGAAAGTTGACATGCCAACCCAACTTTACCAGAGTATCCACAGTTACTTTGGTGTGTTCTATGAGTTGTGTTTGATTTTGACTGGCTATTAAAAAATCGTCTAAATAAACTATAATTCTTATGCCTTGTCTCCGAAGGATTTCCGCAATCCAATTGGTCACCGATGCGAAAGAGTGAGGAGCTGATGAGAGACCGAAAGGCAAGGCCGTTAACTGCAATATTTCGCCTCCATATATTATGCGCAGAAAACGCCTGTGGGTTTTCTTTATGCTCAAGTGAAAGTATGCTTGATGAAGGTCGATTTTTGTCATCCAGTCCCTGTCTTGTAGGAACTGAATTACATCCAGACGAGAAATTAACTGGAAATGCCGAGTCGAGACATGTAAATTTAGACTCTTTAAATTGAAAATGGGGCGTATCCCCCATCTGGTTTTTTGACTAAAAACATTTTGGAGTGAAAGCCCGGTGTCATGTTTTTTGATTTTTCTAATATGCCTGCTACTTTTAACTGTTCTACTACTCCTGTCATTTTCTTTGATGGTCTTGTTGCAAACTTGTTTAATATTCTTTTGTAAGGGTAATGCAAAGGAGGTTTTGTTAAAAATGGTATGCGACTCTTTGCTATTATTTTTTGAATATACTGACTGGCTCCCAATTGTTTCCATGCTTGAACATGAAATTTTAGGCAATCGCCTTTGAACACCCTGCTTTGATTGTCACTTATCTATATATTATTGGAGGTATCTCGGGAGTCTGTACGACGAAAGGAATGTTTTTTATAATTATTCTTTGGTTTTTTGTCCGAGTTATTATACTTATTTTTCTTATTAGAATTTGTTTTATAAGATGGCTTGAAATTTTTATTGTTTACTTGATTGTTATTAGTGAATTTCTTTTAGTCTTTTAAATAACTTGGGATGTTTAGCCATACTTGGGAGCCTCCTAAAGAATCCACCAGAGGGATGAGCGCTTCTCTGTTGAAGAGATGTTCTGCACTAGGTGGAATATTTTGTAACGCTAATTTAAGATTGATGTTACTAACTTCTTTTAGAATGCGGTCACGTCTAACTTCAATACACTCTGCTCGCTTGCCACATATGACTTGCATACAGGGTTCCATATTTTTGTATGAAGGAGACGTTGGACCAAATTTTTCGGATAACTTATTATATAGAGTATTTGCATTGAGCTCTGTGTCAGAACTAGCAGCCCAATTAACAACCTCTTGTAGACCATGTTTCAAGAGTTGCCTATTTTCCAAAACAGCATTTGACAATCCCGCTAACAATTGTTCCGTACTAGCCAAGTAATCAGTACCTTTATTAAGATGACACAGTTCCTCATTTAATTTTAACCCTATAAAACCTGGTGTTGCTATAAGTGCTTGCAAGTCCTTCTTATACCGAATACCTTTCCAGGCCTGTGAATTAAATTGTTGAAGATTATTTAATTCTGCTAATTTTGCGGAATCGGCTACTGGTACAATCTTAGATTCGTCAAAACTTATTTTCAATCCAATTATTAATGGGCGGTTTATTTAAAAATTGGTTACAATTCGTTGAATTTACGGAGTCGTAAAGGCCGCCATTTGTTTCTTTATTATTATTACTCGCACTAATTGCCGTGAAAATTTGCGGCATTTGAGCTACACAGTTTGATAAGTATGTTACTTGGTTAATGAGAGTATCCATACGAGGATCCGAACAGGTTCCGACCTGTTTGTACCTGTGCCGCTTAGATCTTTTGTTAGGTGGTGGCGAGGCAAATCCTTCCTCGTCTTCCGAAGACGAGGAACTGGTTTGCGATGAGCTTGAGCTCTCGGCTCTTCGCCCTCCATCCGGAGCAGCGATTTTAGCTACAGGTTCAGGTACAGGATCCTCAGAGTTCATAATGGAAGGTACTTACCGACTCGCTGTCAAGTACACAAGACTGCACTAAAAACACTGAATATATCTATATTATTCGTGTCGAACACTATTTTTAAACCGAAAAACAATGCAATATTTCTATCTTTTAAGATTTTTGTCAGTTTTCTTCACTTGAGAAAACTTTTGCTCCTGTCACGACAAAAATCATAAACGCTATGAGAACCCCAATGGCCGGTCGCCGGAACTAGTGACAGCGACCCCTGCAGGAGGTGAGAGGTAACAACATAAATCCATAGAGAAACAGGTATGTTTTTTAATATTTATGCTCCTAGAAGAAAATCATAGACAGCATCTTCAAATCTAACGCTGTGTCTTTCTGGTAGGCATATAATATCCAATTTAACAACAAATAAGAGCATGTTCAAATTACATTTTCTCCTAAAAAAAATGGATCTTCGAATAACAAAACTTCCGGATAGAATACTGAACCTCCGACAAAATTACTAAGTTACCGACAACAGAGGTTCTGTCAAAATAATCATATTTTTACAAGTTCCATGAACTGTTTTAATTTCTATTGTTGGTTATCAAATTTATTTTTTAACTCTCAATAATGATGAAAATACCTCAACTGTTCGGCCCGCGCGATCGGATTCGGGTCGGGTTCGGATCGCGTTCGGCTGTTTTCGCGTGCGAGTTCGAAAGATCCGAGCCACAGATAATATACTCCGAGCGCAGTGCGCTTGCAACGACCGATCCTTGCGTGTTTTGTCTGTTTATGTTACAAAATTAAATAGTTATTGTTGCTATTGGTTTACTATTATCATTTCAACGATCTAATAATAACTACTAACTTACTATCTATTAGCGAAACTTAGTATTGTTACGAAATATGGATGAGGTACCCGTGTACCGTTCTGAGTCGGAGGAGGAAGAGGAGGGAGCTGGTTCATCAGTACCGGTGAAGAAGAATCGTCGTAATAAAAGTTGGGTGTTGATCAAACGGTGCTATAATGTGCAAGAAGCAGAGGAGTTTGTAAGTAATGAAAAGACTTGGTCAAGAAACTTTACGCGGGACAGTGATGAAGGCCAAAAACGTTTCTATCGTTGTAACAAGGTAAAATCCAAGGGGCCACAGTGTGATTGTGCGTTGTATTTATTGTTTGTGAATGACTGCAATGATATTCTTATTTTTAAGACCACTTCAGAGCACAACCATGACCAGATTGGTACGCGTAGTGAGTACGGAATTCCGGAAAACGTTAAAAGGGAAATAAGATGTTTGATTTACGCTTAAAACCAAAAGCTATATTAGAGGCTCTAAACAACATGACAGGGATAAAGGTGCCTTCGAAACGGTAACTTAACAACTACTTATATGACAGAAGGCGCGAGAAGTTCGGAAGAGCTGCAATTTACTTAGGTGAACTTGAAAAATGGATTTTCGATCGAACAACTATTCCCGATGATGAAAATGAAGTTTTCGTGTTCAGCTATTACGTGATAGAAGCGGAAGAACCAAGTTTTCGTCTCGCGTTGTCAACTAAAAAATTACTCAACATAGTTTGTTCCACGGACGTAGGTACTGCACATAGACGCCACATGTAAACTCATATGGCAAGGGTTCACCGTTTTAGTTCTTGGTACCACTGATAAGAACCGTAAGTTTCATCCGCTTTGTCTGGTGTGTCCACTAATGAACGTCAAGAAGATTTTCAAATGATTTTTGACGGCCTTAAAGAAAAGGTTCTGTCTTTATTTGATCACGTGATGCAACCTAAAGTTTTAGTTTGTGACGCTGCTCAGAGTATCAAAAATGCTTTCATCGCAGTTTTTGGTACTACACCAGTTGTTCGTATGTGTTGGGCTCACGCGAAGAAAAATATGCAGCAAAAAGTTCAGAAACTCGTCCACAATAAAACGAAACAGAAAGAAATTATACAAGACATAGACGCACTACATAATGCTACATCATACGAAGTCTTTAATGCTGCATCACAGGCTTTTGTTGAAAAATGGTAGACTCAAACCGAGTTCATTCACTACTTCAATCGGAACATTAAAGACCACAACACCTTACGTGAACGTCTTCCACTTTCACATTTCTTGGCCATTGCCACTGAGATGGTTGCTCAGTGGTCTTTACGAAGCTGTAAGGAATCGTTACCTGAAACACAAATATTCTAGGAAACCAAAGTCTGCTTGGTTTTACATTAAAACATGAATACGACTGTTCTAACTTTTTAACGCCTGAAATAGGTACCGATATCGAAGCATACCCGTGGTAAGTAAAATTCATGATATATGATGCAAGTAAAAGTTATTGTTACTTACAAGTACATTTTTATATTTTTTATAAGTTTCTGTATAACCACTCAGAATAATATTTTCAGTATAAATTTACAGTTAAAATAGCACCACAGTCTATGAAATATGAAAGGTAATTTATGAATTAATAGTAGGCAAGTAAAGATAAAAATTACAAAGCATAGTTTTCAGTAGAACGTAATTTATGCTGGTAGAAAAGTATTATAGCAATAAACAGTCATGTTTATTTTTCGAAGATTTCAGTATCTCATTCGGTCGTTTCTAGGGAATGCAAATCCGTTCTGTTTTAAAATCCGGATTTTTAAGAACGGATTTTAGGTCCAATCCGGATTATCCGTATTTTACGAATTTTTCATACTAGTTTGTTAATATGATGTTTCTTATATTTGTGTAAATGGATTAAAATAAAAGCACATGAAAATCAAATCAAATTTTTATTTTTATTTGGAATTATTGAAACTATCATCATTAAATACCATAATTATCATGATATTGTCATAATATGTACTATCGAAGAAACGCATTTCTGTACACTGTAAGGACTATTCTTACTTGCAGTGCTCGGCCGCTATAGTATCGCTTACCTACGAAAAAGGGTCGTATGCACAGGATTTTATTTTCAAAATACTTAGATATGCATTTAGCCCGATGATGGTACTTATTCTTATTAAAATAATCAGTCTGTGACTCGTGTGCTCGGTGCTGAGTAACGTTAGTAAAATAATTAATAGGTTAAAATTAAAAGAAACTTTGAAGAACAAAAATAAAGACAAATAGACTCCTTGTCAAATTATTAAACACTAACAAAAGTAACAAAACAATTTAACTTCACTTAAATCAACATATATTTAACAACGTAAAAAAACTATGTTATTTTTTGAGACATAAAATGTGACCTCAAAAATAATAAGGCATCTAAAGTGCTGTCGTTTAACCTGCTGCGAATTCGATTGCACATAATTCCTGCTGCGGCAAAAGCACGCTCTGATTCGTCGCTTGTAGGCGGAATGCACTGAAGATGCTTGTAAGTGGCCTCCAAGTATCGTCCTCGTAAACCGCTATCCTCGAATAATGCCATCTCCACTCGCACTAAACTGGGAATATCAGTTTCAGGCTTTCTGCTGATGAGCACATTTTCCTCTCCAGCCTTATCGATTTTATTTAGCTCAAATTTAGCATTTGATTTTCACTTACATTGCCTTCTAACAAATAACATCAAAACAGAAAGTAAATAAAAATTGTAAGTAAGTAGGTACATCTTATTGAGCATTTTGAATGAATTGTGCTTGTTCATTGAATAAAGATTTTCTGTGATAAAATTACGGAATAATAATTATAGTTCTTTTATCTGCTTACGTACGAAAACGCCGCCCGCACCCCGTCGGTTGAAATCACTCGCGCGCGAGTCGCGACACGGCGATACGGAACACGGCACGAAGATGTTTCTCTCGCTCGTCGTTGTCGCCGAATGAAAGGAACGATCAAGGATGCCTCACACACTTGCTCGACCCGCGTCCCGCGCCCCCTCGCTCCCCCCAGAACCGATAGACCCGACACTCGCGATACGCGAACAGCGAACTGGCTTGTTTTGGTTTGTTTGTTACAATTTCTTATTATTCAAAAAATTCGGATTCGATTTTCAAATCCGGATTTGGAAGTCCAGTAAAATTGTGCGGATATCCGGATTTTTCGGATTACGGATAGTCCGGATTGCAGTCCCTAGTCGTTTCGTCATTTTTATTCGGACAAAAGTAGTCGGAAAGTTAGTATTTTAGGCAGAAGATTTAATATTTTGAGTAAGGACAATTCTTCTTTTTTTGTCGGAGCTTTTATTACTACCCTTATTATAATAACCGACGAAAAATTTCAACGCAGGAGGGTACTGAATCATATACTGAATCCATGGTAACAGTTTTCGGGTCGATTTCCCTGCCACCCTTTTTTTGTTATTTTTTGGGTGGCAAATTATTTATTTATTTAGGTTGTAATGTTGCATATTTTTACTTACGGTTTGGTTGTTAAAATGTTGGTCTTTTATCATACGTTCTCTCTAGATAAATGCATGACCATTGCCGGTGTGTTAAATATTCCTAAGGCTCTGTATTTCATTGTTATTGATATTTTCTGTAAATTTTCTTGTTGTGACACTTACCTATGTCAAATGTTAAACTGTCAGTTTTCTTTTTATTTTTCTGTTTGGTTTAGTCTATGATGTTACTTTTTGGTTTATATAGTTTCAATTATTTTTATTGATATCGCTAAAACATTGTATTAATTATAATTTATTTTTATATTATGATTGTACAAAATAACTACAAATTAACTATTGTTCTAAATTTAATTTATGAAATTTACGCACTCCAAGGAGGTCCGATTATATTTGAAGAAACCACTGTTTGAAAATGGAAAAGAATATTGACTTTGGAAACGAGCTGAAGGGTATAAAAGCAGAGGCCGTCAGAAGCAACGGGCTTTTCGATCTCGGATTCTATCTATCTCCGATTCTATCTCCGACTTTATAATAATAAAAGGGTCTGTCTCTCTTACAGTCCATCTTGGCCTGTCCTGGCCATTCCGTCAATCACTCCCGGCCGGAGCCTCCAACTCCCGAAGACTACCTCCCGCTGCAGGCCTCCTCTGAGGCCCAACCTCCTAAGAGTCATCGACCCGCCGAGGCCATCACCAGCCGCCAATCACTCCCTGCCGGAGCCTCCAACTCCCGAAGACTACCTCCCGCTGCAGGCCTCCTCTGAGGCCCAACCTCCTAAGTGTGCAGTGCCGATCCATAGTGTTAAACTGTGTTTTTGTGTACTCCCCTTGTATATTTTTAATTATATTATAATATTTAAATATTTTATTATATTTTCCCTCACATTTTCCCCCTCTGGGAAAATGTAACGTTACAAGGTCTTATTTATTTATTAGGCCAACAAAAGATGTACACAATGTCACATAATTAAGGGCATTCGAGTATTGAGTAGGTGTACTCCTTCACTTATAGGAGACCACAGCATGCACAATAAAGTTAAAAACTAAGCTAGCAAATTTAAAACATTAATAACAGATAACATTATAAAAATAAAATGAATTTTTACAGGACTTAAAAACGAAGAAAATTAATAATATAACATTTAGAGATACTATTAAATTAAGTCTAATAAACACTTATTATATTTAGACAGAGACTCGCAGATGTCTAAGTTCGTAGTTTTAGCTAACGTGTTGTATTGCCTGCAAAGTCTTGGCACAGAGCGGCGTAATGACCGAGGTTAGTTTTTGAGCGAGGAATGTGAAATAAATTGTATGTGTTATGCCTGGGAATCTAAGTTGGAATTTTAATTTCTAATGAGCTCATAAGTTCACTGCAATCTATCCTTCCACACAAAACCTTGTGAAGGATGATGCAGTCCAGTTTCTTCCTACGACTGGTTAGTGTATCCATGTGATAGTATTTCAACCGGTCAGTGTAGCTAGTAAGTTGTTTAGCCAAGTGATCTCCGTAGCACAGATGGTAAAGGAACCGCTTTTAGACACTCTCTAATCGCTTGGAGTAAACTTCGCAATGCGGATTCCATACCACGGAACTATATTCTAGAATTGGACGGACTAAAGTGTTGAAAAGCTTTATATTAGTAGCGGGCCTTTTAAATTCCTTACTGTTACGTAAAACAAATCTCAGTACCTTGAAAGATCTTGAGACAATATTCAGGATGTGCACATCGAACTTTAGCGCTTGATCGAGTTGAACACCCAGGTCGCGAATTTTGCCCAGTCTCTGTACCTAAACTCCCTCTATGTAGTATTTATTCTCAAGCACGTTTTAATTACAAGTAAACTGGATGTAGTGACATTTACTTATATTTTAAAGCATTTTGTTTAATTTACACCATTTTTCAAGTCTGTTGATGTCGTCCTGTAGCATTTTGGAGTCTAAGTTACTCTGAATTGGCTTCATTATCTTTAAATCGTCCGCAAACAAATAGACACGTTAGTGTTTGAAACACTCCATTATGTAATTGATAAAAACATTAAAAAGAATCGGCCCCAAATGCGATCCTTGTGGTATTCCAGAGGTTGCTAGATAGATAGCTTTCAGAAAAGTGACCGTTCACTACCACTTTTGATTCACTTTTCTCCAGGTAAGATTTAAACCACCCTAACAACGTTTCACCCACACCCAGTTGAGCCAATTTATTAATGAGAAGGCAGTGATCGACTCTATCGAATGCCTTGCTGAAATCAGTATAGATTGCGTCCACCGGAATACGATTGTCAAGGCACGTAGACAAAGCCGATGTAAAACATAGTATATTAGTATTGGTCGATCTAGATTTAATAAAACCATGCTGATATTCAGTAATGTGTTCTTTAAGGTACCATACTAGCATGGATAGCTTTATTTGCAGTAGAAAGATGTTCCATGACGTAAATGGGTTGAGGTCTCTCCGCTGCGATACCTAGATGACTAGTGCTCAGTTTCTATTATATTTCACTGTAGCGGCAAGGAAACTGTCACGCAGGCGTGGACTGCTAAATTTAATTAGAATAACACGGGGCCTGGTGCTTTGTGTATCGTTCTTAGCAATTCGTGTACAGTGTAATTTGTCGGGGTCTTTATTATAACAACAAATCACCTTACCCAGTTGCAGCACGGTGGTAACTAGATTTTCAGTCTTATTTTTTGGTACGCACTGAAGCTCGACGTTGGCGGACCTGGAATTTTGTTCTATCATTAGACGCTGACTAGGTTGTTGGATAGCATCCCGGAAGCCACATTATCAAATAACTTCTCCCGCCTGGGCGGAGCGGGAGGGCGTGTCAGACTCTTACTGACTAAAACCCATCCTTGTTCCTTCGGTTACCCTGTTGCCGGGGGCCACGATCTCCCTTTCGGTTTTCTTCGCACCCCCGGCAGCCATCGGCCCTAGCGGACCCCGTCAGTTCTGCTGACATCTCTTTGAGGCGCGCGTTGAACACAACGCGCCGTCGACCCAGGCCTGGTCCTTATCGGACGGCGAGCTACCTATTGCTCACCGTCCGCAAGCCCGCGCCTACGGTGGCCGGAAATCGGCCTGCGATTCCCGACGCCCAGGGCGTCTCCTCCTGCGGGGGTTAGGGGCGTGAGGGCGCAAAATTTGCCTCTCCCTCACGCGTTCCGCCTCCTCCTTCACGAGCATTACCGCTTCGCAGGAGGTGACGGCCTCCCATTTCCTCTCGCTCCTTACCATGGCCTATATCAGGGCCGGACGCGAGAGATCACCGCAGCCGATCGCCTCCATGAGGACACGGCGATGTTCCGTCCAAGCCGGGCAGACCTCCACCGTATGCTCCACCGTGTCCTCCGGGCGATCCACACAATGGTGACACCCGGGTGTTTCCTCCCGCCTTAGGTACAAGAACCTCCCGAAACAGCCGTGTCCGGTGAGGACCTGCGTCAGGCGGAAGGTGAGGACGCCGTGGCGCCTCTACCCACTCCTCAAAGAGGAGTCTTATCGCCGCAATTGTGACGTGCCCAGCGCTGGGTTGCGGCAATCGCACTCTCCATGACGCCATGAGATCCCGCCGGAGGTCTGTCCGCTGTGCCGTGATTTCTCGCGACAGCGCAGTTAAGCCCCGGCGTTTCGCCTCCTCGCGCCACTCCTAAATGTGCGCGCATTATATATACAGGGTGGCAGGGAGCCACCCTGTATATAAATAAATAAAATTTAAGTTTGCTCTTGGGATAAATTCATCCCAATTACGGGTCCTTCATTGTGCGCGGTCCGACACGCACTTGGTCGGTTTTTTTTGTAGGTTAGCGTTACTTTAGCGACCGAGCACTGCGCAGGAAAAGTCCTTACAGTCTACGTGTGTCCGCGATAGTACAAGACTATACACGTGGTAAATGTCATGGAAAATTTTGTTGCCAATTGAATTGCTCTACGAAGAAGCCGCTGAGGAACGAAACAAACATTTCAGGCTGGACAGGCAGAACTTCGTGAGAAATTTTCCAGCGTGGACTGTCCCAACCTTGATGTCTTAAACGGGCTCATGCTAGTAATCATGAGACCAACTCCCAAAAAGAAGTCAATACCGTTCTTGGAGGAATCAATCGAGTTAATGATTCCCGCTGAACCTGTAGATGACGTCGAGTACGAGGTTTCTGAAGACAAAGAGTAGAGAGTGAGCAGGAGAG
Source organism: Omphaloscelis lunosa (assembly GCA_916610215.1). Lineage (NCBI taxonomy): Eukaryota > Metazoa > Arthropoda > Insecta > Lepidoptera > Noctuidae > Omphaloscelis > Omphaloscelis lunosa. The sequence continues at coordinate 24,058,815 of OU744247.1, forward strand.
CCTTTGCCACTCATTATTATCTTGAATATATTAAAGTAGGTACCTAACTACTAAAGTTGAGTTTTAGAATTAAATAAAAATTTAAGTTATATTGTTGAAGTTATTTAATTGAATAAGTATAGTTTTTTTCTCTAGAAAATCCAACATTATACGTATGATACGCATTATTCACTACAAAACACTTTCTGTACCTAGCTTTAAAGTCGGTTAAAGATTAATTAAAAATAGAAAGAAATAGTTTTGACCCACTACATTGGCCAAATAGCCCTATGTGCGCTTCGGCTCTCAGGACGCCGTCGAAGAATGCCACGGCATAGCTGTGCTGTCAGTATGCGCTTGCATGAAGTGATGCTGAAGGATCCCCTGCCGACGCCGGGTCGTGCCGCCAGTGGGGACAGGCCCTTAGGCGACCATCTGGTAGTCAAGGCAATTTTTTTTTTTTTTTCAAAACATGGCAATGGCTCGTCTTTCCATTTGCGGCGACAGTTATTATTTATACTTACATTTTGCCGGCCAGTGGAAAGACGCTCAATCTTGGACGTGTCACATAGGGATAGATATTTACCAACAAAGGAATTTGGCCATTGCATACCACATCCTTATTCCTAAAGGCTTTTTCAAACAGACGCGACACGCGACGCGACACAAAGACACCGCTCGTCGCACGACGAGCGGTGTCTTTGTGTCGCGTCGCGTGTCGCGTCTGTTTGAAAGAGCCTTAATGAATCGTTTAAGTGGACGCACCTAATTATTTGGAAACAGACTGTTATGTCTCTCAATTCACTTGTTCATGTTCGCTTATAGGGCAATACCACGGTAAGATTTAGGTCCGTGGATTATGACTACCTTTGTCCATATGTGTTGAATTATGAACATCGTTAGTTCTATCGGAATTATTTTCGTTAGATTATAAACTGTCGAAAAATAGTGAACTGCAACGCATTATTTTTCGATGGTTTATTTTAGTTGTCTATCTATGGGAAACCGACTAAATTGTGAACTGGTATCAAACCCGGTTTCGTGAACATGATTGTGGGCACTTCGTCATTGTAAATGTGTGTTTGAGACCTAGCCTAACCCATTTCACCCAGTTCACATTTTATCGACAGTTTACTCTAACAAAAATAATACCGACTGATTAAAAACGAACGGTTCTCACAATCTTACGGTGACATATATACTATGTTTAAGATTAAGAATGATTTTTGAACGATAACAAGCGAGGAGTTAGTCGAAGAAGTTAGACGTAGCGAAGCGGGAATTAGTGACGTTTCCTGCTTGTGGTTGCGCGCTGCGCGCCTTTGTTGGGTGCGTGGCGGCGGGCGGCGCTTGCGGCCGGCGCAGGTGCGGCGCGGCGCGAGGTCGGCTCGCGGACGTTACTCACGCTGAGGTTATCTCCATTACGTACAGTAGGAGCGGTCAATTGGCCCTGCGCTCCGCTGCGGGTCGGTCAGTCAGTCAGTCGTCATGTGTGTGTGTGCGCGCGCGTGGGCGCTGTTTGCTCTGAGCGCGGCCGCTGTCGCCTCGTTGCTGCCGCTTGACGCCGAGCACCTGCACGCTAGCGTCGGCGGGTTCGCCGTCATGAACTGTCACCTCGACTTTCCTTTCGCCAACGAGATTCCATACCACTTACAATGGGATAAAGATGTAAGTGCCAGAGAGCTGCATGTTCATTCAGCAAATATGACAACATACAGTAGGTACGTACATAATTCCTTATGAATACATATGTATAACAATACCTGCGCGATAGGGACTAGGGGTAGGCAAAAGCATCAGAACGCCGCGACGCGCGACGACCGCCAACTGATCTACGACGACAACACAATCGATACCTACCTATACCTACTACTTAGGTACCTACACCCAGTCAACATTAATTGAAAACCTTTTTATTTTTCGCTGCATGCATGTATACCTAGGTAGGTAGGTGTATGTAGCATGCATGTACCTACCAGTCTAGGTACAAGAAGAATAATAAAAGAAGATCGCAACATTAATAAGCGAAATCATATCAGTTATAAGCTGGCTTAACCGACGTAGTGCGTGTCCGACCACGCACAATGAAGGGTTCCGTAGTTGGGATGAATCATGGGATGAATTTATCCCAAGAACAAACATAACAATGTAGTTAAAAACATGTTCTCCGATACATTTCAAATATGTATATGGTTGCCACTTGCCACCTCTTATTAGTCTAAATCCGGGAGATTTTTATTTTATTTTAAGACTTCAAAATATCTGGTCTTGAACTAACTATCAAAAACTCTTTGCAGTCCATTTTAAAATTGAAAAAGTTTCTCGTCATTTCAGCGGGTTCTTTCTTTTGTCCATAATATCGAATACTATACTAATAAAAACGCTCGCAGGCGGCGTTTGATACAGGTATGGACAAAACGTAGTTGTGAGTGACGTGAGTTCTCGACTGCATTGGCCAATAGCGTGCTACCGTGCCAAGGGCGGATCCAGGGGGGGGTCATGGGGTCGTGATATTTCTTCTAATCTCATTGATAAATTTCATCAAATAAATACTTTGTATGATGTTGCCACTTATTGTGTTTGCCACACATGCGCGAATGACACGCATCATAAGACCGCAAGACTATGTGTTGTTATTATAATTAAATGATGATGGACCATGGTGTTTTCCGCCGGCTATTCTCCATTGGAAACGACCAACTGGAACCATGCTCCTAGCTTCTGACGTTTCATAAGTGCCCATGGTCCATGTAGCTTTATCTGAAGCTAGCAACTAGACGTAGAAATTAAATACCCCAGAATAGTGTAAAGCCAAAGCGCCCCGGGCCACCGGGGCCCCGGTCCTGCACGCGTAGCATGACCACCGTAGAAACGAGTTGTGTCGACAGAAGAATGGACAAAAATGACGTTCCGTGTAGACAGAACGGCAGTAAAGATGAAAGACACAACTGCACTTTTTACGCAATTCACTCTTTTCATAATTCGACTCAGAATTGTTTGTTTTGTCATAGGATTTTTTTTTCTTTGTTTGATTCTCATTTTTTATTGATATTAAGAGTATCGAAGTATCGTATTTTGGAAGAAAACAATATTACAGTAATTTTAGATTTAACCATTTCCTTGGTAATGGTGCCGATTCTCTTGTACACCGAACTAAACTATCTAAACTATCACTAAAACCCCTTTATTTTTGGCTATGAAAATCTTAAAACTATTCTGCAACAAAAAATCCCTAAATTTAAATACAATTTTGACACAACTAAAATTGGGAATCAAACGAGCTTACCTGTTAAGCGAAGTCTTGATTCTAATTTTACGAACGGCGATCTGAAATATAATTCGTTAAACAAAGTAGTAATTCTTATGCACAGCCTAGACATCGCGTTCGTTTAGATATAAAATATTATAAATTAATAGAATTATCGTCCTTGGTGGCAACACACGCAGGAATGTCACTAATTTTAGAGATCCTTATGATGGAGAACAAGCTCTGTTTTCTGTACAGAGTAGTTCCGCATTTTTCATTCACTAGGTTTTCCTGGAAAAATAAGTGAATTAAGTAGACTAATTATTGCAGCTTTGGGGATATTAGCTAGTGGCGGGTGGGTAATTATATTTCAGATCGCCGTTCGTAAAATTAGAATCAAGACTTCGCTTAACAGGTAAGCTCGTTTGATTCCCAATTTTACTTCACGGCGATCTGAAATATAATTCGTTAAACAAAGTAGATGTTCAGAGTTGTCTGCAATAATTTAGTTAGTTAATAAGTTACGGCATATTCTGATTTATTAAGTACTTTTATCATTCTTTCTGAATACAATATTTTAATTTTATGTAATTTAAGAAGGTTGCTTTGTTTTATGTGAATGTCATGTACATCTGTTATTGGTATGTATATAAGTCCATAACTGTTAACATTTAATATTTAATGTACAATATATATGCTTTTGGCGTATCCATTTTAAATAAATTCATAATAACGTTGCTTAATTAATAGTGTTTAACTATTTTTCATCAGTAATGAGGTATAATCATCAACACAATGTTGGTTGGCACTGTGTCTATTTCAATTGATGCCAGCACTAAGTTGAGCTACTGTATGTTTTGTGCTGTGGGAGGTGAATTATTAGTATCACTCTCACTTCCTACCACATTTAACCCAGCTTGTGTTTATACAAATTTTATAAAGTTGTTCTGTATTAATATACCAGGAGGATATTATGATATGAATACTTTAAAAGTGTAAAACTGGGTGAACCTGCTACAGGGACACCTTGCCCAACCATTCGGGGAAACAAGGCGTAATGTTATGATGTTACTTTAAAAGTTTCCATGATTGAGAATAGCATTCTCAGATCTGTCTGTAAATAGTTAATTATTTGGGATACTGTTGTGCTTATGGAGTGAGTATTGAGTTGCACATTACATCTTGCTGTCAAGGTAAGTGTCGAGCTCAGTGAGTCTAGAAGATGAATTGTAAAGATTATCATTAGGGTATTTTAAAGAATGTCAGTTATCTAGTGATCTGAATAAGAGGCACCATGGCTGTGAAGTCCTTAGTAGTTAAACTTTCATAGGGTGTAACAGGATCTTTTAGCCCCTGAATGTTGTAAGCAGGGAGGTATTTTTGGTAAGCATTTGTGGAATTGTATTGTACCTAAATTGTACTGACAGGAAATTAGTTTTTTTTTTTTTTGAAAAATGTAGTAGGATTTTTTGGTCAAATTCTTGTGATCAGTTGATGTTATTTCCGTTTAGGTAAGTATATACTTTATGATATGGTTTCATTTCATTTTTGGATGGACTAGTTTTCCATAACTTTAGTTATTAAAGGTATTTTGGAAACTGAATTTCAAATACGGAATAGGCTTTTAACTTGTAAGCACCAATTAATAAGGGCAGTATATTATGCCCTGGATAGGAGAGAGGTTTGAACAAATTTGAGGTGAAAGGGTCTATTTCAGATGCTTAGGGTTTTTCCTCAACGATACTAATTTCCATATGAGTTTCACATATTCTGCTAGCAGTAATTACTTGACGAGTTTAGAGCTCTAGATTCATTTTAGAAGTATAAAGATATGAACTCTTTTCCTTGACCTCATAATATGTCCAAAATTGGGATTGTGTAATGAGTTGCATTTTTAAGTGAGGGAGTTGTATAATTGAACTTGTTATGATGTGCACTTGGTGAGCAGATGGAGAGTTTTAGAGTAAAGCAATTTATAGATAATTCATTCATAGTACCTACATTTATTGTATTATACCTTATCTTGTTCATGTTCTACTCACAATCCATCAATACCTACGTTGTCCTCACAATGTTCTCCCCCCCTCCTTTTTTTTTTTGTTTCCTTGATAATTTCACTTTAGTGCTGCAATTATCATTTAAATCTACTGTTAAATATGTAGACTAGTACTTGGCAATCAAATGATTAATTAGGTATTTTGATTTTATAAGCTTTGAATAAGATCACCCTTTTCTGCCCAGCCCTTCGGGAAGTCCGGGCGTAATGTTAAATAATGCGACTAAGTTTACTAGCTCTTTTTTTTTTTTTTTTTTGTTCTTGTGTTTCAAGGTTTGTTTAAAGTGAAAAAAAATAAAACTTAATAATCAAGCCTAAAAAATAGCATTATTAGTTTTCAAGCCCAAACATTTAAACACACTTATAGTGGTATTTATTGGTATGTCTTATCGCAGTCTCGATATTTTACCAAATAAACAGTCAAGTTAGATTGTAAGAAAACCTTGTTTTCTGTAAGTGGCACTCACTACTGGTAATTTAGTAGGTAAAACAGAGATAAGAGACTATTCAAGTATGAAAAGTATTAGTAAATGTGTATGTAATTAACCCTTTATTGGTTATTTGGTAGGTAATGTTATCTTCCAGATAGTCCTAAGTGATACCCCTGTACCTATAGGATGAAATCATAATATGATTTCATAAAGGTAATATGGTATATTATACCTATCTATTTTGATATGCTAAGCTATAATTGATTAGTGTACAAGTTGTCAGTTTGTAACATACTTGTAGTTATTACTGGGATTTTTATTTTTATTTTCCTTCAGTATGATATTAGACAGTCTAGATGATTTTTTTTTTTTTTTTTTTCATAATGAAACTGAATTTTCTATTTTGTTTGGGACTGACTGAAATGTATTTTTCTGATAAATTCTTTGTAGATCTATCTATTGTATTGTTTGTAAATGCATCTCAATATTTGATAAGTTCTTTGATGGTATTGAGAGGTTCATCATCTACCCGGCCTTCTCCCAACCATGTTGGGGTCAGCTTCCAGAGAATGGCTTTGAGAGGTTAAGATATTGAATTTGGTAGGTATCAAATATTTTCTTATCTATGTCCATAGCCAATAGCAGAATCAGAGGAATATAGCTGCTTTGCCAGCATTTATTCCAGTATTGGTCTTCTTGAATTGTTATTTTGGAATATAAGCCGGGTTGTTGTTGAGGTCCACCATATATATTGATTTTTATTTTCAGTGACAAAAATAGTTCATTTATTTTTCAGACATAGTCCATTCCAACCGATTAGATTAAACCAAAACATCATAAGATATTGTGGTGGTGGTTTTCAATGGTGTGATTCCTGTTATTAACCCGGTAGAAGGATGTTTTATTTTGTTATTTACAAAAGTAAGTAAATCAACTAATGTTGTGCTTGTTTTACATTTTCACCATAGAACTGGTAAGTTTCACTATTATCATGAGAATGTCTTGTGGTTTTAATATTTATTGAATAGTTGTTATTGTTTTTGTTTGTAGCTAAAACATTGTGTACTCAAGTTTGTGATTGTTTCGGTTTGTTTATCAAATAGGATGAATTAAAGTTAATGTCAATTAGAGATTATATAACTTTTGTTCTGGTTTTAGTTTGGTGGCAGTGGGCATTGCCAGCTGGTTTTGCTGCATCAGCTAAGTTAATCAACAATTTGTGTTTGTCTTATGTTCTTCATAAGCATAGGGTCAGTCACTGCTTTCCCTATGATAGGGGTAATAACCAGTACGGCTTGTTTCTGGAATATCTCAATCCCTTGTTTCCTCAGTTTAGAGGAATCTAAATGGGGTGAATAAGTATGGGAGCATGGAATAATACTTTGTATTATTCCAATTATGGTTTAGTCCATTGCACTTGTATCTGAAATCAAGTGTTTCCAGAGGTAGCATTTGTCGTCAGCCATTGTATCACAGAATCAAGTTTACAAAGTATATTGTGTATTTAACTGTATGCCTGTAAAAATTGCACAATTTTGCATTATTGTTTTAGTTTACAAAATAGATATCATTTATCAGTTTTTGGCAGGATAATTAAGCCACCTAGAGCTAGATAAGTCACTGAGTATCTCGTACACAGTGATATCTTTTAATTAGCTATATTTTGTTTGTTAAAAATGGCAATCCTCGATTATGAAAGCTAGATCACATAGTATTGAGATAACATGCTATAAGTATCTCGCGCTAAGCATGTGCACACCATGTCAGATATGTGCCAGTTAGCAACATAGAATCAATAATGTTGAGATTTTGTTTGTTAAAAATGGCAATCCCCGATATGAAAGCTAGATCACATAGTATTGAGATAACATGCTATAAGCATCTCGTGCTAAGCATGTGCACACCATGTCAGATATGTGCCAGTTAGCAACATAGAATCAATGTTGTTGAGAGTACCTTGTACTCGTTGATAACAATCTAGTTAGCGAGGCAGAATTCCACACTCACTATAGGAAGTATAATGCTTTTGCAAGTTTATAACACACAGACAGTGTGCAGGGTTAAGTAAGGGTGTCTCGCAACCTTCATGTTTGTAAATTAAAAGTATATAGAACCACTTTTGACAATTCCTTAGCCAAGATCATAGAAATGTGACTACCCCTGGTGACGAGTACATACCAGCGTTAGCTATGTAGAATAACATCGCTAAGTGCATCACGTGCTACATTGGTAGTTTCATATTCAGCTGGTAACGTAGAATTAGCGTTACTGAGAGCATCTCGTGCTTACTGAAGGGGTAATGCTGACATGCGCGCACCAGCTAGCTATGTACAGTTACTTCGCTAAGGGCATCACGTGCCTCTCTGGTAGCTTCTCATCCAGCTAGTAACGTGGAGATAACGTTACTAAAGACATCTCGTGTCCACTGGAGAGATAGGTAATGCTTTAACAAGTTGTGTTGTGTTAATGTCCACCATAGTGCTTGTAAAACACTGTCAGTATCACGTACAAAGTGGTCAGTTAAAGCCAGGCATTCTCGCACATTAGGATTGTGAGAGGCCTCCGGATCTAAGTACATCTAATGTGGGTCAGGAACTCAAGACTAAAGCTGCTTCTAGTTAGTTCTGATGTAGGTAATTTATCAGCTTTCCTGTTAATATCGTTGATGGATGCCTTGTCCGTCTCAGGTTTTCACTAACGATGCACTTATTGCACTTTCTATCACTTAACATAATTAACATTTGTTATTCTAGTAAAAAGTTCCGTAAACTTATTTTAAATGAATAATTTTAAGAGAGCAAATTTTTTCGTGCGATGAAAAAACGCGCGCGAAAGAAAAAGTGACAATCCTGCGTGTGTTGCCACCAAGGACGATAATTCTATTAATTTATAATATTTTATATCTAAACGAACGCGATGTCTACGCTGTGCATAAGAATTACTACTTTGTTTAACGAATTATATTTCAGATCGCCGTGAAGTAAAATCGTATTTGACAATCGCGAGTCCACGTGGTACTTGTTTGTCCTACCCCGTTATTTTATATGGAATTTTTCACTTTTTGTATGGAAAATAAGAAAAATTATTACCTACATTTTCAGTCTTAGGGGTTTGACGGTTTTATAAATGGGGTCGAAATTTTCATTATTTTTGCGATTAGACACACCATTTTCGAGATATAAGCAAAAGAAAAAAAAAAGATACAGTACTATTTTTGCACATGAATTCGAGGTGTTGGTGTGAATTTTAATTAAGATAATTATCTATTACTTATCACAGTTTTGCGTTCAAAACGCTCTCCTTTATAGGAGAGCGTTTCATGATTTTGTAGATAACCGTATATACTTTGTGGCCGTCGAGTAAAAAGTTTTCTACCGTCTTTAGCATGGCGATTACAAAATCAAATTGTCTTCACTACCTTAGTGATTTTGACAGTTTGGATAGAAAACTTTCTTCTGAAATAGTCTACATGTAAAAGGACATGTAGACAAAGATCGTTAGAAGCGGAAGACAAAATGACAGATTGTAGAATGATTTCTACGGTGCGATGTCAAAAATGGAGAGACGAAATGTCAGTTTGTATAGAAAGAGCTATGTCTATTCTTCGTAGAAATAGAAAGCGTCATGCTACGCGTGCTGGCGGCCACCCAAATCTTAAGAAGTACTTTGTAATGATATCCCAAACATGGTCAAAATATATTCAGCAAGAAGCAGTTTAGAGTTGGAGGCCGAGAATGAAAGTTTTCGAGCTCGCTTCGCTCGCAACATTCTTAAACTTCTGCTTAAACCAACAAAGAAACTTCTATTTAAGTATGGCTTTTCAAAAAAAAAAAAAACTTAGCTGCACAAGGTGTACTAAAACTTTCGAGCTCGCTTCGGTCACTCTTCAATTCTATATTCTTCTAAATCTTAAACTTTTCTGCATAAGTCGACAAAGCAACTCCTATTTCCGTAAAGATGTTCAATAGAAACCTGACCGGGAAATCCGAGACGAGGTGCAAAAAATTTCGAGCTGGCTTTGCTAGTTCCCCTATATTCTTGCTTTTCGTAAATAATCTATTCAGGAGATAATAATGGACCTCCCTGAAAAAAAAGACCTGAAGGTTGCGAGGTCTATGGTGTAGGTAGATTAAGTTACGCACATTAACTTGTTTTTTTTTTGCTGTCATAATATTTTTTTTGCAAAATATTACTAGAAATACTTACATAAGCTGAGGAGACCCCCGGGGCCTTATTTTGTTTTGCCGCCCCGTGCCCCCGACAAGCTTAGTAAGCCATTGATTTTAGCCTGTCCTGACTATGTGACCCCCCCCTGACTGGAAGGCTGGATCCGCCCTTGTACCGTGCGCGATCATAGAATTTTCGCCACCGTCTAAAGAAAAAAGAAAGAAAGAAAATCCGTTTATTTGCGGTAAACATGGCTCAAAAAAAGAACACAAAACAAAAAAAAAACAAGTTGGGGGAAAATATGCGTCACATCCACGCAAAACGGCTATCGCTCAGTATAATTGTTTTGTTTATGTACTTAGTAATGTGTACCTTAACAATATTTCGTCTTTAACGAATGGCCGTTTAATGTTAAAATAAATAAATAAATAATGCTGCGACCCTATGCATAACAGAGCCCCATCGCTGGTTTTCACCGACAGCTGGCGTTGAAGTTATGACGTCGACCGGTCCAGCATACAATGAGATATAAATAAGATATATTTGAATATGAAAATAAAATAAAAATACAATAATTCTACATGTTGTCTGACACTTATTTTGCCAGCGGGCCTGACTTCTAAATTCCAGGAGAATTTTGTTTAAGTATTTGAAATTCCTTCCGGGAGCCAGGAGATTTAATTTTTTTTTTCGACCTGGGCCTGGTCCTTATCCGACGGCGAGCTACCCATTGCTCACCGTCCGCAAGCCCGCGCCTACGGTGGCCGGAAATCGGCTTGCGATTCCCGACGCCCAGGGCGTCTCCTCCTGCGGTGGTTAGGGGCGTGAGGGCGCGAAATTTGCCTCTCCCTTACGCGTTCCGCCTCCTCCTTCGCGTGCATTACTGCTTCGCAGAAGGAGGTGACGGCCTCCCATTTCCTCTCGCTCCCTACCATGGCCCTAATCAGGGCCGGACGCGAGAGATCACCGCCGCCGATCGCCTCCACGAGGACACGGCGATGCTCCGCCCAAGCCGGGCAGACCTCCACCGTTTGCTCCACTGTGTCCTCCGGGCGATCCACACAATGGTGACACCCGGGTGTTTCCTCCCGCCTTATCCTGTACAGGAACCTCCCGAAACAGCCGTGTCCGGTGAGGACCTGTGTCAGGCGGAAGGTGAGGACGCCATAGCGCCTCTCCAGCCACTCCTCAAAGAGGAGTCTTATCGCCGCAATTGTGGCGTGCCCAGCGTTGGGTTGCGACAATTGCACTCTCCATAACGCCATGAGATCCCGCCGCAGCTCTGTCCGCTGATTTCTCGCGGCAGCGGAGTTAAGCCCCGGCGTTTCGCCTCCTCGCGCCACTCCTAAATGTGCGCGCCCATACCGGCGCTCCGTAGAGGGTCATGGACCGCACGACCCCCACGTAGAGCCTCCGGCAGGAGGCGTTCGGACCCCCTAGATTTGGCAGGAGCCGCTTCAAAGCAGCCCCGGCCCGCTCCAGTCTGGGAGCCAGACGTCGGAAATGCTTCACGAAGTTCCACCAGCTGTCGAGGACGAGTCCCAGATACTTCATCGTCGACTCGACACCGATGTGAACCCCTCCCGCCATTACCTGGGAACCCGACGGTGGCGCATTCCGAGGACCATGAAAACCCATGGCCTCGGACTTGTGCAGGGCCAGCTCGAGTCCCAACTGCTGGATCCTGTCGACGATTGTCGCAATCCCGCGTGTCACTAAGTCGGCCGCCGCCGCCGCCTGGTAAGACCTCCCCTGCACCAGGACCAACGTGTCGTTAACGTAACAAACGACGCTGACGCCGCTAGGGAGGTCGGCGCGATGGCACGCAGTCGTATCCGATGTCCCACAGATGCGGCTCCAGAACCGATCCCTGTGGGACACCGCATGACATCTCTCGCCGGTTCCACTGCCCTTGGTGACCGGGGAAGATGACGGCCCTGTCTCGGCCTCGACCACACGACAGAGGTAGGTCGACATCCGGTTACCAGAGTGCCTCCCTGATGCAACTCCAGGGCTGGGTGTTGAAGGCATTGGCGATGTCTAGAGACACCGCCAAGACGACCCCACCCCGGGCCACAGCATCCCCCGTTGTGAGGGCCCGCACGCGCATGATGGCGTCCACCGTAGAGCGCCTCCTGCGGAAACCATACTAGCTCTCCGCCAGTTCCAGCCCCACCCACACCAGATGCTCAACGAGGCCGTCTGCAATTACTCTTTTAAAGAGCTTGCCCACCTCGTCGAGCAGGTACCTACCTACGTACCTACCCCACACAAATTCGTATACTACGCTACTACTTGCTATGTAAACAACAGTGACAGGAACTTAATAATATCATCAACATACCACAGTGGAATTAATACCTAAGTATTATTGAAGCTTACTCAAGAATTACCCGAGCAAAATTAATAAAATATGAGACCACCCCACGAGCTTTCTCTACCAAATAAAAAAAGGAATAACGTAAATCGACCCAGTAATCACGAAGAAATCGGTGTACTTACATACTTACATGAAAAAAAACTCGCCGACTGCTTAGTATCCTCTTTTTGAAGTTGGTAAAAAAAAAGGTAAAAAGCGAGTCCCACTGAGGCCTAAAAACGCCATAAAACTAAAATACAAAACAGTTACTTTTCACTGTACGTAGTGTCTTTTTAGGAAATCGGTTGTTCATTTTGTAAAAAGTTTATAATTTTTCACTTTTTAATTCGTTTTAAACGACGTATACACACGGCTACACATCAAGCTTTACATTTCCAGTTTATGCTGATCTCGCATTGTATAGAATTTCTGTGCAATGCGAGGTCAGCTTACACTGGAAATGTATAGCGTGATGTGTAGCTGTGTGTACCTACCGGTTATAACGACGAAATTTTGAGGACCCAGCATTTCTGCTTACTTAACATAGTGTTTGGTTATAACGACTATCAGCTATAACAACCGTAATCTGACGGTCCCTTCGAAGTCGTTATAAACGGTTTTAGCTGTATTTAACTGCATATAAAAGTTTGTTCGTACGGGGTATTTAATTATTTCTAAACCGTGCTGAACTCTCTTTCTATACTGTGCTGGTTAGAGACATCCTTTTATTTTTCATGTACCTAATATTTAGAATAGAATATAATAATATTTATTGTTGCAAAAGACTAAACAAATAAACACTATTAAACATAACATCAGAATAAACTTGGTCAAAAATTAAGTGTCTTCGCAATACAGGGTGTAAGGGACAGCCCTCTGCAGACTGATGGGGTGAATCCAGTATATCATACTAAGATGACCGGTACATGAAATTATTTCAGGAACGTTATGGGAATCCAATAAACCTGATTTGTTTTATTACCTTACACGTAATGTATCGCTAATGTGGCAAAACGCACGTAGGTAGCGAACGACAGCGCAGCGAGCTTTCGGACGTCTTCCCTGCCACCCCGCGGCAGGGAGAGCGGTCGAGCTCGAGCGGAGCGGCGCACGGTGGATCGAAAATCGGCTGTAGAAGACATAGGATCTCGATGTCTTAAATGTTATTTTTTTTGCTGGAAATGACTTCTGCCGATCACTACTGTTCTATAAAATGTCATATGAAGTAATTGTGTGCACAAATGGAAGAGTTATAATTTTTATAAGAAAAAAATGTATGGAGCTGGCATGAAAAATGAGGATATCTCTGGAATCGCAAGGTTCGCCGTTATATCCTTGCACACTGTTATAGTACTATTTATTTGTGAATTTTTGACATACTTAATATCGCGGCATCACTTGCGATTTTTTTTTTTTTAAATCGTCAAAATAAAAAATGTTTATGATATAGATATATATAGTTAATATTTTTTTTAATAATTTGCTTTTATTTTTAATCATACAATAGTTTACCATTTATTGTTATTGACTAATGATCACGTTTATCTAATTACCCTCATTATGGTACGTATCCTTTTAACAGGTATATAGGTATTAAGTTTTATTAATCATTAGCTAATGTGGACTTGAGGCATTAGACAAGATTACGTATTACGTAATTCATAATTACCATGTCATTTCAAATGAAAATCACAAGGTAGGTAATACGACTTTGTGATTTCTTAGAATGTTTTGGTCTAAGCATAAAAAATATTGTAAATTACACTTGGTATAGCCATATTTAAGCATTAAAATAAGCATATACTTTTCTTTTTTTTTAATTTTGACGATTTTTAAAAAAAAATCGCAAGTGATGCCGCGATATTAAGTATGTCAAAAATTCACAAATAAATAGTACTATAACAGTGTGCAAGGATATAACGGCGAACCTTGCGATTCCAGAGATATCCTCATTTTTCATGTCAGCTCCATACATTTTTTTTCTTATAAAAATTATAACTCTTCCATTTGTGCACACAATTACTTCATATGACATTTTATAGAACAGTAATGATCGGCAGAAGTCATTTCCAGCAAAAAAATAACATTTAAGACATCGAGATCCTATGTCTTCTACAGCCGATTTTCGACCCACCGTGCGGCGCCCCGCACCGCGTAAGTTTTCACCGCAAAGTCGTTTTCCAACGCCTTCCTGATTGGGAACTACGTTTTCTAGCAAGCGTGGATAGGCATTGGTAATTATTCGGAATGAGTAATGAGTCTGATGGATGCCGACGGTCAGGATAGTAGGATACCTATCAATGTAAGTTCTGAGGGCTTCCCTAGCATTTCCCAGAGGTTCCCCGTAGCACATTATCATTTTTCCAAACTCACGAGCACAAAATGTAGCCATTTCTCACATACAAAAAACACCGCAACAAAAAATAAATCCAAAAGCGTACGTAACGTTACTTCACAACGCGACTGCGCGAGCGATCCGCACCGACATGCGCCCGCGGCACACCCGACGGCGACACTGCGGATAACTGCGACATAAACCAACTGCTGTTGGGAGGGTACTATCCCTCCCGCCGCACCGCATACCTTAGTAGGTATGCGTTGCGGCGGGTTTGAAGAACTCTTGCTAGGCAGAAATTGAATAGCTGATTTCACGCGTCGTTTGTTAGAGAATTTCAACAACCATTGCTGTTTTCTTTTTATTTTAGCTGTTTTATTCCATTAATGGACATGGTTTAATAAAATAAAATTAATCAATATAGTTTAAGATGGTATATAACGAATCTTGCTTCTCCTGTACCTTTAGCGGTATGAGGAACAGGGTGTTAAGTTCACTCATCCACCATAGAAAAGGGAGGATCCTCCGACCAGACGGGTGTTGTGTCTGGCGGGCGACTGCCCGACGGTTGAAGTCGGAATCTTGTATATATGTCGATCGCTCAGTAAACTCTGATTGCGCGATGCAGGATTTGTGTGACGTCATGTCGTTTTGATGCGTAGTTCGTATGTGGCGGTGTGACCGCTACATCACTCCCCTCCGGAGACCGGAGATCGATAGTGGGCTGAATCTTGCGATGCTTCACAGTGCCAGCTATGGTTTCAGTGAGTCGGAACCGGGTGCCTCATAGTTTGCGGTGAGTCGTAACTGTCTGTGGTGATTCCCCAGTGAGTCGGGCTTGCGTTGCGTCATGATCCAGTGAGTCGGATGTGGTACAGCGCCGGGCTGTGGCTGACTGCTGGCGTCGACCAAGACAGGGTAGAATGGGCTCTGCTTGAGAGACCGGCTGAAAGAGCAGGTGCTGTGCCAAGGTTGCTGATGAGGCTGAGGGTGATGACTAGGAATGCGCGAGTTCGCTGCATGCTAGTGGGCAGGATACCCGTTGAAGCCGTGGGTGCTGGCTGTGTGACTCGCTTCACGAAAGCTTGCGGTAGTGATAATGATGTTGACGTCACGCTGAAGTATTTGCACGAAGACTGCTTTGACGTTCATACTCGGGGTCACCAGTTTAGCGGTATGAGGAACAGGGTGTAAAGTTCACTCATCCACTATAGAAAAGGGAGGATCCTCCGACCAGACGGGTGTTGTGTCTGGTGGGCAACTGCCTGACGGTTGAAGTCGGAATCTTATATATATGTCGATCTCTCGGTAAACTAATTGCGCGATGCAGGATTTGTGTGACGTTATGTCTTTTTGATGTGTAGTTCATACGAGGCGATGTAACCGCTACATACCCATTAGACTCATAGATGAGACAACTAATACTGTTGTTTGGAAGAACGAAACTTGCTCATCTGTAAGATATTGCAGACCTATATTGTTAGAATTTGCCAAAGAAACTCCTGAAAAACCACGTATGTTGTGGCTGATATCAACAACCAAAAACAAAATCTGTCTCCTTCCCTGATAAATAAGAATGGTAAGGTAATCGAAATTACTCAAGACATGACCTATTTTTAACCATGATTGATGGTAAAGTGGCACAAGTTTTAACTGAAACTCGTTCAAGCGCTTCTTGTACAGTTTATGGTACTACTCCTCGGCAAATGAATAACTTAGAGGCAGTTACGACACGATATGTGAACAAAAGTTCATTTCAATACGGACTGTCAACATTACATGCTTGGATTAGGAGTATGGAGATGATCTTACACATTTCCTATAACTGGTCTTTTGAAATGTGGTCAGCTACTACACCCTAAAATAAAATAAAAACAAAGACGAAAAGAAAAAACTGGTGCAAAAGCAGTTTGGGGAAGAAATGGGACTGCATGTCGTTAAACCTCGAGAAGGCACTGGAAATAGTAAAGACGGAAACACAGGTCGGACATTTTTTCAGAATTACTCTTGCTCTGCAGACATTACAGGAGTAGACATAGAACTTATAAACGAATGTACATAATACTACAAACTATGTCGTCTGGAATGGCTATTGATTCAAAAAAGTTCTATAAATACGCATATAGTACAGCCCAACTGTACGTAAATAATTATTACTGGTATTATATGCATTCCTCCGGGCACAAAATACTTATTCACGGCGAAAAAATCATTGAGTATTATGCTATTTTACCTATCGGACACTTGTCCGAAGAAGCGCAAGAATCCCGAAATAAGGATTACAAAAAAATTTGACTTCATCATTCTAGAAAGTGTTCAAGAGCGGTTACCAATGAGGACGTGTTCCAAACCTTATTGTACACGTCTGATCCATATAATATATATCAAGTTTGAGAAATAGCTCAGAAACAATATCGAAAGAACTTTTACAAGAAGCCAAAGCTCTTCTTGCTGTCAATAAAAATCTGTAGGAGCTTGCTGAATTGTGTACATATTTTGTTTTCTCGTTTGGTTAATTAAACATACATATTTTGTATTTTTTTTTTGTTTAATTTTATAATTAATTAATAAACAGAATTTTCAAAATCGAAACTATTTCCACTAAACTTTATACATCCAAGTATGTGTGCAAAATTACAGCTCATTTAATTTTGAAACAACTGAGATACGGAGTTTTGAGACGAAACAGAAGCGATTTGCCCACTGTGCGGCGCCCGGGTCGCGTAAATACAAAGGCGGATGCAATACAGACACCTATAGTCTGTGCTGCGTTATCTTGCGAATGGCTTAAAACAGTTAAAGTCATGGTATTATTTCCGTACCGTTAACTGTCGAAAAAGTGTGAACTGGGTGAAATGGGCTAGGTAAGGTTAGAACTGTGACCAACTTCCAAGTTGCTCGCAGCTAGGCAGGCTATTTAGTATTACCGCAAGTTGCGTTACGTCGCACAGTGGGCTGAAAATCGGCTTTCATAGACATTCGATTTTTTTTTCGAATTGGTCAAATTTTTTGATTGGAATTGTTTAAAACAATCATGACCTTGAGGTATAATTGGTATGACGTCATAGAACATAGTGGAAGATAGACTTTTGATTTTTTTTCAAAATACTTGTATGGGAATTATCATAAAATCTTCAATATCTCAGCTATCGCATATTTGCGCAAAAGAATTCTTTCACACAAAAAATCTCCTATTTTTTTGCCAATTTTTGATATATTTCACTTTTATGGCAGAGGTGCGATGAAAAAGAAAAAAAAGAAAAATAATTTTATTATTTTTATTTCTTCATTTATAACGATTATAAATGAATTTAATTACGCATTAGAATAATATAACAAAGAATATATAGCACAATAGTCTAGGCCATCGTGAGCCGCTTTTTTAGTCATTGATTTTTATACTACCTAGCAGAAAAACAGCATCTTATACGTAAAAAAACAATTCTTAAATTGTTGACAACAAATACTCGACTTTATCGGAAGCCTGACCCTTTTAGCCTATAACAATTACCGAGAATTATTGCTAATAGGTACCTACCTATTAACTAATAGGTAGGTGATCACTGATCACCTAATTTAAGTTTTATTATGACAATGAAGGGTTTTTAGGCTGATTACTAATCGTTCTCCAGAGGTAGAACTTACAGAATCACTGTGCCTAATGGGTTATTATCATTAGGGTATAATAACAGTTAAACATATAATATACAACTACAAATATGACTTACATTTAAATTTTAAATAGTTTTATATAAAAAAAAATAGAACAAAAATAGTACCTAAATCTAAATACATTCTAAAAATAAAATTTAATTGATTATTTACAGACATGCTCTAAATTAATACTAACAAAAGTAAAACTAATAAAAAGTTAGTAAATAAACAAAAACATCTTAACCTACTGTTAGTCACAATCACTACATTCTGATTCTGATTCAGATTCGGAATCTAATTGATTTATATCGCAAAATTCGACATCGGGTTCTTGCAGGTTATCCAAAAGATCCCGAGTTTCAGAGAAGAGAGCTTTCCTGTTCTTTACATCCATAATTGGTCTAACTGAAGAAATGAGAGGGTCTGAAGTGAGAAGAAGCATGTTTAGAATGTCTTCATTAGAACATTGTCTGCTCTTTTTTCTTGAATGATGACATCTAAATCTTCGAAAGTCCTTATTACGAGCCTCTGATGCTTCTTCTGAAAGACACCCAATTGGTACTACTGCATTACAAACTATAATATCTGCCCCATGTACAAGTAACTTGTGCACAGTTGACGACATGTAATACCAGTTATAAAGTGCCAAATACCTCTCTGCTGTCTTTAGGCAGTACTCTTTAAATTTTTCAATATATATATATTTTCTTCTGATGTAATAGCCTGTAAAATAACAGCAAATCTCCGAATCAAATTCTCATCCAGACCCGTAATGGCTGCGGTTTTTTCCGGAAATTCAAAAAATCTCCGTGCTGTATTTCCATCGTTGGTTGTTCCTGAGCCTTGTTTAACCACACCTATGATCAGGTTCAGTTCCCGCTTGAAACCGTCTTGGATTGTTTTTTTCCTTGCCTGCAGAATAGCTTTATCTTCTTCCCCTTTTGCCATCCATTTTTTAAGATCTTGTCTGTAAGAAATATTTAAAAGGCATTCCATGCAATTGATGCGTGCATGTAACGAAGACAGCCCAAATTCGTATAAATTCTCAGAAACAGGCCTTTTTAACACTTCCGTTAAATTGTTCATCTCTGAAGGTTTTGCCAAACATAAATAGCAAACTGAGCTGGCTTTGGCTTCAGAGATGTAAGTGCAGACCTTGCCATCGATCATGGTCATCTTAAGGTCATGGGTGACCTTGTTGCTGCCACTATCTGTCGGTCTCAACGCTTTTATTTCTTCTTTCATACTGTCTAAATGCTCATTGACAACCAGTTTGCTTTCTTTCATGAAGCTAAATCGCACGGGACGACAAAATGATGAAGAACAGGGTTTCGGGTTTTTCCATATGGTGTCACTGCCATTGATTAGTTTCAATGGAACTAATGATGTCATGAAGACACTAGAATCATCATTTTCACTGTCCATTGTCTGTTTATATCTGCTCTGGCTAGACGCACCGTCAAATCCCCATTTCGATATTAATATTAACTGTTTCTGTTCTACGCACTCAGGTAAACTGTCGAAGATTCTTTTGACTGTTAAATCTAATAATCCTTGAAGAGAAATTTTTGCTGATGAATCCGTCACTGTTATTGTTTGTTTGGAAGGATAACATTGTAATTTCGCCTGTTGAACTTTGTAATAAGATGGATACAAATCTTTTACGCCTTCACGTATGGCTGTTTCTCTCAATGTTATATATTGCCACTTAGATAATTTTAAAGAGAGAAATATGCCAAGTGCCTTCTCGGGTGTGAAAACTTGCTTGGCCAACGATTGATGAATTAAATTATTGAACTTATCAGCAGCTCCTGGATTTGTCAACATGAATTCTAGTGCTGAAGCAATATTCTCCTTTCCTTCTTGTCTCATCTTTATGATAGCAGCATATGCTATCTCACTGGACTCACAATTTTCTTGATCTGTAATTCTCCTTCTTTTTTGTTTCTTTCCTAGATCTTGAAATGGTTTACGAGTTGGTGCCTTTCTTTTTGTCATTGTTCCAACTGATATTGCTGCTGATGTAGATGTGGAAGGTTGAGGAGATATGGCATTTACTTCAGAATCCACAATGCCTGAAGCAGCAGGTACTTTTATGCAACTAGGCCAATCAATATCAGTCTCAAGCCAGTTTTTGTGTTCCTTTAAGAAACACTCCAGTTTTCTGTTGGCTTGCTTCCATTTCCTTGTAATAGCTAGTGTAATCCTTCTGCAATATTCTTTTAATGTTAAATTATCTTCATCGGAGAGATTTAAGTTCAAACGAGAAACTACAGCATTATATAGTGCAAGGCTGTCACTGTACTTCCCCGAATTCTTCAAAATCATGAAGAAATCTAGGTAAGTAGATAAACTCTCCATTTTTTGCAAGCACAATTTCACTGTTAACACAAGGGGAAATCAATGTGAACTGAATAATTGTTCCCAATACTGCACTTTAAATACCTGTGAGATATCTGTACAGAACTAAATTAACCCTAATGATTATAACTCATTAGGCACCTGCACAGTGATTCTGTAAGTTCCTCTGGAGAACGATTAGTAATTAGCCTAAAAACCCTTCATTGTCATAATAAAACTTAAATTAGGTGATCAGTGATCACCTACCTATTAGTTAATAGGTAGGTACCTATTAGCAATAATTCTCGGTAATTGTTATAGGCTAAAAGGGTCAGGCTTCCGATAAAGTCGAGTATTTGTTGTCAACAATTTAAGAATTGTTTTTTTACGTATAAGATGCTGTTTTTCTGCTAGGTAGTATAAAAATCAATGACTAAAAAAGCGGCTCACGATGGCCTAGACTATTGTGCTATATATTCTTTGTTATATTATTCTAATGCGTAATTAAATTCATTTATAATCGTTATAAATGAAGAAATAAAAATAATAAAATTATTTTTATTTTTTTTCTTTTTCATCGCACCTCTGCCATAAAAGTGAAATATATCAAAAATTAGCAAAAAAATAGGAGATTTTTTGTGTGAAAGAATTCTTTTGCGCAAATATGCGATAGCTGAGATATTGAAGATTTTATGATAATTCCCATACAAGTATTTTGAAAAAAAATCAAAAGTCTATCTTCCACTATGTTCTATGACGTCATACCAATTATACCTCAAGGTCATGATTGTTTTAAACAATTCCAATCAAAAAATTTGACCAATTCGAAAAAAAAATCGAATGTCTATGAAAGCCGATTTTCAGCCCACTGTGCGTCGCAAGAAAGTTTGATACCTGCAGTGTAGACAGAGCGAGCGAACCAAACAATATCTTTCGAAGCCGATCACATTGCAGACAGTTTTCAAATGTCTGTGTTGTAAATGTCTGTGCTCGGCTCCGAAAGACATTGTTTCAATAAAAACGACTCCAATACAGCTTACAGGTACATGACTCGGGGAATCGGACGACTGAACAGTTACAGGCCCGAGACTGCCCGAGAGGGCGCGGGCGGGCGGTGTGCCGTGTTTCCACACGCCAGATAAAAGGGTTACACTTCACAGAAGAAAAATATCATGTTACATCTCAGGTTCAATCACTCAAACTGTAGGCTCTAAAGTTCTTATTAAACTTTGGCCTCTCTCTGTATTTCACAGGGTTTGGTACGTTTGCGCATGTTTTTTTAGATATTCCTTCACTAAGAAAATAAATATTATTGGATTTCACATTTGAGTAGGCACTCTGAAAGTAGTAAGTATTACAATTGGAAGGCGACGACTGGATGGCGCGAGTCGCCGGGGACTTGGGTAGCTGGTTCACATATTCAGCACAATACCAAGCGACCGCGCATTGTACCCCTTAATCACTGTCAACGACAATGCTCATGTACTTCATTATCACAATGCAAGTGGCCGCGGCCGCCGCCACCCGGGGCCGCACGCACCGTAACGCACCATACACATACACGAACAATACACACCTCAGTGTGTTCTAGTTCCTAGCGAGAGAATTGAGGGCCGATAACCAAATCAACTCAATAAATATTTACATACTTGAACAGGTATAGTACTGCTTTGTTTCGACAGTTTTAAATTGGGTAGCAGCGTGCAGTGAATGAGCACATAATCTCTTTAAAACCTTTGTCCAGTACCGAGTATGTAGTACTACCTACTCGTATTAGACACATCGGCCACTCTGTGCACTCAGGACCGCCAAATGACCTCGCCACGGTTTATACTTATTTATTCATCTTCATCGCAGAGATCATCTGACGAGTACTTCATTCGTTAACTAGCTTAATGAGGCTACCTACTTGGTCGCGTTAGCAATTGGGATCTATGCGTTGTTACTCTCCTGCCTACTGGGTAGCTACACTAGGGTTGCCAACTTCTTGTACAAGAAAAAAGGAGGGATAATAGTCAGAGAGGGAAAATAAACAGTAGGTAAGTACTTTTACATCAGTCAGTTACGTCAGTTTCGGGGTTGTTAGTAAATCTAATGATTTTGGTATTTTGCCTTTTGATTTTCGCATAGGTAATAGATTATGTGTAACAGACTATGTCGTACCTATGCTCTACCTCCTACAAAACTGTATCAAACCAAAATAACCTATAAAAAAAAAGACAAACAAATTATCAAATTCTTTTTTCGTAGGACAGGATGATGTTGTCGTCTATAGATTTTTATATTCCACCGTTTTTTTGTAGAACTGGTCGTAGTGGCGGTGCTTGGGGGAGGCCTATGTCCAGCAGTGGACGTCTTTCGGCTGAAATGTTGATGATGATAATAATATATTTTTTGGACGAAGTTCTTTAACACGGCTTGCGATAAGGAACTTCGTTCCAAAAAAAAAAAAAAACTTAAACAAAATACATAATCCAGATACTGTATTATTATGATAAACATTATACAATTCGCGGCAGACAATGCATACCTAGCATCTGATTAAAAGAGAACGAGTATGTACTTCACTTCACTAGTATAAATCCTCTTGACCGAATCCCGGCTACGGGGCGGCCCATCTCAACGAAGACCAGCCAAGCACGCAGGAGGTATACTGCAGAAGTGTGTGCGCAAACAGATGCGCTCTCTGCTCTCCTACATTCCGACGGGACAGTAACCCGACACGAGTCCTTGGAGTTTCTTGCCCGTTCTTCTCCATAGAGATCTACGTTTTGGAATGGGCAATTAGCTTCAACTTTCTGACTAACTGACCGACTCTTTGACAGTTCAAAAGTGCCTGTAAATGGTTTAATTTAAATAAATGCTTTGAGTTTGAGTTTGACGACTGGGTCAGGGGGGGTCGGCCAGATCAGGTACAGGACGCAACGGCTTCACGTGCTTTTCGAGGCACGGGATGTCACGCCTCCAACTTCCAATCTCCAGGCTGCTACTGAGTAATTCCTAGTGGAAAAATTAAACAACACCCTGCCCGAACCGGGAATCGAACCCAGGACCCCACGCTCAGAAGCTGAGCTCAAAACCACGAAACTAACGGGATTGAAACTAATGTTAACAACAATTTTATAAATGAATAGCAATTCGTGTTAACAGGTATTTGTCCGATTCTAAATTATAGTGATTAAAGTCTGACTAATCAAATTCCGACCCAGAGGATTTTTCAATTCCTAACGATTTTTATTTATATTTTTTGTCATTTAACTTCTGGCACGTTCGACAATTTCGTATCTATAATTAGGTTCTTATCTAAACATTTTGCTACTTTAATACGAACCGATAAAAGGGAGTAATTTCTTACTTTTGCCATCACTTGAGATTAGTTTCATTATTTTTTACTAAACATACTCATCTTTCATAATAGTCTTTTATACGTCTTTAATTTTTGTATATTTATTATAATTGTTAAATGATTCAAATATTATTGTCATTAATCAATATTATAGAGGCTTTAATTCTTATACACTTACTGATTAGGCTCATCATTCTCGAAGATGTTTTCAGTCGCCCCTTTAAATTTAATGTCGAAAAAATAATTCTGATGCACTTTATTATTATTATATTTAACGACGCGAAAATGACATTGTTGATAACCCATCGTACTTTAACCAGTTGCTGGTCCAAGATGCGTTTGTCTTTGCCAAACTTTTGAGTAGACAAGGCCGTAAGAATCGTCTGGTTGAACCTTTATGCTTGGCAATTTATTTACTCGAGAATCAGCAACTGAGTGTAGTACAATATATGTTTAATTTCCCTAGCACAAAATCTTTAAACTGTTTCGAGGTGAAAGCTTTTCCAATCTGAAATTATTCTAGTCGATGCTTCAAAATCACTTAATAAATTTCCAATAATTTTGAATTAGCCTAGCAATGACATATTTTGTAAATGTATCAATAACTTTTTGTAGTTACATATAATCAATTCGAAAATATTGGTGACAAGCTAAATAGCCGGATATGCCATAAAGACAGACTACGGTTGCCACCAATAAAATTAAAATTATTTAGGAGATATGTCTACTGCATGTATAATACAATGTATACCATTTACCTAATTCTCTTTAAGATTTACCATTGACATTGTTTAAAAAAAAATCTTTATACTCTTACTGTATAAAAATATTATACCAATAAGGAATATTTAGAGGATAAGTCGACGGAACCTATCGTAATGTAAATTTGTAATAATCATAATGACTATGCAATTGACATAGCCATTATGATTATAGATATTAAATTAAAAAAAAAAAAACTGTAATATCTATTTTACCATATTCTAGCAAATAAATGTTTTTGATTGATTTGATTTAACTATGGTTAAAATATAATCGTTACAACTAACACAAACGGTTCCAAATGGTCCAAGTATATGGCATGGTAATAAGATGCAATCAATAGCCTATTACAGATTCTTGGCGTAGGTATTATCTTTGTTATATGCACAATCTATTCAAGAAGCTACATAATTGTATTATTTACATTTTTTGTTGTTCATCCTTACCTAAGAATATTGCAGAAAAGTAGAAAAAATATCAGTCTTTAAAAAAATATAGCTTGGTTGTTGATATTGACAACCGTTGACAGTTTACAACTCTTGACCAGATGCTTGCGTTCTGTCATGTATTGTTCAAAAGTTCAACACTGAATTAATGTCCGAACTAGTTCAGAAAATTACGCAGAGCTAAACAAGATATTTTTCATTTTAAGACGCAGTAATCTAATTTCAAATAAAACAACGTATAGGAAGCTGCCATTGTTCTTTTTTCAAGACAGATCTTTTGCTTTTGAGCATTCCATAAGATATACAATCTACTGCCTTTCGGCCATCAATTTCACAACTACGTGACTTTCTAACAGCACACCTAGGTGAGCTATACTCACATACATGGCTTACTAACGGTACATCTAGATTGGTTACTAACAGCACACATACACGGCTGCAAAGAATTAAATAACTCAGAACTACAGCTCACCTACATGGCTGCATAACATTAATAAGTGCCTACGTTCAACTCTGAACTACAACTCACCTACATAGTGGCATAAGATCACATAAGGTTTTCAACTTCAGATCACCTACATGTCTGCATAAGATCACATAAGGCTTTAAACTTCAACTCACCTACATGGCTGCATAAGATTACATAAGGCTTTGAACTTCAGCTCACCTACATGGCTGTAATTAACCTTACGCATACATCTTTATCTTTAAACTCTGAACTACAGCTCGCTGCTATAAACTGTACGCATACACCTCCATAAAGCTCACCTACATGGCTAAACTAGAGTGTAACCCTAGTGCACGCCGCATACGAGTCTATCTGCACTATACTCGTACATCTCTGAACAGCTCACCTACATGGCTGAACCCGAGTGCACGCCGCATAGGAGTATACAGTTTACATTTTATTATTTAATAGCTAATGCAGTCATTAGTCATATCAATATAATAATACTTATCATTTAAATATATAAAATTTGCACGCCGACATTAAAGGCATCTTAAGAACCTTATGCAAATAAATAATTTTGAATTGCCACAATCAACGAAATCTATGCTACTGTAAATACTTTAACTAGGTATTTTATTTATTCTTAGCCACTTGTTTGTCTGTGGTCTAAATTAGTTTTCTTTTTATTTCTGTTCAATTTGGTTGTTTTTGGAATGAGTACAATGTGCTGTGTACAATGTCCAGTTGCTAATGCAATAAATTAATTATTTTTATATTTTCAACAGCATTTTTATTTCCAAAATGCTGTTTATTAAACCATAACCAAACTACCAACAAACCAACCACCAAGTACCATCAACAAACTATATAGCTGCTCAGAAAATTCAGTGAACGGAACAGACTTAAAATATTATTCGGATTATTCAAAGTGAAATCTCTTGGCGAAATTCCCAACATACACTCGCACAATTTCTAATTTATTTATTTTCCAAGTTGTCCAATGCAATGATAGCTCTATCGAGGAGTTGCCTCGACCAAAGTTAAACACGTGCATCGGCCCAACTTTTTACTTATTTTATTATAATTAGTCCAACGCAACGATAACCCTATCGAGGAGCAGCCTCGACCAAAGGTAGCACGTGCATCGGCCCAATTACTATGATTTAAATATTAACCATCTGGGGAATACGTCACAATGATTGCTACCGAATCATGAAATTACATTATAACCACACTCATTGCTCACTGAACTTATCTGGGACAAAAATAATGAATAAAGTAAAGAATTCATAAAACTACTTACGATTTCACCTACATATGGCTCGTGGTTCTTGTCACTTCCGACTTATAACTTTTTTTTTTCTCTCTTGGCAAGTCGCTATTTGCGCATTTGCCACTAACAAAAACGGGGGAACTTATAATAATTAAAAAAATGATATCTGAACGGAATTTGGAAATATAAATTGGTCAGGATCGGAAAAGGAATAAATTTTCAAATAAAATATATAATAAACTAAATACGGATTGAGTTAGAATTAATGAAAATAGATTAACAGTTGTATATTATAGGATCATTAGATGCTAAAAGAGTAAGAATGGAAGTAGGAAGAGGAACTTCATGACGATTTAAGGAGTCCATAAAAGGAGAATGATTATAAAGAGAACACGAGAAGAAAATGTGGTTCAGATCCCCAACACTTTCGCCACACTCTCAAATATCGTTATCTATGATATGAAGCCGTGCAAGGTGAACTGGAATACAAACATGTCCCAGTCTCATACGGATAATACAACTGGTGGAAGTTTTATTTAACTTTAATTAAAAAAACCAAGGTTTTTTTGGAATACACGTTTGTATGGTGGCATAAAATTTACCTTTTAATACTGAACTGTCTGACCATAAGTCTCCCCAAGACTCCCGAAGGAACGTCATGGGGAGACCTGCAAGATCATGACAATAATTAATGTACGGAAAACGATCTCCACAATCAACAGCCTCATTGGCAAGCTGGTCAGCCCTGGTGTTGCCCAAAATGTTGCTATGTCCCGGAATCCATGCAAAGCTGATTACAAGCCCTTGCTGATAACATTTGTACAATTTTCTTATAGATATTACCAAGGGATAAACTGTTTTACATTTTAATGGAAATTTGCTAAGAGCTTGCAAAACACTCAAAGCGTCTGAAAATATGACCGTCTTTTTTAATTTCATAATGTGTATATATTCTACAGCTTTGAATAAACCAAAGCATTCTCCTGTGAACACTGATGATTCAGGCGGAAGTTTAACCTTTTGAACTATATTGTATTGAGAATGAAAAACTCCGACTCCTACACAACCAGAATTATCGTGTTTGGACGCATCAGTGTAAATATGATGCCAATCTTTCCAATAATTATATTTGATTGAATTAAATAACAAACTCGTAAAATCATCCCCTTTATTTAAACCCAAAGAAAAATGTATGTCAGGAATAGAAACTATAGATTCATAATTACTGCAAAAAAGAGGATATAAATTTGAGCTGTAGCTTGGAGCTTGTAAGGCAATAAACTTTTTGTAACTCTGAATAAGACATGGTGGATTTTTATGAGACCAATAATTAGAAGAATTTATTTGATTTAAAAGTAATGGAAGTTTTGTATGTAGAGGATGGTTAGCAAATTGCAATGAACGAAATAAAAATTTATCGCAAAGGAACTGACGGCGAAGTGAAAGAGGAGGATCCACACATTCAAGTTGAAGGGCATTAATTGGACTAGATTTCATAGCTCCCGTGATTATTCTTAGTGCTTTTGACTGTATATTGTTAAGTTTTTTAAAAGCAACAATACTCCCTGGTTCTAACAAAAAAGACCCATAATCTAATACGCTTCTAACTATAGCATTATATAGCAGTTTTAAACAATAAGGATGGGCACCCCACCACACTCCAGCCAGGCATCTTAACATATTTAACCTTTTTTCGCATTTAGAAAAAATATATTCACAGTGGGGAATACCAGTAAGCCTGGAGTCTAAAATAAATCCTAAAAATTTGACCGAAGATTTTTCTGGAATCGGTTGACCATCAAAATATATAGAAAAAGGAGGAGGAAGCCGCTTTCGTGAAAATAAAACAGTAGAGCTTTTCGAAGATGATAGCTCTAGTCCATTACGATCAAGCCATGTTTTTAAAAGATTAAGAGAAGAAGACAGTGAAGAGCAAGCCGTTTCAATAGAGCGATGAGAACAGTATAAAACCAGGTCATCAGCATATTGGAGAACTTTTACTTTACTGTCCAGGGAAGACTTGAGGTCATATGTATATATATTATACAATATAGGACTTAAAACAGACCCTTGAGGAAGCCCTTTCCACACTAATCTAGATTCATAAGTAGAATCCTCTAATAAAACATTAATACGTCGCTCAGATAAAATATTCATAATGAAATTAAAAAGAATTGTAGGCACATTTAACTTTTGTAATTTATTTCTTAAAATCGGAATAACTACATTGTCATAGGCGGAAGTAATATCTAAAAACGAAGCTATAAGGTGACTATTTACAGAAAAACTTAACCTAATATCCGTGACAAAAATACTTAAGCTATCTAAAGTACTTTTGCCCCGCCTAAAACCGAACTGACTGTCACTCAATAAATCATTGCTCTCAATAAACCATTCTAAACGGTTCTTTACCAAATGCTCGGTAACTTTTAATAAAACTGAAGAAAGTGCAATGGGACGATAGGCATAACTATCTGACGGGCTTTTGTCAGGTTTCAAAATTGGTAAAACTATTTGGGATTTCCAGGATGTGGGAATGTTGGCAGTGACCATTATAGAGTTTATAAGATTTAAAAAATAGTCAAGTGACGTTTCGCTTAAATTTGACATAAAGGAATATGGAATACCATCAACTCCAGGAGCAGAATCTTTTAGGTGGGTCAAAATACCTTTGAGTTCAGCAAGAGAAAATGGACTATTGAGTTCTGCAAGATTGACAAAATCGGAAAGAGGTATAAAATAAATAGTTATTTCCTCAGGGACATACGAAGGTAATAGCTTATCTAAAAATTGGTCTT
The DNA here is from genome assembly GCA_916610215.1 of Omphaloscelis lunosa. Taxonomy (NCBI): domain Eukaryota; kingdom Metazoa; phylum Arthropoda; class Insecta; order Lepidoptera; family Noctuidae; genus Omphaloscelis; species Omphaloscelis lunosa. The sequence continues at coordinate 24,088,459 of OU744247.1, forward strand.
TCATTGAAGAAGGAAGCAAAGATGAGGGAGACTCCTTAAATGCAGATCTAAACCTACGAATGTTTCGCCACACAACTGATGGATGAATATTGGGTGATATGTTCTGACAAAAACGTCTCCAACTTTCGAACTTCTTTTGTTTGAATAATTTACGAGTATCAGTAATGGCAGAACATACAACATCAAAGTTTTCATCTGTAGTGTTGGCATAATATTGAATCTCTGCTTGTTTCCTCTTTTTAACTGCAATTGAACAATCCCTATCCCACCATGGAGGGGATGGGATATAACCTAGAGCTGTATTTTTTATAGGAAAATGACTATCAGCAGTTCTTATTATTAATTTTGCTAAAGCTTCAGCACATAAGTGTTCATCACCAAATTTAATTTCAGGAAGTTCCGAAATGTAGAAATCCAACTGCTCCTTAAACAATGACCAATTGGCATCTGCAAGTCTATACTTTAACCGTGGAGGAGGTTTAGAATAATGCTTATTATAAAAAGGAAATGAAAGTAATATTGGAAAATGGTCACTACCATGAGTAGAAGTTAAGACTTCCCAAGATAAATAAGGTGTAAGACTGGGAGAGCATATTGACAAGTCAGGAGCACTTATTTCCTCGTTGGGAGCAGTGCGTCGTGTTGGAGAACCATTATTAAGAATGCAAAGATTATGAGTGTCAATCAGATCCAAAAGATTAACCCCATAGCTATTGGTCAAGGAACTACCCCAACATTGATGCTGAGAATTAAAATCACCTAATAGTATAAAAGGTTTTGGAAGAATAGAAAGAATATTTACAATTTCATCGAAAATCAGAGTAGATGGACGAGGAATATATATAGAAACATAACAAACTTTATTTACAACTGCTGCAATAATAGAAAAATCACTAATAAGAGCAGGAATGGAAAAATGAGTAAAAGACTGAGGATGTTTGATGAGTAAGGCTACTCCACCATACTTATCAAATCGATCCTCTCTGAGACATGCATAACCCGGAATCCTAAACAAAGAGTCCGGACTAAGCCATGTCTCCTGTAAAGAAAAAATAAATGGATTATATTTATTTAAAGATAATTTATTTCAGTTTTTTTAGAAATTACACTTCGGCAATTCCATTGGATTACCTTGGCTGGACTGTCCATTATTATTATTAGAAGTGCAAGTAACTGCTTCGAGTGCAGAGGCAACGTGAGACGGTGAAATTAAGTTAGACTGTGACAAAGACTTAATTAATGCTATGATTAAATCTCTTGTAGTTTCAGATAGATTGTCCTTAGGAATCAGAGCAGTGCCATTATTTAGTGAAGAAGTGTTATTATAGTCCTTAATAAGGTCATGATGAGATTGACGATCATAACCTTAGTAACAAGAGTAATATATGATAGGCTTGTTTTAATCATCATATGATCGAGATAGGAACCGCTCTGATGTGTAGGCAATATGTGAGCGGGGAGAAAACCATAGTATGAGCAGATATTAAGATAATCTTGGGTCCCTGTATCGCAGTTTTCGGAGCCGATATTTATATTTGAATCACCTGTTAGTATAACATTCTTAAACGAGCTAAGTCCTTGAAAAATCTGGTCTAAGGAATTGTGAAGAAAGTTTCTAACGGAAGGGGACCTATACATAGCGATTGTCGCTGTGGTTGTACCAATTTTGATAATTAAGCAATTAATCATGCAGTCTTGTAAAGTAGGTTCGTCGACTGCTACCTTTAATGATTCTTTAGCAAAGACTACTACACCATCATTTTGTTTTTGGTATGCAATAAGTTGTAACCAGGTATTACTGGAAGGTTATCGATGCGGTTAGCTAGCCAGCACTCGGTTAGTACCAATAAATCACAATCAAACTTAAGTCTATGAAGGAAAATTTTAAAGCTATCGATGTTCTTATAAATACTACAAATGTTTTGGGTCAGCACGGTTAGTGACTTTTTATAATCGGAAAGATATTGTCTGCAATCCTCAACGTCACATGTCTTTGATACAGTTAAAAGTGTATTATCTATGTCGGTAATTAAGTTATTATCCATACTAAACTAGAAAAATAACAATAATAAACTACGTCTAGAATATACACAAGTATGTGGCGCTCTTAGGCGCCTTCATAATCGATCGAGTTGATGTACCTGTATTCGGCAGCTTTTTGAGCCGGGCAATCTTCGTCTCCCGTCTTGTGGTTGGCTTGTTTTTTAAAACGCAAACATGTAGCACATTTTGGCGCACCGGCTTTCTTTGGGCAGTCTTGAATAGTGTGTCCTTCTTCACCGCAATGTCCACATGTAGGGGCAGCAATTCTGCAGCTTTTGGCTGCATGACCGTACTGCTGGCATTTGTAACATCTTGTTACTAGTGTGAAGTCTCGTACCGGGCAGGACGACCAATTTATGAATAATCTGTCTTGAGTGATGAGGGCGTTACGTATGACAGCTGGAACTTCTATAATAAGGTTGCAATTCTCAGCATCTTTCCTGCCTGATTTGTGGCTTAGTTTTATAGAGGTCAGAAATGTATCTAGGGATATAGTGGGCAGTTTCTCGGCTATGTTTTGTTCATAAATACATTTATAAACCTCATTTTCAGCCATTGATATAGGTACTCCTATTACTATAATGCGAGGTTTGCGCTTTTTAAGTTCGTCGACGGTAAGACCTTTTTTTTTTTTTTTTTTTTGGGTGGGAAATCATCAAATAAGTTCTCCCGCTCTGGGCGGAGCGGGAGGGCGTGTCAGAGTCTTACTGTGCCGTACCGTGTGGCCGTGTACCGTGCCCTGTTGCCAGGGGCCACGATCTCCCTTTCGGTTTTCTTCGCACCCCCGGCAGGCATCGGCCCTAACGGACCCCGTCACGCGCGTGGAACACAACGCGCCGTCGACCCGGGCCTGGTCCTTATCGGACGGCGAGCTACCCATTGCTCACCGTCCGCAAGCCCGCGCCTACGGTGGCCGGAAATCGGCCTGCGATTCCCGACGCCCGGGGCGTCTCCTCCTGCAGCGGTTAGGGGCGTGAGGGCGCGAAATTTGCCTCTCCCTCACGCGTTCCGCCTCCTCCTTCGCGAGCATTACTGCTTCGCAGAAGGAGGTGACGGCCTCCCATTTCCTCTCGCTCCCTACCATGGCCCTAATCAGCGCCGGACGCGAGAGATCACCGCCGCCGATCGCCTCCACGAGGACACGGCGATGCTCCGCCCAAGCCGGGCAGACCTCCACCGTATGCTCCACCGTGTCCTCCGGGCGATCCACACAATGGTGACACCCGGGCGTTTCCTCCCGCCTTATCCTGAACAGGAACCTCCCGAAACAGCCATGTCCGGTGAGGACCTGCGTCAGGCGGAAGGTGAGGACGCCGTGGCGCCTCTCTAGCCACTCCTCAAAGAGGGGAATTATCGCCACAATTGTGGCGTGCCCAGCATTGGGTTGCGACAATCGCACTCTCCATGACGCCATGAGATCCCGCCGGAGCTCTGTCCGCTGTGCCGTGATTTCTCGCGGCAGCGGAGTTAAGCCCCGGCGTTTCGCCTCCTCGCGCCACTCCCAGATGTGCGCGAGGAGCTCGACGGTAAGACCTGACGAAGCGAGTTGGACTGTTTGCTTGAGCCTGTCTAGGTCAGCTTTGGTCTCCGTGCTGATTATGAGTCCTCCTTTTCCAATTTTGCGCACGCCTCGTACTTTCAGTTTCATTTCTCCAGGGCATATGATTTTTTGGATCATGTTCTTGGTTTCGTCACTGGTCTTTGAGTTATCACTGGGATAAATGGCCACGGAGCTAAGAGTATTAGGACGAACAGAGGTTTTGGAGCCGTTCTTCTTCATAGCTGCAAAAGATGTAGGAGTTGCTTCCTGCTTCGTACAGGACTCCTGAATTAGACAATCTGATAGGTCTCGAGCATCGGTCATGGTTTTAAGCGAGGTATGGGTTTGTATGGCTTGTATTAAACAGCCATTTGTGAAACTCCATGTCCAACTTTCCGGCAAAGATTGCTTATTTTAACCTTCTGATCAGCGATTAGCTTTCCTTCAGAAGCAATAGCACAGACCTCATTCAGGCACTGCTCAATAGACCCCATCCAGTTCTGAATCTCTGGAGTGGCACAACTTCAACTTTCTCATCTTGGTCCTCTCTTGGTTGTTGGGGCGATATCGGTGCTGGTGTCGGTACCGGGGTCGGTGTCGGTGGAGGGCTGCGTCGCATCTTCGCGCTCCGATTAAAGGGGCTACCGTCCATGTATTAATTTATAAAAACATCTTATTCAGTTCATTATTTTAACTTATCACTATAATGTTTATATTTATGTACACGCTAATACACTGAAACTAGGTCACTTATTTATGCAAGCGTTAATTTATTTTATTGATATTATGTATTGATGAGCACGTCTGTATGCGTTGAATGCAATAATAGAGTGATACGTATTTAATCCATAATACATAATCAATAATACATATTTAATCCACTTTCTGAAACTAGTGTTTGCAAGTAGTGGTTAACGAAGTGGTAGGTACCACAACTAAAAGTGAAAAATTAAAATGTTTTTAAGTACCCAACCTATAATGTGCCTAACCTAGTGATATACTGTGATTGTTACCTGTTGTAGGTGCCTTGTGAATAAAAAAAATAAAAAAATAGAAAAGCAACGGTCCTCCAAAAAAAAAAAAGTGGTGGCACACCGGGAGTGCCGACTGAAGTAAAAACTTGAACAAGATCGTCTTGGTGGAAGAAAAATACTTGTATAGAACATTGGTCCGTAACTTTCACTAAATAAAGAGCACAATCGCATATACAAAAATGAGGTCATGGTGTCGCGAAATCATTGGTTTAGTCCCATCTTAAAAATGCCCAACGCGCCTAAAGAAGTTTTCACTTCAAAAAAACACTACAATGCAAGTGGAAAATAACTTTAATTTCGGAAGTCGGTGGCAAAAAACGAAATACAAATACAGAACCTAAGACACCGACTCCCGAAATAACAGTTATTTTTCACTTTGTAGTGTTTTTTTTTTTTGGTAGTCGTTTATATTTTTTTGTGTAAAAATGTTTTGTTAAGTGACTTCGCTGCCAAACAAAATAAAGTACCTATGTGTAATGTAAGGCGTGTGAAATGGTGCGGCATATCTCAGAGGTCAACTACGAGATGCCCTATATAAAAAAGGTAGATTTTCAACCTGCCGCATTAGGTATCTCACCCAGGGATATAATTCCTTAAGTGACGACACGAGTGAAGGGTGATGCGTTGGACTGTAGAACGTCGGTTGGGCCGGGTGCTGCCGAGCGGCGCCGTCGTTGCCGGGGGCGTGGGATGTGAACCAGCGCAGCGCATGAGACACTCGAGCTAGTACCAGTAGACGTGCCAAATGCGCGTGGGAGCTGTAATTGTTTACTTGCTGACACTCGTATGTACATTAGCCGCAGGAGAGGCACTCGACGCGCCCTCACTCCCCCCCGACCTGCGCGCTGCGCGCCCCCTTTACTCCTTGCAGATGACCCTGTTCGGTATGATAACACACCTAACAAGCCGGAGCGCGTGCACGTGGCGCTCGCAAACATTTTGTCGTGCTATTGATTTATGTCTGCTGAGTGCCGTCTGCGCATGTCGCATTGCATCGTTAAAGCAAATACATTACCACTGTAAAGGCATGTTCATACGTAGGGGTCTATTCCAAAAGTACCTATGTGATGATAAAAAACGTTTTTACAAAAAAAAAATATCAACCGACTTCCAAAAAAACGACGAAAACGGGAGTTGGCTCCACGGTACATTAGCACCCGCGCGTGCGTAGATTCAAACTTTTTTTGGTTATAGATCACAGATAATATAAATACTACGATATAGATAGATGACTTCATGTAAAACGTTTTGGCAAAATTTTACACACTGCGCAAAAATACTAAAGTTTCAAAAAATTTAACTTTTTCGTAATCAATTTGACATTTTACCAGATATATTGTAGGTACTAATTTCACTACTAGGTTGTTTTACGTTCAAAGTGACAGAAGAAAAGAAAAAGTGGTGTAACCTATATAAAGTTGAATGTGCTAATAATTCCCTTTACTGAGTGATTGCGAGGTAACGATACGTAATTGTGAAATAATTGCGTTCGTCTGATCCCTTCACTCCATAAATCGTACACTTTTGAAAGAAGATTACTTGTAGTTTCTTCGACAGAAAAAAAAAAAAATCTCTAAAAAACACAATTACGGGTAAGTACTTCACGGAAGGTGAGCGGGTATCAAGTTGAAATTAATATCAAATACGAACGTCTATGGTCCCTTAGAGCTCTAAAAAAATCAAGCTGCTAATTCAACGTAATAAAAAAATACGGACATTTATGCAATATATTTCGATACTCGCAAATAAATCAAAACCTACAGGGTACTTCGCATTGACCTAGAATCATGAAATTTAGCAGGAAGCAAGGTCTCATAACACATGTAAAGGAAAAAGTCCGAAAATCTATAATTTATAGTTATATCGACCAATTTTTTTTTTGCGATTACAAACTTACATTTGCAGTTAGAGAATTGACCGTGACGTATATAGATGTATGGGAGAACATGTTTTTCAACTACAATGTTTAGTTTGTTTTTGGGATAAATTCAACCCAACTACGGAAGCCTTCATAGTGTGTGGGACACACACTTGGCCGGTTTTTTTTTTATAATAATAAAACTACATGTTTTCTGTAGCGTGTACATTTTACATTTTCAAAATGTGTAGCGCGCGAACCGCGAATTCTTTATTCTGCCTATCCCATTCATTAGCGCCAGAAGCTCGGTGCTCTCTTTAAACCTGAACAAGGTTTGCTCACACTTTTATTGGACACTTTTGTAACAGACTATAGGTGTGTGTATATTTGGTTTAAATAGGTCTTTATTTTTTATTATTTTGTTTATATTTTTTTAAGATTCTTTTCTTCTAGATTTTGTGAATGTGAGAACGTTGTAGCAAAAGAATATTCTGTATTTAGAGTCTGTATTTAGTCTCTATTTAGTCTGTATTTAGAGTCTGTGGTTGTAGGCTATAGATTTGTACTGTAGATTTTTGGACGATTTTCTATTTTGCTAAGTACCTGGTACTTTTTGATAGGCCTACACTGCTGTCCTCACATAACTAGTAATACTGTAATTTGAAAACATTGTAAAAACCATTAATTTTTAAAAGAATAAGCCCACGTCGCACGGGCGTAAAAATATCGCGTCAGGATTTTTTCGCGCACTGTATTTTCAACTCTCGGTGTTGAGTCGAGCATTGAAAAGCCAGTGGGTGAAAAAAAAACAATATTTTCAAATAACAGTGATAGGTATGGGAGGACAGTGTAGGTCTTAACGGAATAATTTAACGGAAGTACTTATTCCAGAATTTATTATTTCTATCGAAAAAAGGTATAATAGCCGACCGTTTTACCAATTCCTGTTGCTTTAGTATGAATGGGTCGAGAGATATGATTTTTTTCTCATTTTTCGTTTTCATTTTTTTTTTATTCATCTAAACCGTCGTAGTAGGTAGTCTTCCTACATCAAAAAAAAATGCTGATACTTTCTATTGTGTGTAGTATTATTGCCAAAACCTAACTCATTGGTTTCCAAGAATTATTGGAAATTTTAGTAATATCCGAAATATCCGCACATAGGGCTGCCACTTCTCGTGCGGTCCATGGCCCTTTACGGGGCACCGGTGTGGGCGCGTTCACTAAGGCTGCGGCCAGCCCGTCGGTTGAACGCGTCCCAGAGGGTCATGGCCATCCGGCTGGCCCGAGGATACCGCACGGTCTCCTGCGAGGCGGCGAGCCTCCTCGCCGGATTACCGCCGTGGGATCTGGAGGCAAAGGTCCTCGCTCACATTTGGGAGTGGCGCGAGGAGGCATAACGCCGGGGCTTAACTCCGCTGCCGCGAGAAATCGCGGCACAGCGGACAGAGCTCCGGCGGGATCTCATGGCGTCATGGAGAGTGCGATTGTTGCAACCCAGCGCTGGGCACGCCACAATTGCGGCGATAAGACCCCTCTTTGAGGAGTGGCTAGAGAGGCGCCACGGCGTCCTCACCTTCCGCCTGACGCAGGTCCTCACTGGACACGGCTGTTTCGGGAGGTTCCTGCACAGGATAAGGCGGGAGGAAACGCCCGAGTGTCACCATTGTGTGGATCGCCCGGAGGACACGGTGGAGCATACGGTGGAGGTCTGCCAAGCTTGGGCGGAGCAGCGCCGTGTCCTCGTGGAGGCGATCGGCGGCGGTGATCTCTCGCGTCCGGCCCTGGTTCAGGCCATGGTACGGAGCGCGAGGAAATGGGAGGCCGTCACCTCCTTCTGCGAAGCTGTAATGCTGGCGAAGGAGGAGGCGGAACGCGTGAGGGAGAGGCAAATTTCGCGCCCTCACGCCCCTAACCGCCGCAGGAGAAGACGCCCAGGGCGTCGGGAATCGTGAGGCGATTTCCGGCCACCGTAGGCGCGGGCTTGCGGACGGTTAGCAATGGGTGGCACACCGTCCGATAAGGACCAGGCTCGGGTCGACGGCGCGTTGTGTTCCACGCGCGCCTCAAAGAGATGTCAGCAGATTTGAAGGGGTCCACTAGGGCCGATGCCTGCCGGGGTTGCGAAGAAAACCGAAAGGGAGATCGTGGCCCCCGGCGACAGGGCAACCGAAGGAATACGGGTGGGTTTTAGCCAGTAAGAGTCTGACACGCCCTCCCGCTCCGCCCAGAGCGGGAGAAGTTATTTGATGATTTCCCACCCACAAAAAAAAAAGGGCTGCCACTTCAACCAAAACATAATTTGTTTATTTTGATTAAGTTTTAGCTTTCTTATCACGACCATAACAAGATATCATTATTTTGTGGCTTAAAATGGCAAAGATTGAGTAATTGTATAAAGGAAATTAAAAAACAAATGGAGAAATTGGCTTCATGTTGATTGATACACCTTTTTTGGAAACCATCTATAAATTCTAACCCAAAAGACTTAACTAATAGTAAATAAAAGAAAATCCTTACCGATGTCTCATAAGAATATTAATCAACATTTAACATGAGTATTATATCAACATTTTGACAATTTTTTAAATATTTTTAGTCAATTTAGTTCTTTTCATTATTAATTTTACAATTCTTTTAAATCAATTTTATTATACTTTTTGTGTTATAACAATTGTTTAGAATAATGTCTATTGTATTTTATTAATCTACATGAATTATATACCTATCTAATTATTTTAAATCAATTTTCATCATGTATTTACATCAATTGTATTGATTTTTGATAAAAAATACGATAAGAGTGCGCCCCTGCTTAAATTATTTACGTTAACTATTTATATTTATTATTATTTATATACAATATGTAACTATATTTATTAAAATATAGTTTTTCCTATAAAGCAAAATCAATGGTTGTTCCATCTGGAGTTGGAACAATTTCAGGGGACTGAGCGCCAGTCAACCTTTATACCATAACCGTACTCTGCACTTCAGCAACCTCAGTAAGGCGTGACTGAGGTACGTCGTGCAGAACTACGGCTGGAGGGCTTGCCTTAACTGGCCGGCCCGCGAGAAGGAACACTCTATAAAACCCGACAGCGAAGTCGTTTAAACCCTACGGATATCTGGCGACCTCCGTAGCATTTAGCCTTACCCCCGGAATGGGCGTCACCCGGGGGTGGACCTTCTATCGACCCTACTCGTGGGAACAACAATGGAAACTAATCAAAAACTAACAAATAAACTTGGAATTTCATTCAACACAGACGACTGTAACATTGCCAATTGACGCCGATTCAGACGACGAGATGTTTTCAACTAACCAACAGAGCCCTAACGATGCGTATCAACAGACAGATGACCGTGAAGGACATTCTTCTGGTACAAAAATACTAACCTCTTACACCTTACTAACACCTTTATGCTGTTTAAAGCCTTTATGCTCTTTGTGCTTTAGCAAAGCAGCTGCCGCTTTCCGAACGAGTCAGTATGGTTGTCAATTATTTTGGCTCTGAATATCAACTTTCACAAACTGACGAGGAGTTGAAACAAGCACTTTCAGGATTTTTATCAAAGAGTCAAGATTACTTTAAGCGTTGTAAGTTTAATGAGTCCTATTTTATTTAAAAAAAAAAAACGAGATTGGCTTAGTGGTACTCTTATTAATGGTCATTTGATATCAGTCCCTGTTAATGATGAAACTTCATCAGCAACAGTTTCTAATAATGTATCTCTATTTTCTCCGAAATCCAAGAGGTTTATGGCTTTAAGCAGAAGCCACAAATATAGATCTAAGAGAAAACTTTCGGAAGCCTTAGACAACAAACCAAATGTCCAGAAAATACAAAAGATTGTACGATCTATTAAAATCTGAGGACAAAATCTGCCACATTCATCATCTAAAGATTTAGAGACACTATTATGTCTATGTCTAGAATCTGAGATTGCTCCAACAGAAATTCTTAAAAAAAAATTCAGACTTCTCCAGAACCATGCACACCTGTCGAAGCTCTGGCTATGATAACTGACAGAAATATGTCCGTCGAAACATACACTGCAATTCGATTAGACCTTAAAAGACGCGGACTTGATTGACTTGATGCATACCCCCCGTATTATAAAATTCAAGAGGCTAAAAAAACCTGTTATCCTGACCAGGTTCAGGTGTCTGAAAGAGAAGCATCTGTGCCTCTTCAAAGTTTAATAAACCACACTTTTACTCAGGTGATTAAATTATGTGATGAAGTCCTCATCAACTATTGCACCAAAAAAAGCATTCAAGCAGTAGATTTCATTTTAAGGGGTAACTGGGGGTTTTGATGGAAGCACTGAGCAATCTTTATATAAGCAGTCATTCTCAGATGCAGAAGGTGACGAAAATAGTCTTTTTGCGACGACATTTACGCCATTGCAGGTTGTAACTAAAGACAGCAATGATGTTATTTGGGTAAATCCTGCACCGTCATCATTTCTTTACTGTAGACCGTTACACTTGCAGTATAAAAAAGAAACGAAAGAATTAATTACTTTGGAGAAACAGTCTATTCAGGATCAAATACAAAATCTTACCCCCATTATAACTGAAACCTCGAGAGGGCATACAATAAAACTGGTTGAATATGAATTATACTGTGCAGCTATTGGTGGGAAAGTCCTGAATGCAATTCTTTGTATAGCATCTCAGTTACGTTGCCCATATTGCGATTTGACCTCACCCCAATTCAACGATTTAGAGTTAGCATTCTCCAAACCAGCCATAGAAGAACGTCATTCTTGGATAAGGGTCTTAGATTTTTCATTAAACCTGGGATATAAAGTAGAGGTTAAAAAATGAAGGATCCCTCAAAGGTCAGAAGAGAGCCGAATAGTCGAGGACCGTAAAAAAATAATCCAGGCCAAAATCAGAGAAGAAATGGGACTTTTGGTTGTCCAACTTCAGGGACCACTAACGACGGAAACACTGCACGCACTGCTCTATCTGATAGAAACCGAGGAACTTTTGCAAACATTCTTAACATTGACCAGTGGCTATTAGATGGATTATTTGTTATTTTAACAGTTTTGTCTAGCAACCTGCCAATTGACCCTGAAAAATTCGAATTTTTTTGCAAAGAGTTGGCATACAAATATGTTGCGAAGTATGGATGGCATCCTATGACTGTCACCGTTCACAAAATTTTAGTACATGGCTCGAAAATTATAGAAAAATCAAATTTACCTATTGGCATGCTCTCTGAACAAGCGGCTGTGTCACGCAACAAATTTTGGAGGTTTGACAGAGAGCACCATACCAGAAAAAAAAACTCGTGAAACAACTATGTTTGACCTTTTTCACATAGCTTTAGTCTCATCGGATCCAATTATCTCTGATTACAACCTCTTAGAGAGAAAAATTAAGGCTAAAAAAATCCCATTGCCACCGGCCGCATTGTCTTTGTTGAGACCTGTTAATGAAGAAAATCTAGCCATCGATGATTATTCGCATGTTGAATTAATTTTAACTAACAATGAAGATGAATTTTAGTTCGGTTAGCCCATATAATATTTTACAAATGCATGTACATTTTCCTTTCGAATAGCCAACTCCATATTAGTTATTAGAAAGTATTTAAAACACCTTTTTTTTTTCAAATAAAATGTATTGTTGTTGTTTTTTTTTTCGGATACTTGAAAGTGACAACCCTAAGGAAAATTTTGCGGCGGTTTAGATGAATAAAAGATGAAAACGAAAAATGAGAAAAAAATCATATCTCTCGACCCATTCATACTAAAGCAACAGGAATTGGTAGAACGGTCGGCTATTATACCTTTTTTCGATAGAAATAATAAATTCTGGAATAAGTACTTCCGTTAAATTATAATGATTTTTTTTCGTTTTTCATAAGTCGGATATTCCGAAAATTTAATATTTAAAAAAAAATAACAAGTCTTGGCGAACCCGGAGTTTTACTGTAATCCTAAGAATTGTAGACTCTATCGATTAATTCAATAAAAACACGATGACACAAAAACCGGGATCTCACCACACTGTGCGCGGTATAGACACGATACGACAGTGTGTAAAGCGCATAACTGCGTTCTCTGTGGTGTGTGTGCCGTGTTGTTTACACATACAGATATTCCCTATATCTGTGAACGCAGTTATGCGCTTTACACACTGTCGTATCGTCGCGTACTTGCGCCGCACTACCGAAAAAAATATATATTTCCGTTGCTTTTGTTAGACACGGTAACACACACGCATCATGCGCTAGACCATGGCCAGTTTATTGCTAAAATTCGAATTAAACTCACGTGTGCAGATAGCAGAAAGCGTTAGGCGTTGGTCTGCGATTCAAACTGGCTAAGGTTCCGATCTCGTAAAGCACAGTGCAGTTTTTTGCAAATATTATTATTTTTGTTTGCTTTAATAATATATTTTAACTATTGCTGCCTTTTTATTAATGCTGTTATTGCAATAAAGGGTTTAGATTAAAAAATGCGTGATATGTCATAACAAAATTAAAAAAAATATTTATTCTTTATATTTATTTTACTTATAGATAAACAAATTGCTACAATTATTTGTCATTACTTCAGCTGAATAAGATGTGAAATAGATGTCAAGAAACTTAGAAGCAATTTGTATTATTTTGACATATTTGTATTATGAAATGTTTTAAATTTTAAATGGATTTTTTTCACCATAAATATTAGCTAGCTTTTCAGTATACTGTTTACATTTTTAAATATTTTTATAAAAAATCATTAAAAAAACATTTAAACATATAAAAAAATAGTGGCCCATCGGCATCAGGAACAGGGTCCAAGATGCCGGTGGTCAGGGCTCTAGAGAGAGGAACCTCTTCACTATACGTGCCGTGTCTAGAAGTACTGCTTTCTGAATCAGGCCCTTGATCCAGCCGCGCAATGAGAGCCTCCTGAGGTGTTGGTCGAGGCTTTTCGCTATCAGGCCATTAACCGTAACGATTATCGGTACAATGATTGCAGAGTCCACATCCCACATGTCGACAACCTCGTGTGCTAAGTCAAGATACTTGATTTTTTTATCTTTCTCAGCTTTCACGAGATTCTCGTCATGAGGGACAACGATATCGACAATCATTACACGGCGCTCTCGTCGATCTGTCACCACAATATCAGGCTTATTGACTACACAGTAGTCCTGTCAGTGATGATAGATCAATCCCAGTACAATGTGGTGTGACTATTCTCGAGAACTGGGTCGGGCACATACCTGTAGTATGGTACTTCGGACTCTACAAGGTTGTACTGCAAGGCAAGTTGCTGGTGGATAATCCTAGCTACTAGATTGTGTCTATGCAAGTACTCGTCGTTAGCAAGACGAGAACAACCGAAAACAATATGTCGGATTGATTCACTGGGGTGGCGGCATGCTCGACAGATGTCAATCATACCATCCTTGACAATGTATTTCCGATAATAATTCGTCATGATAACTTCATCCATAATCGCACAGACAAAACCTTCGGTTTCGTTGAAGAGGTCGCCAAAACGCAGCCAGGATACAGATGCCAAAAAGTCTATATCAGGCCCGTGGAGGGCTCGGAAAAAGCGTCCGTTTAGTTCTTTGCCGTGCCATATTTCCTTACGATCGTTAGTATCAAGAACTGCGGGTTTGCGCCAGTTCTCTTTTGCCAAGGAGAGCGGGGTGAGGCCCTTGTCCACTGCGTTTCATGTCGGCAACATTGATGCCTAATGCTTCCGACATACCCAAGTACTTGTAGGTTTCGGTTGAGGAGAGGGTTCTAAGGTGTATGGAATCCGAGAGTTGGGTTCCCACGGATTCCATAATTTCCCCTCGCTTTACATGCATGACTGCACATTTGTCCACACCAAATTCCATCCTGATGGCGTTATTGAATGTTTCTGTTATTTTCAGTAGCTCCATCAGTCGCAAATTGTTGGGGGCAAAGAGTTTCAAGTCATCCATGTAAAGGAGGTGAGAAATCACCTGACCACCCCTTCTCAACCGGTAGCCTAGACCTGAATCCTCCAGCAGTGTGCTTAGAGGATTCAAGGCTAAGCAAAACCAAAGCGGACTCAAACTATTGGCCTGAAATATTCCCCGTTTAATCCTGATCGGTTCATCGATTCCCCGGATCTGTCGACATCCTGGATAGAGAAGGACCGTCCTCCATTGCCGCATACATGACATCAGGAAGGCGCGCAGAGTTGCATCTATCTTGTATAACTCCAGCACCCTCATGAGCCATGTATGTGGCACCGAGTCATAGGCCTTCTTATAATCTATCCAACAAGTCGACAAATCCTTCCGGGATTTTCGAACCTGTTGGCTGATGGTCATATATATAAGAAGCAGCTCCTTAGTACCGCGAGACCCATTCTAACATCCGTTCTGAGACACAGACATAATTAAGTTGTTGTTAATATGGTGTGAAATTTTTGCTCTAAGAATGAATGTAAGAACTTTATAGACCGTCGGTAAACATGTAAAATTTGGTCTATAATTTTTAGGTTCCGCAGGACTGCCCGATTTATGGAGCAGGTGGGTAACTCTTGTTGTGAAGAACAGTGGTAGTGACCCAGTGTCTAAAGATGACTGGAATTGCGTGGCTAAGCAGGCAGACCTTTGTAGCCATTTAAGCCAGAAATTGTGCAGTCCGTCCGGTCCTGGAGATTTCCAGTTAGACAACGGCCGGACTGCACGAGCCACAACCAGAGGAGTAATGCTAATGGCCTCCATGTGTGGTATTGGATCACCCGCCTGCTCAACAACACGCAGCCAATCACCCTCAGTGTGACTGACAGGCACCGACCAAATGCTTCGCTAAAAAGCTTTCATGGCATCACTATCCGGTAGACGCGTGTGAGTCACACCTTGATTGAGAGTTGGCCGCTCCCATGTTCTGTATACCCACCTTTCATCGTTCTGGAACATGCGGTTCTGAGTGTACCGATCCACTCTTCGCCTGTACGGATACGGTTTGCCCATGCATAAACTTTCTGCTTCAGGAAGTCGATGCGCTCTGTGACATGGGATACATATTTTCGGGGACTAATACTAGTTCCCGAGAATGCCCGCCTCACAAAGCGCGTCACCCTTGGGCGTGTATTGCCCTCCCTGAAGCAAATGAGCTTCCCGATGAGTACCCTGGCCTCATTAATACGACACTCAATCCTGCACTGCCAAGCTGGTGCGACGGGTTTCGGTCGTACAGATCGGTCAGTATTTCGGAAATTTGACGCGAGCTATACGACATGCCGCAACAGCTGTGCAATACAAGATTGAATGTGTATCGCAAAGGTTTGCGCTACTTTCAATAAATTTTGGTAACAGCGCATCCAGGCCACACAACAGTGCTCTGTTTCTTTTATTCATGGGCAAACGTGGTAGCCTTGGTCTAAGGTCAGGTGATGTGAACAGGTACTCACGAATCGCATCCTCCAGTGCACTCCTTAATTCCACATTGCATAGGTTATCTGCAGATATAGCCCTGCCGTCCTCCTCCTCTTCATGTTGGTTTGCTTGCAGTGGAACTGCGGCAGACGCTTGCACGACATTCTGGGATGGGGGAGGGTTACTAGCAAAGCTATTCTGCATTTCCGAACGCAGCCGATCAAGTGTAGCGTTATCCAACCTGTGGTTGTGTTGAATGACGCGCACCTGATCCGACAATCGTTGGACCGAGATGTTGACAGCAGGTTCGAGCACCTGAAACAGAGAGAGCATCCGACTTCAGTACGCTATAAGGTTAATTCTTCTCCCTCGGTAGCCCCAAAATATGCGCGCTTCACATTTTCATTCATGGACTGGGTCCATCGTATGCGCGACACATATGCACCGGTAGCGGGAACCCTGTTCGGGGCCTGTTGGCCTCGAGGTCCCAAGCTTGCTGGTGGCCGGCCTCTCCCCTGCCGACGTACAGGTGTTGGCGACGTCGGCGGGGAACAATACTCGTCACTCGAGTATTGAGAGAAAACATTTTCGGTCTATCTGCAAGAAATACGATAAACACCAACGAACGTGCTTAAAAAAATTGTTACCACAAATTCATGTAGTAACGAATCTGTTGTTTATTAAGTTGGTACGGTAAATATTTTAAGGTTAAAATATAGCAGTGTCCCACTTGAAGTCTTAATATTACCGTGCGAAACTTAAACGTTCTTGTTTATGCCTTTCGTCAAAAACGGCTTCCGTGGTCTTCAATGATGCAAACCTTCAGAGTGCACAGCGAACGGTTCATAATGACGTGTTTAATAATTCAGCAAAATATCTCTGGTATGAAACCATTTGTTTCATATTCATTCATCATTTGACGTCGCTGCTCCTCGATAATAAGCCTCTTCCTCATACCTCTTAACCCTCACAGTATTTCTCTAGAACAAAGAATAACATTGTATTTATTACACATAATAATTATTTATCATTCAGTAATCGAATTAAACCTCATAATGAATTTAAAACTTTAAAGGCATCTGTCTCAACAATACCTCTGTTCTATCAACAATACCTTTGATTAAGATTTATGTTAAGCAAAATATGAAATATTTAAATGATAACACTCACACTTAGTCCGGTTTCATTAGATATTTGTGTAAATTACATTCACTTTTACGCAGCGCAATAATATTTTATCTCCCTTCAATATTTAATTGACTGCATTTTGAAAATAATAACCACAACACCGCTAACACCTAAATACTCGTCACCAACAATAACCACGAACCAACAAAGTTTTATTAAGCGAATACGCGTAACGAACTGCATCTGTCTACCCCACAGAAATGGAAATAATTTACTTAGTTTTCTGTGGTCTACCTGCTAAACTTTAATATTTGTGTGAACAAGACTACTGAAACAAAAAACGAATGATTATTGAAACCGCAAATGAGATTTGAACACTCGCTCGGCTCGCCATAATCGCCAAAGTCACTGAGCTAGCATGCCATTACTATATTGTTAGAAATTATGAACTACTATGAGTTGCAGACAAAGTGAGTGTGTGTGTGTATATACCCATTATTTTATACAAGGTCAAATTAAATTACGTAGCGAAACTTCGCAGGCTTGAAGGTCTGCTCGATATGCAAACATTCATGTTAAAAAAGGGGAAAAAAAAAGGTTCGATGATTTTTTTGGGGTCAAAGATCGTAATTAGTTACATTTACAGCATACGTACTTGCTTGAAATATTAGTTTATGAAATAATTTATTTTGTGCAGACTTCACAGACGTGGTATTGTATGAATAAACACGATAAAACAAAGAAAAACGATATTGTTTTTCTAAACTCGTACTTCTGTTACCCACACTTCCTGAGGTCATTGATCCCCAGAAAAAATAATCAAAACTCCAAAGAACACGCATGAATTTGTACAGAGTACCTAGTCCGACTTTGATGGTTCTTTTTTATTGGATAGGATAGGGTTAGGTAGGGATTCAAAAAGGCTTTAGGAAAGGACGGAAAATTACAGAAGCATAAGCATTCATAAGTTCCTACTATAAGTGTAGAAATGGAAAATCTCAGAAGGCAGACCATGAAAAAACCCATTCATGCTCAAATTTTTTAACAGAGTGATAGTGAAAAAGAGTTGAATAGGAAGAGCTTAAAAATACTTTTGAGAGGTTTGTATTTTTAATAAAGAAAGAAATAGCTCACACTACTAATTACGGGAGTTTGATTGAAAGTAACCTTGACAAAATGAATGGCGAATTTAAAGCATGGAGACATGCGCTAAGTGAGCGGTCTAATTATAGTAGTAAGGAAACAGCTTGTGAACTACTAAAATGTGTGGGTGAAGTATTAAGAGCAGAGAGAGTTGAAGGAAACATTAAAAAACAAAAAGGTTTTAGCTGGTGAAAGTACTTCTTTAAGAAACGAAATGGAGGTAAGTATAATGTTCAGAGTAATGGAAGATGAAGCCCCTGTGGAAAAGTTCTTGGCAATTGTCAAAATCCCCGATGGAAAGGCAGAAACTATTGCAAATGCTATTGACAAGGAACTCACTGCTCTTAATTTAGATTACAACGATATTATTGCTTTTGGGTTTGACGGTGCTTCGAATATGGCTGGAAACGTTGGTGGTGTGAGAAGAAAGCTATCAGAAAAGGTAAAAAAGGAGTTCTTTACATATATTTTAAAACACATATATTGGCTCTGGCAGCAGCTTCCTGCAGAAATAAAAATAAAAAGAGGTTTTTTCATGTTTTAAAAGACATATACAAGCTGTTTAGCAAGTCCCCTAAAAAGGAAAATATTCTACATGAAATTCAAGCAGTGACTAACGATCCCATTTTTAAGATTCCAGAATGTAGTGAAGTAAGCTGGTTATCACACTACAGGATAGTAAATGCTGTTTTTAGGACTCTTAAGTCAATTATAATGGCTTGTGAACATATTCACAAAGAAGGTGCAGATCTTGCATCACTGGCAGGGGGCATCTTACTGGAAATAAGAAATGAGAGTTTCATCGTCATCTGTCACGTAATGAATAAACTTCTCAGTGCACTTTCTTACCTCAGCAATGCTTTGCAAAAGAAAGACTTGTGTCTCGCCAAAGTAATTCCTCTAATTACCACCACAAAATTACACTTGCAGGATATTACAAAGTAGCGTGAAGATGTCAATAGCCAAATTAGCAAATAAAAGTTCTGCTCGAAATAGATAAATTAAAATCTGAAGTGCACCTGGTTGCTGATGAAAATGCAAGTGAAACATTTAAAGGGATTAGGATGTATTGTGAAAGCTTAATTAATGAAATAGAAGACAGATTCAATGACAAATCAATTGATATCATGACATTTTCAAGTAGTGTGGAGACCTTTTAATCATTAATAGCATTACAAGACACAGAAGTAAGAAAGTTTTGTGACAAATTTCCTATGCTTATTGCGGAAAATGTGATAGCAGACCTTAAATCATTTAAATTTTACATCAAGTCAATGCTAGAAAGAGGAATGTACAAGGAGACAGGTGAAAATCCATTCGCAAAAATCTTAGAAGCAGACTTAGGGTACTGCGAATTACAAAAACTTTGTGAAATCCTTCTTGTCATTCTCGTAAACACTGCCTTCGTCGAAAGATCGTTTAGTACGATGAACAGAATACTAAATAAGGCAAGAAACAGAATGCTCCCTGAAACTTTGATGCATTGTATGATGATTAGCATCGAGGGACCAGAAACTCCAAAAGAAGAATTTCTAGAAAAAGTTGTTGATTTGTACGCAAGAAAAAAGCCACGAAGAATAAGATTTTTGTCAAAAATATTCTTCGTGGCTTTTTTACAATGTTACTTTGACAATTTCCGTTCAGCTTATAGCATCTTTTATTCATTAAAGTATTAATAATAATTGGAATTAATTTTAAATATTACTTTGTTTCCTTTATTTACTCCGCCCCCCCTAGGTCTCTTAACCCTGTAGAATTTTGCATGAAAGAAACACTGAATCCTAATATAGGTAATTATGGTAAATTATTTTATAAACTCATCTTAGTATCTCACTATGTACCTCTCTATCACTTTCACCCCGAAACCGCATACAAGAACTTATTACGTAAGTACTTAAGAAATCAAAAATAAATCGTATTAAAATCAATTTTATTAACATAAATTTACTGGTATTAGCGTCATCTAGTGGGTAAAAGTAAAAGCTGTAACAAGATTTTCTGATAAGGTTAAGAATGGTGAAAGATTCGTGGGTATGAATACACAATCAACTAGGTAGACACTACTTTTATAGTACCACCAGGTCCAGCTTCATTCTTAAAATCATATTTATTCGTGGACTGTGATTTCTTAAGCATTTTTTTTGTTCAGGGATTTTTAAACTTTAAAAATTCTTGACACGTCATATTAAACCTAATTTATTAAAACGCTTTTATTAGCTTGACCTGTATCTATCTCTGTAATGGAATCTTTCAACGTAATTTTCACCAACTTCAAACGTCCGATTAACTTAAAAATTTGCACATGTATCAAGAACCGATGACAAATTGATTGTTTGCATTAAGATAAAACAGGTATTTCATGTTGGAGAAATCACAGCAATGTTATGAAGGCCATTGGATATCTGCTGGTGACCAGAAAAATAAAACACAAGAATGCAATGTGAATGCAAATTGTTGGATTAACCCAAAAAATTACAAGCATTTTTTTTTGTCGATCTTCCATTCATATATTAAACCAAAGATTAGGCTCTGATATTGGGAAAAGCTAAATAAATCAAATTTTGCAATTATTCAGTCATCTAAAGTCATTAATACAAACTGACTTTGTAAGTGAACAAAACAAAAATTCAATAAACTCAAGAAATTATGCAGTCACACCTAATGCAAAAATATGCATAAATCAGTAACTAAGGATATTTTCAAGTTAATTAAAGAAATTAACGAACAATGACAGAACAAACAAGCTTTTGTCTTCAAATCATGAAATAATAAAAATAATTCTTAGTTTTAACATTGAGATCACACCATGAAATCTTAGGTTTAATTCTATGTTTAATTAATTGAACAGTTTTAAAATGATTATAAACTGTAGCATCATCACTGACAGATCTATTTATGTCTTTGCAGTAATATCTTGAAAATGTTTCTACACATTTTCAATTTCCCCTCTCTAATATCTCCTGTATTGGTCTGTTGTCCAGCCATCCCTGAGAAGCTACAGCTGATCTTATACTACCTGGGGAGGCATCAATCTGAGCAAGCTCAAAAACTGACCGCACCCAACCTGTAAGCATTGTTTTGGATGCAGGCCTGACCACTCCTGTGATGGAGATAAAAAGAGATTTTATTTGACTATCCTGACAGCGTCTGGCTTCTGAGTTCCTAATTGACTCCTTAACGTGAGTTACTGGGCAAATATTAGGGTCTTAATGCTGTATAAGAAGCCAGCCTGATTGCCAGTGCGAACCTGTGTCAGTTTTTGAGCCGAACCTTGGCTAAAATGTCAGTCTTTAGACTTTGTAAATCCCTGCTCATTGAGTTCCAAGAGGATAAGGTCATGCAACCTTCGACCAGAACCTAGTAAAAGGATCAATACAGTCCGTCTGCTTTGGTCAAACAGATAATTTGAATGAGCAGATGACTTTAACCAGTCAAACAAAATATTTACATCCCAAATAGGGAGTTTAGCTGGGTGTGGTTTAGAAAGAGAGACAGCTTTTAATACTTGTTGAATAAAAAGTTCTTTGATAGGTTCTCTACCGTTGCTGCGCAATATGGCGAAATAGCGGAGTCGTGTAAAATAATGATACTATATGCAAACTTATTTAGTAAATATAGATTGGCCAAAAATCTAGCTACGTCCTTACCCTCTGGACACTACTGTTTACACTATTTGAATTTGTATACTTGAGGAGGGCTCAACCTCGTCGTCCAGTCTAACAGAACCCTCAGGTTCTCTATTGGCAGGGGGTTAGCGCGCGTGCCTGGAGATCCGGGAACCAGAAGCACTGGGTCCGACGTGGCGCTTTCACATAGTATGTCCCTAGTGCCCTGTTTTGGTGTGCCAGGACCCTGGATATCATGCTCGGAGGTGGGAATACTCATGCTGCTTAAAACACCCATTTTTGGCTGAAAGCGTTGCAGAAAAGCGCGGAGACATCTCTTTTGTCTAAAGTCACATACCTTGGGACGACAGCAGTTTCTTTTGTTGCGAAGAGATCGACTTCGGAAATGCCTCACCGTCTGAATACTGCCTCCGTGGCTGGTGATAGCAGATGCCTCTCGGGTACTGATCTTCCCCGTGATAGGTAATCTGCAATGCCGTTCAGGTTCCCTGGTAAGTAGAATGCTGTCATCGTTATGTTGAATCGAAAGGTAAATTCCAATAACCTGGTTGTTAGCTCCAGTAACTTTAACGAACGAGTTCCGCCCTAATTCCAGATGTATGCCACCAGAGTCCTGTTGTCTGACTGTATTAGAATGTGTACATTTCGTAACAGTGCACCATGGCACCTGATGACGGCAAAACGGCATACATCTTCTTCATATTGGAGTGCCAGGCTTTTTGGTTTGCAGCCAATTCGCCTGACAGGTATTGACTGTTTAAGTTCGCTCCCCAGACTGCATCCGCTGCGTGTTATTTTCCGCTTGTGTAGTGGGGTTGGACTGCCCTCTATCGCATCCAACCACCACACCAAGTCCTTTCGCATTCTGGGGCATAGTGCTCTGTTCTGGCCTCTCTGAGTAATTTTTTTCAGCAAGAGCTATGCCCTGCGACAGTAAAGCCGGCCCCGAGGGACCGCATGGTTGGCGAAATTTAGCGTGCCCAACAAAATTTAAAGCTCATTAATGAGCAGCTGTCTCAGCTCAACATGTTTGTCAGAGACCTTTTTATTCCCAGAACTTTCGGGGTAGGCTACTGTGCGGTTCTGAGTGTCCCTGACTAGCCCTAAGTATTCCAAATTGCGTGTGGGCTCAGTTACATACATCTGGTAATTTACATGCCAACTTGAAGATTCCAAGATGGCCAGCGTTACTGCAACCTGTGCCGTAAGCTTAGATCTGTCCTGATAAGCCAGGAGATCGTCGTCTAGGTATACTGAGAGGCGTATACCCCGATCCCGGAGGATTTAAACCATCCAGTTTGAAACTGCTACAAACGCACGGGGTGCCGAGGACAGGCCGAACGGAAGTGCTGTTAACTGAAGGATTTCTCCATCGTAAACAACCCGTAAAAACCTTCTGTGCGTCTCCGTGACACTCAGATGAAAATAAGCCTAATGAAGATCGATCTTCACTAACCAGTCGTTGGCCTGAAGTAAGTCTACTACATGTTACAAAATGTTTTGTTACATTTATATTTAAAGTCGTCGTATTTTAGGTCGAAATCTCCAATCTGATTTCTTGATCAGGAACTTTTTGGAGAAGAAGCCCGGGTCTTAAG
Organism: Omphaloscelis lunosa; assembly: GCA_916610215.1. Taxonomy (NCBI): domain Eukaryota; kingdom Metazoa; phylum Arthropoda; class Insecta; order Lepidoptera; family Noctuidae; genus Omphaloscelis; species Omphaloscelis lunosa. The sequence continues at coordinate 24,111,814 of OU744247.1, forward strand.
TCATTCAGTCTTTCCAAAATACCCTTTTCCAAAATACCCCATTCTTAATAGTTGCCGTTGTTCTTAAAACCTTATTGAATAAGCCAGCTAAAATCAACTCAGTTGAACATAGATAGTCTTGACTTTTATTGAAGTGACATTCATCATTAATATGAAGGCCTGTAAATTCTGGAGTCGCCAAGCAGCCCTATAAGACCTGCTTGTACCTAATGCTTATCCATGCGTGAGAGTCAAACTGATGCAACTTATTTAATTCTAAAAATCTATCCCTATCGCTAGCCGGGACAATCTTCTTATCGCCAATATTGGTGTTTAAAGAACCCCAATTGAGAGACAGCGACTCGGGCTGAGAAGGCAAATTTAATGTAATGAACGGTTCCGAAATACCTTCATTGTTGTTATTAGGGTAGGTGATCCAGTGAATGAACACATCCCAGTGAATGAACAAAACGGAGTATTTTCCAAAAAATAAGAAATTAAGATATATCTACCCAACGCAGTAGTTGTTTTCGTAAAAGCAACTCTTTTTCCTATTATATTGGCAACATTTATTTCTTATATCACTGTTCGTTTTAAAATGGGGAGCGTTTAAAGTTGGCAGTATTGGTGTAACTGTGTATTTGTTCGGACAAGAATTAAGGACTTGGGTAAGACGCAACATGGATTCCAATAAAAATAAATACGAAAGGTTTCGATATACCCAAGAAACATTGAAAAGAGCTCTTAGGTCCATTGCTAATGGAGAATTTATTATTAATAAAGCAAGTAATGTTTTTTTGATACCAAAATATACCCTACATAATAAATTCACTAATAAAGTCCCCTTGCAAAGAAAAATGGGTCCTCCATCCGAACTCGCTGTAAATGAAGAAGCTAAGATTGCTGAGTGGATCATAAATAAAGCCAAATTAGGTTTTCAAATGCACCCAGAGAAAGTTTTAGATACTATTGAATTTTTTTTAACTACTAACAATAGAAAAAGTATGTTTACAGGGAATAGACCAGGTAACAAGTGGCTCAAATTATTATTAAACAGGCATCCCGAGATTACTAAAAGAAATGCCGAAGTAATTTCTAAAGGCAGAGCCGCAGTTACTGAAATATCTATCAGGGCTTGGTTTAAGGAACTAGATCAGTTTTTGACGAACATGCTTTAGATATTTAGTCGGACGGAAAACACACATAAAGAAATCTAATCCTATACCATTTGGATTAACCGGTCAAAGGTACAAAGAACATATTGAAATGATAGAAGAGGAAAAGAGAATAAAAGAAGAAGAAAAAAAACAATTAAAAGAAAAGGAAAGCAGACGCGAAAGAAAATGAAAAAAGAAGAAAACAAGAAGACAAAGAAAATAAAAAGAAAGAAGAAGAAAAGCTTTCGCGAAAGTGTAACGTTTTATTTGAATTTGATATAAATATATAAAAAAAAATCTTTGATTTAAAAGATATTAACGTGCCAGCTAGGTCTTTAAAGGTTTAAAATTATTAGATAAGAGTTAATGTTTGTAACAGATTTAGAGGCAGAGGATTTATGTTCGTTTATTTAGTTGATTGAAGACTACAATTTTTATAATAATAAGGATTTTACTGTATTATTAATTAAACAAAAATTGTGTTCATTTACTGGTTTTATCTAGTTCATTTACTAGAAAATTTCGTTCATTCTCTGGGGATTAGGGTATTTTTCAATTTATTGCTAAATATCTAAGAAAGTATACAGGTTATGGCGTAAAACCATTTTTTTTTTTTTTTTTAATATAACCATATTAGGAAAATATAGCTATAAACCGTATCCCCTAGAGGTAAAATACTGTAATAATTTTTCGAAGTTCGAAAATTGCTTAAGTGTTCATTCACTGGAGCACTTACTAAACAAGATGTTGTGAATCAATACAGTTTGTAGTAGTACTAGCACCACTACCTTACCTTACCGCTATTTCGTGGGTTTGCACTATTATTACAAACGGGATAATAGCTTAAATAATTCGAAATATACGACACTTGTGACATTAAAGGATCAATACGAGGATCGGTTCGAACCGGTTTCGACTTGTACTTACGGTTTCGCGCCGAGGTATAAGAATGCTTATTGGGCAGGAGTGACGCCGTGCCCTTTTCAATCTCCGAGGATGAGGAGCTACTTTCCGATGCCCCAGAGCTTGTTGACGATAAATACTCTCTATCTGGAGCAACAATACCGATTCGCTCGTGGTTCTCATTAGCGCTACCTACCGGCTCCATTTATTGGTGAAATTCACCGCTGTGTTTTCAAAAAGCACTAAAAACACTCTTTTTAACAATTTTAACACTCATATAACTCGGTTAAAATAGTTAAAAGGCACTTTAAATACTTTTTTCTTATTAGATAAAAGTTTCGTTCTAACTCGAAAGAATCATAAGAATGCAATGACCCTTGACAGCGGTAAATTGGCGGTAAGGTACCTACTTATGGCGCCCTTAGGTGACAGAAAAAAGGTATGCTCGGTACTCCTACTGATTTCGGGGGATTTTCTCGTATTTTCACGGAATCATAAGGACTGCTTCTTCTTATCATTGCTGTGTTTTCGAAGACATATAATACAATAATTTAATATTAGAGCCGATTAGATGATGAAGCAAGGAGACGAATACCTAGTGGAAGTCTTCAGCGGTGACTTGACCATATCGACTGATATACCTACAGTTTCGCTCATCTGTCCATAATTTCCCCATCAGGGAAAAAATGCGTTCCACAAAAGCGTTATACTAATGGGATGAGGACAGACAATTTTTTTTCAAGAATTTTCGGTATTTCAGTAAGATTTGCCTTTGAATAACCGAACCCACATTAAATCTAGAACAGTAGCGGATCGAACGATAGGACTTAGGACCTCGCGCCCTCTCCGTCTTACTAAGAGATATACGATGTCAACCCGTGGCCCGGAGATGCATCATTCAAACTCGGAGTCTCCGGGTCAAATTCCGAGGGTTGGCAGCCCTAGTTCGAAGTGATTTTTAACCATTAATAGGGCATGGGGAAACTGTGGGTGTTTGAAACAAAAAAGCAGTAAATTTGGCATATGGGTGTATAGTGTTGTAGGATTGATGTTTTTTCAGTTTTTCAGGAAAATATTTAGGAAAATAGTTCTTCGTGTCCATTTCGATCGTACATTTATTGTGATACGTGGGAAATATTTTTTCTAATTATGGGAAATATATTTCATACATATTATGCGTATCGAGCTCAAAATGTAAATCCAAGATGGCGAAAATTTTCAAATTTTTCGTCAAGGAAACCGTATTTGTCACGATAATAATTAAACATTAGTTAAATATTACGATCGACCTACACCCGACGCTCCAACATCACTTGTACAAGACATAATAATACAGATTGTCTATGGGCTATGACAAACGAAGGGACGTAAGCGTAGGCGATTTAGCGGCTGTCAATGTAAAAGCATAAAAAAGAAAATTCAAAGTATTGATACAAATAAAACAATGCACGAACAACAACAATACTCAGAGTAGCATCAGAATAAACAATACTCCAACGTCGATATGTCGCATAAATGGCAGTATTTTTTTATTGCGTTGACTTAGAAGCTTGATTTTTTAGAGCAAAAGGGTATTGACAGACTGACAGACCTACAGACAGACAGACGGACAACGAAGTCATCCTATAAGGGTTCCTTTTTCCTTTTGAGGTAAGGAACCCTAAAAAAATAAAAGGTGCTCATCATTTGAAGCTCAAAAATTTTTTTGACGCGCACGTACATATTATAAAGAGATACAAATTTCCCTTTAATAAAGAGGTGCCTAGTTGTTTGTGTGCATAAAGTAATCTCTGAAACTACCTACTGATCCGATTATGAAAATGAATGCACTGAGTAACATGAAGTAGTTCCTCCAGCTAGTTATAATTTCTATAACATGTGTTCAGTGTTCACATTTAGGTAATCCTGCGATAATGTGCTTAGTGACTCCCCGTGGCTGTGTTTGCAATTGCAGGACGAAACGATCTTCTCGTGGTACAGCGGCGAGGGCGCGGCGCGCGTGGCCGACCGCTGGGGGGGTCGCGTGCGGCGCGTGCTGGACGGCCGTCTGGGGCTCGGCCGCGGGTCCATCAACGTCAGCGCTGTGCGTGAGACCGACGCCGGCCTCTACCGCTGCCGCGTCACCTTCCCCAACCGCACGCCGCCCGCGCGCAACAACGGCACCTTTTACTACCTCGAAGTCGATGGTCAGGCCTGCACACCTTCACACCCTTCGCCCCACCGACTGACCCCCACTCCATTATACAATATACCTTAATCGACGTGTTCTTAATTTTTCAGGAGGTAATTTGATAGTGACGCCGCCAATGAACGTGACGGTGCTGGAAGGCGAGCGCGCCGAGCTGGAATGTCTGCCGAAGAGCCCCGAGTCTGTGGTAGAATGGTACAAGGAGGGCACGCCGCTCAGCGAGCTGCCCGAGCTGATGCTGCGCTCGGAGCGGCCCGCCAATGGCTCGCTGGTGTTGCGGCGCGCCTCGTCCACCGACCCCGGCGAGTACGAGTGCCGCGTGCGCGACCCCGACAATGCCGCGCAGAGCGCCAGCGCTTTCCTGGACGTGCAGTGTGAGTCCACGTGGCACGAAAACCACACACACCACACACGCACACTTCAAAATGGTTTGTTGTTTCAGATAAAGCCAAAGTAGTTTACGCGCCGAAGGAACGCTTCCTACCGTACGGCAAGCCTGCAAGTCTAGACTGCCACTTCAGCGCCAACCCGCCGCTGACCAACCTGCGCTGGGAGAAGGATGGCTTCTTGTTCGACCCCTACAACGTACCCGGAGTGTTTTATAGCAGGAATGGAAGTTTACTATTCAATCAGGTAAATGATCAATGACGCCGAGATGCCTCGCGTTATACTAGCCACGTATAACACGAAGCGTTTCAAAATATTAAGAAACCCTCGCATATCATAGCATAAACAACATGTAAAAAAAAACTTGTCCGATCCGTGAGGGTGTTGTTAAGGATTGCACTGAGAGTATATTTATGTGGACATTATTAGGAAAAAAAAATTCGGCATTTTTTTTCGCATTATTATAATGGGCGCGGGCGCTCGTCGTTTAGCGGGTGTCTACAAGTCATAAATTATCCCTGTTGAAAATTTGCAAAGTTTCAATATGGTAATTTTGTTACGAAAAATGTGAATTTAAAAAAAGCAATAACTTATAATTACCCCACCGCCGTATCTCTACGTTGACGTCGTGGTGGCGCTTGCGCGCTCCGAACTCTAGGTCTGTGCCGGTAGAGTTTACTTTGTTGGAACAGGTCTGGGATGAGGAGCCAGATCAAGAGACATACAAAAACCCGCAGGGCAGCATGTGGCGAGCTGTTGGGCAGTAGCGACCCCACGGATCCTATCTCCCGGGAGGTCTTGTTCCTCACCTCTGGCTTGCTTCATTGGCCGGTTGGAGTGAACACTGACGAGGAACAGAGCTCCCACGTCATTCTTGTCTTTATTGTCTGGCTTGAGTGGAGATTCGCAGGAGCAAACGTTCTCGGAGGAAGGAAGTATTCCAGTAAGATGCTGGTAGGGATCTTGACCGTACTGCCGGGATTGTCTTGAGAGCCGTGGAATACCTCTCCACTCCTCATAAGCACCTCAGGACATGTTGCCCCCTTGTCGTTACGACACTTTGTGCTAGCGACCGTTTTCGAGGGACCATTATTAAGTATGCTAGTCACCAAAGATGTACCTACTATGAATGACTCATTACATCGGCACGCCCCGCTGCACTGGTAACTTTTATGGATTATCAATTTGTTATTTACGAATACGCACTTTTATACGCTTAATAATATTTTGACTTAGTAAAGACACATTTCGCCATGTAGTGCCTAACTACTGATAGGCAAATGTTAATGCATAAAATGTGTAAATAAGTTTAAACTGCTAATATTCTAACAGGAAAAATATTGTATGTTTGTTAAAAATGTAGGTATGTTTACTTTTGAGTGCAAATGCCTACTAATTTAATTTTAAAAGAAAGTAACGTCATCCTGTTATATACCCAATTAAGGTTCTAATTGTTTAAATAGTAAGTAGATAATTGTTAGTGCATAATACCCGAATAAGTTCGTTTATTTTACGACTTAAGTACTTCAATAAATAAAGTGAGAAACGGATCACGATCGCGAAGTCAGACATGTGTGGCAGTGTCATAGTTGATTATAGTTGTTTGTAATGATTCAAACATCATACTTAATATTTTTCAAAGTGTAGGCAGTGGTGTTTTGTTGGTAATTACTTTGGAATACCTACTTCAAACCCAATTGAGCATTGGTTGAAAACTCGAAATCTAATAATCGGTGGAGCTTATTTATTAAATGGGTACCTTAGATGGGGTTGCCAATTTTATTACAACATAAGCAATAGGTATAATGCGGTTATGAAAGAAAATGAACAGTACATAAATTGCATAGTAAGATTTTAATGTTTCCTATAAGTACTTACATTTTTTGAATTATACACTTTAATCAGAATGGTTGGTTGGCAATCCTGATCCTGAGTAACCTACTTCCACGTAAGCTGGCAAAGTGCCTGGTCATCAAATTGACAATATAGCAGTTGTACATACAACAGAACTGATCATTAAATTGATACCAATATATTATTATTATGTGAAAGCAGCACTGCTGGTCATTAAATGATAGACACAGTATGACAAATTACAGGCCTATCGCGTTGAATATTTTTATACCCGTCTTTTCAAAAATCTTTGAAAAAGTAATTTACAAGTCCTTATATAACTATCTCGAGAAGTCAAACATATTATTAAAAGAACAAAAGGGATTTCGTAAGCAGAAGACCATCAATATGGCCATACATGACCTGCTTCTCCCTATTATGTCAAATGTAGATAAGAGAAATCCTGTATGTGCTATCTATATGGATCTAACTAAGGCTTTTGATTATGTAGATTACCCAATTCTATTACAAAAACTTGAAAAATATGGTATCAGGGGAAATATACTTGATCTCATTCGATCTTACTTAACGGACAGAAAACAATTTGTAGAAATCACACAAATATGTTCAAAAACCAGCTATGAGAAAAAATATCGTTCTGAAAGCGAGATAATTAAATTTTGGCGTTCCTCAGGGTAGCGTACTGGGACCCCCTCTTTTTTTACTGTACATAAATGACCTTCCGGGGCAAATAAATCACCCCATGGTGCTATTCGCCGATGACAGCACCGTAGAGATTGAATGTGACGATCCCAAAACTTATGAAAAGGAGATAAATATGACATTAAATAAAATTATATCGTGGTTTGACAGCAATAATCTAATTATAAACTTAGAAAAGACTAAAATTATGCATTTTTATCAAAGAATCCCGAATAAAAATCTTGACATTAGCTATTTAGGGACAAGTATTGAATCAACTATTGCTACTAAATTTCTTGGTATCAATATAGATAATAACTTGACTTTGAGATCCCAGACAGATGTAATATGCAAGAAACTTAATACATTTACCTATGTTCTATATAAACTTTCAAAAATAGTCAGTCTAGAATCCGTACTTACAGCCTATCACGGTTATGTTGCATCAACACTAGGATATGGCGTAATGTACTGGGGCAATTCAGTTGATAGAGAATTGGTCTTTAGAGCCCAAAAAAGATGTATCAGAGCTATGTGTGGCCTTAAAAGCACAGACAGTTGCCAACCGACTTTTATACGACATAAAATCCTTACCGTACCATCGTTGTACATATACGAAACAAAATTAAATATATTCGTCAAATCCAACATTTCATCATACAAAATAGCTGCTAAAAGTTCCTACAGAAAATTACGCGATAAAAATAAGTCAGAACTCGAAGTGACTTATGGCAAAACTGCACTTATGAATAAAAGCACATTCTGTATGGCCAAAAAAATATTTAATAAACTGCCCGAAAAAATTAAAATGTTAAAAATGGACAAATTCAAAAAAGAACTATTTAGAATTTTGACTAATAAATGCTATTACTCAGTAAAGGACTATTTCGACGACAATTCTATAATTACTGCTTTAGAACACCTTACCTGACCTGTTTTAATGACCTTGAATTTTGTTCGACATTATCATTATTGATTATGGCATGTAATTGAATCATTTGATATTTATTTAGAAATTGATTGTATGTTTATTTTTCTTTTGATATGCTATGCCTATTTAAACTGATTTTATTAGTGACGTGAAAGTTGACAGAATTTCACCAATTTGTTACTTTTAAACTTAAACAATTATATTTGTACGCCTCTGGGCAAAACATGGAGGATCTACTTATTTATAACACCTCACTATGTGTAACTTGACCTGTGTTCACAAATAAAGCTTTCTGATTTCTAATTTCTGATTTAAATTGACTCAGTTTAACAATGTTCAGAGGATAATTACGCCCTCAACAGCACTAATAATGTCATGGTCCATATTGAAAAAAAAAAAAAACTTACGGTCCATGCGCGCCTTGGAAATGTTGTCAGTTGAGTGTTAAAAATAAGCACAGTTATCTGATCATTAAATTGATGTTGGAACAACAATAAACTGTTTGTTTAAGGTTACTACCATGTCACAACTCATACTTGAGAAGTTCAAATTAGCAGAATTTCTGGTCATTAAATTGATATTGAAACAACTATAAACTGGTTGGTTCCAGGTAGTTGCCATGTCCCAACTTTAGCTGGAGAAGTTTGACTGCGAAGGAGAACCTTCTTCGGTTGGAGCTCGATGGGAGCGATGGAAAAGAGCACTTTTTATCTATCTCGACGCTTCAGGCATTGACAAGAGTGAGAAGAAAAAAGCAAGCTTATTGCATTTTGGCGGTTTACAATTACAAGAAATATTCTACATTATTCCTGAAACCACTGTAATTGGCACAGTTGAATCAGATATCTTCCAGACTGCAATAAATAAACTTGATGCCTATTTTACACCGAAACAGAGCAAAGTTTATGAGCGTCATTTATTTCATTTAATTAAACAGGAATCTAATGGAAAATTCGAAAAGTTTTTAGTTCGATTAAGACAACAAGCCGACAAATGTCAATTTAAAGATAAAGATGACCAAATTATAGATCAGATAACTGAAAAATGTTCGTTACAAGGACTAAGAAAGAAAATATTGCAAACAGGAGATTCCATGACATTGGACAACAAAATTATGGACCTTAGTCTGAAATAAAGTTTAATTTAATTTTTTAATTTAATTTTATAATAGCTGAGGCAAATATCCTCGAAGCAGTTGATCGGCAAATGCAAGATTTTGGGGATGTTACCAGGAAAAACATAGATATAAATAAAGTGGATTTAAAAACTAACTACAAAAGAGGGGAAAAAGATAATTATATGTAGAACACGAACATATAAACCTGTTTGTGGTAGATGTGGAAGTAAAAACCACGGCTCTCAAGACACCAAGTGTCCAGCTAGGGATAAAGATTGTTTAAAATGTGAAAAAAAAAATATTGTAGAACTAGACTACCAATGAAAAGGAAAAGTGAAATAAATAATAATAACACAGATAGTAAAAAAATTAAACCACAAAAAGTAAAAGAAGAGCCGAAACAAACAAGTAAGCGTGCAGATGATATAATAAATAAAAAAATAAAAAAAATGTTTATTTCAATTACAAAAGGCATTTAGACACACTAATGTTGGAGATCACCTTTTAAGCAAGGAATTGCTTGTGTTAGGAGACTATAAATACGAAAGTGTGTTTATTTTTATTAGGTATTTATGTGTTTGTTTGCCTATTACGCCTTCACGCCAAAACGGCTGAACAAATCCGGATGAGGTTTGGCACTTAGGTGGACCATATCTGGGTTCACTGGGTTAGGACACAGAAGACAACCGTCCCGACGCCTCCAAGGGATCGGGATGCACTCGGATGAGACCGGAAGGCGCTGCCAGTATAAGTTTAGGTGTAAGTGCAGTGCAGGCTCTAGTGTAGATGGTAGGTTCTGGATTGTAGATTAGCCCTGCAACAATGTCTTGGGATCGGAAGAAGCATAATAAGTCTTCTTCCACTAACCATGTACACAACAACACGCAAGCAAATAATTTGGTCATTGAAGTGTAGATACAAAAGACTCAACGTCGTCGTAGGTTTTAGTTTTAAGCCATTCGATTACAGCTTTTTTACAGTCGCGGAGCTTCATGGTGTGTATACGTAGTTCTTTATTCAGCAAGTTACCACGACGACGATTGCCTTAAGTATTGTCTTTTAGTGAAAGTAGATCTAACCTTGACAGTTGGAGCGACTAAATAGCTCCTTCTCTTTCTAGGCCTAGAGGGATCATATGGGAGGGATGTGTGCTTTTTTAGTATGAGTTGAAGTACATAAAGTTTCCTTACAGACAAAATATCAGATAATAAGTAGAGGCTTTGGGTAGGGAATCTATAGGGTTTAAAGAACATGACCTTGAGCAAGGATCTCTGCGCCCTCTCCAGTTCTAAATTTTTTATTTTTGTTGTCCCTCCCCAGCAAGGCAAACAGTAAGTGAGGATCGATTGGGCCAGTGATATGTATACTTGCTTCAGAAGCCGCTTTGAAGCCACATGTCGCAATGCTTTAAAAGTCCAGATAATTTTCCTAATCCTTTTCATTATGAGTTCAGTGTGCATGTGCCAGGACAGGCGTTGGTCAATCATAACCCCTAGATATTTAGTATGCTGTAACCTGTCAATTTTTACACATGAGCAGTTGGGGGTTGGGGGGTCGGAACAGTTGTAGATTTTTATTTGGAATTCATGTGACGGTTGCGAGCTATTATACTTAGTAAAGCAGATGTAGTTGGATTTAGAAGCATTTAGCGTGAGGAGACTATAATTTAGCCAAGCTGCTATCTTTGACAGGCCACATTCGGCTAGTCTTCTAACACTAGCCCAAGTCTTAGCAGTGAAGACAATGGCAGTATCGACGGCGTATGAGAATATGAGCCCGCCGTCAATCTTCATGTTGCATAGGTTATTAATGTAGATAAGGAACAAGGTCGGCCCAAGGACACTACCCTGACCGACACCGAAAGTAACGGTTGACTCGGAACTAGTGTAATTCACGATTTTAACCGTTTGTTTGCGATTGCTCAGGTAAGATTTTAAAAGATCAAGAGCGGATCCCCTCAAACCGATACTTTCTAGCCTATGTAAAAATATGGGGACAGACACTGTGTCGAAGGCCTTTTTGAGGTCAAGGAAAACAGTTGGACATTTGCTTCCCCCATCCACACCGTCTACCAGAGCAGAGGTTAGCGACAGAACCGCATCCTCAGTAGACTTTCCTTGTCTAAACCCAAACTGAGAAGGCGACAGTATTTTATATTTAGAGAGGAATTTAATTAGGCGCGAGTTTATAAGTCTCTCAAGGATTTTTGAAATGGACGGTAGGACTGAAATCGGCCTATAGTTCGACGGGTCAGTTCTGTCCCCAGACTTGTACACAGGCGTTATTAGGGCCACTTTCAAAGCGTCCGGGAAAAGTCCCTGCACGAAGCATAGATTAATTAAGTGGGTTATGATTGGTACAATTTGTTCGTGTGCGGCTTTTAGAAAATTTACTTGTATTTTATCCCAACCGGGAGCACTATCCGCTTTCAAACTCATTAGAGTGGCTAGAACTTCGTCGGGGTCTGTGTCGAGAAGAACAAAAGATGAGGGCAAAGGACTATTTGTCGAGAATGAGTCAGGATTGATATTATTCCCTGTTGAGGACTGAGAAGTTGTGATATTATCTGCAAGAAGCTTACCTATGTTAGAGATGTAATTATTAACCTTGTCAACAGATTTCTGTGGGGAAGTGTATAGATCTAGTAGATCCAAGTTATTTGTTTTTTTAGGTTTGCGTTGCGTGATGTTGTTAATGATATCCCATGTTTTTTTAGGATTTTTGTGCGCTTTAGAAAGTTGAACTCTGTCATGTTTTCGTTTTTGTTTTCTGATAATGGTATTGCAGTAATTACGATACCTTTTGTATGTGATCTTTAGTACTTCCTTGAATGGGTCAAGCCTCAGTCTCTTTTGCATACAATTTCTATTCAAAATACAGCGCAGTAAGCCAATAGTCATCCATGGTTTTAAGATTCTATTTTTCAACGGTATATTCAGAGTTATTGTACTGAGTGTGACACAATTTTGTAGTATTTCAATTAGATTATTGGTAAGCGTGTTAGGGTTATCTAGTTTTAATAGGTCTAATAGGTTACTAGCTTTGAGGAGCTCAAGCCCCTTCTCCAAATTAAAAACTGTTTTTGTTTTTGAGCATCTTATTAAGTTTGGATGGTTTGTGATTTTTAGGAAAGTCATGAAGTGGTCAGTAATAGTTGTGTGAATAATTGCAATGGTTGCAGTTTGGCTGCCAGGTTTGAGTTTTAAAATGAAATGATCAAGACAGGTTTTGTCTCTCGTGGGGAGAGAGTGACCAGGGAGCAGACCATGCATGGCTTTTTTTTTTTTTGATGGTGGGAAATCATCAAATAACTTCTCCCGCTCTTAGCGGAGCGGGAGGGCGTGTCAGACTCTTACTGACTAAAACCCACCCGTGTTCCTTCGGTTGCCCTGTTGCCGGGGGCCACGATCTCCCTTTCGGTTTTCTTCGCAACCCCGGCAGGCATCGGCCCTAGTGGACCCCTTCAAATCTGCTGACATCTCTTTGAGGCGCGCGTGGAACACAACGCGCCGTCGACCCGGGCCTGGTCCTTATCGGACGGTGAGCCACCCATTGCTCACCGTCCGCAAGCCCGCGCCTACGGTGGCCGGAAATCGCCTCGCGATTCCCGACGCCCTGGGCGTCTCCTCCTGCGGCGGTTAGGGGCGTGAGGGCGCGAAATTTGCCTTTCCCTCACGCGTTCCGCCTCCTCCTTCGCGAGCATTACAGCTTCGCAGAGGGAGGTGACGGCCTCCCATTTCCTCTCGCTCCGTACCATGGCCTGAACCAGGGCCGGACGCGAGAGATCACCGCCGCCGATCGCCTCCACGAGGACACGGCGATGCTCCGCCCAAGCTGGGCAGAACTCCACCGTATACTCCACCGTGTCCTCCGGGCGATCCACACAATGGTGACACCCAGGCGTTTCCTCCCGCCTTATCCTGTGCAGGAACCTCCCGAAACAGCCGTGTCCGGTGAGGACCTGCGTCAGGCGGAAGGTGAAGACGCCGTGGCGCCTCTCTAGCCACTCCTCAAAGAGGGGTCTTATCGCCGCAATTGCGGCGTGCCCAAGACCATGCATGGCTAACATATTAAGATAGTTAAGTCTATTTGTGCATTCGTGTGATTGCTCATTTTGATTGAATGTCAGATTAATATTTATATCTCCAGTGATTATTACGTTTTTAATTGATGCGATGGTAGCTAGGTGATTGTTTAATGAATGAATAAATTGATCTGCGTTCGCAGTTGAGGGGGACCTATAAATTGCAATAACTATAAGGTCAGGCACAATATGAATCTCTAAGCAAGACGCGTGAGCTAACTTTACTTCTCTTATTTTATTTTTATGTGTGTTTTTAATGTAGGCGACAACTCCGTCAGCCTTATTCAGATGATTTGTAGTATGGAACGAGTTATAGTTAGTTATTTGAGGTATTGGTTTATTTGAGTTCAACCTACATTCGGTTAGGATTAACAGATCGATATCTGTTTTAAGAATTGCTAAGTTTAATTGAAGGTCATCAAAGTTAGAGTAAATAGATCTGATATTCTGAGAAACAATGGCAAAGTCAGAAGAGTTGGGCGCTATATGCTTAGCGAAGTCGTCAATGCGACAATCAAACACTTGGGCTATTTCAGAGTTGTCTATGTCATTCAGAGTTAGTAAAGTATTATCCATATTTATGAGTTTTAAAGGTGCAGGATATCGTAACTATATTCGTATTATTATTTCGTGTGTGGCTGTGAGTGGATGTATGAATCTGTAAGTGTGTAGAGGTATGTGTGCTTTGAAAGTTTGTGAATTTGGTTTCCGGATTGAATGTAGGTTTGAGTGATGAAGAAAGAGCGTTACAGCGCGATTGGTTAACAAAATATAACTTATTATATAACTTATAGTTTAAATTAATTCTAAATAACTTTGATAGTTCAAAATAACAATGAAAGTGTAACAAATCGGTGAAATAGGGTAGGGAAATAAAATTGCAACGATAGGTCGTTTGCAAGATGACAACTAGTCATTTAAGTTGTAAAAGATTATGTACCTGTGACTCACTATTTATAACAATAGTAGGAGAATCATCATCCTTCTTAATATTTACTTTCCCGTAGGCTGTCCAACAGTACTTATATTCTTTCGATTTTGCCAGGTCACGCGCGAGAAAGTGTAGTCGAGCTCCTTTTGTAGTTAACTGCTCCGAGACATATATTGGTGTATTCTCGTCTGTCTTAAGTCCAAGATGCTTCGCACATAGTTTTCCGTTTTGCTTTCTATTAAAGACTTTAGTCGACTTCAAGAAGTCAGACTTAAGAATAGTCGACTTTAGCTCAACCACAATAGGGCTATTATTTGCGTTAGTTCGTTTGCTCTTCACTCGAAATATGTCACTTATATCCGGTTTTGTGATATACCACATACAGCCTACTTCGTTTGATAAGGAAATGGTCATTTTTATTAGGTCTTCTTTGGATTTCTTAGCTACCTTTGGTGCATTTTTGATCTCGAAATTTGCCTTTCGGCTACCTCTTTGAAGGTCTTCTATTTTGTCCTCTAATATTGTGATATGACTTCTATCCTTTGCAGATTGAGCTTCGAGATGTTCGATTTTAGACTTTAAATCTTCATTTTGTGCTGCCAGAAAAGCCATGGAGGATTCTATGTTGCCATTGGTGGTTTTGATTTCCATTAGAGTCGGGTAAATCTTCTTAATCTCTTCTTGTTGTGGTGACATTAAAGATGATATGAGAGCTTTGACTTCCTCTTTAAAAGTGGAGAAGTCGGAGTCGTAGTCATAGTAATCCTCTCGTGGCCTCTTGTAACGCTGAGATACGAAGTTAGGAGGGGTGTTTTGTTCAAGTTGCTTGGAAATGTTCGATTCGGAAAGGGATTTGCCACTCGTATCTTCCATTTCGAGTACCAGGAGATAATAAAACCGTTTAGATATAATTCAGTTGGTTAGCAGTTGTATTTGTTGCCTTGCTGGCCGACACAGTTATCCGTAAGACAGCGTACTGCACAACTTTGGTTGAGTAAAATCGGTCCAAATACTAGGAGAATATAAATGCAAGGAGGTCCTTCACGGGCTGACGTGCGCAGAGATAAGGTATTGTAGCTGTGTGATGTGCAGAATTGTGAACGCACACCGCGGCGGTCAACACCACACGGTAGGTGTCCTTGACGGTGCAATGACGCGGGTAGGCGGGGCTTTGCAGTTCTCAAGGGCGTAGCCGTGCGCGTGGGCAAGTAGGTGAAGAGATCGTACCTTATGAATGGTCGACTTACTTCGATGTACCAGGGCACTAGAAGTAGCGAAGAGGTCGGTGAATGTTGCAACTCGTCGGTCGGACTGTGGCTCCTCCGGTTTATGCACTCCTATTTTTATGTGCGAATTAACTGAGTTGACTTTTGAATTTATTAATCTATATATATAAAAATGAATCCCTATTTCCCTTGGTCACGGCATCACGCTAAAACGGCTAAACGGATTTGGATGAAATTTGGGATATGGATAGACCTTGACCCGGAGAAGGACATAGGATACTTTTTATCCCGATATTTCTACGGGATCGAGACTTATGCGGGTGAAACCGCGGGGCGCAGCTAGTTATTAAATAAAGAAATACGGATTGTGAACACGTCTACACCAGTTGGCGGTCCGAGGGGAAGGGGATATACATTACGTATTCAGAATAGATGAGGACAGCGAATTAGAATATGACATAGGAGGAGTAAAAGTTAACATGTTAGTGGATTCTGGATGCAAATGTAATTTAATCACTGGCGAAACATGGAAAAATTTGAAAAACAATGGAATAAAAATAAGTAATCAGACTAAAAATCCTAAAAAGACATTTTATGGATATGGAAGTCAGGAACCTTTAAAACTAAGTGGAGCTTTCGAAGCTGATCTCAAAATAGGTGACAAGTTTGAGGGTGCAACTTTCTACATAATAGAAAATGGAACCAGGAATCTTTTAGGGAAACAGACAGCTATGAATCTGGGAATTCTCAAAACTGGACTCCAGATTAACCAAATGAAAACCGAAAAACCATTTCCAAAGTTTAAGGATATTCAAATTGAAATATCTATTGATGATAGTGTACCACCAGTTTCACAGCCAGTTCGGAGAATCCCTATACCTCTGGAAGACAAAGTTAATAGTAAAATCAAAGAACAAATAGACAGAGATATAATTGAAGAGGTCCATAGCTCTTCGAAGTGGGTATCTCCGATAGTGCCTGTCTTAAAAGATAATGGAGAGGTTCGCCTATGTGTGGACATGAGGCGAGCTAACAAAGCAATTTTGCGCGAAAACCATCCGTTGCCAACGATGGACAAGCTGTTACCTAAAATGAAAAGTGCTAAATTCTTCAGCAAATTAGACATTAAAGATGCATTTCACCAACTTGAATTGCACCCAGATACTCGTTTTATAACAACTTTTATTACTAGTAAAGGCCTTTATCGATATAAACGACTAATGCTCGGTATTACATGCGCTCCTGAGATCTTTCAAAAGACGTTGGAACGTATTCTTTTACGATGTGAGGGAACGATTAATTTTATTGATGACATTTTAGTGTATGGGAAAGATAGAGAAGAACATGACCGAAGATTAAAGAAAGTAATAGGAACTTTAGAAGAAAACAATGTGGTGCTAAGAAAAGAAAAATGTTTATTTGGAATGACTGAGATACAATTTCTTGGGCATGAATTTTCAGACAAAGGAGTCAAACCTTTAAAGAAATTTGTATCAAGTATCCAGGGATTTCGACCACCTAGTAACATAGGTGAGCTTCAGAGCTTCCTGGGTCTTATAAACTATGCCGGGAAATGGATTTCCAATTTAGCGACCAAAACTGAACCTCTCAAAGAGTTACTTCGGAACAAGCAAGGAAAAGGATCAGAAATTTGTAAATTATGGGGTTACAAACAGGATGCCGCGTTCAATGAGCTAAAGTCAGCTCTATCCAGTATTCCTACCTTAGGTTACTATGACGTGAAAGATCGGACAGTGGTTATAGCTGATGCTAGTCCAGTAGCATTGGGTGGTGTCTTGATACAGATAGACCACAAAGAGCCAAGGATTATAGCTTATGGGCATAAGACATTGACAGACTGCGAACGGCGATACTGCCAAACAGTGAAGGAAGCTCTGGCATTAGTATGGGCTGTAGAACACTTCCACGTTTTTCTGTATGGTAAGGAATTCGAATTGATAACTGACCATAAGCCACTTAAGGTCATATTCGGACCCAAGTCAAAATCATGCGCCAGAATAGAACGGTGGATTTAACGACTCCAGACATATGCATTTAAGGTCGTCTATAAACCAGGCAAAGAGAACATTGCAGATTGCTTGTCTAGATTATGCCAATTAGAGAATTCGTCGGTAAATGAAATCGAAGATTACGTACATTGGATTGTGGAGAAAGCTAAGCCGTGACACTAAAAGAAATTATAAAACATTCAAGAGAAGATCAAGAGATTATAAAGGTTAAAGAAGGTATTTACAATAACAAATGGAATGATGATGAAAAAAATTACAAGTTATTTGAAAATGACCTGTGCTTTTATGAAGGAGTTTTGTTGAGAGGAACTAGGATAGTAATCCCAAGTGAATTACGAAATCAAGTTTTAAAGGCAGCTCACGAGGGTCATCCCGGTATAGTTTTAATGAAGGCTAGATTGAGAACTAAAGTGTGGTGGCCAAAGTGTGATAGAGATACTGAGACTTTGGTTAAGTCTTGCAAATGATGCACCCTTGTCTCAGCTCCAAATCCACCAAACCCTCTTAAGAGACGAGAATTGCCAAATGAACCGTGGGTAGACATAGCTATGGATTTGATGGGACCGCTTCCGAGTGGAGAATTTATATTGGTCGCGGTGGATTATTTTAGCCGATATAAAGAGGTGAAGATAACTCGCAAGATTTCCAGTGCAGATATTATATTAAATCTAAAAGAAATATTTAGCCGCCTTGGAAATCCATCAACAATAACCGCAGATAATGGAAAACAATTCTGTAGCGAAGAATTCAAACTGTTTTGTAACGAAAGAAACATACTTTTGTTTAACACTGTCCCGTATTGGCCACAACAGAATGGTGAAGTAGAACGCCAAAACAGAGATATCTTGAAACGCTTAAAAATAAGCCAGGCTGAGGAAAGAAATTGGAAAGAGGGTTTGGAGGAATACTTAGTAATGTATAACAGCACGCCACATAGTGTGACGGGAAAACCTCCGGCAGAATTATTTTTCAAAAGGCAATTTCGTGACAAAATTCCAATGGTCAGTGACATCAATCGTCAAATAGAAGACTCGGAGATGAGAGATATGGACAAGGAAAAGAAACAGTTGGGAAAAGAATATGCAGATAGAAAACGAAAAGCAAAAGAATGTGAATTATTACCGGGAGATTAAGTATATTTAAAAAATATGGTTAAAGATAACAAATTAAGTTTAAATTATGACCCATCTCCTCACACGGTTGAAAGAACAGCAGGAGGAGATGTTGAAGTACGAAATGATTCAACAGGACAAGTTCTTAGGAGAAACGTAGTACATTTGAAAAAAATTGAAGGTCAGTGGAAAATTTTGAATGATAAAGAGCCTGAAGAACTAAATTTAGGAGATACGTCAATTAAGAAGAAAAAAAAATGGGGTAAAGGAAAAGGAAGATGGCCGGATATAATAAGCAGTAAATTACATTGATTATAATGGAGTTAAAATAAAGCAATTACTTGTGATGATTGATTAAAAAACAAATTCGATATATGTTTATGCCCAAATTGGGGCTTACTTAGTAATAAAAGAAAAGTGATTCACTACAGAAAAGTAATATCATGCAGATACTTCTAACTTAATAAATACTAGATGAAAAATATAAAAACTTATCATTTCTTCCTAAAGATCTTTAATACAGATTATTTAATACATATTAAACAAGGGATTATTTAATACAGAAATAAAATAAACTAAAATAAGGAAGGGATGTAGTGTATACAGATATACTTATGATTTGTCTCGAGCGCATACGTCACAAGGTGCGGGCTGAGTGGGGGTCATTCTATGCCCAACCGCCAGCCCGCAAGCACGTGGTGATGCGTAGGCGAGCCAAATACCACTTTAATATTGTGTAGCTATACTAGCTACTACACCACCCAAACCCATAATCCAATATCTTTGTTTCTATATCCAGCAATAGTCCTGCGCCAACCAGGGGTTGTCCTTGGGTGTACTAGAATAGTGCAAACAGGGATAATCATCGGTTGGTGCCTCATTTCTTTAAAAAAAAAACGTTTAAGGGGCCTCTGCGAGTTGGCTTCGGCCCCTCGTACGCCTTCCAAAGGTCCGGGACCCAAGGGTCCCGAGATATGTAAAAGACGTAAATATTAATAAAAAAACTTTTTGGTACTGTTATTGTTATATTAACAGTTTCTATACCCCTTTCGGATCGTACAGCGTTTTTTTTTACTTATTGTATATTACATGTTAGCATCATACGAGTTGCAATTGTTTTACAAGTAATTTGTTTGCATCAGGTCGACGAGTCGCACGAGGGGGAGTACTCGTGCACGCCGTACAACTCGCTGGGGTCGGAGGGGCCGTCGCCCGGCGTGCGCGTGCGCGTGCAGCGGCCGCCCGCGCTGGCGGCGCGCCCGCAACCACTGTACGTGGCCCGCCTCGGTGCCACACTCACGCTGCCCTGCGCCGCCACCGCGCGCAACCACCACGACCAGCCGCTCGTGCACTGGGCGCGGGTGAGTCGCACACTGGCCGCGAACCGCCGCTGCCGCGCCCAGTGCGGTCTAGTGTACACGAGTCGTGTTCTCTTCGCAGAAGGACGGCAGCGACCTGCCTGCAGGGCGGCACAATCTCGACGACGGCAACCTGACCATCGTGGACGTGACGGAGGACGACCGCGGCGTATACGTGTGCACCGTCAGCAACGAGGCCGCTACCGTCGATGTGGAGACGGAGCTCCTGGTCGAGAACATGGCCCCACGCGCTCCCTACAACCTCAACGTCAGACCCTCTACCGATTCTCTTCATCTGACCTGGGTGCCTGGTGAGCTCTTTATAA
The DNA here is from genome assembly GCA_916610215.1 of Omphaloscelis lunosa. NCBI lineage: Eukaryota > Metazoa > Arthropoda > Insecta > Lepidoptera > Noctuidae > Omphaloscelis > Omphaloscelis lunosa. The sequence continues at coordinate 24,132,078 of OU744247.1, forward strand.
TTTCTCCTTTAAGTAGGTACCTACAAACTTTTGTTAGAATGAGAGTGGGATACTTATTGTCAATTGACACTTTATCATTCTTTCAGGACATAACGGACTTGAGGTGGACTACAACGTATGGTACCGCGAGCGGACTGTGAGCGAATGGCGCACTATGAAGATTTTGACTAGAGGTGTCACTGAGGCTACTCTGGTCGGACTGCGACCCGGCACGGAATACGAATTGCGTGTACTTTCGCAAGACCTGATCGGCGATGGACTTTTCAGTAAACCAGTATTCGCGAGAACACTCGGTAGGAGTCGACTTCATCTCGAGTCCCGTGTTCATTTGAAAGTGATATGAATTGTATTGTCTACTAGCTACTGTCCGCGGCTTCGTCAGCGATCCTGGTGAAAAGTAGCTTATGTCCTGAAAGGACATAGGCTACTTTTCAGATCATGGTCTATCCATGTGACAAATTTCATCCAATTCCGTTCAGCCATTTTAGCGTGAAAGCGTAACAAACAAACTCACTTTATATAAGTTAGGATTATAGTTAACATTAAGTACAATTAATCATAAAAAATCTTGTTTTCACTTAATTTAAAGGAAAATAGGCGTATCTGGTACCTATACAATCTTTTGATAAATATTCTACGTCCATTAGTGGCTTCTGACACGAATCGAATAATAATCCGATGAAAGGGTTTAATTAACTAAAAACATTTTTTTTAGGTTTAGTGGTTCAAAACAATAAATTCGATATGAAAATAATATTAAGTAATTTTAATAGCGTTTGTTCTAAAAGTTGGCAACGTCGCAAATTGCTGTCGAATATTTACCTGTTTTGATTAATTTAGCAATAATTCTTATGGAATTAAGAAATATCGCTAACACGGTTACAATATCAAATTCAGATATTGTAATCGTTTATCTGAATTTGCTATTAACTGTAAAAAACACATTTGGAAAGTTTCCAAAAACTTTTTTACATCTGTTCGAGTTAATCGAATACTCAGCGAAAATGCATAAATGCATCAACCGCAAATATGCACATTCGCTCGTTCACCTAAATGTGGGCCAGTACACGTTCAGATCTCATTAGAGACACCACCTAGGTAGGTACTGTAAAACCATTACCATACCAATTTACCATACATTTTACAAATAATTTAAGTTATTTATATAGTTTATAATTTTCTACCATTTCTTGTAACTATGTGTTATAGTGATTCAATATAGCTATTTCCCTTATAAATATCCTATCAATACGAGAAAGGTGTGTTAGGTCACCATAGCGCCGAACACTACTTTCTACAACATGTAAAACTAAATATTCGGCATTACGATATTAAATATTGCATTTCATAATCAATATTTTAGTTCATTAGCCATATTTCATATTCCATACAGTAATATTGCCTAATTAATCAAAACAACGAAATATTTGACATCTACATATTTGCGACGTTGCCTACTTTCAGAATGCACGCTCTTGCTAAAACAAGTACTTACTTACCTATTGTAGAATTTTCATTCAAGTCAATGTTTTTAAAATGTGTTTTCCTATACCCACATAGAACCTATGTGTGTGTTTTCATATAGAACCTGAATAATTTTGACAAGCTAGGCCTGAAACTTCGTTAAGCGGGCGCCCGCAGCGGGCACCCGTCGCGTGTATACGCGCGTGGACACGCGGATGGGCTCCGTGGGAACGCGACGGCCCCCGTCGTGTGACTCGTGGGTACCCGTCACGAAGAACGGATTATTTTATTTATGCAGTGTCACTAGTTCAATTTTAACGGTGTGCATGCACAGTCGTGTCAATGGAGAAATTAAGATATTAAGGTAGTACCTGGGCAACCGAGCTCTGCTCTGGTGAAAATAAACATGCTCATTGAATAGTATAGGATAGTTCATACTAATACCAGTACATACTAATTTCATGCTGCCATGTCATTATCCTAATCTCATCATTCACTTTCTTTTTCTAAGCTTTTTGGGCGAGCGAGCTCTGTTCGGGTGAAAATACGGAGAAAACGAATTTTCCTAGATAGGAGACCTTTATAGCTAGATCGATTTTTCGCCCCCGTAAACCCATACATTGCAACTTTCATTGATATCATTTATTTATTTATTTAAATGCCTTAAAACTACCATTACAGGTCTTAACCTAATGCGATAGCCAAGTCACACACACCAAAAGAAAGAAAAAAAGATTGATCACTGTTTATAACATAATTTAAACAACAGTAGGTACTATTGCAAATTCACCGCAGTAACATGTAAATATATCAATTTCCACCTGAATATTATTGATGGTGTGAATTGCTCGAGTCAGAGGGGTTTAAGCCAGCAAGTTGGTCCTGGCTGATGGTACGACCGGCAGTGGTGGGGGCCATCGCCTCGGATAAAGGTCGGGTATAAACAAGTGCAACCGCTGCAGCACTTTCGGGTTGTGTACTATGGCTCCAAGCAGTTACACCAACGCAAATTCCCGTCGCACCCCGAGTTGATTGTAACCCACCAAACACAGTACGAATAGAGTAGGGTACATCAAAGGGTAAATATACCCCGTAAAGTTTCATGTACAAGTGGCGCACAAATTTGTTCTGGACTCGCTCCAACACAGGCGCGGTCCAAATGGGGGGGTCATAGCCCCCCCAAATTTTTTCACGCTATCGGGAGCCAATCGAGAAATACAAGTAAATCATTCAGATTTGCTTGTATTTCTAACTTTTAAAACTGTACTACAGCCGCGGGTTACCGTGACTCAAGTATGCAGTTACGATGGGCATATTATCCAAAAACATTAAGGAAATAGGTATTTATGGGGACTGCCGACAGAAGTGAAAACTTAAAACTATGAAATCACAGTGTTTTTTTTTTATATTTTCAAAAATGAACATTTCACAATTTGTAAATTAATATTATTAATATTAGTCTAGTTTTCACATATATCGGCACTCCCGAGCAACAACAAGTGTAATACGTCATACTCATAGGGGCTGTGCTGCTAACATTAGTATTTCGGTGACGTGAACCCCTGTGATTTTGCCCTACCAAAAATCGCTCAACGTGCCTGAAGAAGTTTCCACTGCAAAAAAAGTCAATTATAAAAATAAAGTATCTTGGCATGCAAGAACGAGTGACGCAAACTCGGAAATTTGGGCACCCTGCTCGTTCGTAAGGTTTGAAAGTCTAAGGTTAAGGCCAGATTCCAAAACCTAAACTACTTACTATAAAACTGTTAAGTTTAAGCTTTGCTTCATAACTGTAAGTTCTATTTCTGCATAATGGTCAAAAGAAAACAAGCTTTTCAGGGTCGAGTGCTAAAATTTTCAGGCTCGCTTTGCTCGCTCGTGTCTTGAGTTTTTCTTCATAAGTCGACAAAGCAACTAATTCCCAGTTCTTTTGGAATGATCAAAATAATTTATAACCTATCCGAGTGTGTGCAAAATTTTCGAGCTCGCTTCGCTCGCTCTTCTTATAATATACTGTAATAATACCTACTATCTATCGAAAAGCGTTGCGACTGCGACTTATTTGTCCGCAACTACTTCCCCCCCCCCGCTTGTAAAAGCTGCGTCTCTGAATAGCATAAGGAATGTGGAGCTAGAGATATATGCACATATCATTCTAGCATCTACCGTTGGCACTACCTGTGACATAAACTTAAGGAGATTGGTGGTAGTGCTGCGCCCCGGCCGGAACCCATGCTGCGTCTCCGATAGCTGTGTACGGACCTGCTTCTGCATGCTGCGCTGGATGGTGGACTCGAAAACCTTGGCAACACGGCCACCGGTCTATATCCAATGATGTCCGATCCTGCTTTACCTTTGGGGACTAGACTGACACGCGTAATTTTCCATCGACTTAGAAACGTCGCTGATTGGAGACATATATTAAATATATAGTGCAGGGGTTCCGCTAATACCCTACCACAATCCCTGAATAGCAAGGCTGGTATTTCATCTAGGCCTGCTGAACGCTTTGGTTTTAGGCGTTCGAGTGCCTCTCTAACATCCTTAAGACTCAACGAGTTTAGTTGCACATGCCACCCAGTAATGGCCCCCGCCGCCTTCGCCGCGGCTGCTCGTGGATCCAGTTTTGGTGGCTCCCCACCGTATACCGCCTCGAAAAACTTCGCAAATTGCTTAGCACATTCAAGATCCGTTGGGTGTTGATCAAACTTAACAATAATTTTATTTTGTCCGTTACCTGTGCTGGTTTTAGATCGTATATTATAATGCCAGAATGACTTTGGATCTTTCACAAACTGACATTGTATTTTAGTTTGATGTTGTTTGTATGCAGTATGAATGTTGTTTTTAATAAGTGCTCGGTATTTCGAATACTCACTGTAAACAATGAAATCCTTTGTTTCCTTGAAGGTTTTGTGAAGTCTAGCTTTGATTTTTAGATCTTGTATTATTTGGCTCGTGTACCAATTAGGATAAGTGTACCGTGACTTTCCACTACGATTTTTCTTGGGGACACATTCATCTAAAATGCTATTAATTTTACTGTATAAGAAGTTTAGTAAATCGTCCAAGTCGTGCATTTCGAACATATTATTCCATTCCGTCGAAATTAACAAAGAATAAAGCAATTGATAATTTGCCTTATAAAAGTTCCATTGCGGTCTGTCACTGAGTGCGCATGCACCAGCGTGCGAGTCAGTATCGGTGGCGGATACGGCAGCGGCCGACAAGGTAGCGGGGACAATGTGGAGTGGAGGGCGCACGCTGGCTCTAGGCTCACCCTCACTTCGAGCGGTGGGTGATGCACGTCGACATGAGAGTAAAAAAGACCATCCATCCATCCTCATCCTCATCATCCATCCTCACAAACTTTCGCGTTTAAAATATTAGTAGGATTTCAGGATCAATGGACGGTGGGGTGGTGGAAGCAGTGGAGGCAGTGGAGGGAGAACAAATCGCGTATGCCGCAGTCACCACCGAGGAGCCTGAGTTGCCGGAGTCCAGCGACGGCAGCGAGTTGGAGGTGACGGTGCGGCTAATCGACGAGGGCGCGCTTGTGCGCTGGCGCCGCGAGCCGCACGATGCCTCGCGCTGCACGGTGCGCTGGTATGAGGGTACTGCTCCCGGCGAGCGCCTGCTGGCCACGGGCCACACGCTGCACGACTACATGCTCGGTACGAAGCTTACAGTCCTGAGATTCACTCAGCCCCTAGACCCGGTTTGACCCTGTGTTGCAATTCCACAGTGAGCGGGGCGGTGGAGGGCGCGCACTACTGGGCGCGCGTGCAGTGCGCGAGCGGCGCGTGGGGCGGCGCGGCGCTGCGCGTGCCGGAGTACGCGCGCTTGCGCGGCGTGGCGGTGGGCTGCGCGGCGGCGGCGCTGCTGCTGGCGGCGCTGGTGGCGGCGTTGTACGCGGCGCGCCGGCGCCTGTGCGCGCGCCGCGACCTGCCGCGCTCCGACAAGCGCTTGCGCTGACGCCGCGCACCCGCTCGCGAGACGTCATCGTCGGTACCGTTTGCCGGACGGGGCCGCTCCGAAGCCGTCGTCCCCGTGATCTATGTGCACTCTGTGACTTTGCGTGCCGTGTTTGGATGTTTGTTCGAAGTTGATGTTGTTATTTATTAAAGTATGCGTGACACGAATAAAATTAAACCAACCTATTTATTATTTAGGTGAAGTAAGTAAGAGTTGTACAATAAATAAATGGGGAACTCTTATATTTTTTGTTTTTCTTCTAACCCTGAGAGACGTAAATGCAGACCGTATGCGAAATAAGTACGAGTACCTACGTTGAAGATGGCACAAAAACAAAATTGTTAACATGCGTAATGAGGTAATTGCTTGTAGTGGCAGCGATCGGGAGCGACGGTCGCTTACTTTTGTGAGAAATTTAAGGTCGCAAAGGGAGCGAGAGGATACACCCTCTCTCACTCCCTTAGGCACATCTCCCACCGCCGCCGCCGGCGATGAACGCGAAGCGAGTAGAGCTAGCAACTAAAAAGTTGGCAAGCAGCGAGTGCGCGACGGCGACGAGCGATTACTCGTTGGTATTCGTATGTACCATGTGTGAGTCTCTCAGCGAGTGTTCTGCCTTGGCGGGCGAGCGTCACTGAGCGAGTAGGTACTCGCTTTGCTCATGTTAGTGAGAGTAAAATGTATAAATGTATCTCTTTTACTTAAGAGACCTACAAGCTTTTGTACGTTTCTTGAGCGAGACAATCGTTGATACCAAAGTAGTGGCTTCCTCGTCGGCTGTAGGTGCCTTAGCCTTTGAGTATTTTTTTATGTGCAAAACGGTAAGCAAACGTCCTGCAGATCTAGTAGCGTCACCATCGCGTCGTATGACGGGTCGTTGAGCTCCCTAAAATAGGGTTGAGTGAGCTACACGATGATGCATGCAAGCCGTTTATCGGGGAACAGGTCAACTCAAAGCTGCAATGGATCTTTCTGAAAAAGGCCCTTCCAGACAGCCTTACATTTTTAAGACTCACATAAAATATTAATAATATAATGTTTGGACTTACAAAGAGACCTTTGCCTTTGTTTCGGCATTTCTTCTCAGCAATCAGACAGCTAGGAAATACCGGCGTCATTTAGTTTCATAATATTGACCAAAAAGTTATGTTTCTCTCATAACTACCGATCATAATTGGACAAATGAGGTATTATTGGAAGCGTCTTGATTGACTGCTGGTTATAGACTATGTGACATCAGATTAAATGCAAAATAGCTCCCTCTAGAGGACATAAAACCCCCCAGAATTCGCAGGAAGAAGACGCCCTTCTTCCCTCCACCACCCCGTCCAACCAAAAGAGAAAAAAGGGGAAAAAGTCGCACCCTAAGCCCGCTGCGACTGATACTGCAGCCAAAAGGGCTCCAGCCTAGTAATTCGTTCAATAGCTATATCATTTGATTTTTGGAGGTTAAAGCCGAAAGCTATGCCGTTGTGGTCGGAACTCGTGAGGCCCTCCTCGATCCACCAGCCGTCCACCAGGAGGAGCATGTCCACCGAACAGGCCGTCACGTCTACGTGACTGCTATACCTCACTCCACCTCTCACAGTATCGAATGTCGGGACGTCCCCCGTATTGTGGATCTGCAATGCCGATTCCACCAGTGCTCCACACATTTGCTCCCCTCTCGCGTCTTCGTTGCTGCTACCAAGTAGTTTTTACGTTTGCGTCTCAAAGTCAAAGTCAAAGTCAAAGTCGAAACATTTATTTCAAATAGGCCCATGTATGGCACTTTTGAACGCCAAAATTTACAGAATAATATAATTGATTCTAGTCGCCCCTTCCAAAAGGTAGTTTTCGTATGGAGAAGAATGGGCAAGAAACTCCACCGTCTCCTCCAATAACCAACCTGTTGGGACCAATCTCTCCCTCTATCCGTTTAAGATGCTCCAGGTATGGCTCCATGGGCTTGTTCTATTCGAAGTAGAGGTAAGGTTCTAGGTTAGGTTAACTTTTTTTTTTTGTTATTAACACCCGTCATCACGTTGCGTGCTTCCTCTAACATAATGAGAGTCCTTTTTTAATATTGGATGTGTTGTACTACAAGGTTTTTTATTGATTTATTTCGACTATTCAAAATGCGCGACAGTTTCTAAACGTCTTCACTGCTTGACAGCCACCGATGAACTTTGCTCAGCTCCGGTCCGGCCGGTCCGAGCGTTATGTTTAGACTCTGTCGAACGTCACTAGGCAGCGCTGGCGTCAGTAACATATTTCCGACATAGTTTTTTTTTTTGTTGTTCTATTTATTTCTGTTTATAACGCATTTTGCTATATCAACTATATAATTTAAAAATATATCTCTATATTTCCTATTGAACATGAGCTCTGGGAAGTTTTGTAACTACGATTCTACTCTCCAGCTTGTTTTCAACCTCGAGTCTTTTTAGGACGTGAACCGGGCAGTCGGTCAAGATATACTCGACCGTTTCAGGAGTCCCGGGTTGGCAAATGCACAATGAGTTCTCTTTGCACCTGAAAAGATTCAAGTACTCCGAGAACCCACCGTGCCCCGCTAGTACATGGGTGGTTATGTTGGTTGGGATCATTTGGATCATTTGTCGGACAATTTTATAGGAATTTTGCCAATTTTGACACATTGTGTCCGCTCAGAAAGGTAGCTCTCAAAGATTGCAAGTGCAGAACCCCTCACTCCTATCCTCTCCAATTTTATTATTAGAGTAGGGACAGAGACAGTGTCAAATGCTTTAGACAAGTCCAAGAATATACCCAGACATTTATATTTTATATCAAGCATCCTAACGGCTTTGTCAACAAAGGCAGCAACAGCGTCCTCACAAGATTTTCCTCTGCGGAAGCCATATTGATTATCCGATAAAATATTATGGGCTTCCATGAAGTTGATGAGGCGATTGTTAAGGACCTTTTCTAACATTTTTGACAAAGCCGGAAGGACCGATATTGGTCTGTAATTATTTACACTGCCTCTGTCTCCACCCTTGTGTACTGGATGCACAACCGCTCTCTTTAAAACCCTTGGAAAGACACCCTTCGAGAAACATAGTTCACATATGTATGTAATTGGGGGGACTAAGGTCTGATTGCTCATCTTTATCATTCTGGTTGTGATTCCATCCCAATCCGCGGCAGAGTCAGTACGAAGATTCATTATAGTTCTTTCTCAGCCTCATCAGGAGTCAGGAGCACGAGAGAGTTTGATTGTGCTTCGTCTTGGAGATGGGGAACATGTTTAGTGGGTGTACTTGTGTGTTTGTCCGCGAGATTTTTGCCAATATTAGCGAAAAATGTATTTACCAAATTAACTGAGCTCTTGTCGTCGACACCAGAAGTGGATAACAGGTCTGTGGGAGGAGTTTTAGAATTTTGTTTAATCAGTATATCATTAATTACTTTCCAAGTCGCTTTGGGATTATTTTTTGCTTTAATTAATTCATTTTTCTCATATTCTGTTTTAAGTCTGCTTAGGAGTTTATTACAAAAATTATGGTAACGGATGTAAGTGATTTTAAGATTATAATTATCCGGTGATTTATTATGGTCACTATGCATAATATCCCTATTTCGGATACATCTCAATAGACCCTGTGTGATCCATGGCTTAATAACTCTCAACTTAGAGGGAACATGAATAATTTTAGTGTTGTTTCGGATAATAGAGGTAATTATATTTATTAACCGGTCTGTAGCCTCGTTTGGATTGTCAGTTAACATGACGGGACTAAAATCCGCTTTGGCTATATCTGTGGCTATTTTACATTGATCAATTTTTGTAACTACCTTAGGGATACTTTGTGAACTCGAGTAATTTTTAACACAAGTAAGTATTGGTGCATGATCTGTAATGTGAGTTTCTAATATAATGGAAGCTACTGGGTTTTTAACTTTGATCATGGTGTGGTCTAAACAGTTTTTTTCTCTAGTAGGAGATGTGTAAGCAGGTAATAGTCCATGTGATGCTGTTAAGTTCATATACTCATTGTAATGTGGATCATTATTTGTAGGGCTTATATTAATGTTAATGTCACCTACCAGAAATATAGTTTTATACTCCGATACTGAGGTTAATATGTTATTAAGGCTAGTTAAAAAGTTATCAGTATGTTTAAAAGATGGCGGTCGATACACAGCTATTATGACTACATCGGAACTAATTTTACAAACAAGACAGTTTGCGTCCGCGAATTGTGGCTCTGAGACTTTATGTTGTAGATCCGAACGTACGTAAGCAACTAAGCCATCATTTTGGTTATAAGTGTTTCTTGTCGAATAAGCCGAATAGCCTTGAAGTAGTGGGATAGTTAAATTTTTGTTTAACCAACACTCTGAAAAAATTATAACATCACACCTAATTTGTATTTGAGTTAATAGTACTAAGACATTATTGAAGTTTTTGTTGATAAGAGTATGCGGAGGTCAAGTGGCAATATTCCAGCTAGTGCCAGCGTTGAGTGAAGAGAGGACGTGCGGTAAGCCCCGCACAGTTTTTGAGCAAAATCCCTCTGGACAGCTTTTAAGTGGCGTCGAACTCCCAACTTTTTTGATGCCGAGGACCAGGCGCCAGCCGCGTACGTGAGTATGGGCTCTACTGTGGCGGTGTAAATAATGCGGATGATTTCCGGGTGGAGCTCCCAACTGACCTTCGCAGCTCTAGACAGCTGGTTGTAGATACCAAGTGCCTTTTTGCAGACGTTAGCCGTGTGGCTATTAAAGGTCAACTTGGCGTCTACTGCGAGGCCCAAGATCTTTATTTTCGAGGAAATTCCAATGTCGATCCCTCCCACGGTCAGGTGTGGAGTGAAATATTTAAGCTGTCTGGTGATTACCATGTTGTGATTGTCTGCCATTTGCTCCTATTTAATAACAAAATATTATACTTATTTTAAAATCGGCACATGGTTCGGGCTTCTCAGAAACACATTAAATCTATATTTTATGGTCTGACAGTTTGACACGTTACCCTAATTAATAACAAAATATCCAACTTCTTATCTCGACTCACAATACTAGTGCCAGCATCTGGTACGGCTCAGGCAATTCAAACGAACGTTTTAAAACAATCGAGAATTTGGACAAAAACAGCCATTAAACTATTCTGCAAAACTGTGGGAAAAGGGGCTGAGATGAACGTGGTGATTTTAGGAATTTTGAAGGATTGGTGAATACCAAGGGGAATTGGGTTGAGAGCACGATAGGAGACGGACGTCCGAGTCTAGGCTAGTTAAGTTAGAAAGATTAGTGAATACCAAGAGGCCATGTCCGAGTGGGCTGTCGCAAGATAACGAGTATTAATTATTAAGTTAAATATAGTTGGGTTAAAGCCCAGGTTATCAGATTATTTAATACTTAATGTAATATGTGTGAGTGTGTGTTTGTTGGTGCGACTGGTGGTGAGAGAGCGGGAGCTGAATCTGAGGCAAAACTGGTAATGTGTGCAGTACTTTGTAAGTGAGTTGTAATCTAATTCTCTCATCATTATAATTATCCTTGCAAGTTGATTGTATTGTTATTATAGGTAACAGTTACGTGATATCGCTGACCAGCTGTTAATGATACTTTATTCCAGAATGTCGAGCTAACTCTTATTTAGTATCGTATTTTATAATTAACGCTACATTCCCGTGTATTACGTGTCCATATCCTAATCCGCACCTTGGCAGATTATTGTCACTTGCATTTGGCTATAGGGAAATGGTGAAGGCCTTCCACCATACTTGACTTTGAGTACTAATGCTCCTGACTATTGACGACTAATGATTTGAACTGACGCTTTACATTTGGAAGGCAGAACCATAAATACTCACAGCTCATTTACAGCTAAACTAGGCTATAAAGCCAATGCGTAATTGCATTATAAAACAACCAAACGTTAGTGATGATTTCTGTATCCAAAAAGGTCTCGCCACAGAATACTTTGCGTGAGGCTTGTTGACGCACATTCCCAGGGAGCGGGGGTAGGCTTCACCAAGTACCCCAAACTGAATTGGTAGACGTTCAAGGAACGGTAGGGACCGTGTCTCGATAAAAAACCCCGTCCGTTCTGTAGGACTATTACTAAATCGTCACTGTTTATCGAGACACGCTATTGGAACGCAAAGCCGCTAACAGCCGCACCGCATCCTCTAAATGGGCAGATTAAGGGAGTGAGAAGTGACGAACCACCACTTCGGCGTTCACTAGGTACGATCGTAATGTATTCTGCTAGAGACTGAGTCTACGGTGCGCTTGTGCAAGTTTTGTATTATTTTAATAAAAAGGGGCTAGGCCGCCTTAAGGGTGTCTTTCTAATAAGTACGCGATTAAAGCCACTCAATACTTGCCTTCCTCAATAACAGTGACTTCGCAGTACTCTGTCTTAGGATTGAGTAAGACATTTATTTAATGCTTAGGGAACGTGTTCCGTTAAATCGTATCGTCCCTCAGAGGTTCTATGCGTTAGGTCTAGCAGAACACGTACAATGAGACAAAACGTTGTAAAACGGTTCCCGGTCTCACTGCAGTGGGTACATCGTAAACAGACAAATTAACGTAGTTACAAATAGTGATTTAAAGCGCAAGCGTAACGGTCCCTTTACCCCTTCATCTTACCAAGACTGTATTTCAGATATTGGTGCTCAACTGCAAGAGGAGGAGACGTTGGCGTTCCAATATTTATAATACTAAATCATAATATTATATTATATACTTTTGCATACCCTCTTATCTTCTTAGCTTCATATTATAATACTTATGTTTACTAACTGTAAATTCCTAATACTAGTCTCGCCTTGTATCCATTCCCTCCCTAAACTTAATTCAATCGGAACAAGGCAGTTTAGATTATCGGAATCCATTCTATCTTATATCGGTAGGAGGGTGACCAGTCTGGGACGAGCCCTACAGAACAGTGCGGAAAGGGGGAGCACTGTTCTTCCCCGTAAGGGGAACCGACCGAACCACTAATATTAGCATAATTAGGAAAAACGAAAATTTTATCAGCCTAGGGTAATTCAGGTACAGTCACAATGGCACAAGTTTTGTAAGGTGCGAACGAGCTTATTTTTGACACCCCACCTCCGAACATGTTCGAGAGCAGCATTGGCCTGTAATTGGGTTTCTAGGGCTGTCTCCCCCGAAAACACGAGCACCACATCATCCGCAAAGGCTTGGCAATAGTCGCCTCGCCACGTAAGACTCTCCAGCAATGGGTTTAACAGAAGATTCCAGTAGATGAGTCCGCCTATTGATCCTTGGACACACCCTTTGTTTGTGCTTTTAGCGTACTCATGGCCAGCGTACCTTACCCGGACCTTGCGATCGCTTAGGTAACTGGCTATCATCTTCCTGAGATTTGCTGGACAATTCTCCTCCGCCAGTCTGACCTTGATGGCAGGCCACCACGCACTGTCGAAGGCTCCCTCTATATCCATAGAGACCATTGTGATGAGCTTCCTCTCTTGGAGTTAACCTCTCACGTGGGCAGGTCATAGAGGGAGTCTTCCGTGCTCCACTGTGGCATAACGCCATACTGGTGGAGACTTATTCGGGGCACCAAGTACCAAGCCAGTCCTCTAACCATCATTTTTTCAAGAATTTTGCCCATCACCAGTGATGGGCAAAATACTTGAAAAAATGATGAACACGGCGTGTTGCCACACCAAGCACCGAGCGCAGACTCTGGCCGTGTTCGAGTTCACGACAAATTAATCGTCATCCTGAGGATGCCTCGTTGAGAGGTGAAACACGTGTCGATTTCTTCCAGGGTCTTTTCAAGACTCTTTAGAAATAGCTAAGCGGAAAAGGTTACTAAACTGAGACCCTGGAGCCCTCATTTCTGGATGGGGTGGTTCAGTCCCTTTTTCCATGCGGGAACAACTTCACTCCACCAGTGATGGACCCACCGCGGGGGATAGCTCCGCCAGCTGAGGAAGAAGAGGAGGCCCCTCATGTCACGGAGTCGGAACTTGACGCGGCGATCCTCCATATCCGCGCCAAGAAGACGGCTCCGGGCCCCGACGGTGTTCCGGCAAGAGTGGTGGCGATCGCTGCCAATCAAATGAAGGAGAGGTTTCGGGACCTGTTCAGCACATGCCTTGCGTCTGGAAGGTTCCCGAAACCGTGGAAGGAGGGGCAGTTGTGCCTCCTCCGCAAAGAGGGCCGCCCAGCAGACTCCCCCTCGGCATACCGGCCCATCGTTCTGCTCGATGAGGTCAGCAAAATGTTCGAGGGGATAACCGCTGCCCGCCCAAAGCTCCACCTGCGGAGTATAGGGCCAGATTTGTCGGACGCTCAGTTCGGTTTTCGGGCTCAGCGTTCCACGGTGGACGCGCTGGCCTGCCTTAAGGGCCAGGTAAAGGAGGCGATGGAAGCGGGGGACGGATTGTTGGCCGTGTCATTCGACATAGCCAATGCCTTCAACTCCGTTCCCCACTCCACCATCGTAAAGGCGCTCCGATTCCACGGAGTGCCTCAATACATGCGCAGGCTGCTGGCCGACTACCTGGAGGATCGAGCGATCCTCCTGGTAAATAGGAGTGGCCAAGTCCGGCGGTACGCCGTTGGGGCCGGCGTTCCACAGGGGTCAGTCTTAGGACCTCTCCTCTGGAACGTCGGCTATGATTGACTCCTGCGGGGAACTCTCCTCCGGGGCACGAGTGTCATCTGCTATGCGGATGATACTCTCCTCACCGCCCGGGGGGGGAGCTTCAGGGAGGCGGCCGACTTGGCCTCGGCGGGCGGATCCTTGGTCGCAGGGAGGATCCGCCGCCTAGGTTTAACGGTGGCGCTGCACAAGACCGAGGCCGTGTTCTTCCACGGCCCGCGGCAGCGCCAGCCACCTGACGCCCACATTTTCGTGGAGGGTCAAATTTTATTTTTGTTTATCACCTTTTGAGCTATACTCTCACAGTAGGATAAGATTACTTTTCTATTTTTGCCGGCCATTATTTCCGCCACACTTTCCCTCTGCAGCCGTATTCCCAATTCTTCCTCCAGGTTATAGCGCTCTTTGGCGTAGACCGGACAGTCTAAGATTATTATGTGGGACCGATTCTGCAAGATTGGGGTCGCAGATGCACGATGGGCTCTCCTTATACTTAAAGCGATTTAAGTATTCTGAGAACCCACCGTGCCCTGTTAAGACTTGCGTACGCCCGTTGGCCTCACCCGTTTCACAATACGGTAGGCGGCTACGGCATCTGGAAAAAACTATGTGAGTCCATTGTAATGTTGCATGTTTTTACTTACGGTTTGGTTGTTAAAATGTTGGCCCTTTATCATACGTTCTCTCTAGATAAATGCATGACCATTGCCGGTGTGTTAAATATTCCTGAGGCTCTGTATTTCATTGATTGATATTTTCTGTAGTTTTTCTTGTTGTGACACTTACCTATGTCAAATGTTAAACTGTCAGTTTCTTTTTATTTTTCTGTTTGGCTTAGTCTATGATGTTACTTTTGGTTTATATAGTTTTTATTATTTTTATTGATATCGCTAAAACATTATATTAATTATAATTTATTTTTTATATTATGATTGTACCAAATTAACTATTGTTCTAAATTTTATTTATGAAATTTAACGCACTAGTTAACGAACCCCAACCTACCAATATTAGCTTTGTCAGACAATAAGTATTTACTAGATTATTATTTCCCAATTTCCCCACTGCGCGATCAGCATTTATAATTATCTAGAACATGCGTCAATCTGATCACGCTGTGCATGTACTACGTTAGCAATTAAGTTAGTATATAAGATCAATATTTTGTTAGATTTAATTAATTACTGTTTCGCTGTAACTCTGTCGGAATAAAGTTATTTTTAAATACTTCCGTTGTCGCTTACTTAATTGGCGCAGCCGGTAGGATCTCTGTAGTCAGTTTGCCGTGTATACAATTCTACGTGGAGTAGCCGACGTCCGTGTCTACGGTTTAGCAGAGATCGCCGAACAAATAAATTCATTAAGAAGCCACTTCGAGTTACGGAAGAGGACCAGCCACAGCAGTAATTCAGGGAGCATGGAGCTAGCTGCGGAATTGTGAGTAAATCTTTTTCACCTTCCTCTCAGCTCTTCCATCTATATCCCAACCTTGTAATAGTCTATGTGTTTGTGTATTATTAGGGATTGGACAACGCCGTGATAATATTTGCATAGATTTTAATTGTACTAATATTTTAGAGTAGTGATAGTTTAGTAGCACATTAGTGTGATTTTTTTTTTTTCTCCGCGTTTGTTTCTTTCATAACTTTTCACAATGGAAAACGTAACCCGTGTCCCACAGGAATTGGTTAACATCATACCAATATTCAGCGGCGACACTAGAATGTTGCCTTTATTTATAAAAAAATGTGAATACATTTTGTCTACGTTCTTAGGAACCGCAGCCCAAAATGAATATTTATTTCATGTAGTAACAAGTAGGTTATCAGGCGAAGCAGCCAGTTTGGTAGGCGAAAGAGAAGCTATAGGTACGTGGGACGAGCTGAAGAAGTTGTTAAACCAACACTTCGGTGATCCACGCACAGAGGATTGTTTAGCAATGGAGTTAGAATCGTGTAGAATAAATAAGGGTGAAAGTTATTTAGATTTTTGCCATAGAATACAGCGGATGAGAAGTGTTTTATTTGCTAAAATATCAGAAACTATCATTGATGAATCTCTACGTAAGGCAAAGCAAATCATTTATAGTAACAGAGCAATGAATGCTTTCTTGTTTAATTTACCGCCATTTTTAGTTAGATTAGTTCGTTTGCGCGACGTCACAACGTTAGAGGATGCATTAAAAATAGTTTTAGAAGAACAAAACTTCCAGGCAGTCTATGAGTCGAAAACAAACGACAGACGTAATTTTAGCAGAAATAACAGACCCAATTTGCCTAATAACCAAAATGCAATTGAATCTAATAATCAAAAGAAAGATTCACATAGCATATCAAGTACACATGTACCGAATAGTGCTACAAACAGCACATCTACACCGAACAATTCGCATCAGCCCAGACATTATAAACAACATAATAATATTCAAAGAAATTAAGACAATTTTAATCGTACAAACAACAATAATGCGTCACCGCAGTCAAGTAGGTCATTTGTTCCGATTGCACAACCGAACCAACAGTTCGCGGCACATGCACCGAGCACGCCGTCTTTTGCAGCGCAAGCATCTACGTCGGGTGCGAATACTGATGTCACCATGCGTACTGCAAGTTCGCGACGTGTTAATTACATAAATAATTCTAATAATAATGAACAGAGTTCAAGTTATTCGTACAATGAGTGCCAAGAATTTTCTCCTGAAGAACCCGGGGCGGGAAATTTTTGCATAACGGCCTCTACCCTAGAGAACGAATAAAAATAAATTGTAATAAACGCTTAAATTTACCACATATAGTTATACCAGAATTAAAGGCAGTTTTTATGATAGATACGGGGAGTGTTAGATCGTTTATAAGCCCGTATATAGCGAATAAATATTTTAAAAATTATTTACAGTATGAACCCTTCGAAGTTGTTAGCACTCACGCATCGAGTGTTCATGGTGAAACGGCTATTATTCCATTACCGGTTACCTTTGGAAGTCAAGAGTTCCATAAGTTTTATGTCTATAGTGTCGACGATAGGTATGATGGGTTAATAGGTAGCAATTTGCTGAAGCAATTACAGGCAAAGATTAATATGGAAAATCAGATATTACATTTAAAAAATACTGATATTCCTATCATATATTCACCGCCTATGAGAGAGATATATAATCTACCATCTCGTAGTGAACTTAGAGTAAGACTCCCAGTCAACTTACTGAACGGGGAAGCTGTGTTAGATTTTAAGCAATTTACGGAAGGGATTCGAATGCCCGCCGCATTAGTTACGTGTATTGAAGGCTATGCAACAACTGTTATTCAGAATTATAGCCATGAAAATAGAAAATTAGTAGTTACGGGACCTTTTCAAGTGGAACCATACATACAGGACCCATCTGTTAGTGTTAATTTCATAGATAATAATATAGAAGTGGACAGCTTGCTAACAAAGAATTTAGACAAATTACAGTTAGATCATATGAATTCAGAAGAACGAACGGTTATTGAGGGACTTTGTAAAGAATACAAAGATATATTTTATTGTGAAAATATTCCGTTAACCTTCACAAATCAGGTTAAACATAGAATAAGAACAAAAAATGAAGACCCAATAAACATTAAGGCACATATTGCCACCTATTCAAACAAAAGAGATCAGTAGTCAAGTCGAGAAAATGTTAAGGGATAACATTATCCAGGAATCTCATTCCCCCTGGAGTGCTCCCGTACATTTAGTGCCGAAAAAATTAGACGCGTCAGGCCAACAAAAATGGAGGATGGTAGTTGACTATAGACGGCTCAATGAAATCACAATTGATGATAAATACCCTTTGCCCAACATTAACGATTTATTTGACATGCTAGGTAATAGTACATACTTTACAACTCTCGACTTAGCTAGCGGGTACCATCAATTAGAGGTTCAGGAGAAAGATAGAGCTAAAACTGCGTTTAGCACACCTTCAGGTCATTATGAATTTAACAGAATGCCGTTTGGGTTAAAGACCGCACCCGCAACTTTTCAGCGAGCGATGGATAACGTCTTACGAGGCCTTCAAGGCTTACATTGCTTAATATATCTCGATGACGTCATTATTTTTTCTAAAAGCTTGCCTGAACATGTAGAAAAACTTAGAGCAGTTTTTGACCGCTTCCGTCAAACAAATTTAAAAGTTCAATTAGATAAGTCTCATTTTCTTAGAAAGGAAGTACTCTACCTAGGGCATACTATTACAAGTGAAGGTTTGAAACCAAATAATGATAAAATAGACGCTATTCTTAGGAATCCTATACCGGAAACGGTTACACAGATTAAAAGCTTTTTAGGACTAATCGGTTATTATAGGAAATTTATCAAAGATTTTGCCAAAATAACTAGACCATTAACAGCTTGTTTAAAGAAAGGTCGCAAAATTGTAATTAATGGGGAATATAAAGAATGTTTTGAGACATGTAAAAAGCTTTTAACAAATGCACCTTTGTTACAATTTCCTGACTTTAGTAAAACTTTTATTTTAACCACGGATGCATCCAATTTTGCGATCGGGGCTGTATTGTCACAAGGAACGATAGGCTCAGATAAGCCTGTAGCCTATGCTAGTAGAACCTTGAGCGACACAGAAGTAAAATATAGCACTATCGAGAAGGAACTTTTAGCCATAATATGGGCAGTTAAGCACTTTCGACCGTATTTGTATGGTAATAAGTTTACCATATTTACAGACCATAGACCATTAGCTTGGCTGTATTCATTGAAAGAGCCCAATAGTAAACTCACGCGATGGCGGTTAAGGTTAGAAGAATACGATTTCGAAATAAAATATAAGAAAGGCCCTCAAAACACGAATGCAGATGCTTTATCTAGGATTAAGATTAATGCAATTGACGACGATTTAGATTCAATATTCGTAAATATAGGAGATAGGCAGGAACGTATACAAAAAATTATAGAAAACGAATTACAAGACCTCGAAACTCCAATAGAAACGATAGAACTTTCGGATTCTGATGATGGGGTCACTGCCAACTCAGTTTCAAATAGAGAACACGAAGGCATTCCTAGTTTAAACGAAGCTGTCGATACTAAACCAAAACAGATTTTAATTCATTCATGGTTTAAAAATAAATTAGACGTAAAAGATATTTCAAATAATAAACAAAAAATTCTCGAAGTTCACTTACCGACAAATAACGATATATTAGTTAAAGACTTTTTGAAAGAGTATATTGATCCAAAACATAAGTACTTTATATACTTCGAACACACATCTTTTAGAAAAACTTTTTCAAACATGGTAATTAAGTTATTTAAAAAGGATTCAGTTAAGTTAACCGAGTGTACAGAAAGAGTTATAAATTTGACAGGATCTGAAGAAGATCAAAAAGAAGTTATTTTAAAATACCACGACGGGAAAACATGCCATAGAGGTATTAAAGAAACTTTAACCAAACTTAAAAGACATTATTGGTGGGCAAACATGAAAGAGACAGTCACGGCAATCATAAATGCTTGCGAAACATGTAAACGCATGAAATATGATAGAAAGCCGATTAAACCCCACATTCAGTTAACACAAACCCAGGATGCCCCTTTTCAGGAAGCTTTTATGAATTTATTATATATTGAAGGGAAATATTATTTAACTATAGTGGATGCATTTAGTAAGATAGCACAAGCCATAGAGGTACCGAATAGGAGTACACCAGAGATAGTTAGGGCATTGATTAAATATTTCAGCATGTATGGTCTGCCTAGGAAAATTAGTTGCGATTCCGGTACAGAATTCAACAATACTTTGATTAAAGAAATGTTAAGCTTTTACAAAATTGAACTTCATATTGGGACGCCAAATAATCCCAGTTCAATGGCAATAGTAGAAAGGTTTCATTCTACCATTATTGAGATTTATCGTATAGCAAAATACGATAAAAGCGATTTAGATGCAGCATCAGTTATGACTTATGCCATCATGGCTTATAACAACACCATACATTCAGCAACAGATTTTACGCCTTTTGAACTAGTATTTGGCCACACTTATTCCGATAATGTATTTAACGTGGATAGAGAGAAGAACTTAACTCAGAAATTATTGTTAGATCATAGAAAACGCCTTAAAATACTCTATGAATTCATAACAGAAAAATTAGAATCAGATAAAATTAAAATAATTAATAAAAAAGGTGGCGAAACGACACCGGTACTCGAACCAGACGATAATATTTACATGAAAGACACTAGGACTAGAAAAGCTAAAGAAAAACCTCGATATGAAAAAGCGAAAGTAATAGGTGAAGTTGAAAGAAATATAGTCCCAGTAGAAGTAAAGAAAAGGAAAACTAGAGTAGCCTTAAAAAATGTAAAACGTCCTCCACAGATCGTGCCTGGTACTTCTGGTACTAGTGGTGCCAACACTCACGCTGGACCTCCAAAACCTCGGTCAGAATCCGGGGATAGCAGCGATAAAGCGGGGAGTAGCAGTGAAGAGGAATAGTTATTGGACAATATACAAAAGTGTAGATTTAGAATCATTACACTTACAAATAGATAATAATATCCGGGATTTTATTAACTTGAAAATTAAAATTAAGGAAAATAGTCTTAGTAACGAAACTATAGGAAAAGAAAGCCAAATAGAATATCTTATTAAACTAACTAAGGATAGATTCTTTCAAATCTTACCTTTCCATTATAGAAATAAAAGAGCTCTGTTTAATCCATTAGGCTCACTTGTAAAAGCTATCACAGGAAATTTAGATGAAGACGATGCAATTAAATATGATAGAGAAATCCAAATGATACAGAACAAAGAGCATGTGGTCGAACGTAAAGTATCATCAATGCAAAAAGCTTTTGATAAATTAGTAAATGACTCTGAAATAATAAATTCAAATATTAAAAACTTGGGTTTACATACCAATGAAATGGAAAAATTAGTTGAACATGAGTTCAGGTTTAACAAACTTTTCCAAATATTAAATACTATGTATCAAATTTTAAATAACTTTCGGACCTGTTACGAAAACATACAAGAGATTGAAACGGCAATAGCCTTTAGCAAACTGAATACATTGCACCAATCCATTATAAATAGTACAGAATTATATAATACGTTAGAAGTCATTGCTAAACATGCTAGAACAATATACCCAGTAAGCAAACATAATTTAATAAAATTAGAACGTAATATCATACTTAAATCATATATAAATAACAACAAGTTAGTTTTTGTTTTAGAAGTTCCCCTAATAAATAACGAAACATATAATTATTACAAGGTTATACCCATCCCTATATTCCATTCTCCAAATACCTTTACAATAATACCCAAATATCCTTACCTGATGGTGAATAGATTGAAATACATGCCCGTGGTAAGCCCATGTACTGAGATTGAAAATGGAAAATTTCTTTGCGCTGAAACTAATTTAGCCCAGTTTCCAACCGAGACCTGCATTGAACAAATAATGCTGATGAAGAACAACTACAAAAACTGCATACAGAACCATATTGAAATAGAAAAAACTAAGATACAGAAAATAACCGACAACCAATGGTTGGTTTACTCAGAGGAAAATCTCATCATCACCGAGAATTGCAATACAGAAATCCTGAAGTACACTATTCTTGGGACCTACATCGTGACACCTGGCCAACAATGCGAGACACAAATAGGCGAAGTCAGCGTTGCCGCCACCACAAACACTACAGTTTCCAGTCTCCAGCTGCCATTGATCCAGATGCCAGACCTACAACAGGACATTCAGAGAAGATCAAAGAAAGTGGATTTAAGAAATGTGGACTTCAGTGATGTGAAAGAAGTGTTACAAAGTGCAAAATTTAGTGAAATAGACGATACGACACAAACAGTGACAATAGAAATTAGTATATGGACCATCTTAGAGTATGTGGTTATTGTAATAGCAATAGTTATCTTTATAATGTATAAATTTCAGTTCATAAACTTTTGTCGAAATTCTCCGAAACCGTCTGCGACACCTTCGGATAATTTCTCTCTTAGGGAGGGAGGAGTTAAGGAACCCCAACCTACCAATATTAGCTTTGTCAGACAATAAGTATTTACTAGATTATTATTTCCCAATTTCCCCACTGCGCGATCAGCATTTATAATTATCTAGAACATGCGTCAATCTGATCACGCTGTGCATGTACTACGTTAGCAATTAAGTTAGTATATAAGATCAATATTTTGTTAGATTTAATTAATTACTGTTTCGCTGTAACTCTGTCGGAATAAAGTTATTTTTAAATACTTCCGTTGTCGCTTACTTAATTCACTCCAAGGAGGTCCGATTATATTGGAAGAAACCACTGTTTGAAAATGGAAAAGAATATTGATTTTGGAAACGAGCTGAAGGGTATAAAAGCAGAGGCCGTCAGAAGCAAGGGGCGATTCTATCTCCATTCTATCTCGGATTCTATCGCCATTCTATCTCCGGCTTTACTATAATAAAAGGGTCTCTCTCTTACAGTCCATCTTGGCCTGCCCTGGCCATTCCGGGGCTCACCCACTCCCTGCCGGAGCTAACTCTTCCTTCCCTCGGAGTCATCGACCCGCCGAGGCCACCACCAGCCGTCAATCACTCCCTGCCGGAGCCTCCATCTCCCGAGGACCACTTCCCGCTGCAGGCCACCTCTGAGGCCTAACCTCCTAAACGTGCAGTGCCGATCAGTAGTGTTAAACTGTGTTTTTGTACTCCCCTTGTATTTTTAATTATATTATAATATTCAATTATATTGTTGTTATATTTTCCCTTACATTTTCCCCCTCTGGGAAAATGTAACGTTACACCATCCGTTTTTTTTTTTTTTTTTTTTTAATTATATACTAGACATGCAATTGTTATATATATATTGCTTTTTTATATATGTTTTTTTTTTTTTTTTTATTATTTCATGCGAACTTAATTTTATAACATTTATTATTATGATTGAAACTTCATGGCAGTGCAAGCCGACCAGCCCCAGGCGACGGCTTCCGTTCACGGAAATGACGTACACATCCGCGCCCTTCAGCTCAACCATTTTTTAGGGAGCCGATTGACCAGATGTACAACGCCACCATCGGCGGGACATTTACGTGAGCATGACAGACTCACTCTGCCATGAAGTTTTACAAGATTCCATTTTGGTGGTTCGTGGAGGGTTGGGATTGGTTAGTGTTGAAATGTTGGGAGTATGGATATGGTTGTGGAGTATTATTTGAGACGGGATGTCACGACCAGGGATTTTGCTAGCCCGAGCAGGGCTTCCACGACTGCTGCGTCTCGATGTTTCGTTGTCGTACACTGCCGCCTCTGATTCCTCGAATAGTACCCTTAGCAGGCCTTCAGTGTTCCTCTGGAAGGTCTGCAGGATCTTTCTGCATGTCGTGAGATTGACCTCTCTGGTCGCTCTTACGATTGCAACGTACTCGAGGAACGCACTCTTTACGTGGTCCGTGGTGCCCATATTAACTGCGAGGGTCGGCGGGCTGACTTGCCCCTTGTCGGCTCTTGTAGGCGTAGGCTTCTGTGGTGTTGGTTCTTTCCCCTTTCTTTTAAAGAACCTCTCTATAGCTGTTGGTGATGCGTGGCTGGTGCTTGGGAGCAGTGCGTTGAGGAAGGTGCCGAAGGCTTTCAGGCGACTCCTCGTCCGGGCTCGGTCCTCCGGGCTAGCGGTTGTGCTCTGCTCCTTTGCAGCTTTTTCGGCGGCTGCCTTCTGCTGGGCCCTCTCTGATCCGCTTTGAGTGATCGAGCCTGACGTGGAGCTCGTCGCGTTGGCTGTTGGGTGTCTGGGGGCTTTGAGGAAACTCAGAGTTTCCCCTCTGTCCTCATACACTACTACCTCATGGAGTTCTGAGGCTTTCAAACAGCCGAAGCGATCTGCGACGTCTCCTCTTTCCCCCTCGATCATCATTGCGTCGATGCTAATGGTACGGGCTGTGACTGCCATGTACTCTCCTACCTCCCTGATCTTTTGAAGCAGTGAGCTTGCTTGGGCAAATGGAGTGTCCTCTCCCCACTCGAATAGTGCGATCATCTCTCCTTTGACTCGCACCAGACGGCATCGGTGAGTGGCTACTTCCACATGCGGCAGTTTGGCGTATTTACTGCCTTTCATGCTCGTTTTGGTTGTGCTTCCGTTGATCAGGGCGGCAAGGCCTGGTGAGATGTGTATACGGGCTCCAGCTCGGCTCGATCCTACGCAGAAGCTTATGCCTAGCCTCTCTCCTTCTCTGTTCATGAAGAGGGCGACGCCTCGCAGTCTGACGCCAGGCGTTCCGTCTCTCCCGCATGCCAGGAGCTCCGAGATGGACATGGAGCTGAGTGCTGGTTGTAGGCTGGCTTGTGCTGTCGCTGCTGCTGCTGCTGCTGCTGCTACCACGGGTGTTGGTCGTTGTGTGGTTTGTGTTGTGGTGAGTGGTGTACGTGTTGTGGTTTGAGTGGTTGTTGTTGTTGTTGTTGGTGCGGAGTTTGGTGTGGTTGTTGCTGCGGTCGTTGATGGTTGTCGGGTCCGACTACGCAAGGGTGCGTCCGTTTTGTTGGCCGCTGCTGCGACTATGGCGACTTTGCTCGCGAATGCCAAGAATAGTTTTCTGGAAGCCGGTCTCCCCATGATGGTGTGGAGTATGGACTGGCTTAGCTGGGTTCCGATCTTTACTTCCAGCTCTATTCTGTCGTGACTGAATCGTGGGCATTCGAAGAGCAGGTGCCAAACTGTCTCTTCGCAACTGGGGTCACAGACGCACGAGGGACTATCTTTGAGATGGAAGCGGTGGAGATACGCTGAGAATCCTCCGTGTCCTGTTAGGACTTGTACGTGGACCGGTGTGAGAACTGCGTCTCTAAGTGTTCTTTTTGCCGCTAGGACGTCTGGGAAGAACACTTTTGTGACCGCTCCTGTACTCGAGGATTCGTATCGCGCTTGCCACTTCTTTATAGTCTCTTCCCGTATCTTCTTCCTCACGAACGATACGGGCACCTTGTTGTAGTCGTCTGTCACGTTGTTAAGGGCTGCCTCCTTGGCCAGCTCGTCCGCTCTCTCATTCCCTGCAGTTCCCACATGGGCCTTGAGCCAAAAAAACCTCACTTCTCTGCCCTTTTCTCTGGTCTCGCGGACGCTTCTCTTGATTTGAAGTGCCAGGTGGTGAGTGACGGACGGTCTCCGCAGCAGGTCAAGCGACGATCTTGAGTCACTTAAGATGCTTACGGAGGCCGCCTTGGATTCTCTTGCCATCCCGGCAGCTCTGAAGAGAGCGTACATTTCCGATTGGAAGACTGAGTTGTGGGGTTCAAGGCCAAAGGTGCTGAACGTTGACTCCTTCCCGTTTTCCCACCAAGTTAGGGCAGCGCCAACTTTCCCCTCTATCTTGCTGTCGTCTGTGTATATTTGGGGACCGATTACTTGATGGGTTTCCAGGGTTTCGGGAGTCAAGTCCTCTAGGCGTGCGTACTCTGTTGTCGTGAGTAGCGATGGGTGGGGATTTTGGGAGTGGGGCACGTTGCACTCCAGCTCGCGGCCCGGTGGTATGAACTCTTGGGAATGGCCCTTTCTAATCTTGAACAGGGTTGCTGCCTCGATTACCCGGAGATCTAGTGGGAGTTGACCTGACAGAATAAGTGCCGATGTTAGAGACACCGTGCGGTATGCTTTGCAGATTTTCTGCGCGAAGCCTCTCTGCAGTGAGTCAAACTGATTCCTTGACATCAGTTTCTCAGCTGCGGGGGCCCACGCGCTCGCTGCATACATCACGATGGGCTCTATCACAGACACGTATATTGTCCTAATTATCTCTGTGTTGAGACCCCAAGTCACCTTTGCCGCACATGCCAACTGCTTGTAGATGTCTGCGGACTTTTTACAGATCGCCGACACGTGCGCGTTGAAGGTGAGTTTGGAGTCTATTGTGAGACCCAGCAGCTTTACCTCCTCGACCAGGTTCAGCCGCGTGTCCGACATGTAGAGTACCGGAACGTCGTACTTTAGCTTTCTCGTTAACACCATCGCATAGGTCTTGTGCGCGGCGAAACGTAGCTTATTTTGGACGCCCCATTCCGATACTGTGTCTAGCGCGTTGTTGGCTGATTGCTGCAGGGGACCAGCCGTGTGGTCCGAGAGAACCAGGACAACGTCATCTGCGAAGGCTTGACAGTGTACTCCCTTGCTAGCCATCTTGTGTAGAAGCGAATCTAGGATCAGGTTCCAAAACGTCGGACCGGCAATTGAGCCTTGGACGCATCCCTTTGTGGTACCTTTCTCACTAGTCGCTCTGGCGTAGTTGACCCTTATGTTCCGGTCTTCCAGGTATGAGGTGACGAGAGCGTAGATGTTTTTAGGACAGTTTTTGACTACCATCTGTCGCTTGAGTGCTGGCCACCACGCGTTATCGAAGGCCCCCTCTATGTCCAATGATAACAAAAGCACGATTTTTTTGGCTTTGATTTCGGCTCGTAGGTGCCCCATTAGGGCATAGAGGGCGTCCTCGGTTCCGCGCTGTGGCATGAATCCAAACTGGTTTGGGTTGAGTGTTGGGAGGAAGTGCCATTGCATTCTGCCAACTAGGAGTTTCACGACGATTTTTCCTAGGACCGAGAGCAGACCTATTGGCCTGTATGACTTTGGGCTGGTGTAGTCGTCCTTTCCTGGCTTTCGGAGAATAAACACATGGGCGACTTTCCACTGCTTCGGGAAGTGTGACAGCGACAGGCATCTATTAGCTATCTCTAAGAACACTTCCCGATCGCAGTTTATTGCCGCAGTGCAGATGTCTGCTGTTAATCCGTCGGGACCGGGGGCTTTTTTCGGGTTCTGGTTCTGGAGAACCATTTCCAGCTCCGCGGCCGTGAAGGGAGGATCGTCGGCAGACAGTCCCCGGGGGTTTTTCTCCTCCGCCAGCTTCCTTAGGCTCCTGTGGTGGGGCTGTTCGGCATCCGTTGAGTCGTCGGGGTAAAAGGTTTTTGCCAGAAGATCCGCTGACTGCTCGGGGCTGAGCGTCTCGCCTTCAGTATTTCTCAGGAGGGCGTCATCCTGTCTTCTGGCTGTCTTCCTTAGTACCCTGTAGATGCCGTCCCACATACTCTCACGGTCCTGCTTCGAGCAAAACTCTTTCCAGTTTGCTGTGGCTGCTTCCGTTGCTGCTGTGGTGTATTTGTTTTTGGCCTGCACGTATTCCTGGATGGTGAAGTGTCTCCGACTTGCGGCTGCATTCCGGATCCTTCTCTTCTTCGTCAAGGCGTCTTTTTTGAGATGGTCTAGAGAAGGACTCCACCATGGGGGCTTGGCGTCGTATTTTGGCGACCCCAGTTTTGGGATCGCTTTCTCGCATGAGCGGTGGATGGTGTGGGTGTACTCTGTGATGAGTTTCTCCAGATCCTCTGGGTTCGAGACGCTCGAGACTCTGGCTGGTGTAATGTTACTGTCCGCCAGACGGGTCTTGAAGTGTGCACAGAAGTCGGACCACTTAGCCTTCATGGTGTTGTAGACGCGCGTCGAGATCGGCCTTAAGGGTTCCAAAGCCTTTTCTAAGCGCAACGAGAAGGTGATTGCGTTGTGGTCTGATGTTGTCAGACTTCTTACTACTCGCCACTCCTCGACCTTGCCTAGCAGCGACAGACTGCATGCCGTCACATCGACAATGCTCGTACACCACCTGTCTCCTCTGTAGGTCTCGAAGGTTGGTGTTTGACCCATGTTGAGGATGTGGAGGTCCCGCTCATTGAGAAAGGAGTTGTACGACGCTCCACGGTGGTTTTCGGAGACACTTCCCCACCACTGGCTCCAGGCGTTTACGTCTCCTCCCACCAGGATATTGTTGTTGGAAATAATTACAACAATGATGTTGGTATGTGCCTAATACACATCATGGAGTTCGTATATGTGTCCCAGTATAAACTCTGCTGATATAGAATAAGTTTTCTAGACAGATGTCACTTTCATAAACGTGCTAGTACTGCTGATCGTTTTGCCTGTAGTGATGCACAATATATTTTGGAGTCTAATATGTTATTTTATTGAGTAGTCCACGGAATTTCCAACATGGTAGCAGAGCGTGGTTATTCGCTACTCTAATAACCGTTTTCCAAGTGTGTGCGTGTGTTTTCGTAAAATTATTTTCAAAATTTATTCGCTAGGAAACAAAAGATGGCAACGGCCATTCAGAATGTTTCTATTGAAAAATTATCCGGGATCCAAGATTATCCATCCTGGAAATTCATGATGCGGATGGTGCTCATTCATGACGATCTTTGGGATTGTGTGGGCACAACTGAAAATAAAAACGAAGATGCCAAGAAACAGCAGAAAGCGCTCGCAAAAATCGCTTTAAACGTGAAGCCTTGTGTATTTCCACAAATTAGAAATGCCAAGACGGCTCGCGAAGCATGGAGCAACCTTCAGAAGGCATACGAAGACCGAGGCTTGTCACGACAGCTCGGATTGCTTCGCACATTGTTCGCCACCAAATTAAGCGAATGTGCGAGTATGGAGGCATACGTTAATAAGGTTATGGATACATCGCAACAACTGAGCGACATCGGAGCGGCTTTGGAAGATGACTTCGTGGCCGTGATTTTACTCAGCGGTTTGACAAGCGATTACGACCCGTTGATTATGGCTCTAGAAAATTCGAACACGTCACTGTCAAGCGAAAATGTCAAAGCGAAATTGCTTCTGGAAAATGCAAGACGCGATGAAAAAGGCGAAGATGCTACGGCTTTAGCAGCCCGGAAAGCACCCAAACGAATTAAGTGCTTCAGATGGAAAAAGAGTGGGCATATCAAGAAGGATTGTCCTGACAACTCTGACGGCAAGAAGAGTGGCCGGAAAGGCCAGGCGCATCTCACAGCGTTGGCCGCAGGCGTCAAGCGAGACGTTTGGTACGTCGACAGCGGTGCGGCGCAACATTTTTGCAATGATCGCAGGTTTTTATCAGATTTTACAACTGGAAAGCCAAAGAAGGTCTTAATTGCAAATGGTGAAGCATTGCAAACAGCTGGAAAAGGAACTGCGCAAGCTGTGTTAAAGGACAACAGTGTGAGATCGATAAGTAATGTGTACTTAGTCCCTAAGTTATCTGCTAATTTATTATCTGTTAGTGCGATGGATAAGAAAGGTTACGAAATTGTGTTTCGTTCTGGCGTGTGTACAGTCTATGACAACGGGCAGGTTTTGGCTACAGCTACTCTGAGAGATGGTATTTATGAACTTGATGCCATTGAAACTGTTTCTGTTTCGTGTAGCGAGCTATCCTCGCAGGCCATGTGTTCGTCTTTATCTGTAGGTACAGGTGACAGCAAAGCGGTGCCGGCATGTCAACTGAAGGATGACAGTCGTCCTGTTGCCGTCAGCGTGGAGCAAACGCCGCAGTACCCTGCTACTGGAAGCCAGTCAACGCAACAAATTTGGCACCGTCGTCTATCACATCTGAACACCCGAAGCATGGAGTTACTGCGAAAAGGTATGGTCAAAGGTATTTCTTATGACAACAAGAACTTTCAGTCGTGTGTTTCTTGCATGTTAGGTAAACAGACTAAGTTGCCATTTCCAAAGAAATCTGAGACTAGGGCCAAGGAAATCCTTGGAATAGTTCACAGTGACGTCATGGGACCACTGCCGTGCCCGTCTCTAGGTGAAAAAAAATATTTTCTGTTGTTCATTGACGACCTGTCACGAAAAACATTTGTTTATTTTCTTAGGAGGAAAGATGAGGTTTTCGAGTTGTTTAAAGAATTTAAAGCGCTCGTAGAAAACCAAACCAATAAGAAAATAAAAGTTCTTCGTAGTGACAATGGTGGTGAATATGTCAATTCTAAATTTCAGAAGTTCCTGAAGAAGCATGGGATTCGACATCAGACCACGGTTCCAAGGTCATCGGCTCAGAACGGAGTCGCGGAACGCGCGATCAGAAGCGTTACGGAGAAAGCCAGGTGCATGCTCCAGGAAGCAGGCTTGAAAAAGCAATTCTGGGCAGAAGCGGTCAACACCGCCGTCTACCTGAAGAATCGCTCTCCAACTAAGGCTGTGATGGGGAGTACACCGGAAGAAAAATGGACAGGTAAAAAGGAGAATCTGAGTTACCTACGCATTTTTGGATGTCAAGCTTATGCCCTACAGCACAAACGGGACAAATTGGATCCCAAAAGTAAGAAATATATTTTTGTCGGATACTGTGACGAGTCTAAGGGTTACAGATTGATAGATCCGGCGAGCCCGAAGAATATCATTAAAGCAAGAAATATCAGTTTTCTAGAACATGCTTTTTGGAATGACACTTCATCAGATATGAATGACAGTTCACGTTACACTCAGATTGGTTTGTTTCCAAACAATGTAACTGTCGCCGATAATATTCCAGTGCAACCCGCCTTGCACGATTTACCCCAAGAACCCGCAGAAATATCTAACGAAAACTGTCAAGATAACAGGACCATTGTGATAGATGATTCTGAGAGCAGTAGTGAGAGCCCAGATGATCCTGCGGATGAGACGTACCTCCCAGGAGATTCCACACTGGAAGACTACGAGAACTCTACGGACGAAACTAGTGAGTTTGAGTCAGCTAGTGTAGCACGCACTGTATGCAGTGACACGGGGGACCCTCAGACAGTACGCGAGGTACTGAATGGCCCAGAAGCGAGTAAGTGGAAAGCCGCGATGGCGGAAGAGTATAAATCCTTCATCGATAATAAGTGTTGGACTCTGACTAACCGCGATACGAAGCAACGGCCTGTCAAATGCAAGTGGATCTTTAAAAGAAAGCTTGGCCTTGACGGGGAAATATTGAGGTACAAAGCGCGCCTAGTTGCAAAAGGTTATACCCAGAAATACGGTATTGATTACGAAGAAACGTTCTCCCCTGTAGTACGATATTCTACTATACGTACGTTGCTAGCTTTGGCAACAGAACATAACATGAATATCGAGCATCTGGATGTAAAAACGGCGTTTTTAAATGGAGACTTAAAAGAAACCGTTTTTATGGAACAACCAGAGGGCTACAAGATTAAAGGCCAAGAAGATAAAGTTTACAAGTTGAATAAGGCCATATACGGACTGAAGCAAGCTTCGAAGTCTTGGGATGAGAAAATAAATAGCGTTTTGACGAGCAAAATGAAATTCAAATGTTTATCTTCCGAACCTTGTGTTTATGACAAGTCGAGCGGGAAATCTATGATTATAATTGCGCTCTATGTTGATGACATAATGCTATTTTCTTCAGCTGGTTGCCGAGATACGGCAGGAATCAAAGAAGAATTGAAGAAGGCCTTCGAAATCAAAGATTTAGGGCCAACACATCACATTCTTGGAATGAGGCTTTGCAGACAGAACAAGGAAATAACTCTAGACCAGTCAAGCTATATTAAGAAGGTGCTAGAACGATTTCATATGTCAGATTGCAAACCTGCACAAACACCTATGGAGGCAGGTCTGAAGCTCGTGAAATCTACAAAAAAGGATTGTACGCACGACTACAGAGGCCTGATAGGATGTCTGATGTACATAGCGGTATGTACCCGGCCGGATATTGCGCACGCTGTAAGCTCGCTCAGCCAGTTCAACGACGCGTACGATGAGACTCACTGGAAGGCGGCAAAACGTGTTCTTCGCTATCTGAAAGGTACGCATGATCATTATTTAACTTTTCAGAAGTCAGGGTTGGATATTATTGTATATGCTGACGCTGATTTTGCGTCAAATGAGGTCGATCGCCGATCTTATACCGGCTATGTGTTCAAAGTGGGAAATTCTACCATCTCTTGGGAGAGTAAAAAACAAAAAACCGTGGCTCTTTCAAGCACAGAGGCCGAATATATGTGTCTGTCAGATGCTTGTAAAGAGGCTCTTTTTCTACGCAAGTTTCTGTTCGAAATTTACGGGGTACAGTATAGGATTACATTGTTTAATGATAATCAGTCTGCACTGAAGTTGTGCACTAATTCTATGTACCACGCCAGAACGAAACACATTGACGTAAGACATCATTTCATCAGGGAAATCGTTGAGGAAGGTACAGTCGTTATAAAATACCAATCTACTGATGAAATGGTGGCCGACGTTTTAACGAAACCGTTGGCAAAGGAAAAACACGATAAGTTTGTATGTCGTTTATTTATATCGTTAAATAAATGACATAATGGTTCTAAGCAGTAAGTAAGGTATAGGTACTTGCAGAAGTATAATTTGTTTTAGATCCGTATCACATAGTTTTGAATATTTACTGTTTATATGTGACGGATACTTTGATAAATTTATACTTTTGCTATGTCTTTTGCTGTTGTACTGTTTTATTATTTTTTAGACAGCGGATGTATCTATGCTTAGATTATTTATAGTGTTCAACGTGTGTAATGTGATTTACATGAGTTTATATTGGTTCAAGGGCCAGTGTTGGAAATAATTACAACAATGATGTTGGTATGTGCCTAATACACATCATGGAGTTCGTATATGTGTCCCAGTATAAACTCTGCTGATATAGAATAAGTTTTCTAGACAGATGTCACTTTCATAAACGTGCTAGTACTGCTGATCGTTTTGCCTGTAGTGATGCACAATATATTTTGGAGTCTAATATGTTATTTTATTGAGTAGTCCACGGAATTTCCAACAATTGTGTGTGTGTGTGTGTGTGTGTGTGTAGTTTATGGATTGTGTTGTGTGTTTCGGAAAGATAGGGTTCGATGTCTTGGTCACCCTCAAAATAGACCGACAGTGCCCCGAAGCTGAGCTGGCGACTCAGAAAACGATCCGACCACTGTGAGGGCTGGGGGAAACTGGGTTAGGTTAGGTTAGGTTAGGTTAGGTTTTTTTTTTTGTATATAAAACTACCGCAGACTTAAGCGTCCGCGCCCTTTTTTATTTGAAAAGATTTATCTGATTTATATATTTGACTTTTTAATTAGATTCGTGACCCTTAACTAGACTTAAAAATCTACGTGGTTCTTAGTTCCTTTTTTTTTTTTTTTTTTTTTTTTTTTTTTTTTTTTTTTTTTTTTTTTTTTTTTTTTTTTTTTTTTTTTTGTATGTTTTCAATTAAGACTACGACTTTAATTAACCTATTACTTATGACCTATGTTACACTGTTTTAATCTATTTTAATATTGGATGCTTGGGTGACTTGGGGATGAGGATGTTGGGATTTATGGGATTGAGGTGGCTCCGCTACCGACCATGGTCTTCGTTACTCGGAGCAAGGCTTCCACGACCGCGGCGTCTCGATGCTGCATGGCCATCTTTAAGTTGTACTCGATGACCATTTTAGTCGGCGCATCCATCGCTCTCCTCGCAAACCTGCCTGTGGCGTCGTCGGCGTCATCGGTGTAATAGACGCAGCTGACCGTATGTCTCGACACCGCCACTACTGCGTGAGATACACTGTCGTGGATTTGGAGCCTCCTTTTTTTGGTGTTTATGATGATGACGTTCTCGTAGGTCAATCCCTGAGCTTCGTGTATGGTTAGGGTGCGCGACCCTTCGCCAGACCCATATCCTTGGTTACTGAGGGAAGCTTTCTCCTCTTGCGTGTGAACCAGGAATAGGGTTTTTGGGGCGGTACTCGGTATTTGCGCACCTGTGTAACCTTCCACCTTCAGGGAGTGAATCTGCGATGGTGATGACTTAGACGAGTATATACCTGAGTATATCTCGCTTAGTGTGAACGCCACATCCATCGGGTTGCGGTGCGTACACAACAACTCCTGGGTGATGCCAGCCACCAGGTTTGGACGGGTATACCTTAGTTGAAAAAGGTTCTCTCTGTCCAGAAATGGTAGCTGGTTAACGTCTCCGATTAGGACCACCTCGCTTGCACCAGACAACCTTACTGCCATGACTATAGCCCCAAAGTGGTTCATGAGTGCTTCATCTACCGAGACGGTAGCATTTCTCATTACTCTTGAACCCGTTTGCTAGGATTGAGGCCATAGTGCGTACTCTTGTTTTGACGCGATCTCCTAAGCGCGGCTCCAGCTTCTCTCTGAGATCCTTGGCAGCTTCGGTCGTTGTGGTAGCTACGACGTCCCTTTCTTCGTCGAATTCTTTCACCACCCACGTTGTTTTGCCGCAACCCGGCACTCCATTCACCCACCTGATACTGGGTACCGCCCAAACTTCCTGTGGTGCTAGGTCTTCTGAAGTCCCCGAAATAGATTTCGCCATTTCGAGAATCTTATCATCCAGCATTATCTTGGTACATTTGGCGGTAACCACTATCGGGCTGTCTCCTGTGGTGTTGAAGGTTGTCTTACCCCTTCGCTCCGTTTCCTGCTCATCCAGGGCCACGAAACCACTTTCCTCGCTGTAGGCTGCCATATACGACCCCTCCATTTCCCCAGCGATAACTTGGGATGTGGCGTTGTCGTATATGGCTGCTCCTGCCTCCTTGAGTAGTACTCTTAGTAGACCTTCTGAGTTTAGTTGGAAAGTCTGCCAGATTTTACTGCATGTCGTGAGGTTGACCTGCTTGGTCGCTCTCACGATCGCTACATACTCAAGGAAGGCGCTCCTCACGTGGTCTGTGGTACCTGAACTCATCGCAGGGATGGGAGGGCTGACTTGCCCTATGTCAGCTCTGGTTGGTAAGAGTTTTGGTTCCTTAGGTTCTTTGGGCTTTTTATTGAAGAACCTCTCCACCGCTGTCTCCTGTTTCGCAGTTGATGTGTTGTGGTTTGGGAGCAGTGCTCTGAGGAAAGTGCCGAAGCTCTTAAGGCGACTCCTCGAGCGGTCTCGGTCCTCGGGGCTGGTGTATTGGCCCTTTTCCTTTTCGGCCCTTTCGGCGGCTGCCTTTTGTTGGGCCC
Organism: Omphaloscelis lunosa; assembly: GCA_916610215.1. NCBI lineage: Eukaryota > Metazoa > Arthropoda > Insecta > Lepidoptera > Noctuidae > Omphaloscelis > Omphaloscelis lunosa. The sequence continues at coordinate 24,166,896 of OU744247.1, forward strand.
TCTCCGAACCGCTTAGAGTGGACTGGCTGTCGGGTGTAGTGGAGCTCGTCGCTTTCGCTGTGGGGTCTCGAGGGGTTTTGAGAAAACTTAAAGTTTCCCCTCTGTCCTCATAGACCACTACCTCATGCTGTTCTGAGGCTCTCAAACAGCCGAAGCGGTCTGCGACGTCCCCTCTGTCCGTACCTATCGCCATAGCGTCCACGCTTATGGTCCGGGGTGTGAGTGGCGTGTGTTCTCCTGCCTCCCTGATCGCTTGGAGTATTGAGCTCGCTTGAGCAAATGGGGTCTCCTCTCTCCACTCAAGTAGCGCGATGGTCTTCCCTTTGGATCGCACTAATCGGCATCGGTATGAGGCGACCTCCACTTGGGGCAGCGCGGCGTACTTGCTGCCTCTCATGCTCGTTTTTGTGGTACTCCCGTTGATCAGGGCTGCAAGGCCCGGCGAAATGTGGACTTTGCCTCCTACTCGGCTAAGACCCAGTCTCTCTGCCTCTCTGTTCATGAACAGAGCGACTCCTCGCAGTCGGACGCTTGGTGTTCCGCCTCCTCCGCATGCCAGAAATTGTGTGATGGGTTTGCCAAACTTCTTGGCAGTATATGGTTAGGTATAAATGAGACCAAAGATGTAGTATAGTCTGGTTATAATTATCCAAAGGTGCATCTTATATACTAACGACTACGTGTTGAAAACAGATAGTAGAAACATTTAATAGATATTGAACGTGCGATAAAGAACATAAGATTGCGATGTAGATTGTAGATACAGCACAAAGATATTGTATTGTAACAGTACACCCCCCTTTAAAAGAAAAAAAAAAAAAGTAAATATTATGGTAATAGTGTTTACAATATAAATTTGATCTAGACCTTACTAGTCATTTGCTGATGTATATAAATAATAATGCTATTGTACGCGGTGGAATTTGATGACGCCTGTTGTGGTGCGATTTGCTGACGTCTGTAATTTTGACTTTAGCTGTTGCACGAGTGCTTATTATTTTTTTCCGTTAAACTCTTCATTCTTCTGTCCAGTGTTTTCATTATGCCATAAATTAGGATCGCACCGATTGTTAAAATAATCTGTCCCATCGCAACATTTCTTGTCCACCGTAAGTCCTCCTGGATCAGGTTACGGAGTTTGTCCGCTTCGTTTTGATTGAGGCAACTGTCCGTATTGTATGTTATCTGGTCCTTAGAACTTTGATTTCCCATTTTAGATGTCTTGTTGTTACGAGTAGTTGTGAATTAATGGTATATGTTAAGATCTATGCTAATATATATACGAATAACTTGCTTCTATCAGCGATTTTTATAGACGTACCACTGGCTTTACCTTACGTCCCGATCGTGTAGCGTACGTGTGTGAATGTCTGTCGCAATCCTTTGAATCTGGCACGTAGTTTGATTCGTCATTGATCATGAAAGCTGGTTTCAATCTATCAATTGATATCACTGTCTCCTTATCCCTAATTCTAATGCAAAATGTTTTATCTGTTCTACTAATTACTGGGTAGGGTCCTTCATACGGCGGCGTCAGGGCTTTCTTCATTCTATCACACCGAACAAATACGTGTGAGCATTCTTTGAGTTCGGGATGCACAAATATAGCTTGGTTATGGTTTTTTCTTTTCGGAATTGACGTCATTTGTGTGATGCCCTTTTGAATTTGTTTTACAAATTCTTCGTACGTTGATAACTGTGCTGCTGATGACTCAAAAAACCCTCCAGGGAGTCGTATTGGCGTTCCATATGTCATCTCTGCTGAACTATAACCTGTGTCTTCTCGCAAGCTACTCCGCAACCCGAGTAAAACTGTTGGGATTTCTTTTAACCAATTTTCGTTGGATTCTCTTGTCATTAACGCTACCTTTAAAGTTCTATGAAATCTCTCTATCATTCCATTGGATTGCGGATGATAAGGTGTTGTCCTAATTTTATGTATTCCCAAAAATCGAGAGAGTGACTCAAATATTCTTGATTCAAACTGTCGGCCTTGATCCGTAGTAATGCGCAATGGACAACCAAAACGAGTAATCCATCCTTCGAAAAGCGTCTTGGCTACTGTTTCTGCAGTTATATCTTCTACCGGAAATATTTCGGGCCATGACGTACAACGATCTATGATTGTGATTAAATATCTCTTCCCTTGTGAAATCGGAAGTGGCCCGACGATGTCAATATGTAAATGCTCAAAACGTTGCGCTGTCATAAAAGCACCAGGAGGTGATATCGTATGTCGTTGTATTTTTGATTTCTGGCAGGCTAAACATGATCTACACCAATTATTGATATCTTTGTTCATATACGGCCATAAATACCTTTGGGTTATCATTTTTCTCGTAGTTCTTTTTCCTGGATGGCTCATACCATGAATGGTATCGAAAATTTGTTTGCGAAAATGCTTTGGTAAGTAGGGGCGGCTTTTTCCAGTAGACGTGTCGCAGGTGATGTTTATTGTGGAACCCGGAAGCGTAATGTTTTTGAATTTTAATCTTTTATTGTCACGTAATTTACTAAGTTCATTATCTGTTGATTGACATTTTTCCAATTCAGCGTAATCGATAGGTGATGGCACGTATATTTCCTCTATTCGAGATAAGGCATCGGCGGTAATATTGTCACGTCCGCTTATGTGTTGGATGTTGGTACTGTACTGTGAAATGAAATCTAACTGCCGGACCCGTCGCGGTGTATCGTTTGATGATGGTTTTTGGGAGAATGCGTATGTCAAAGGTCGGTGATCCGTAAATATTGTAAATTCTCTTCCCTCGATTAATCTGTGAAAATGTTTGACGGCCATGTAAATTCCCAACAGCTCTCTGTCAAACGTTGAATATTTTTGTTGAGTTTCGCTCAATTTTTGTGAAAAAAAACCTAATGGTTCCCAATTGCGTCCGGATTTTTGCTGTAAAACTCCACCAACGCAAGTAGCACTAGCGTCGGTCATGAGCGCTAGTGATGCGTTGCGGGAAGGATGCGCTGTTAATACCGCGTTTTTCAAGCTTTCCTTGCATTTTTCGTAAGCTTGGTCTGCTTCCGTTGTCCAAGGAACATGTGAATTATCGTTCTTTTTTGAACCATGTAGAAATCCGTTTAAAACTCTTTGATTTTCCGCTGCGCGTGGAATATTACTTCTGTAGAAATTGACCATGCCCAAAAATCTTCTTAATTCTTGAATCGTTTTCGGTTTGGGAAATTCCATGATTGCCTTGTAATTTTCCTCGGTAGGTTGTATTCCTTGGCTCGTTATATGATAACCTAAGAAATCTATTTCCCTTCTGTGAAATTCGCATTTTTCGAGATTAATGGTTATTCCATTCTCGTGTAAACGTTTGAAAACCGTTTCTAAATGCTGATAATGCAAATCTTCGCTGTCCGATGCGATGAGACAGTCGTCTACATATATAAATACGAAATTTAAATCTCTAAATAAGGAATCCATGAATCGTTGAAATGTTTGTGCCGCATTGCGTAATCCGAAAGGCATTCTTAAGTACTCAAAAAGTCCGAAAGGTGTGATGATGGCTGTTTTCTCTATATCCTTAACAGGAATACAGTGGTATGCTTTGCGTATATCTATCTTGCTTAGTATCTTCTTATTTTCTAATATGTATGTAAAGTCAGTTAATCTTGGTAGTGGGTATTTGTCCGGAACTGTCGTGCTATTGAGCATTCGATAGTCTCCGCACGGTCTCCATTCGCCATTTTTCTTTTTTACCATATGCAATGGGCTTGCCCATGGGCTATCTGACGGTCGGCAAATTCCGAGTTCTATCATACTTTGAAATTCCTTTTTGGCTATGTCGTATTTTTCTGGAGGTAATGGTCTTGCCCGAGCTGCGACGGGTGGTCCTATAGTGATAATGTGGTGTTCAATCTTATGTTTGGGCGCATTGCGTAGAGAGGACTCTTTCGTGATGTCTTCGTACTTGTTTAAAAGTTGCGTAATACGTGGATTCGTTCCCACTGCGATAGTACGAATTGCTTGTTGTGCCGCTTTTTCTGAAGTTACATGCGTTGTCAGCTCTGTAACTTTGTCGATAAGTTTGCGACCAGCTATGTCGACTAATAGTTTATAGTGCTCTAGAAAATCTGCTCCAATTATTGGTTGTGTAACATCGGCGATTATAAAATTCCATTTATAACATCGTTGTAGTCCTAAATTCAAGGTAAGCGTCTTCTCGCCGTAAGTCCTAATTTTAGTCCCATTTGCAGCGTATAGTATGTATTGTTCATTTTGAAAAATTGAATATCTCTGTTGCTTGCTAATGACTGAGATATTTGCGCCCGTGTCAATCAAAAACTTCATACCACTTTTTCGGTCGGTAATGGTGAGGCGATTGGATGGGTGGATTGCACAGAGTTTCGCCGTTGTCTGTGCTCTTATTCGTTTCCCTGGTTCCGTACGTAAGTCATTGGTTTCCAACCGCATGGCTTAATGCAGTTCCTTGCATATTTTCCGAATCTTCCGTGGTAGTAACAAAATCGATTTGCCCCTCTATAGTTTGTTCTCGGCCTCATAATCGGGAATTGCTGACGTTCCTTGAAATGATTGTGCGTGTTGGGTCGATAGCCATATCGACCTTGCTGAATTGCGTCAATATCTATCTGTAATTTTGCTAGCTGGGTTAAAATGCATGCTGTATTGTTGTCGTTTGAAGTGTCGTTGCTAACAGCTGATATTTCGGTTACTTTTGAATTCATTATTATTTTGTCTGCAATTAGGCTCAGTTTGTCAATTTCCATGTCTTCCGTAACTGCTAGAACCGTAGTAACTGATGTTGGTAAAAGCCTGAACCATAGTAGTTTAATTGTTTCGTCACTGATTTTTCCTCTCCCGAGGACTCGCATTTGACGTAATAACTGCGAAGGTTTTTGATCACCGAGTTCTGTCTCTGATATTAATTTTTGAAACTGCCGCTGTTCTGTTTCTTCGTAACAATCAATTAAACGTTCCTTGATGTTTTTGTATTTATCTGTAGTCGGTGGCGAAGTGATTAGGTCACTAACCTGTAGTATTTATTCCTTGGATAACTTTGCTATTACCGTACAGTATTTGTATTCGTCTCCTTGCTTCTGTGGTGCTAATATGGCTTCTAGTTGCGTGAACCATAATCTGGGTTGGTCTTTCCAAAATTCCGGAATGCGGGATAAAACCGAGGTGCCAGCAGCTACTTCAAGTGTTCCTTGCTGATTTATGTTCGCCTTGCACGGTGGTTGCGCCATGTTTCTTGCTGCGTATTCGTTCGTCGGGGTCACCAATTTGCCAAACTTCTTGGCAGTATATGGTTAGGTATAAATGAGACCAAAGATGTAGTATAGTCTGGTTATAATTATCCAAAGGTGCATCTTATATACTAACGACTACGTGTTGAAAACAGATAGTAGAAACATTTAATAGATATTGAACGTGCGATAAAGAACATAAGATTGCGATGTAGATTGTAGATACAGCACAAAGATATTGTATTGTAACAATGGGCATGGTACTTGGAGCCGACTGTGGGCTGGCTTCTGCTGTTGCCGCGACTGTCTCCGGTTGTGTGTTTGTGTTTATATGTGTGACTTGTGTAACGGTATGTGTTATGATGCGTGTGTTTTGTGCGGTCCTTTGTGTGTTAGTAGTGGTTGTTGTTGTAGATGTAATCATTGTTAGTGGGTGAGTTGTGATTGTTGTTCTTGATGCAGTGGTTGTTGTCATTTGTGTGTTAGTGGTGTTTGTCAATTGCGTATTAGACATTGTTGTCGTTGTTGAGGTTATTGTTGGTGTTGATGTGTCAGTACTTGGGATTGGTGTTAGGACAGATGGTGGTGTGGTCCTCCTTGAGGTGCTAGTGTCCGACTTGTTGGCCTTCGCCGCGACTAGGGCGACCTTGCTCGCGAATGCCAAGAATGGTGTCCTTGTAGCCGGTCTCCCCATGATGGTGTGGAGTATGGACTGGCTAAGCTGGATGTCGATCTTTTGTTCCAGCTCCATTCTGTCTTGGCAGAATCTCGGGCACTCGAAGAGCAGGTGCCATACTGTCTCGTCGCAACTTGGGTCACAGACACACGAGGGACTATCTTTTAGATGGAAGCGGTGGAGATACGCTGAGAACCCTCCATGTCCTGTAAGGATCTGTACATGGAGCGGTGTCAGGACTGAGTCTCTGAGTGTTCTTTTCGCCGCTAGGACGTCTGGGAAGAACACTTTTGTGACCGCTCCTGTACTCGAGGATTCGTAACGCGCTTGCCACTTCTTGATAGTCCCCTCCCGTATCTTCTTTCTGACGAACGATACGGGGACTTTGTTGTAGTCCGGTGTTGTTTTGTTTAGAGCTGCCTCCTTGGCCAGCTCGTCCGCTCTCTCGTTCCCGGCGGTTCCCACGTGGGCCTTTATCCAAAAGAACCCCACGCTTCGACCTTCCTCTCGGATCTTACGGACGCTTCTCTTTATCTGGAGTGCCAGGTGGTGAGTGGCAGACGGACTCCTCAGCAAGTCGAGTGACGACCTTGAGTCACTCAGAATGCTTACAGAGGCCGCGCTGGATTCTCTTACCATCCTGACAGCTTCGGTGAGAGCGTACATTTCCGATTGGAAGACCGTGTTGTGGGGCTCTAGGCCATACGTACTGAACTTGGACTCCTTGCCGTTTTCCCACCAGGTAAGGGCAGCTCCTACTTTCCCCTCGATCTTGCTGCCATCGGTGTAGATTTGGGGCCCGATTAGGTGGTGTTGTTCCTGGCTTCCGGGAGTCGAGTCCTCTAGTCGTACGTATTCTGTTATGGTGAGTTCCGCTGGGTGGGGGTTTTTGGAGTGGTGTACATTTCTTTCCAGCTCGCAACCCGGCGGTAAGAAGTCACTTGAGTGTCCCTTTTTGATTTTGAATAGGGACGCTGCCTCCAATACCCGGAGGTCTAGGGGCAATTGACCTGACAGAATTAGCGCCGATGTTAGAGATACCGTGCGGTACGCTTTGCAGATCTTCTGCGCGAAGCCTCTTTGCAGCGACTCAAACTGATTCCTTGTCATCAGTTTTCCTGCTGCTGGCTCCCACGCACTCGCTGCGTACATCACGATAGGCTCTATCACCGACACGTAGATCGTCCTGATCACTTCTCTGTTGAGGCCCCAGCTCACCCTCGCCGCACACGCTAGTTGTTTGTAGATATCTGCGGCTTTTTTACAAATAGCCGCCACGTGTGCGTTGAAGGTAAGTTTGGCGTCGATTAAGAGTCCCAGCAGCTTGACCTCTTGGACTAGGTTCAGCCGCGTACCAGACATATGGAGTATCGGAACGTCGTACTTTAGCTTTTTCGTCAGCACCATCGCATTTGTTTTATGCGCGGCGAAACGCAGCTTATTGCGGACGCCCCATTCCGATACTACTTCCAGCGTTTCGTTCGCTGAACGCTGTAGAGGTCCGGTGGAGAAGTCTGAGAAGACCAGGACGACGTCATCTGCAAAGGCCTGGCAGAATACCCCTTTACTAGCCATTTTGTGTAGGAGTGAGTCTAGGATAAGGTTCCAAAACGTCGGGCCGGCTATTGAGCCCTGGACGCATCCTTTCGTGGTACCCTTTGTAACGTTACATTTTCCCAGAGGGGGAAAATGTAAGGGAAAATATAATAATATAATTGAATATTATAATATAATTAAAAATACAAGGGGAGTACAAAAACACAGTTTAACACTACTGATCGGCACTGCACGCTTAGGAGGTTAGGCCTCAGAGGAGGCCTGCAGCGGGAGGTAGTCTTCGGGAGATGGAGGCTCCGGCAGGGAGTGATTGACGGCTGGTGATGGCCTCGGCGGGTCGATGACTCCGAGGGAAGGAAGAGTTGGCTCCGGCAGGGAGTGGGTGAGCCCCGGAATGGCCAGGGTAGACCAAGATGGACTGTAAGAGAGACAGACCCTTTTATTATTATAAAGTCGGAGATAGAATCGGAGATAGATAGAATCCGAGATAGAATCGCCCGTTGCTTCTGACGGCCTCTGCTTTTATACCATTCAGCTCGTTTCCAAAATCAATATTCTTTTCCATTTTCAAACAGTGGTTTCTTCAAATATAATCGGACCTCCTTGGAGTGCGTAAATTTCATAAATTTAGAACAATAGTTAATTTGTAGTTATTTTGTACAATCATAATATAAAAATAAATTATAATTAATACATTGTTTTAGCGATATCAATAAAAATAATTAAAACTATATAAACCAAAAAGTAACATAGACTAAGCCAAACAGAAAAATAAAAAGAAACTGACAGTTTAACATTTGACACAGGTAAGTGTCACAACAAGAAAAACTACAGAAAATATCAATCAATGAAATACAGAGCCTCAGGAATATTTAACACATCGGCAATGGTCATGCATTTATCTAGAGAGAACGTATGATAAAAGGCCAACATTTCAACAACCAAACCGTAAGTAAAAACATGCAACATTACACCTTCTCGCTAGACGCTCTGGCATAGTTGACCCTGATGATCCGGTCTTCCAGGTATGACGTGACTAGTTGGTAAATGTTATTCGGACAGTGTTTTACCACCATCTGTCTCTTTAGTGCTGGCCACCACGCGTTATCGAAGGCCCCCTCTATGTCCAATGAAACCAAAAGCACGATCTTTTTAGCTTTGATTTCGGCACGAACGTGCCCCATTAGGGCGTAGAGGGCGTCCTCGGTGCCACGCTGTGGCGTGAATCCGTACTGGTTGGTGTTTAGTGTGGGTAGGAAGTGCCATTGAAGTCGGCCGACTAGGAGTTTTTCGACTATTTTCCCCAGAACCGATAACAGCCCTATTGGTCTGTACGATTTAGGGTTCGTATAGTCGTCTTTTCCTGGCTTACGGAGAATGCACACGTGGGCGGCTTTCCACTGTACAGGGAAGTGTGACAGCGACAGGCACTTGTTGGCCATCGCTAAGAACAATTCCCTGTCGCAGTTTATTGCCGCTGTGCAGATGTCAGCCGTCAATCCATCCGGCCCGGGAGCTTTCTTCGGATTCTGGTTCTGGAGAACCATTTCCAGCTCCGCGGCAGTGAAAGGTGGATCATCGGCTGACAATCCTTGAGGTGTTTCCTCCTCAGCCAGTCTCCTAAGTGTCGTGTGGTACGGCAGTTCGGCTTCTGTTGAGTCGTCAGGGTAGAAGGTCTTTGCTAGAAGATCCGCTGATTGTTCCGGGCTAAGAGTGTAGCCTGCGGTATTTCTCAGGAGGGTGTCTTCCTGTCTTCTAGCTGTCTTCCTTAGGACTCTGTAAATGCCGTCCCACATGCTCTCTCGGTCTTGTTTGGAGCAGAACTCTTTCCAACTTGTAGTGGCCGCTTCCTCAGCAGATGTTATGTACTTGTTTTTGGATGTGACGTATTCCTGTATGGTGAACTGTCTCCGACTTGCGGCTGCGTTCCGGATTCTCCTCTTTTTCGTCATCATATCTCTCTTCAGACGATCTAGAGTTGGAGTCCACCATATAGGATTGTGGTTGTGTTTTGGCGACCCCAGTTTTGGGATCGCTTCCTCGCATGAGTTGTGGATGAATGTTGTGTAATCTGTTATGATTGTCTCCAGATCTTCTGGGTTTGAGACGCTTGAGACACTGGCTTGTGTGATATGACTTTCCGCCAGGGTGGTCTTGAGGTGTGTGGTGAATTCGGACCACTTGGCCTTCTTAGTATTATATCTACGCGTCGTGATTGGCCTTAGAGGTTCTAAGGCCTTTTCTAGGCGCAGAAAGAAGGTGATGGAATTGTGGTCCGAAGACGTGAGGCTCCTTTCCACCCGCCAGTCATCGATCTTACCCAGCAGCGGCAGGCTGCAGGCCGTCACGTCAACGATGCTGGTACACCACTTGTCTCCTCTGTATGTCTCAAACGTCGGCGTTTGACCAGTGTTAAGGATCTGGAGATCCCTCTCGTTGAGGAAAGAGTTGTACGCCGCCCCGCGATGGTTTTCGGAAATACTTCCCCACCACTGGCTCCAGGCGTTTATATCTCCCCCCACCAGAATGTCTTTTGTGTGTAGTTTGTTGATGGTGTTCTGTGTAGTGGTTATATAAGGTTCTATTTCCTGGTCACCCTCGAAATAGACCGATAACACCCCCAGACGAAGTTGGCCCACCTTCAGCAGTACGGCAGCGATATTCTCGGTAACAAGCTGAGGGTCATGAATGACCTCTATATTGCTGCCGAAGATGACGATCGCTGCTTTTACTGGTTTTTGGCGGTTGAGGCTGCACTGGATGACTTGGGTGCCTGGGCTTTGTTTCATAACACCAGTCCTTCCTACGTAGGGTTCTTGGACTAGTGCTACAGAAAATCCCTTGGCCTGAGCCGCCAGATGTAGTTCGTTTGTGGCCAACTTGGAACGTTGGAGATTCACCTGGATGAACGGTAATCTCGCTGTCGGTCTAGTTGAGTTATGGAGGGTGACTGGTTGTGGTGTGTTGTCTTGGTCGCCCTTAGCAGTAGGTGACGCGCGATCTCGCTATGCTGTCCCATTTGTGGCGTTCCTGGCAGTCTTCGCTGTACGCCGTGTGTGCCAGGTCGCTTCCCGTCTTCTGGGCTAACTTGCAGTTGGTGCAAGTGGGTTGTAGGCCGTCCGCCCTAATGGGACAGTCCCTTCCGTTGTGTGAGCCACTGCAGTAGCTACACGTCTCTTTTTCAGCCTTGCATATGGACTTGTTATGACCATATCCTTGACACTTAGAGCACTGAACTAGAGGGGACTGGTCCTCAATTGGGCACCGCTTTATACCCACGTGCACCTTCCGCGCTTGTGTGAGGGTCAGCCAGAGCTTCGGCGATACCTCCAGGACGGGATGGCACTCGAGGTTGTTACGCGCGCGCTTTCTGTAACGCACCCTGGCGGTCTGTTCATCTACAGCGACGTTTTGCAGAACGTCCTTGTTCTGCACCTTGAGAAGATCGACGATCTCCCCGTCGCTGTAGCTGGACATTACGCCTTTGATGCATACCAAGGGGTTTTGTGGTTTGGGCTCCTGAACCTTGAGCCCGCCGCTGGATTTAAATTGGGCTTTCACCAGATTTAGGTCCGATTTACTGGCGCACCTCAGGACCACTTTCTGGTTCCGCGCCTTACGGACCGTATCCACACGGGCTCCGCTCTTCTTAAGGTCCAGGGCTGTCCTGATCCTCTCGATCACGTTATCCCCAGTGTGTCGGGGATCTGTCGACGAGACGATCAGGGTGTGGTTGGGTTGAGAAGTGTTCGGTTTCGGGGGCTTTGGCGTGTTGGCAACCTGGGCAAAGGTTTTTGGCCCTTGATGTGGCAGCGGTGGTCTGTCCGCTCTGCCCAGGTCTGCTACCCCTTTCTCTATAGACTGGAGAGTCTTTTTTACTTCCACAACTGCGAGTTCCGCATCCAGGCTGGGCCCTGTCGGCGCCTGAGTTGGCTGTTCGCGGTCTCGCAGCACTCGGATGTCCGCCGAAACGATCTCCAGTTTCTCTGCTATTGGTTGCAGTTGTTCCTTGATGTTTTGTTGTGGTGCTGGTGGTGGTGGGGGAGGTGTCTTTGGTGATTTGGTCATATCTTGGATGAGGGCCTGTATTTTTTTGACACCCTCTTCGAAGATGATGGTAGTCAGCACGCCCGTCTCCGACGTCCGGCTGCTGGTATCGTCATCTTTTGGCTGTGTCAGGTCGGCTTTGATGTTGTCTATCACCTTTTGGAGCACGTCTAGCTGGTTGGACACGCTGGTGAGATTAGTGTCGAGGCGTTTGAGACCTTCACCCATGGAATCCCAGTTTGAATTCCCCGGTGCTCTGTCTCCTAACAGCCTGGTCCTCTCATGCTCCTGGATGTTTTTAAGGCTCGCCGCCTTAATTTCGTCTTTGGCCTCCTTGATTCCCTTGAAGGCTTCAAGGGTCTCATGGCCCAGCCATTCCCTAATGCCCTTGGCCTCCCTATTTGTGTCAGTGAGATCCGATCTCATCAGGGAGAGCTCGACCTTGAACGCCATCAACTCCCAAGAGTGAGCTCTCTCGACCCGCACAAGCTCTTGTGCGTGTCGAGAGCGCTCCTTCTCGAGGTTGTATTTGTGGCGGGCTCTGGAGTCGGCAAGGGAGAGGACTGTCTCGTACAGGCCCTGGAGACACTCGTGGGCTGAGGTCTTACATTCCCTCTGCATATTCCCCGCAGCCTCCAGCGCGTCCTTACCTCGTTGCAGGAGCTCGTTCGCTTCCCTTGTAGCGAGGTCCATCTCCACTACTGTCCCCCTTCTCGGTGTTCGGTACAGGAGGCTCTGCCGCTCGGGTCGGTTTGACTGACCCGCGGAAGACGCGACCGAACTTTCCTCGTCTGAGATGATCTGACGGGGGGGGGAGATACCGCACTGCTCCCATTGAATAACAACCTCCGAGACTCTTGTGCACTCTGCGGCTGGAATCTCGGAGAAGTTGGTTGAGGCGACTGACGGTGGTAACGAGCTGGCTGAACCCGGCTCCGATGTCGCCTTCGGCACCTTGGGCGGCTCTGATGGACACGCCGCCTTTTCTGATGCTACGGACTTGGCGGTATTTTTTAGAACTTTTTCCCTGAGGGACTTGGACACCTTGGAGACGGTTTCCATGGTCGGCTTGCGGGTGGATGATTTTGAAGACATTATTGATGTGAACTTATAAGTAACTTAATATAATTTAATAATTTACAAGAATAACAATTTGAGGTAGTTAACGGTGTATTTTTTTTTTTTTTTTTTTTTTTTTTTTTTTTTTTTTTTTTTTTTTTGTTTTTTTTTTTTTTTTTTTTTGTTTTTTGGAACTAAGAACTCACGGTTGCTTCAGCTGCTGGTCTGCTTCCGCTGTCCAGTGAGGAGCCCGATCTGCTTTCCGAACTCGGTGGTCAGAGTTCGGGAACTCGGATGGTGTGAGTCCTGGTGTGTGTTGATGGTGGTGTCCCGTGGTGTTTCCGAAGTTGATGAGTGGTTTCTTCGTTTGTGGACCAAAATGAAGAAATCTGACGGGGCCAAATGAAGGAGCTTTTGATGCCCTTTCAATTGAGCCCAAACTCGGCTTTGTAGCTCCAACGGTTGCGGAGTTAGGCCAAGGGGGGGTGAGGTAGCCCTGAGAGGGGGTCGGGGGAGAGGGTCTCGTGGGGAGGTTAGGGGGGGTGAGAGGGGTTGGGGGGGGGGGGGTCAGTCCCGTGGGGATGTTAGGGGGGTGAAGGGGTTGGGGGGACGTAATTGGACGTTCGTGGAGGGGGGTGCCACAAGGTAGAGGGGGTAGGATGGTACTAAAGGTGTGGGGGAGGTGTTGAGTGGGGGGGGAGGTGTTGAGTGGGGGGTGAGATGGGGATGAAGGGTGGCCCGGTGGCTGTGGCTAGGACTTGGTATTCCAAATTGAATGAGCCCAAACTCGGGGGGGGTAGGTTAAAGGGGTAAGGAGTTCCTTCAGGGCTTACCTGGTGGTTCGTTGTGGAGTCGTCACGCTGGCCTGCAGACCTTAAGATGATTCCTCGGCCGGCTTCGGAGTCTCCAGGGATGGCTGTACATGCGTCACGCCTCGTGTATGAAAGCACGTGGTGGTAAATGTAAGGTTATTCTAACCTCAAACCACGTGTTTTTGGCGAAATTTGGTACCTGATAGCTCCCTGGTCCGTGATCCGATTTCACTGTTCTTGGTGCCGATGGATAGGCCTATCTGGCGGTCTTCTGCACAATTGTAGGCAAAGCGACTCCACTAACCTTTACTGAGTTATTAACCCTTAAAGTTATGAGGGTTCTGCTCCGCAACCTGATGACGTAGGATGTTGCCCACAATAATCCCGGCTCCTCGTCACTTCACCAACACACAGGAGCACTTTTTTACACACGTAGCTCAACGCGTCTATTTTTCGTGAATGCTTCCGGTCTATACTATCTGTCTAGTCTATCTACTTTTTACTTGTATCTTTGTTTTTTGGGTTTCATATTTACGCCATACACAATTATCTTTATTTAGTTTATGCCCAATAGCCACTTACATTGCTTACTTACTGTTGTAGTCTTGTTAAGTTATAATGTTTACAATATTAAGATCTTAGAATTATGCTTATATTTAATATTATTTCTATTTATACAACAAACAGTGTTTTGGGGTTTCGGGCTTAGAACACCAACATATTCATTATGTTTTCCATGCCCAGTGAACTTTTTCACCCAATTTTTCTTACATATAGTTTAATAACTAGTGCTTATTTTATGTCTAAAACTATGCTTATTTCTACTTTTAATTACTAATAATATGTCTTAATTAATTTTGGTGTAAGATGTACCTACAATATATTTCATAATATATGGTCATCATACATACTTTTGTTACTTATTTCTCTTTACGACTGTTTCCACTAGTTTTAGACAATAGTCCATGAACTTTTCCCTTCGTTTGTCCATCATAATAAATTTTATGTTTTCTGTTGTTAATTTTGTATCCAGTTTCTGTTCGATCTTATATCTTTCGTGTCCGAACACTGGGCATTCCAAGACAATGTGGGGAACAGACTCTTCTTCATCCGGGTCACAAATGCATGAGGGACTCTCCTTGCGCTTAAAGCGGCATAAGTACTCGGAGAATCCCCCATGGCCGGTAAACAATTGAGTGCTCAGGAATGTCGGCTCGAATTTTCGGATCGCTCCGTATGCAGCTATCACATCCGGGAAGAAGAGCTTCGTGATTCCGGCTACTTCACCTGATTTATATCTCGCGTCCCATTCACGAATCGTTTCCAGTCTAAGCTGTCTCTTCGCAAATGAGACGGGAAACAGGTCGTAGTCCGGTTTCCTCTTTCTTGATACTTCAGCGGCTTCTTTAGCGAGCTGATCTGCCCTTTCGTTCCCCTCCAATCCAGCGTGTGCTTTTATCCAGAACAGAGATACCACTTTGTTCTGTCGAGATAGTTCCGTAAGGTTCTCGCGGGTTGCTACTGCTAGTGGATGGAGGGAGCCGAGGTTAGTGATCGTTTGTAGTGCCGCCATTGAGTCGCTGTAAATTCCAAATGTGGTTGCCTCGTGTGTCCTGATCCGCCTTGTCGCTTCGCAGACGGCCAGCAGTTCCGCTTGGTACACTGTGCAGTATGACGGCAAGCAAAGTTTGACGGTCCGAGTTTCCTCTTCGCCCTCCCACAAGGACAGGGCTGCGCCGACTCTTCCTCCAACCTTGCTACCGTCTGTGAAGATTTTAACTGCACAGGTACTATTTGCGTTCACGTCGTTCTGGTCTCTGAGACATGTCAGCTCGATGTTTGCAAGAGCTGCCGGGTGTGGCACTTTTGTTGCTGGCATTTGTCGCTCGATCTCTCTGTCCCCCAGTTCAGGCAGGGGCGCCCCCTTCCTGATCCTGTATAGCGAGGCTGCCTCACGTACACGAAGATCCAGTGGGAGCACTCCTGCCAGAACCAGCGCTGAGTTCAGAGAGACCGTGCGATAAGCCTTGCACATTTTTTGTGCGAAGCCCCTCTGTACAGTCCCGAGCTGTTTTCGCACTCCAAGTTTTTCGGCAGCTGGTGCCCAAACGCTCGCCGCATATAAAATGATGGGTTCGATGGTCGCTGTGTATATGGTTCGTATCACTTCAGGGTTTAGGCCCCAACTCGCCTTCGCTGCTCTTGCGAGCTGTTTATATATGTTGATAGCCTTCCTACAGACATTTGATACGTGTGCGTTAAATGTGAGCTTTTCGTCAAACGTCACACCCAATATCTTTATTTCTTTGGACACGCCAATGTTCACCCCGCCCATGTTCAGGTGTGGAGTGTCGTATTTAAGCTTGCGCGTGATTACCATGGCATTGGTCTTGTGAGGCGCAAATTTGAGCTTATTTTCGATGCCCCACACCCGAACAAGCTCGAGAGCGGCATTGGCGTGTCTTTGCACTTCTTGTGCAGTCTGACCATCGAATACCATGACGACGTCGTCTGCAAACGCCTGCACGTAGTGACCAGCAGATTCAAGGGTATTCAGCAGGGGATCCAGTAGCACATTCCATAAGATGGGCCCACCTATTGATCCCTGAACGCACCCCTTGCTGGTCGCCTTTGTGTAGGTTTCCCCGTTGTATCTCACCGTGACCTTCCTCTGGTCAAGGTAGCTGTCAAATACCTTTCGAATGTTTGGTGGGCAGTTCGCATTTGCCAGCTGGACCCTAATTGCTGGCCACCATGCGCTGTCAAAGGCGCCCTCTATATCCAAAGACACGACGGTTGTAATTTTCTTCTCATCCAGTTTGGTTTTCACATGTTGCATAAGTTTATAGAGGGCGTCTTCGCAGCTCTTTTGGGGCATGAATCCGAACTGGTTGGGGTTTAGTTTCGGCAGCAGGTGGTGCTTGAGTCTGGCAACCAACATCTTCTCGTACACTTTGCCTAGCACCGGTAAAAGTCCTATTGGGCGGTACGATTTGGGAGTTTTGTACGATTCCTTTTCTGGTTTCCTCAACACTATCACTGTGGCCTCCTTCCAGATAATTGGGAAATAATGGAGCTCTAGACATTTGTTGAGTACTTCCAGGAAAAGTTTTGGGTCACTCTTTATGGCATGACTGCATATGTCAGCAGTGAATCCGTCAGCACCGGGCGCTTTCTTAGGATTTAGGGAATCCAGAGCGGTGAGCATTTCCGTTGTTGTGAACGGGGGATCGTTCGATCCCTCAGGTTGTTGTAGGTTCACTACTGATGCTCGGTCCCTTATTTCTCTATGCATCCGGTTATCGTTCTCCCTTAGGTCTTCCGGGTAGAACGTTTTCGCTAACAACTCTACTGAACCCTTTGCATCCAGAGTGATGCCGCCTTCTTCCAAGGGTATGTCCACCTCCCTTTTTGCCGTTCTCCCTATTACTCGGTAGATACCCTCCCATACGTTTTCCTTGTTCTGTTTGCAGCAAAATTCCTTCCAGCTTCCGATCAGGGCCTCCATAGCTCTGGCTTCATACTCGTCTCTGGCGATTTTATAAGCGTCCACCACACTTTGTTTTCGAATCGGTGCGGCGTTCTTGATTCTGCGTTTCCTAGTGGTGACTTCCTGCTTCATCTTCGCGAGCTCCTCTGACCACCATGGCAGGGTAAGTGTCTCTATGTTTTTCTTAAATGGAATTGAAACGTTGCTTGCATCTGTGATAGCTTTATTGTAGTTTTTTATGTAAGATTCTAATTTTACAACTGTATTAATGGTTTTAACTTCCCCGATATCTAAATTGTATTCTGATTTTAATTGTTCTAATTTTTGATGAAAAGTTTCCCAATTTGCCTTCTTAGTATTATAAATTCTAGTTGTTCTTTTGACACTTGCCCCAGCCGATTTTTTAAGTTTGATATCAAAGCTGATACCATTGTGGTCAGCGCTCGTAAGATTTACAGCGACTTCCCAGTCCTCCACTAGGTCGAGCAGATCAATAGTGCAGGCCGTCACGTCAACAAAACTGGTGACGCGTTTACCGCCACGAATGGTGTCAAAGGTGGGGGTATCACCTTTGTTTAGAATATGGAGGTCCATCTCATGAAGCATACCAGCCACATCTTCCCCCCTGTGGTCGATTTCTGGACTTCCCCACCAAGTGCTCTTAGCATTGGAGTCACCTCCGATAATGAGCCTCCGTGTCTTAGCTGTTGCAATCTTTTTAATGTGATCCAGGTACGGAGCTATGGGTAGGTCAGGTTCAAAGTAGTATGAAACCAATGTTACATACCAATCTTTGGTGCTTATGCTCACCACGACGATGTTGTTTGTGGTGAGCTCCGGGTGTTGGGTGACGTCTAGATCGGTGTCGAATACAGCGATAGCAGCTTTAGACGTTCCTCCTCCGGTGTTTTGATATATCCCAACACCGCGGTATGACCTCATATTTTCCGACCCACCCACATACGGTTCCTGGATCAGCGCTATTGCAACCTTTCTTTTGGTTGCTTCGATCATTAGCTCTTCTGTAGCTAACTTTTTGCGTTGGAGGTTGCATTGGAGCACCCGGTACAGGTGTTTGTCCTCTTGGACGCCCTTAGCAATACGCTACAGTCATGCGGGCTATGGTGTCACGCTTTCTCCGAACGGGGCATTCTTGGCTAAACGCATTGTGGTCGTTGCGATCGATTTTGGCCACTGTGCAATTTCTGCAAGAAGGTACGCCTCCTGCAAGCCACTCTGGGCATTGCGCCCTAAGATGCGGTTCTCCGCAGTGGCTGCAGAGGTCCGTTGTATCTGTGCAGAACCTCTTACTGTGGCCATATCCAAGGCATCGCGAGCACTGTACCAGTGGTGATTGATCCAGCACCCGGATGCGTTGTAGGTCAATGTAGACCGCTCCAGCGTCTGTCGCCCTTCCAAATAGCCGGAGATACACTGAGGACGATGTGGCTGGTATGTGGATTGCGGGCTTTCCTTTTATATTTTATTTCTACTCTGTCTTCGTTTTCCTTTAAGTCGTGGAAGATGCCCCTGTTCTGATTTCTGAAAGCCCTTAAGATGTCCTCATCAGTGTTTACTGCCAGGACATCAGCGAGTTTCAGGAGTGGGTCTCTATTTTTTACCTCTTCCACGAGTAGGTTTTTTCCTGATTTTTCCAGTCTTTGTTTGACCCTTTGCCTATCCTCTTCCGTGTTGCAGCTCATTATAACCTTCCTGTCCTTTCCTTTACGAGTCCTCTCCACCTTGATCCACCCCTCCTTAGCATTCACAGCCTCTCTGACCTTTGCGAGCACGTGGTCTCCTGTATCTTTTTCGTCCTGAGACGTGACGACCACTGAATGCAGTGCATTTTGCGGAGGTTGGTGCAAGGTGGAGCGGACTGCCGCCTTTTCAGCATACGTTTGAGTGTTGAGGACCTGTTTGTGCTGCTCTTCCATCTTTTCTTTCAGGTCATCCAATTTTCTGCCATTTTCTAATAGTAGCCGGCTCTGTTCCTCTAAGTGTTTGATGATCTGCCCGTTTGCCTCGGAGGTCTCTTTTCCAGTTATCTCCTTTGGTGTTGTCGGAGTTTTTAACGATGCACTTGCTTCCCCGGTCTTTTGGAGCTTTATAATATCGGCATCTGCGTCCTTTATAATTTGGAATAATTTATCCACTGCGTCGAGCACGTTTGCTTTAAGGTCCGCCTTTAAATTCCTTGAACTATTGATGTTCGTTTTGGCCTTTACTACGTTTTGTCTAGCTTCCGCTAGTCGAGTCAGTTGGGTAGGCAGAACCTGCCTTGGTAGAGTTTGAGCCTCTGTATTACCAGAAGCTGGAGTCAGGTGGTGAGATACTGACGCCGCGGCTTCCAAATTCTCGACGCTACGTCTGACATTGGACGTGAGTGTTCGAGTCCCTGGTGAAGATGTTTTGTACGAGAGCGTCAGTGTCCGAGGGGGAGATTTTTGCTTCTCCACTTCGTCTATGGGTTTTGCTGGTGTTCTAGGCATCATCCTGGTCGGAGGAATGCGTCAGTGATGGATGTAAAATATGCAGATGTGAATACGACCGTCCAGTCGTAGTCTGCGCACAGTGTAAAAATGCGTGCAGTCAAAGTAAATAAAATAAAACAAACAAGAGAAAACAAGAAAGCTTGGGAATAAGTCCCAGTCTACTACAGTCGTAAAGAGAAAATTTGCGGTCGGCTCAATAAAGCCTTCGTGATAACACAGTTATAATGTAGGTTAAATTGCAAAAATAAAACAAAGTAAAAATAAACAATATAATAAATTATGCTCAGGATTTCCAAATCCTCGGCAGGTCCAGCCTTCGCTCAAAGGAGCGGGTCAGAGAAATAGTCTGAGAATGACGAAGCCACCACAAAGTGAGGGATACAATGATTTGTCATTCGTCTCTATGTAGAGACAGTCTCCTCTATTGATAGAGTTCCTACGAATTTTATGGACTCTGTTCAAACAGTCACGCCCCCCAAGAAAAGCTGTTCCAGGAGTCTCTGTTCGCGATTAGAAGTCGAAAGACTTCTGTGCTCTATGTAGAGTCAATCTAGTGGACCCAAAAGATAGATCCCCCCGAGCCCTCAAAATAGACACCAAGCACGTTCCCGTAGCTCCAAGGGTTCCAGAGATACAGCTGTTCGAAATTCCCGGATACTGGGGAATATCACCGCCAGAAAACTGGATACTTGCTGTATTTTCAGAACGCCCCGGCCGAAATATCCCGAGTTTGGGCTTAAAACGAAGTGCTCGACGAGATCTACCCGTTGCACTAATTTTCAGCACTGAAAAAGTTTTTCTCCCGAAAACCTCCGAAACAGTCCCTCTCCAGCAGCGGACGTCCAGCAATAGTCAACGAAAGAAACCCCAGCCTTCCACGACCAACCGTTCCGGAGATATGGGTGTTTTAAATTTCCAATATGGCCGCCGTAAAAGTCAAAGTCAATCTTTGACCTGCGATATCTCCGGTCGTATGAGTCGCAGAAGACCCGAGTTTGGGCTCGTTTGATTCAGTTAGACCTGTTTTAACAACTGGGACCGGTTTCAGGAACCTGAAATTTTTTTTGTCCCTATTCTCCTGAAACCGAGGGATGAAGTAGGTGTTGAGCCCCTGAGTAATATTTTAAAAACAGAATTGAATTATCTCCATCGGTTCAGGAGTTAGGTCAAATTTAAATTTGCCAAGATGGCCGCCGATCTGTCAAACGACAGTTTAAACTGCCGATATCTCCGCAACCGAAGGTCGCATTGAGACCGGATTTTCGGTATGCAGACCGGCTCTACCTGTTCTGTCGATTGAATTAGGTTTCAGGCCTGAAAAATTTTTTCGCCTGAAAACGGCTGAAAACACTATCCAGACTATTAACAGGCTGTGCTTCTCACTTAACTGAAAACCGCAAAGTCGTACGTCAAGCGGTTGCAGAGATATATCAATTTTGAGTGAGTATCCGTTGATACAAAAATGGCCGACTTTTACCAAATTCAGCAACTCTGAAGTTATCTAAGCCGACTTTTGGCTTAAATAGGACCTGATGGGCTATTTGAAGACAATGCCGGTGTAAAAAATTAATATTTTCCTATTTATGGGGATTTATCAGCAAAAAACATATAAAAATCAGTATCTTTAAAATGGTTAGACCTAAAATTTTGGAAAAAATATGGTAATTAACTGCTAACAACCTACTTTATGAAAAAACCTTAACATTAATTTTTGGACAATATTTGAGGGTAAAAATTTGAATTTTAAGTTTTTTTATGTTTAATTAATTATTACTCTAAAATGACTAATACTAAAAATATGATACTAAAAACTTAAGGTCCTCTAATAAGCGCGCAACAGGCTGCAGTTGTAGATTCTTGAAATCTTACTTCTGTCCAGAGTTACAGGGGGTCAAATTTGATAACTAATAAGTGTCATATATAAATGTGTGTATGACTTAAAATTCTAATTTTAGTTGCACTCGCCTTATCTTGAGTTGGTCCAGGGTGACACCAGATTTCAGATCACCAGCTCCACTCCTTCAGCTTTTTCAGGCCACGTGTTTTTTCGAAAAACCTGAATATCTCGCAAATGAGCGATGTCAGGAAAGCTATAGGTAATCCAGATGATCAGGAACCACGGTGCCCACAATTTTCCGCTGAAAAAACAGGGGGTCGCCGCTCTCGTTTCCGCAGCGTTTGCGTTTGAAGTTTTTATGATTCACTTATAACCTCTAAAATCGAGGTTTTTCACTTGTAACTTTTTCAGCACAATTCAGCGACACAATTTGATCGCGGCACTTTTTGCGGCACAAGTTTCCGCATCCAATGACACCTCAGTTTTCACGATTGGATCAGAAAAACCAATTATTTCGTAATTTTTTGTGCGGAGCGCGTGAGTTTTTGCTGCTTACAGCTCGACAGACCGAGTGCAACTGGTTAGGTTAGGTTAGGTTAGGTTAGGTTAGGTTAGGTTAGGTTAGGTTAGGTTAGGTTAGGTTAGGTTAGGTTAGGTTTTTTTTTTTTTTTTTTTTTTTTTTGTATATAAAACTACCGCAGACTTAAGCGTCCGCGCCCTTTTTTATTTGGAAAGATTTATCTGATTTATATATTTGACTTATTAATTAGATTCGTGACCCTTAACTAGACTTAAAAATCTACGTGGTTCTTAGTTCCTTTTTTTTTTTTTTTTTTTTTTTTTTTTTTTTTTTTTTTTTTTTTTTTTTTTCAATTAAGACTACGACTTTAATTAACCTATTACTTATGACCTATGTTACACTGTTTTAATCTATTTTAATATTGGATGCTTGGGTGACTTGGGGATGAGGATGTTGGGATTTATGGGATTGAGGTGGCTCCGCTACCGACCATGGTCTTCGTTACTCGGAGCAAGGCTTCCACGACCGCGGCGTCTCGATGCTGCATGGCCATCTTTAAGTTGTACTCGATGACCATTTTAGTCGGCGCATCCATCGCTCTCCTCGCAAACCTGCCTGTGGCGTCGTCGGCGTCATCGGTGTAATAGACGCAGCTGACCGTATGTCTCGACACCGCCACTACTGCGTGAGATACACTGTCGTGGATTTGGAGCCTCCTTTTTTTGGTGTTTATGATGATGACGTTCTCGTAGGTCAATCCCTGAGCTTCGTGTATGGTTAGGGTGCGCGACCCTTCGCCAGACCCATATCCTTGGTTACTGAGGGAAGCTTTCTCCTCTTGCGTGTGAACCAGGAATAGGGTTTTTGGGGCGGTACTCGGTATTTGCGCACCTGTGTAACCTTCCACCTTCAGGGAGTGAATCTGCGATGGTGATGACTTAGACGAGTATATACCTGAGTATATCTCGCTTAGTGTGAACGCCACATCCATCGGGTTGCGGTGCGTACACAACAACTCCTGGGTGATGCCAGCCACCAGGTTTGGACGGGTATACCTTAGTTGAAAAAGGTTCTCTCTGTCCAGAAATGGTAGCTGGTTAACGTCTCCGATTAGGACCACCTCGCTTGCACCAGACAACCTTACTGCCATGACTATAGCCCCAAAGTGGTTCATGAGTGCTTCATCTACCGTGAGACGGTAGCATTTCTCATTACTCTTGAACCCGTTTGCTAGGATTGAGGCCATAGTGCGTACTCTTGTTTTGACGCGATCTCCTAAGCGCGGCTCCAGCTTCTCTCTGAGATCCTTGGCAGCTTCGGTCGTTGTGGTAGCTACGACGTCCCTTTCTTCGTCGAATTCTTTCACCACCCACGTTGTTTTGCCGCAACCCGGCACTCCATTCACCCACCTGATACTGGGTACCGCCCAAACTTCCTGTGGTGCTAGGTCTTCTGAAGTCCCCGAAATAGATTTCGCCATTTCGAGAATCTTATCATCCAGCATTATCTTGGTACATTTGGCGGTAACCACTATCGGGCTGTCTCCTGTGGTGTTGAAGGTTGTCTTACCCCTTCGCTCCGTTTCCTGCTCATCCAGGGCCACGAAACCACTTTCCTCGCTGTAGGCTGCCATATACGACCCCTCCATTTCCCCAGCGATAACTTGGGATGTGGCGTTGTCGTATATGGCTGCTCCTGCCTCCTTGAGTAGTACTCTTAGTAGACCTTCTGAGTTTAGTTGGAAGGTCTGCCAGATTTTACTGCATGTCGTGAGGTTGACCTGCTTGGTCGCTCTCACGATCGCTACATACTCAAGGAAGGCGCTCCTCACGTGGTCTGTGGTACCTGAACTCATCGCAGGGATGGGAGGGCTGACTTGCCCTTTGTCAGCTCTGGTTGGTAAGAGTTTTGGTTCCTTAGGTTCTTTGGGCTTTTTATTGAAGAACCTCTCCACCGCTGTCTCCTGTTTCGCAGTTGATGTGTTGTGGTTTGGGAGCAGTGCTCTGAGGAAAGTGCCGAAGCTCTTAAGGCGACTCCTCGAGCGATCTCGGTCCTCGGGGCTGGTGTATTGGCCCTTTTCCTTTTCGGCCCTTTCGGCGGCTGCCTTTTGTTGGGCCCTCTCCGAACCGCTTAGAGTGGACTGGCTGTCGGGTGTAGTGGAGCTCGTCGCTTTCGCTGTGGGGTCTCGAGGGGTTTTGAGAAAACTTAAAGTTTCCCCTCTGTCCTCATAGACCACTACCTCATGCTGTTCTGAGGCTCTCAAACAGCCGAAGCGGTCTGCGACGTCCCCTCTGTCCGTACCTATCGCCATAGCGTCCACGCTTATGGTCCGGGGTGTGAGTGGCGTGTGTTCTCCTGCCTCCCTGATCGCTTGGAGTATTGAGCTCGCTTGAGCAAATGGGGTCTCCTCTCTCCACTCAAGTAGCGCGATGGTCTTCCCTTTGGATCGCACTAATCGGCATCGGTATGAGGCGACCTCCACTTGGGGCAGCGCGGCGTACTTGCTGCCTCTCATGCTCGTTTTTGTGGTACTCCCGTTGATCAGGGCTGCAAGGCCCGGCGAAATGTGGACTTTGCCTCCTACTCGGCTTGACCCTACGCAGAAGCTAAGACCCAGTCTCTCTGCCTCTCTGTTCATGAACAGAGCGACTCCTCGCAGTCGGACGCTTGGTGTTCCGCCTCCTCCGCATGCCAGAAATTGTGTGATGGGCATGGTACTTGGAGCCGACTGTGGGCTGGCTTCTGCTGTTGCCGCGACTGTCTCCGGTTGTGTGTTTGTGTTTATATGTGTGACTTGTGTAACGGTATGTGTTATGATGCGTGTGTTTTGTGCGGTCCTTTGTGTGTTGGTAGTGGTTGTTGTTGTAGATGTAATCATTGTTAGTGGGTGAGTTGTGATTGTTGTTCTTGATGCAGTGGTTGTTGTCATTTGTGTGTTAGTGGTGTTTGTCAATTGCGTATTAGACATTGTTGTCGTTGTTGAGGTTATTGTTGGTGTTGACGTGTCAGTACTTGGGATTGGTGTTAGGACAGATGGTGGTGTGGTCCTCCTTGAGGTGCTAGTGTCCGACTTGTTGGCCTTCGCCGCGACTAGGGCGACCTTGCTCGCAAATGCCAAGAATGGTGTCCTTGTAGCCGGTCTCCCCATGATGGTGTGGAGTATGGACTGGCTAAGCTGGATGTCGATCTTTTGTTCCAGCTCCATTCTGTCTTGGCAGAATCTCGGGCACTCGAAGAGCAGGTGCCATACTGTCTCGTCGCAACTTGGGTCACAGACACACGAGGGACTATCTTTTAGATGGAAGCGGTGGAGATACGCTGAGAACCCTCCATGTCCTGTAAGGATCTGTACATGGAGCGGTGTCAGGACTGAGTCTCTGAGTGTTCTTTTCGCCGCTAGGACGTCTGGGAAGAACACTTTTGTGACCGCTCCTGTACTCGAGGATTCGTAACGCGCTTGCCACTTCTTGATAGTCCCCTCCCGTATCTTCTTTCTGACGAACGATACGGGGACTTTGTTGTAGTCCGGTGTTGTTTTGTTTAGAGCTGCCTCCTTGGCCAGCTCGTCCGCTCTCTCGTTCCCGGCGGTTCCCACGTGGGCCTTTATCCAAAAGAACCCCACGCTTCGACCTTCCTCTCGGATCTTACGGACGCTTCTCTTTATCTGGAGTGCCAGGTGGTGAGTGGCAGACGGACTCCTCAGCAAGTCGAGTGATGACCTTGAGTCACTCAGAATGCTTACAGAGGCCGCGCTGGATTCTCTTACCATCCTGACAGCTTCGGTGAGAGCGTACATTTCCGATTGGAAGACCGTGTTGTGGGGCTCTAGGCCATACGTACTGAACTTGGACTCCTTGCCGTTTTCCCACCAGGTAAGGGCAGCTCCTACTTTCCCCTCGATCTTGCTGCCATCGGTGTAGATTTGGGGCCCGATTAGGTGGTGTTGTTCCTGGCTTCCGGGAGTCAAGTCCTCTAGTCGTACGTATTCTGTTATGGTGAGTTCCGCTGGGTGGGGGTTTTTGGAGTGGTGTACATTTCTTTCCAGCTCGCAACCCGGCGGTAAGAAGTCACTTGAGTGTCCCTTTTTGATTTTGAATAGGGACGCTGCCTCCAATACCCGGAGGTCTAGGGGCAATTGACCTGACAGAATTAGCGCCGATGTTAGAGATACCGTGCGGTACGCTTTGCAGATCTTCTGCGCGAAGCCTCTTTGCAGCGACTCAAACTGATTCCTTGTCATCAGTTTTCCTGCTGCTGGCTCCCACGCACTCGCTGCGTACATCACGATAGGCTCTATCACCGACACGTAGATCGTCCTGATCACTTCTCTGTTGAGGCCCCAGCTCACCCTCGCCGCACACTCTAGTTGTTTGTAGATATCTGCGGCTTTTTTACAAGTAGCCGCCACGTGTGCGTTGAAGGTAAGTTTGGCGTCGATTAAGAGTCCCAGCAGCTTGACCTCTTGGACTAGGTTCAGCCGCGTACCAGACATATGGAGTATCGGAACGTCGTACTTTAGCTTTTTCGTCAGCACCATCGCATTTGTTTTATGCGCGGCGAAACGCAGCTTATTGCGGACGCCCCATTCCGATACTACTTCCAGCGTTTCGTTCGCTGAACGCTGTAGAGGTCCGGTGGAGAAGTCTGAGAAGACCAGGACGACGTCATCTGCAAAGGCCTGGCAGAATACCCCTTTACTAGCCATTTTGTGTAGGAGTGAGTCTAGGATAAGGTTCCAAAACGTCGGGCCGGCTATTGAGCCCTGGACGCATCCTTTCGTGGTACCCTTCTCGCTAGACGCTCTGGCATAGTTGACCCTGATGATCCGGTCTTCCAGGTATGACGTGACTAGTTGGTAAATGTTATTCGGACAGTGTTTTACCACCATCTGTCTCTTTAGTGCTGGCCACCACGCGTTATCGAAGGCCCCCTCTATGTCCAATGAAACGAAAAGCACGATCTTTTTAGCTTTGATTTCGGCACGAACGTGCCCCATTAGGGCGTAGAGGGCGTCCTCGGTGCCACGCTGTGGCGTGAATCCGTACTGGTTGGTGTTTAGTGTGGGTAGGAAGTGCCATTGAAGTCGGCCGACTAGGAGTTTTTCGACTATTTTCCCCAGAACCGATAACAGCCCTATTGGTCTGTACGATTTAGGGTTCGTATAGTCGTCTTTTCCTGGCTTACGGAGAATGCACACGTGGGCGGCTTTCCACTGTACAGGGAAGTGTGACAGCGACAGGCACTTGTTGGCCATCGCTAAGAACAATTCCCTGTCGCAGTTTATTGCCGCTGTGCAGATGTCAGCCGTCAATCCATCCGGGCCGGGAGCTTTCTTCGGATTCTGGTTCTGGAGAACCATTTCCAGCTCCGCGGCAGTGAAAGGTGGATCATCGGCTGACAATCCTTGAGGTGTTTCCTCCTCAGCCAGTCTCCTAAGTGTCGTGTGGTACGGCAGTTCGGCTTCTGTTGAGTCGTCAGGGTAGAAGGTCTTTGCTAGAAGATCCGCTGATTGTTCCGGGCTAAGAGTGTAGCCTGCGGTATTTCTCAGGAGGGTGTCTTCCTGTCTTCTAGCTGTCTTCCTTAGGACTCTGTAAATGCCGTCCCACATGCTCTCTCGGTCTTGTTTGGAGCAGAACTCTTTCCAACTTGTAGTGGCCGCTTCCTCAGCAGATGTTATGTACTTGTTTTTGGATGTGACGTATTCCTGTATGGTGAACTGTCTCCGACTTGCGGCTGCGTTCCGGATTCTCCTCTTTTTCGTCATCATATCTCTCTTCAGACGATCTAGAGTTGGAGTCCACCATATAGGATTGTGGTTGTGTTTTGGCGACCCCAGTTTTGGGATCGCTTCCTCGCATGAGTTGTGGATGAATGTTGTGTAATCTGTTATGATTGTCTCCAGATCTTCTGGGTTTGAGACGCTTGAGACACTGGCTTGTGTGATACGACTTTCCGCCAGGGTGGTCTTGAGGTGTGTGGTGAATTCGGACCACTTGGCCTTCTTAGTATTATATCTACGCGTCGTGATTGGCCTTAGAGGTTCTAAGGCCTTTTCTAGGCGCAGAAGGAAGGTGATGGAATTGTGGTCCGAAGACGTGAGGCTCCTTTCCACCCGCCAGTCATCGATCTTACCCAGCAGCGGCAGGCTGCAGGCCGTCACGTCAACGATGCTGGTACACCACTTGTCTCCTCTGTATGTCTCAAACGTCGGCGTTTGACCAGTGTTAAGGATCTGGAGATCCCTCTCGTTGAGGAAAGAGTTGTACGCCGCCCCGCGATGGTTTTCGGAAATACTTCCCCACCACTGGCTCCAGGCGTTTATATCTCCCCCCACCAGAATGTTTTTTGTGTGTAGTTTTTTGATGGTGTTCTGTGTAGTGGTTATATAAGGTTCTATTTCCTGGTCACCCTCGAAATAGACCGATAACACCCCCAGACGAAGTTGGCCCACCTTCAGCAGTACGGCAGCGATATTCTCGGTAACAAGCTGAGGGTCATGAATGACCTCTATATTGTTGCCGAAGATGACGATCGCTGCTTTTACTGGTTTTTGGCGGTTGAGGCTGCACTGGATGACTTGGGTGCCTGGGCTTTGTTTCATAACACCAGTCCTTCCTACGTAGGGTTCTTGGACTAGTGCTACAGAAAATCCCTTGTCCTGAGCCGCCAGATGTAGTTCGTTTGTGGCCAACTTGGAGCGTTGGAGATTCACCTGGATGAACGGTAATCTCGCTGTCGGTCTAGTTGAGTTATGGAGGGTGACTGGTTGTGGTGTGTTGTCTTGGTCGCCCTTAGCAGTAGGTGACGCGCGATCTCGCTATGCTGTCCCATTTGTGGCATTCCTGGCAGTCTTCGCTGTACGCCGTGTGTGCCAGGTCGCTTCCCGTCTTCTGGACTAACTTGCAGTTGGTGCAAGTGGGTTGTAGGCCGTCCGCCCTAATGGGACAGTCCCTTCCGTTGTGTGAGCCACTGCAGTAGCTACACGTCTCTTTTTCAGCCTTGCATATGGACTTGTTATGACCATATCCTTGGCACTTAGAGCACTGAACTAGAGGGGACTGGTCCTCAATTGGGCACCGCTTTATACCCACGTGCACCTTCCGCGCTTGTGTGAGGGTCAGCCAGAGCTTCGGCGATACCTCCAGGACGGGATGGCACTCGAGGTTGTTACGCGCGCGCTTTCTGTAACGCACCCTGGCGGTCTGTTCATCTACAGCGACGTTTTGCAGAACGTCCTTGTTCTGCACCTTGAGAAGATCGAC